>JAZHEH010000564.1:1873632-2498176 GCA_036589455.1 Ateles fusciceps | reverse complement strand
CATGTACCATAACTATGTATACACCATAATTATATGTTCCTCATTCTTCTGGAAAGCAGAGATTGAGTTGTCTCCGTGTTTGAATTTCCAGAGCTTTGAAAAATTCCTAACATCTAGAAGACACTAATATTTATAAGTGAATGAATGAATTGATACATGGTAGGCTTTCTTTTTCTTTTTTTTTTTTTTTTTTTTGAGATGGAGTTTCACTCTTATTGCCCAGGCTGAAGTGCAATGGTGTGATCTTGGCTCACTGCAACCTCCACCTCCCAGGTTCAAGTGATTCTTTGCCTCAACCTTCTGAGTAGCTGAGATTACAGGCATGCACCACCATGTCCAGCTAATTTTGTATTTTTAGTAGAGTTGGGGTTTCTTCACGTTGGTTAGGCTGGTCTCAAACCTCAGGTGATCTGCTCACCTCGGCCTCCCAGAGTGCTGAGATTACAGGTGTGAATTATTGCACCTGGCTGGTAGGCTTTCTTATAATCTGTCTTTCGTTTAATGTGTGTTAAATGAATGCAGAACTTTGAGAGGATAAGTCAATATTCAACATATTGGATGGAGAATAAACGTATGATGTTGATGTCAGGTGATCCATTTCCATTCTTACAATGGTTTGATAGTGACTTGTTGATCATTTTAGGTAAAACCAAGAAAATATAAAAATTATCTTAACTCAAATATTTTAGAGCAGTGAGATGGAACACTGTTTTACTAGTGGGAGTGTGATATGACTGAGGGATATTCACCATGCATTATCTACATTGCTTATTTATTTCTGGGCTGCAAAACCATGTATTCCCTTATAACAGGACCTCAAATTTGGCCATTTGAATTAGAGTTGGTACAATGTCCAACTTTTTTGATGGTATTTTCACCTCCTTAAAGCAAGATTCTGGCTATTTGTCTTTATTGCAAATTGATTAACTCATTTATTGCACTTGTGCCTAGAATACAGTATATATGAGAATAGCCCATAAATAAATTATTTGAACATATGCTTGTGTTTTAATTCTTGATTATTGATTTACTTTTTATAGAAGCAGGTACAATTTATGCTGCACTTTAAAGTAATGTCATAAAGCCAAGAAGATACTATAGAAAACAATTAAGCTTTTAGTGATTAAAATGTAGCCAATTTGACATGTCCCTATTATCACTAAAGCAATCTGAATTTTCACTTACAGCTATAGACAGGACACTGCTAGAATTTAAATGCATCATAGCTTAGTTTTTTTCTCCATAAGCCAGAGATATGGCTTCAATTCAGAGAGTTTGTAAAGGGGTGTAAGTGGGAAAATACTAATCAGGGATAATAAAAGTGGGGAAAATGGAGAACAAAAGGGAGAAGCAAGGAGAGGAAAAAGGCAAGAGGGGGAGAGAAAAAGGGGAGAAGGAAGAGGGAAAAGGAGACAAGGGAGGGGTTAGCGAAGGGACAAGAGGCAGTAAAGAAGAGGGTGAGGAGGAAGGCAAGAAGGGAGGAAGAACTATCTTTGTAGGTATCTATTTAGGAAACAAATGGGAGGCAGGTTTGTGGAGCCCAGTTCCCAGCTTGATTCTTCCCTTTGGCTTAGTGAATTTGGATGTCACATGTGAAAGGCATATAAATGTTGGGCCCCCAAACTCACTTTTATTTGCGTGTGTGTGTGTGTGTGTGTGTGTGTGTGTCTGTGTCTGTGTCTGTGTGTGTGTGTGTGTGTGTGTGTGTGTGTGTGTGTTGGGAAGGAGTTATTCCTATATTAATGGATAATAATAATTAATTACAAATTACAATATATACCAGCAACTTTAAATGTCTGAAGTAACTATAATGAGTATATTTTGTACTATAAGTAAAAAGTTTTACATTTATTATATTATTAATTCTCCATACAAACACCTCAAGAAATGGGTGAATTTTTAAATTTTGTAAATGGGGTAACTGAGTCTCAGCAAGTTTATGTGACTTACCCAGCAAATGACAGCAACAGTACTTAAATATCCAGTTGTCACTTGGGTGCCATAGGTCACACCTGTAATCCCAACACTTCGCAGGTCGAGGCTGGAGAATTGCTTGACCCCAGGAGTTCTAGACCAGCCTGGCAACATAGTGAGATTCTGTCTCTACAAAAAATAAAAATAATAAAATTATCTGTGTATGCTGGTGCACACCTGTAGTCCAAGCTACTAGAGAGGCTGAGGTGGGAGAATTGCTTGAGCCCAGGCAGTGGAGGCTGCAGTGAGTTATAACAGCATCACTGTACTCCAGCCTGCATGACAGAACAAGACCTTGTCTCAAAAAAATGAATACACATCCTGTTGTTTGATTCTTAAACTTATTTTAATGTTTTGTTGGTTTGCTTTCTTCTTCAATTCTCTTTTGTCCCATATAATTGGTGGATAATAAAAGCATTGAGACCCATAGATACTGCTTTATATATCTTCCCTCACTTCTTAATCTCATCTCTTCCCATCTTTAAACAAAATAAAGGAAGAGAAATGGGGGAGGGGGACAGGAGGAAGGGCAGGGGAAAGCAATCATATTTGCAGATGTGACATTATTCAGTTGAAGTTTATCTGCTTTACTTTTGCCAAATTGCCTCTCCCAGTGGTGTTACAGCAACAGAGATAAAAAATGAATTAAGTAGGAGGAGATAGAGGAGAAAAAGGAAAAGGAAGTGAATGAGAATTAAGATTTAAATACAATATCGAATACTTAATAACTCAGAATTAATGTCTTTTTTGTATCGTTATGTAACGGTTGTACATACTTTTGGAGTACATTTGATATTTTGATAACTGTATACCATGTGGGTGCAGTTGAGTGCAATGTACAATTGCAGATCAGGGTTATTGGAATAGCCGTCAGTTTTTTTTTTTTCTTTATTAGTCTTTTGAGATGTCATTTAGATCTTGAAATAGATGCCACATTATGGACACAAACTGAAGATCTCGTAGGAATACAGCATTCAAAGAAAGAAAGAAAGAAAAGGAAGGAAGGAAGGAAAGAGAAGGAAAGAAAGAAAAAAGAAAGAGAGAGAGAGAAAGAGAGAGAAAGGAAGGAAAGAGAGAGAAAGAAAGAGAAAGAGAGAGAAAGAGAAAGAGAGCAGAAGGAAGGAAGGAAGGAAAGAAGGAAGGAAGGAAGAAGGAAGGAAGGAAAGAAGTGAGGGAAGGAAGGAAGGAGGGAATGAAGGAAGGAGAGAGAAATCTTTGACTGAAGTAAAGTTGAAATTTGTGACACAAAAAATAAGGTCACTGGGTTGACCTAGATCTAAAGGTTGCTTCCAGTGATACACTGTGCTTGGCCATGTTTTGTTTATTACAATTTTTAAAATACCATAAGCTTCTTAAGTGCAGAAAACATCACCTAGCATCCTTAAAGAGTGTGTAGCACGCTCGTTGTACCTAGCATTGGTGGAGAGTGAATCCTATGTCTCTGGAAGTCTGCCATCTAGGAAATTCAGGGGCCTGCTACTTGGGTGATTTGCCTTTCCATTAACAAGACTCAAATTTCAGTGCTTACTCTTATTCTGTGAATAGAAGTTGAGTCTACTCCAACTGCATTTTTGAATAATTTTTCTTTGCACCCACTGAGATAAAACTAGAATGCTCAGCTCCCAAGGTGAAATTATCTGGAATAATTTCAGGGTGACAGTGCTTTCACATTTGAAGGGTAGAATATCTAGAAATATTATAAAGTCTGAGTGAACTCTAGGGGGTTGAATCAGGCATCAGTATAGGGCCAGGGATCTGAGGTTATCATTTCATTTAAAATCAGATGATTATTTCTAAATGCAAATTGGAACAGATCTACCCAGAAGCTTATTTGGCAGGAGGAAAACCATGTGATCCTGTCTCAAATATTTAAAACTGTGAGGGATGAGAGATGAATTGAACATGGCATAATAATTTTATTTAGGAAAGGTTGCAGAATGTCGAGGCAAGTCTGATCTTGTTAAATTTTTCCTGTGTCATTCTCCAGCTGATGATTTTCCTCATTAAAATCACCACTGTGACTATCTATCTGTTTTTTCCTGAGATTCTAAATTTTGGTCATGTGAACTCTGTAGAGAAAGATATTTAGAAACTTCAGCTATGTTTTTTAAGCAACTTGAGATCTTATTCATTTGGTGACTTGCAGGTTTAACCTTATTCTAGTTCTAAATGCTTACAAGTATGTTTACTCATATATTTACAAATATGTTTACAAATATGCAATCATTATACTCATTCAAAACATGTTATTATTTAAAATTAGGTGATGATGACTTAAAAAACAAACAAATGTAAAACCAACCTGAAATATATAGAATCCGCCTTGTGTCGATTTTGACACCCTGTTAACCATGTTTGCCTGCCTCCGGAAAATCTGGCAAACACTCAAGGGATGGGGTTGCAGGGGGCAGAAATGAGATAGCTGATGCCATGCAAAGAAAAAAACATTTATTTGGTGATAGCCTGGCAGGTTCATCTCTAGGACATCCTCAGGGCATATTCTTAGAGACAGAGAAAAAAAAAGCACAATCCCAGTACACACATAGTACATACTGTGTATTCTTTGAAGCCTCTCAAAGACATTCACAGTGGAAATTTCATTTCAGTTTGTCATTGTCGGATAGATAGTTTATTCATTCTTACACAGAACACTAGGGATTTTTTTTTGCGGGAGAGGTAAGGACGACTTGGATGTTGATACAACAATTTAAGTAGAAAAGAAGAGGATCTATTTTCTTCTTTTCTTTCAGTGGCTTTCATACTGAGTTTAATTATAATATTTTGAGGGTATATTAGGGTTATCTAGAGAAACAGAATAGATATATATTCTTCATGGTGTAAGATTCAGTCCAAGGGCGTGAGAAGACTGACCAAGTAGGCAAGCAGACAGTGGTAATTCAACCTTACTTTGCCTTTTTGTTCTGTTTGGGTCATTGTTCCTTGATGGGTTGGATGATACCCAGCTACATTGGGGGAAGGCCATCTGCTTTACTCAGTCCACCAGTCAGATGTCAGTCTCCTCTAGAAACACTCTCACTGACACATCTAGAAATAATGTTTAACCAGATACCTGGGCATCTCATGGTCCAGTCAAGTTAACACACAAGATTAATGGTCACAGAGGTTTTAGAAGGAATTCTTTGACACCTAATTTTTAATTTAATCTTAGCTTTCTTCCCAGGAAGTATGAGGAGCTCATTAGATACCACAGGGCATCAATAGAAAAGAAGAAACCCTTCAACTCCACCTACACTACAGATTAGTAGTTCTTAACCTTTTCTCTCTTTTTTTTTTTTTAATAGTAAGATTCAGGCCAGTGTTCTGCATGTGATAACTAGGGTTATAAACATTGCCCGTGAAGACTGAGGGTCCAGAGGAAATAGAAGAGTTGTGATCGCCCCCATTCTTATCCTGTTGAGGAATGCATATGGGAGTACAACTGAATAAGATGCCGCTAAAATAAATTATATTTTAGAGTGATTAAATGTTTAACAACAGAATGGTTACTGTTATTAGAAAAACATTAATTTAGCCACACCTCATAATTTATCGTAACACAAACCTGTCTTGACACTGGGGCTGGGAGTCACTCTTAATTTTTATAAATTCAAGGTCCATTGCAGACACAGCCAGTGTGAATAGAAGTTAAGCACCATGGGGTTGGCATCAGGTGTCAGAACTACAAGGATCAGGGCTGCACACCTCCCAAATGCATACCCTCTAGTGCTTTACCAGGTATCACTCTGTTGCAGACAGATCTTCAGGCTATTGTGTACTCCATTAGAAAATCCTCAAAGGTGTACCTACTAGCACCAGCTTACTGAATTTGGCAAGTTATTTAAACAAACATTCATAGCCACAGTTTCACATTCTGAAAGTGAAGCGCTTGTGTCTTCTTGAGAAGGATTTGTTAGCAGTAAAAGAAATCATCCATTGCATAAGTCTTCAGCACGGCTAGCTCCAGTATTGGCCTAGCCATGTTTTAATAAATATTTATACCTGGCCATAATGTATATGATATGATCAATGAGAAATAATATTAAGGAATTAGACCAGGATTCTAGAAGAGAAATAACTGAGGTGTACTCAGCACCTTTTACCTGCTAACACTTACTACCTTAGCTTGCTTTACACAGGTCATCAATTTGAGTACTCACTATAACTCTCCCCAAAAGATTTGCTTTTTCCTATGTTACAGAGAAGACACAGAAACAGAGAGGTGAAATAGCAGGCTGAGTAAGGTTGTGGCAGAAGAGGGATTTGAACCCAGATTTGTCCCATTTCAAAGACTGTACTCTTGTCACACTGCAAATCAATGAAGCAGCTTCAGCCTGATTATTCCAAGGGACCTTCTGGAAATATGTAAATGGAGTGCTGTTGGGAACTGAATGCTTCCTCCCATAATTCATATATTGAAACCTTAACCACCAACTTGATTGTATCAGGAGGTGGAGCCTTTGGGAGTTAATTAGGTCTTGAGGGTGGAGCCCTCATTAACGGGGTTAATGTCCTTATGAGAAGAGACATGACAGAGATGATTTTTCTCT
Source organism: Ateles fusciceps (assembly GCA_036589455.1). Taxonomy (NCBI): domain Eukaryota; kingdom Metazoa; phylum Chordata; class Mammalia; order Primates; family Atelidae; genus Ateles; species Ateles fusciceps. The sequence goes on along the minus strand of JAZHEH010000564.1, from coordinate 2,491,655 downwards.
AGGCCACGTGTGAAGGTTAATTTTAAGCATCAGCTTCTCTGGATTAAGGAATGTCTACAGAACTGGTAAAACATTATTTCTGGGTGTATCTTTGAGAGTGTTTTCAGAGGAGATTGGCCTGTTATTCAGTTGAATGAGTGGAAAAGATTCACTTTCAAGGTGGGCAGGCACCATCCAATGACTGGAGGCCAGAATAGAACAAAAACGCAGGAGAAAGGCAATTTCCTCCCTCCCTCCTGGAGCTGCAACACTCTTTTCCTTTTTTCTTCTTCCTGACCTGGGACCTCAGACTTCCATGCTCTCTGACCTTTGGGCTCCAATACTTACACCGGTGGTCCTAGGTTCCCAGGCTTTTGGACTTGCACTGAGAATTACACCATCAGCTTCCCTGGTTCTGAGGCTTTGAACTTGTACTGAACCATACTGTTGGCATCCAGTGTCGCTAGGTTGCAGACAGCCTGTTGTGGGACTTCTCAGCTTCTATAATCATGTGAGCCAATTCCCCTAATGTATATGGAGAACCCTGACTAATACATCATGTGAAGATACAATGAGAAGACAGTTGCCTGCAAACCAGGAAGAGAGCACTTAACAGATACCAGATCCGCTGATGTCTTGATCTCGGACTTCCAGCCTCTACAACTGTGAGAAATAAAGGTCTGTTGCTTAAGTCACCCCAGTATTATGTATTACGTTATAGCAGGCCTAACTGACTAAGACAGCTGACCTAAGAAAGGGGTTATTATTATTTTTTACACTGTAATCACATTAGTGGAGAACAAAAACACTGTCTTATGTCATAGAAGAGGATTTAAATTGCATTCTTAGTGGAATATGGATTTTTTAAACTGCCTAATCTTTGAAAAGAAGATGCTAAAAAACAAGCCTCCAGTGCACACAGAAATTACATTAAAGCTGTGAATCAGAGTATTGGCCAATACAGGCACCAGGAGGTCCCCAGCACACCAGAGTTGACTTAAAATAGTTCATGTAAATCCACAGGCCATGTTAATGGAGGATTTTGAGCATATCCCATGGGAGAGGGCAACTTTTAAGTCCTCCCCCATCCCTGAATCTGTAAAGGACCTTGATTAAGTGTGAGTAAAGCGGGGGTATGACTGTTAATGAAACATAAACACAGCAACTGTTTTTATTCTCCTGTAGGAAGCTGTGTTTAGACTGACAAGCTCAAATCCCAACCCTGACCCTGGCTCTCCCCTTACTAAAGGCTCAAGAAATGAAAAGATGGCTTTGTTGACACTTCCATTTCTAGCCCCTCCTCAGCAGCTGGTTCAAGAAGGAAATGAGGGGATAGTGTGTGCACCTCGTGTAAACACGCTGGTTCCTGTGAATTCCTAGGGCTGGGAGTTAATATATTTCTAACTTCAAAGTAGACTTAGTCACCATATTTCAAATGATCCACATTGCAGTTCCCATAAAAACTCCATCTCGTTAGCTCTTTATCTCTTCTCTCATTACCTTCCTGTAGTAGTATTTTAACTCCATACATGATTTAAGGAACATTTCTGATCAATACCATTTTCTGTCTAGGGAGTTTTTCAAGTGGATTGAGAGTCACATTTATTCCACAAAAGTAATTGAGGGGGGAGTGGGAGAGCTCCATAGATTTTTCTCTTTCTCATTCCATGCTCTGGGTATTATATAGTAATAAGATACTGCTCAGTTAGTTTTGATCAAATCACATAAAATCTTCCATGCTACATTTTAGAACTCAGAAATGCTTTTAATTTTTAATGTGCTTAGGAAAGTTTCTGCAGTTTAACTATTTTGTATTTTTGATTTCGTGTTTCTAATTTTACTGCTTTGTGAATATTAATTAAAATCATTCAATCTTTTTACAAATAAAAATTAGAAAAAGGCCAAATGCGCTGGCATAAAGACTAGAAGGCATCCCTTTGTATGTTATGAGAAATTGCTAATTTCCATAAGAAATTTAACTATATTCTCCATAGTCATCCAGAGAGATTGAAAACTCGGCAAAGTACAGTTCATTTAGACAACCTTGTTATTGTGTTAATAATTAGATTTAAACTAACACAAAACAAGGTCATAGCTTTTAACTTACTGATGGTGAAATTTAATTTTTCTTTTTGAAAGCTATCATATTCAAGATCCAAGTCTAAATACCTCTGTGACAGGAAAATTAAAGACATGGAATACTGCCACTATTTTCTTCTAGTTCTTAAAAGGCTGCTATAATTCAGAAAGCATCCACTTTATATTCAAGTACAATGCTAATGGCTTACAGTTTCAGAGATTAAGAATGGTTAGTAAAAATATTACTCCCAGTTCTCCATTTGTGCGTCAAAGGAGACAGGAAAATAAATTTATTCTAAAATAAGCAAACTTACTTTCATCTTTTCTCCATATGCCTTAGTCTTGTAACATTTGCATTAGACTAAAGAACGCTGTGTCACTAAATTGCTTACATCTTAAAACATTAAAACAATCTCTTTGGACTCACAAAAGACTGCAAAGTATAAAATGCTTATTTATCACTCTTACAATGCAGCATAAAAATTAACATGAAACAACTTGGTGGAGGAAGGGAGACAGGGCTGGGTTTGGATCTCCGTCTTCTCTTTACATCTACTGCCCGATGATGTCATCCAGCTTCATGGCTCTAAATGCCATCTACATGATGACAACTCTCGAATTAATATCTGCAGCCCAGACCTTTTCCTTGAACTCCAGACTCATATATCCAGCTGCCTACTCGACATCACCACTTGGATAACTAATAGGCATATCAAATTTAAACTGATTTCACTCCTTAAATTTGCTCCTCCCGCAGCTTCTTCCATCTCGTGAGTGGGAACTCTAGCTCTCCAGTTGCTCAGATCAAAAATCTTCGGGGCTTCTTTCGTTCACTTTCTTCCTTCTCTCATTCCCCACATGCAATTTAGCAGCAAATCCTGGTGGTTATATGTGAAGAGTAAATTGAAAACCCATCAACATCTCACCATCTCCACTGCTACCACCTTGGTCCACACCTCCATCATCACCTCTATGTGTTACCGAAAAACCATCTTACCTAGGTGCTGGGCTTCTGTACTTGCCCCCAGGGTCTATTCTCAACAAGAGAGCTAATGTGCTTCTCTTAAATCAGGTCAGTCAAAACTTCCTAATGGTTTCCCCATGTAATCTAGAGAAAACAAGAAAGTTCTTTCAGTAGTCTGCAAGGCTGAATACAGTTGAGTCTCTTCCAGATCTCTCCTTTTCAACCACTCTGGCTTCTTTGTTGCTCTTGTAAATGCTGAATGCGACCTAGCGAAGTACCTTTCAGCTCATCACCTGGCAAAGAGTAGATGACTAGTGAACATTTTTTTGAGTGAATGAATAGCAGAAAAGTGTCAGATGTCAGAAAAGTGTCTAGAATATTTTAGTTATTCTTAGGCTGCTTATGTGCTATTGATTGACAATCCTTACTTTGGATATTTCTGATATTATACAGATATAATTTTTTTTTTTTTTTTTTTTTTTTGAGGCAGAGTCTCACTTTGTAGTCCAGGCTGGAGTACAGTGGCATGATCTCGGCTCGCTGCAACCTCTACCTTCTGGGTTCAAGCGATTCTCCTGCCTCAGCCTCCCAAGTAGCTGGGATTAGAGATGTGCACTACCATGCCCAGCTAAATTTTGTATTTTTAGTAGAGATGGGATTTCACCACGTTCGCCAGGGTGGTCTTGAACTCCTGACATCAAGTGATCTGCCTGCGTCGGTCTCCCAAAGTGCTGGGATCGTAGATGTGAGCCACTGTGCCTGGCCCAGATAGAATTTTATGATACTTTCAATCAATATTTATTTAGTGACTACCATGCACCAGGGGTTATATGTACTAGCCTGTAGGAATACAAAGTTATATTCTATATGCTTTGAACAGGAAATAGTAATCTTATGTCTACCTTCTATTTGTTCCTTCTTCATTCATGATACATAAATTAAGTGCTTGCTGTGTGACTGATGATGAGCCTAGCACCAACTTGTGTAGAGTAGAGGTGGCTATCAGAAGCTCATGGCTTATTTTGGGTATCAAAGCTTGATTTGTTTGTTCTTCAATTCGACATGATTACCAACATTAATACTGGCAGTTAGGGATGGGAGAGCATTGTGCAAAGACAAATATTTCCATTTTCTCTTGGAAAATCAGCAGGCCTGGCTATATTGGGCCAGCCTTACAGCTTTCTGTTGCATATGATTGGCAAAGGGGCTTGCAACACAAGAGGAAAAAACATTATAAAATAGCAATTTTTCATTAGAATAGCAATTCTTTTTTTTTTTTAATTTTAGAAAGCTTCCCATAATGTATTTCATGGTATATCAAAGACATTTTTGAAGGGATAAGTGGTGTTATCTCCTGTTTTACAGCTAAAGGAGCTAGTCTGAATGAGTTTAACAATTTGTTTTAATGACCCAGCTTGTAAAAAGTCTTTGCGTTTTCCTTCTTCTTGTCCTTCTCCCCCCTCCTCCTCTTCCTCCTCTTCCTTATTCATAATGTTACATTTATTGAGTGTTGACTAAGGGTCAAACACTATCTCAAGTTTCTTTGATATGTAGATGCACTTAATATTCCCAGTAATTCTGAGAAAAGCACTAATATTATTCTTATTTTCTGATTTAAAAAAAATGAGTGACTGGTAAGAGAAGTAACTTGATCAAGGTTTCAAAGTCAGTGGTGACATAGCCAGAATTTAAATTCAGACAGTCACGTACAGAACCCAAGTTTTAACATCTACATTTTAGTGCAATGCTCAACCAGGGGTAAAGTCTAGGATTGCCTAACTCAAAGATATCATATTTTCACTCACTATTAACTGTGGAGGGCATAGAGTCAGTTGGGGGAGCTGAATGTGTATTCCCATGAACATTAGTGGAGAAAAAAGGCTCATGAGGCCGTGGAGAAAAACCTAGTATCTTTCCCCAGCTTCTGAATCACCATGGGGCCTTTCTACCCGGGCCTTCATCATGTGTCGCCCATGCAGTCTGCATTGGGAGGGTATTCCAGGACAGATAAAATGAAGTATCTCATTCAATTAAAGTGCATTTTTTTTTCTCACTTTTGAATGCCCAGAGCCTACAATGATGCCTGGTAACTGCTTATAGAATGATTTCTGCACTGTCTTGTAAATTAACTTACTCTTCAAAAACTTTCCCAAATTTCTTGGTTTGACCAAATTAAATGCCATTAAAAGTAAACACGAAAGAATAAGTGAGTGTCATAGTCAAAGTAAAGAAAAAATTAGTGTTCATTGACGATGGCTTCTCATCCCTCTACAAAGGAGTGATATGCTTCCAGGTGAGTCCTTCCTTGGAAGGGATGTGTCTGGTGATAACTGCATCTTTCAGACCACTGCTTAGCTCCAGTGGTGAGCCTTCATTTCTGGTGGTTTGCCTTGCTCTTATGGAGAAAGTGAACAGGATCTAACTGGGTGTCAGTGCCTCATTTTTGCAAGCAAGATGGGCAACATTGAAGGTTCTTTCTAAGAAAGAACCCTTCTTTGCCTCTTCCTAGCCTCTGGTGACTTCCAACAATTTTTGGTGTTCCTTGGCTTATAGACGCATCACTCCAATCTCTGCCTTTATCTTTATATGGTCTTCTTCTCTGTGTGTCTCTGTATCTGAATCTCTTTGTCCTCTTCTTATAAAGACATGAGTGATTGGATTTAGGGCCTACCGTAATCCAGTGTGATCTCATCTTAACTAATTGCATCTGCAAAGACCCTATTTCCAAATAATGTCATTTTTTTTTTTTTTTTTGAGACTCTGGGTGAACTTGATTTGGGAAGGACACTATTCAGCCTGTTACAGATGGGTAGTATGAAAGGGCACACTCTAAATTTGAGCCTGAAATGGAGATTGGGTAGCCACACCTTTAGTGTACAGTCTTCTATTTATCTGGCTAGGAGTTAGGATACTGCTTGCTGTAAGCTGTGGTTTCAGAGGCCAAAATTATACCTAGTGTCCTTGTTTTTCTCTCCCATTTTGTTTTTGAGTTTTCCTAAAGCCTCCTTAAATGGGACCTGGGTTTTGCAGTTCTTTAGCTGTAATTCTGTTATATAGAACTAACTGATGTGGTTGTTAAGTATTAAGGGAGGAGCAGAATTCTATAGTTCTGTCATCAGGTTTCAGTCTTTCAGTGAGTCTGAGTTGGATAATTCCCTTCCCTCATGTAGAAGACTAGGGAAGGCTGGATTTGGATCTTTCTTTTCTATATGGAAGGCTAAGTGGGCCTGGAGTTGGGTGCTTCCTTCAACGCATGTTGGTGGGGCTTTGATAAAAATACTTTTCCTTGAAAGGAAAGGCCTTGTTAAGGAGAGAGCTTTGGATGTACTTCAAAGGTACTATTTTGCTCTCCTTTTGATAGAAGCAGAACAAGATTTTCTTCACAGTGAGAATTTAATAGGAAGTATCCTGGAGGTATAATTCTCAAGTGTAGGGTCAGCCCTAAGACTCTGTCCCCCTCAGAATTTTTGTCTCAAACTAGTTATACCGAGCATTCAGCAATTCATCAGCTATCGTTTAAAGTATTCTTATAGCTACTGGCAACTACTCTGGGTTTCTGCTTCTAGTAAGCTGTAATTTTCTGTATCTTCCTGTCTGTCTTGTCAATTTTTAGGGAAGTTGTCTAAACCCAGCTCAGCAATGTAGCCACATGGTTCTTTCTTCACCTAACAGTATATCCTAAAGCATTTTACTTCCATCAACAAAAGCTGATACCTACAAGCTAAAAAGCAAAAAATCAAAACCCACCTTATTCCATAAAATTTAATCAATGTCCTCTAAAATAATTATCTGTGCTCATAGAGAAGATTAGCATCAAAACAAGGCATGCACATACTTTGACAAATGCACCCCTTCCCCTCAAATGCCTTGGTACTCAGAAATCCAAGGATATTGGGAAGGACAGGGCTGATTTCATGGGAGTCAGGGAGCCTCTTGAGAGAAAAAGCCTCTCTGGAGTGCTATTCCTTTTCTGGTTGAGGCTTATGATTAATAGAACCTATCTCAAGATTGAAATAGTCCTAAAGTAAATTCAGTGAGCAATAAAAGACACTAATCTCCATGGCTCTTTCTCATAAGAAAACTTAATAGCAAATGATTGAGTAGCTTGAATTGTTGACCCATGCTATACGTCTCAGCCTGATAATCATGGGGAATTGCTGATTCTCTTAACCTGGCATTATGGACACACTTTGTCATTACTGTCATTGCATATAAATTTTAAATAAAGTGTCATAATAAAGAGAACAGAATCCTGGGAAGAACTCAGTGTGGCATAACCAAAGAACAGAGTCTTTTCCTCGTTACTGCTTCACTCCTTGAGAGATCACAGTGACTTCAGCACTTGCACAAGCAAAGCAATATGGCACCTGCCTCCAGCCTGCTTCACCAGTGATTTTCGTGATAATGACAGAGTACTTGCCATTTTACCCCAGTGGGTCCTAGTAGGTTCTCGCTTGGTACCACTATGATTAACTCCTTGTCAATGGTCACAGTTCTTTGGTTTTGACACATAGATGTTTTCACAGTGATAGTAGGGTAAGCTATGATTTCTGTTCTGAAATAACCAGCTCCTGAGGGGGATTTTAGGAGCACTGAGTCTCCAGACAGAACCTTTATTGCTGCTCAAAAGGGAACCTTGATCAAGAATGATTTGTATGAGCATGCATCTTTAGGGAATGGAGTTGACTTGGAGAGAAAAAAGGAAGGATGTCTTTCTGTGGTCTGATAAGGGCGTTGAGTTATGGTAGTTGGTAATTAAAAGATATGTGATTTAATTCACACCCCAAAGCAATCAATTGGGACATGTCAGTTATATGACTGACCATTTGTTTTTTAAACCTTGTTGTCATGAAGTGTAAAAAGCCTGACATTTATATGACTAATATATTAAATGTAGAGAATAGAATGATGGATCCTGGAGCCAGAATACCTGGGTTGGGTTCAAATGCCAGTTCTATCACTTACTAGCTTTATGACCCTGGCTGTATATTAAATCTCCTGTCTCTCCATTCCCTCATCCAAAAAACATGAATAAATAATAGTGTCTATTTCACAGAGTTGTATTGAGAACTAAACAAGCTAATGAAGAGTGCTTAGAACTATGCATAGAACATAAGAAGTCTCTAATAACTGTTTGTATTATTATGCATGTACATCTTTCATAACCAGAAATATATTTTTAAAAGATAATTACATCTTAGAATTGCCATTATACATTAACACACCTCTAAATCTGTCATCAGCGGAGAAGTACTGGCCAATTGAGAATGCATTCTTGCTTAATGACAAAGCCTTCCTCTACTGGATAAATCCATTATTGTACTAGAAAAGTAGCTGTTAACTGGGGTCCGGGTCAGCCAGAATCTGAAGTACATGCCACCTTGGTTCTCTGGAGGAAGAGGGGCATTTTTTTCCCCTCTACCCTGTGCCCAGTATCTGTTAATTGGGAGAAAGGCAGATGTATGAGAGACATGGCTCAGCGCTGAGCGCAGACTAGAGACATCCCCCAGAGAAGTTTTAAAAACCTATTTTCTTTGGAGTCAGGCCTTCTAAACCTGACTTCGTTTTTCCAGCTGCCTCTAAATGGGTGTGTTTATTTTCAGACATTTCCCCTTTCCTTAGAGCAGCAGTCAGGCCAGAGCTCACATTCTTCCCTCTGTCTTGCATAGAGGTGTTTGGGGAGGATTGTTTTTCTTTTGCTCTTTACTGGATCAATTTTTTTTTCTCTTCCTCCCCGCCCCACCCCCGCTCCCACAATGAGTTCTCTTCCCAGAGCCTCTTCTGAGATGGCAAATTGAGTTACATTTTAGGAGCTGTAGTGATGTGCCTGAAAATGAGTAACAACATGTGTGGGGCTAAATTTCTATCAGGTCTTATTTAGCGCACAGCACAAAACAGTCGACTCCACCAAGACCCTTGACATTAACTGACTAAAAAAACCATCAGAATCATAGAGAAAACACACAGTCATTTGGATGTAAAAATCAACCGTTATGTCATGCAGTTGAGTTTCTGAGCTCTTTCTTTAAGCAGTAAAAAAACATAAAACTCATGAAAAGAGAGTAAACATTATGATAAGATAAATGGTAATTCTCTAATGAAAAGCATTTCATAATCACCCCTTTCTCATTAAAAAGCAAAACAAGAAAGATAATACAGTATTTTAGGACATTTTTGAAAAAAAAAAATGTCTTTTTTAAAAGGCCAATTTCGTGTAAATGGCTTTTAATAGGAGCTTTTATCATGCAAAATCCCAAGGTTCCTTTGTTAGAAACCTTGTTAGACAAAATCTACAAAGTTAGAAACGAAAATCACATGTCATTGAAACCAAACATCTGTTTTTAGGGAACTGCACTGTAATTCCAGGATTTCTATTGCCTTGTATTTTAAACAATCTTAAAATCCCTTGTATGACATAACAGTTATTCATTCATTTTTCAAACATTCCTTGACTGCTTATTGTATATTCTCAGTCAGTGTTGCATTTGTAGCTGGAGAAACACGTTTCTGACCCTCAAAGAGTTTAGAGACTGGAGAGAAAGAGTCATTTCTTAGGACACTTTTTACTTAAATATGTTATCACCTCTGCAATATCATTAACACTAGTTGAGGGTAAGGTTAATATCCCATTCTTTGTATTCTTGCTGGCACCCAATACAGTACTTGCAAATAGCAGACGCTTTACTCATGTTGACTAGCACGGTGTTATAGAAATTAATCTATTAGACAATTGTCTTATTCTTTAAAAGAAATGTATGATGATACAGTAATAATACATAGATTGTGATCAAGGGCCAGTTCTTTATCTGTTTCCCAATTTCTCTAAAATTTTGTTCAGGTGTTTGGTGGAAGCAACCTTTCCCTGCTCCAGAGTAAAACTTCAGCAGATCCCAAAACTCCAGCAGATCCCATTACTCTTCAGTGGTGTTGACACTGTAAGTCATGGAGTCTCAAAGCAGTAGTTAGACTGCCCAGTTGAGGGTGAGAATTAAAGCTTTAACTTCACGTAGGGTTTAGTATTTCTTTCCGCAGCTCAGAGCAGATTCAGTATGAATCAGAGGCCACAGATGTCTTTCCCTCTTCTTTTCCTGCTCACCTCTTGCATTCCTTGTGAGCTGCTGTTTTTCTCCTCTACGCGTGTGCCTATAATGAGGGGGCAGGAGAGAGGTAAGGGTATCCAGCCTACCTGGTCATGCTTCATTCTCTCTGGATCCTGCAGATTAATAAAGTGTGTGATCACTGGTAGTTCCCTGCAAGGCCTTCTCTGTAGCAGCTCCTTTTTCACTCCTACCCTTTTGTGGCATGCCTCCTTTCAGCTTTCAGCTGCCTCCTTAAGCAGTCTATGGACAAGATGGAAAGGAGATTCCATTCCGGGTCCCTTAGGAGTTAAGCACTCAAATGATTTCAAGTGAACAAGAAATACTTTGACATTTCTCCCGTAACAGAGTCCCTGAGGGCGGGAACCCCAGGACCACAGCACTGCCCTTGATTGGCCTCCCAACCTGTGAATTCAGGTTTCCTTGTGTTTCCAAGTGGGAGTCAGGTCCAGGTCCACAGTGCGGTTTAGCTTTCTCATAAAACCTGCCCTATGACATCTGTGTCTCCTCAACACAGAAAACAGATTTTGGAGCTTTCCTAGTCTTCCTTTTGAAATTTCTTTTTCTCTCCACCCCAACCACCACCTGTATGAGTGGTCACACATATACTTTTCTCTCTCTCTCTCTCTCTCTCTCTCTCTCTCTCTCTCTCACACACACACACACACACACACACACACACGTGCGCCTTACGGTTGTAAAGTAGCAAGGCTCTCCCTTGCCGCAAAGGGGGAGGGGCTCATAAAACACCACTAATTCTCTCCAATGAATTCTTTCTCCTAACTACCAAATTCTTTCTCCTTTATCACTCTGAAGTGTCCAGGTGTGGTGGGACAGTTTCTTTCTCACACTCATTTTCTTATGAAGGTAGCTTAATAAGCTGTGCCTCAGGACAAACTGAGCAGAAGGCCCAGGTCTAAAATCCCAGCTGTGGAATGAGCCCAGAGTTCATGCAGTTCTCTGGTTTGCCTCCTCAGGGTAACTGTGTGAGGAATGAAACAGTTTGGCCTAGTTTGTCTGTAAGAAAGAATTATGCACATGACATTTACTGCTTGCAATATGCTTTACTGTGACAATGGAAAGTAATATCAATTAGTTTTTCAGGCCCCTTGAAAATAGTGACTATAAATACTGTTTTGGGTTTGATGATAACGGACTGTAGAAGAGCAACACAAGCAGCTCCTTCCATTCATAGGCTGAGAATCTTTCATCTAGCACACGGATAAGCAAACTATAATCTGTGATCCAAATCTGATCCATCACTGGTATTTTTAAATAAAGCTTTATTCGAACATTGGTATGCTCATTTGTTTACATGTTGTCTATGAATCGTCTCATGGCAAAATGGCAAAGATGACTAGCTCAATAGACACACTATGGCCAGAAAAGCCTAAAATATCTCCTATCTTGTCCTGTACAGGAAACATTTGTGACCCATGATTTAGAAGGACTCTCAAGCAAGTTACTATGTTAATTACATGGAACGCACATCCATGAGAATGGTTCCTCCTCCTGATACTAAAAGAGGGAAAATAAGCCTCTTCATATTGGCTGCATTGCCTTGCTGAGAAACAAGGAGTTTTACAGCTGTTTGTATCCTGAAATCTGTTTCACTTGATTTTTTCCTTGGACTGCAGTGCTTCCAGATCACTTTATGTTAGAAATATGTTTTTTCCTGAAGCTACAGAAATATTTTGTATTTATTTGTTAATTTAACAAATATGGTTTGAGTACTGGTCACAAGACAGTTACTGGGCGAGTGCTAGGAATAGAGTGTGAAACAGATCAGCCCTGACCTCAAGTTGCTCAGGGTCTAGAGGAGAGGCAGTTAACAAATTGGGCAGTTACAGAGCTCTGCAGTGATACCCAGTGCAGAGTCAAGCACAGGGTACTAGGGGGTTGAAAAAGAGGCACCTAATGCTGTCTGGAGATGTTGCACAAGGTCATCAGGGAAGGCCAGCCAGAAGAAACAGTGGCAGCGATGAACCCTGATGACTGAGGAGAGGTTAGGCATCCACTGGGAAATTACTAAAGAAAAAGCTATTTTCAGACCAAGGGAGCAAAAAGCTCAAAGACCCAGTGTTTGAAAAACCACAGAATGGTTGATGGAACTCATGGAAGATAATAACACTTACATGCCATTCTGGAGAATAAAAGAGGCTGTTTGTAGCTGAAGGCACCATTCTGGGTAATCAGCCACCTAAGGCTATGAGAGTAGAGAGGATGAGAATTTCAGCACATCTATAACCCTCCTGGCTCATTGCAAATGGCCTTGTTAGCCGGGTTGACTGATGTGCATTCCATTAGGAGAAAAATGCAGATGCACTGAAAGGTTTACTCCAAGTTTTCATGATTTGTTTTATATTTGTTTAAACGGAGATTATAGGAGGTGAATATGGCTATTAGTACATTTGGTTATAGGAGGACACTCCATCAATAAGGAAACACTTTTAAAAAAGTGTTTAGTACACTATGAGGTCACTGCATGCTTATCAATCTCATTTAATCCTCACTACACTACTTCCCATTAAATAAAATGAAACGCAGGTATATTTATTTTTGACTATGTGCTTGCTACTTTGAAGAACCTTATCTTATTAAATTCTACTATCACCCAGTCAAGCAGATATTATTATTCCAACGTTCAGAGATGAGGAGTAAAACTCAAAGAGTTTAAATAATTCATCCAGAGTTACAAAGCTAGAAATAGATCGACCCAGGATCCATAGGCTTGATTACAGATGCATACGCATTGACTACATAGACATCAGAGCAAGGGGGTTTCAGGGAAGAGAAGCAGCACTGTACAGGTCAAGTAGTGAGAAAAAGTTCACTCTCAGGGAAGAGGAAGAAGCTTACTTTAACTTTAGCTTATCATTTTCCATAGCATAGACTGAGTATTAGTGGGTTATATTTCAAATACAAATAAATTTGGAAAATAGCGGTGTGATGGTTAATACTGAGTGTCAACTTGATTGGATTGAAGGGTAGAAAGTACTGATCCTGGGTGTGTCTGTGAGTGTGTTGCCAAAGGAGAGTGACATGTGAGTCAGTGGGCTGGGAAAGGCAGACCCACTCTTAATCTGGGTGGGCCCAATTCAATCAGCTGCCAGTGTGGCTAGAATATAAGCAGGCAGAAAAATGTGAAAAAGGAGACTGGCCTAGCCTCGCAGCCTACATTTTTCTCTCATGCTGAATGCTACCTGCCCTGGAACATCGGACTCCAGGTTCTTCAGTTTTGGAACTCAGACTGGGTCTCCTTGCTCCTGAGCCTACAGACGGGTTATTGTGGGACCTTGTGATTCTGTGAGTTAATAAGCTCTCCTTTAAAAATATATATATATATATATATATTCCATTTTTTCTGTCCTTCTAGAGAATCCTGATTAATACAAGGGGTCAAATAAATTTATCTTTTAAAACAAATTATTTAAATTTAGGATCTCGCTGATACTCCGAATACATTGTTTGAGCCTCTAAACCATAAAGTTTATGGTGTTTCAAAACACCTGTTGGGTCACTAAGCACTAGGGTGGCCTGAGACATGGCAGTGATCCTCTGGGTACACTTGGAGGAAGAGCTGCTCATGACAGCATCCGGTGCAGGCCAACAGGAAGACTATGCTTGGCACAGATACTCAAGGGAATTTCTTTTCCTCTTGGTGTATCATTCCCTGTAAGTCATCAGAGACCTCCCCATTTCAACATTCAATAAAGAAAATAGTAAGAATTACATGCGGGAGGTTTTTATACACCAGGTCTATAAAATGGCTCACATGACTTACACTCACATTTTCATGCCAGAACTCAGTCCCGTGGCCACATGGAATTGCAGAGAGGTTGACAGTTGTGGCCTACTTGATGCCCAGGAAGAAGAGTTGAATTTCGATATTGTAGAGTTCTAGCAATCTCTGACACATGAAGGAATGGCCAAAGAGGAGGGAAGAGAGTCAATCCTCTCATTAAAAAAATAAAGAAAGGTGAACATTTTAAGCTACCTGAGTTTTCTTTTCTTTTTCTTTTTTTTTTTTTGAGACCGAGTTTCTCTCTGTTACCCAGGCTGGAGTGCAGTAGCATGATCTCGGCTCACTGCAACCTCCGCCTCCCAGGTTCAAGTGATTCTCCTGCCACAGCCTCCTGAGTAGCTGGGATTACAGGCATGTGCCACCACACCTGGCTAATTTTTGTATTTTTAGCAGAGACAGGGTTTCACCATGTTGGTCAGGCTGGTCTCGAACTCCTGACTTCGTGATCTGCCCAGCTTGGCCTCCCAAAGTGCTGTTATTACAGGCATGAGCCACTGCGCCAGGCCTCAAGCTACATAAATTTTAAACTTCCATGTTCAAATAGTATAAGTTCTTCAGTGAAGCTGGCAGTTAACACTTCAGTTATTATTGGTGGTTTCAATGGAATGAGTTTCATTTTAGTGACTGAGAGAGTCAGGCAGAGATTAAGGAATGAATGAAAGAAGATTTGAAGAGAGCAATAATATTTCATTTAAAAAAATTGGTATTGAAGTAAGGAAAATCAATGGAGGTATAGCTTGATGAGTCAGCAGAAAAAATTATTTTCTTTCTTTTTAAGGGTAGGATGAACATATTTATAAGGTTCACAGAAAAAATAAAGCAGAAATGGAAAAAAAAGTTCAAGTACAGAAAAAAGGTTAACTGTAGAGCAAGCTTCTAAAGTGATGTCATTTAACTTTTAGATCAAGAAGTCAGTTTTTAAAAGAAAAAGACAACTTAGAGACTTTTCTTTCTTAGAGACTTTCTATAGCTCATATATAAGTGCTTATGGAAGAGGGGGGAGGCAGTAGTCAACGTGCCAGATGAATTTGTTTGGTGTTGGGGGAAAGGAAAGGAAAATGGGAAGATTTAATCTTGAACGCTATCTATGTTCTTGAAACTAACGGGGGTCAGGTTAAAGTTCTGTGAAATGAACCAAAAGAAAATTGAGAAAATTTATGGATATCTGAAGGTTCCACCCATGGAAAATGGGGAAAAAACAAGGCTTTTTATTTAAAAACACTCCCCAAAATTGAGATTTTGTAGAAGTTAGAAACAATGCTTCTGTAATGATGATACAAAGAGTTATGTGATTTCTTGCAGAGTCTCAGATCAGAGTAGGACATACGTCAACGGTCTGAGAATGAAGAATAAGAAGCAAAACGGCTTTGAAAAGTGAAGATGAAAGAAGAATAAAAGGGCAATAAGTTTTGAAAACCTTTGGCCAGAGGAAAGTGGTTGAAGGATACAAATGGAGATACTGACGCCAAAAACAGCTGCTGATTTTACTCTTGGCACATTAAAGAATGGGGTTGCTCCAAGTAGGAATGGAAAATGCCTGCATCAGAATGACCTGGACGCTAATTCGAAATGTAGATAGCAATTGAAGAGAAGAGCCCTTCAATGTGCACGCCAGGAAGCTCTGAGGCGATTCTTAGGCTCTGACATGGAAAACAAAATAGTGTTGGCTGGCTGGGTACAGTGGCTCATGCCTGGAATTCCAGCAGTTTGGGAGGCCAAAGTGGGTGGATCACTTCAGCTCAGGAGTTCCCGATCAGCCTGGGCAATATGATGAAAGCCTGTCTCCAAATACCAAATATATGTATATGTATGTCTATATATATATGCATATATGATATGCATATATGATATATATGTCAGGCATGGTGTTGTACGCCTGTAATCCCAGCTACTTGGCAGGCTGAGGTGGGAGAATCACTTGAACCCAGGAGGCAGAGGTTGCAGTGAGCCCAGATAGGGCCATTGCATTCCAGCCTGGGCAACAGAGCGAGATTCTGTCTTAAAAAAAGAAAAGAGAAAGAAAAATAGCATTGGACGTTGTGGCCAGTGTGTAAGCAGGCATTTGAAGGAAGAGGGGGTGCAATAGACCGTCCCAGGCGCTTTCTCCCTGCACAGTTCCTTTGGCTGTTGTTCTTTTCCTGCTTGTCCACGTCTCCAGTTGTCAGAAATAGCTGCATGTCCTTCAGCCAAGCACAAAGGCCTATGTCTACTGAAAATGGGTTCCTGCCAGAAAGAAAAGAATAAATTCCAGAGCTAGATTTAAGCAATATATTGTGTCCTCATTTCTAAAATTGCCCAGGAGCAAAGCCCTGATTTAGATGAGCAGATAGATGCTACAAAAGAAATGAAATGCAATGAGTGATGATCAGATTCCCTATAGATCAATATTCTGAGGACAGGCATGGAATGACAGGGCTCTTTACTATACTGGAAGCTGTAGGAAAAAAGCAAAACCTACAGTTTTGGGGAATCATCACTTCCTGATTTCAAAAGAAGAGAGAAATACCAGGCAGAAGTAATCAAATTGAATATAGCTAAGTTTCTTCTTAGGATTGAAATAATTCAAATTGCTTCCTATCGATCATGGATCCAGCTATTCCCATGTTTGTTTATTGAAGCAGACTATCAGTCTCTCTCTTCTGAGTACTTTCTAGGTGGCCAAATGAGACACTTTATATTTTGGACAGAAATTGTCTTTAAGCATAATCCCTGCACTTGAGAAAGCCATCTGGTAAGGAAACAAGCAAGCATCTAATGACCACCTGGTGCAAACCACAATCAGGATGATGCATACAAAGTGCTGAAGCCTCCTAGAGGAAAGGAGCAGGATGCTCTGGAGATGTCAAGGTCAAGAGGAAGACCTTGAGTTTGGACTTAAAATAGGAGTAGGTGTTCACTAGGTGCTCCAGGCTGTTCAGGAAACAAAATGAGCACTCAAGCAAGAATATAGTTCTGGCATTACATTTATGCCATTTGTACAGAATGCTTTTGGAGAGAGTTTGGCATTTTGTTATTATGATACCTTCCTTTTATCAAAACTTACTGGAGAAGAGCAAGACTATAAAGAAGGAAAACAAACAAAAACTTGCTTTCTTTTGTTCAGTAGCCAGCGGAAAGTAAGCTCGAGTGTTCACATTAGCCTTTCAGCCACACAATTAAAATAATTGGGAACCTTGGTAGTAAATTTACAAAGCACCTGTCACCTTGAAAGAGAGCTCAGGAAGTGAGAGCAGGTGAATAAATTAGATACAAAAGGAAAGGACTCCAGATTGCGGTATAAAGGGATAAAGCACATGGGGTGGCTGAGGAACTTTGTAGATTTAGGTCTCCATCACTTACAGGGCAGGAAGTCTTATATAGGACTAGAGGGAACAAAAACTAGGAAATAAAAAAAAGACACAAGTTCTGGAAACAGTAGAATAACCAGAAATGATTCTAATGTGCTTTATGAGTGAAATCGGAGATGTGGTATCAGCCTCCTCATACTTTCCCCAAAGTGGTGATTGGAACTGCTACGCCAGACTGCCCAGGATGTTGGGGCCTGGATGTTCTGAATTGACGGCACATATAAGATCACCTTGGACCTTTCCTCTGAGAATCTGGTGTCCCAAGGAGAGAGACCTTCTTAAATGATTGCTCTCAAATTCACGGGAATTGAACAGGAAGAAATTTTTCTTGGCATTCTCTAATATTTTCTCACTTTCTGGCACATTTTTTTCCACTGAAAGAACAGAAAGAAAAGGAAGTGGAGAAAGTCTCACAGGCATTTTGATTTTGCAGATGCCTACTTATATATGACCTTGGAGGAAAAAGCATCTAGCACAGCAGGTACAAGTATGGGATGCATTTCTGCTAAGTTATTTTCCCTGGAAAAGAGGAAGCTTTATATCTGGCCCTGGACCTTTGTGTGTGTGTGTGTGTGTGTGTGTGTGTGTGTGTGTGTGTGTAATTGTGAGTGTTCTCTAAAATAGCTCATTAAATATTTGCTGAATAAAAACCAAATATTGGTCATCCTATATACTACATAAGGGTATTTCAGAAAAAGGAATGAATGTATATACCATAGATACTAATACACGTACACACACACACACACAGGCACACATACACACATGTACACACACACACATAAATAGCGTGACAGTTCTTTTTTTCCTCCCCAGTTTTAAAAACTATGTTAGGCATCTAAATGCAGAGCCTCCCACTTCCCGTGAGAACCTTGAAGGCTAAATAAAACATCTTGCTTCAAGAATTAAGATACCTTGGGCCAAATAGCCCTCTGATAGAGTGGCTTACAGTTATGAAACTTGGTCCCTATAGGCATTAGGATAACAATTTGCAGAATTGCAAGGGATAAATCTTGGGCAGCACTGAGGTGTATGAGTCTGTGCAGCGGCAGCAGCAGCAGCAGCAGAATCCCAGCTTCTGGAGCAGTAAATGTTGATGGTCTATGACGGATGCTACCAATTACCTCCGAAAGTTCCTGGCCTCTTAGGCTGGGATCTAGTGGTGCTTTTTATTTCCCTGTGTGTTTCAGACCACTTCCTATACAAAGGCTGCAAGTGGGATAATTATGGAAATAGATATGGTTTTAGGGCTGGAAGGGATCCTAGAAATAATATGAGCCTAGGTCTTTACTTTGCCGATAGGTAACTAACATCTGGAAAAACCACTCCACAGAGCTTGTTTACAGCCAAGCTGGGGACAAAACATATGTGTACTGATACTCGGTCCAGGTCTGTGTCTATTTCTTCTTACACTAGCAATGGCGCCTATTCACAAAGGAAAATAATCCAAATTCTGCTACATGACCTTTCATGATCTGCTGAAACCTCTCTGCTTCTCTAGCATTATTTCCTTTTGTTCTTTCTTCTCACTTCCATCACCTTTTTTTTTATCAAGTACTTTCAACTCTAACTACAGCCACTTCCAACCTCCCACAGTGTTTTTTGTTTTTGTTTTTTAATACACAATGATATTCTGTGCTTTGAGCAAGTGGTTACTGGTACTAGCAACATGTTGGATTCTTCTCCATTTAGCTTTACATGTTTGGAAGACATCTTACCTCCTCCATGAAACCTTACTCATTTCCTGAGCCATGGTAAGTTGCTTCCTTCTGGTATTCTCAAAGCACGTATTCAGTAGCAGCATTTGGGGTGATTCTTTTTTTTAAATTGGTTGTCTTTGTTCTTAAAGACCAAGGTCTTATCTTACTCTTTTTCTTATTCTCCCCCAGTTGTTTCCCAGCATTTGGCACAGGTCTGACGCAGGGCAAAATCTCAATAAATAGTAAATGAAAGAATGAATGAGTAAATGAATTGGACTCTAAATTGACCAAGAGGAGTGTCACTGACTAAGACACTGTTATAACCTATAACCCATATTGGCCAGAGAGGCAATTCTTTGAAATCACACTTCCTATCTCAAAGGCCAGTTCTGCTGCTTACTAGCTAGTGTGTGGTAGTTCACAGATTACTGAGCTTTTTTGTGTCTCAGTCATCTTTCATGTAAATTAAAACTACTAATAGTATCTAACTCTTAGGGATTCTATAGAGATTAAATTTTCACTTAGAACAGGCATTTAGGAAATGCTAAATCATTTTCTTTCTTACTTCTTTCCTTCTTATAACAGGTATCATTACTAAGGTTAGTAAGTGGGGGTTGTGGTGGAAAAAAGGAGAAGCCTAGAAAATAAAGAACATGCTTATTGGGAAAAATACATCAAGCATCAAATATAATCCATTGATAATTAAGGGATATGTTAGTGGCTAAGGGATATGTTATGTGACCATAGGCAATTAGCTTAACATTTTGATCTCTGTTTCCTCATCTGTAAAATGGGTACAACCATGGTACATGAATCATAGGATTGTTAGCATATTATATGAGTTCATATATATCAAGTCTTAAGAACAGAGCCTGGCATATGGGGTGCCCCTGCCCGAATAGAACAAAGCACCACCGGTCAAAATGCTCACTTGATAAAGTTACTCAGAGTTCCAGAGAAGTTGCTTTTTCAAATTTATTCTACCTAAACCAATAAATTGTTGTATGAAAACTATAAATCATAAAAAGAAAAAAGTAAACTTTCTTGTTTCCTGGACTTCATACTCAAGCATATTGCTTCTCAAAAGGCTGTTTGAAGTGGGGTTAGCTAAGTTTGTGATTGCATTCATGATTCCCAGCTCTAACATTAAATAGGAATGCATGTTTTGGGGTATCTCATTACATATTGGCCAAGGAAAAGTCATTCTGGTTTAAATGGGACTCCACTTCTCTTTGATGGGTGGGAGAAGGTATTTGGAATGACCAAGTAGAGACCATTTATTTGGCTTATAATCACGCCCCCATTTAATTTGCTAGATAGAGCACACGTGCAAAACGAAGGACAAATTCTGCACCCACAAATGAGAAACTTTTATGAGTCTACTAGATGGCCAACATTCAACAATGACGAAGGTCTAAGCCAAGTGCTCATTAAGCACATAGAGCAGCAACCATTGAGAATGAGTTTTGCTGGCTTTTGGCTCATTTGGCTCTACAGATCAGCAGGGAAAGGAGAAAGAACAGGAGAACACAATACTAATAAGCATAGAGTTCTGTCTCCAGTATGCATACAAATTCAACCAGAGCAGGAGTGGGGCTTCCAGAACAAACCATTTCCATTCCTACCACCCACTTCACCATAGTTCATCCATTACAAATGCAAAACTCTAAACCACTCTATAAAGGATGACAAAGTTGTTTTTAATTGGTGTTTATTAAAAGCTTCTGCTTGGAACAACTTTAGCCATGCAATAAATAAGTATATTGGATTATAACACAAAGAATTAAATAGCTATGAATTCATAATGATACAAATGAGTAACTAAATAAATAAATGAAGGAGAAGCAACAACTCTTCCTTAAAGGAGAATTTCAATTAAAAACTATAGAAGGATTTAAGGAATTAGAAAATCACCGTTAGAATGCCACAGTCAATCCCATAGACAAAAACCAGCAATGGATGCTAAAATGAGTGGGCAAAAAGTTGAAGTACAGACAGGAATATTTGCAAAGTATCCAAGTACTTTCTTCAAAATATTTAGTAATTACAATGGACAATGAGTAAGTTTACAGTGAAGAATCCTAGCAGAGACCATTTTAACCAAGTAATCAAGTTTAACATAATTGATAATACATATCAATATTGTATCCTCAATCAATTAATGAAAAAACACCAGAAAAACTCAAATTGAGGGGGAATTTTACAAAATGACTGATCAGTCTCTCCTACGAAAGACAAGGACAGTCTGCAGACCTGTCACAGATTACAGGGAACACAACAGCCACCTACAGTGTCAGAATTGGAATGAACCTGGAAAGAGAACAAGGATATTAGTGAAAAAAAAATCGGTGAAATCCAAATGACCTCTGTGCATTAGTTAACAGTATTGTCCCAAGTTAATTTCTTCATTTTCATCAAAGTGTTTTGGTTCTATAAGATGTTTACATAAAGGGAGCCAGCTGAGTGAAGAATAACAGGAATTCTCTATACTATTTTTGAAACTCTCCTGTAAGTCCAAAATGATCTAAAATGTTAAAATCAAAGGTTTCTGGAAGGACCATTTTGTATTTGAAATGTTTGTGCATTATTTCCTATTATTTGTTGGAAATAATGGGAAAGTCCATAGCCTTACTGCTGTGAAATTAAATAAGTAAATTATTTCTAGAAGAATAATTTCTTGTCCTGCAAGGATCCATGTTGAAACCCAAAGCTGAGTGGAAATAAGGGATCATGGTTTCTGCATCCTCCCCTAGCAAAAGTTGTTTTCTGTGTGTGGCAAAGTTTGTTTCAGTCTAATGGTTTTTATGAAAGATGTTGCTGAAATTAATATTGGATCCATAGAGAAAAGGGAGTGGGGTAAGGAACAGCTTACTGTTAAAAATAGGACTCATATTCAGTAATACAAACATCTTAATGAGCTAATAGGGGTTAAAGCCATTTAAAGGTATACTTGGGAGCCTGTGTGAGAATTTGATTTAGCATTTCCCAGAGAACACTCGGCTGTGTATTAATATCGTTAAGTTATCTTGGGAGACGGGTTCCATTACAAATGAGCTTGGGAAACCCCTATACATTCCACTTCTTTGCCAGGAGGGAGGGGTCAGAAGTCATATTGGTAATTGGCAGTGTTGGTGCTAAGAAAGAAAGAGAGAGAGAGAGAGAACAAAACTATCGAAATTTGCTGAAACGATTTCCTAAACATCTGGAAAAAAAGAGATTTTAAAAAATACTCTACCTATTACCATTGCATCGAGCTAGTATTCTACAAAGTTCAGAGATTGCTGTTCCAACACATAAGTTTTCTCCAACAGCTCTGCATAGTAAAGAAATCAGAATTGGAAATGAGAGGGGTGTAGTGAGGGGGATAGTCTATTCTCTCTTCCTGTGCCTTGAATTAAAAAAAAAAAAAGATACAGATTTTAATATCCTGTAGAGAAGGAAGATGTAGGTCAAATGTGGATGGGGGAAATGAAATGAAATTTCATGGTCTTGGAGCATTAATGTACTGTTAGGTTTTTTTTTGTGTGTGTGTGGTAAGTGGTAGAAATTGTAATTTCCCTAGCAGTCTAGAGTCACAGGTTAGGAGAGGAATAGTGGAATTTGGTACATAGGAACCATGTATAGATAGGAATATTTTATTAAGTTAACTCATCTGAAATTAGTAGCACTTCCCCTAATGACCTGGATTAAACTGTACACACTTTCAGCATTCTGAACACTGTTTTCATTGCTATTTATTTTGCTTCTCCCTTCCTGATTCAAAAGGACATGTAAAATATACACACAATATATTTGATGCATAAAGAATGACTGAAACATGAACATGTATTCCACATACATGTTTGAGGACATTGCCCAAGGTTAATTTAAAAACATGATATTTCATTTAAAATCAATGCACATCTAGCTGACTACAGGGAAACTTTATTTTCTTTATTTCTAATTCTTCTCCAGTGGCAGAGATATGACTATGACTCTAATAAAAGTCTTCTAGTTTTCTGTTACTTTAGAGGTTATTTTAAACTGTTCTTAAATATCACCTGTTTAAAAAGGAAATACATAAAAGTTATTAATAATGTGAATTACATTGTCATGGCAACAAATTTTTCACAAGCACTCTGCTCTTATGCAACTATTAACCCCTAGTATCAATTTATGATTCAAGAGAAGTCGTATTTGAGAAGGAAAAAAATTGCTTGTCATATGAAAGGACAAGACCCTCTGTGTAAATTCAAATTATCGCACAGATGAAAATAGCTTTTCGGTCCTAAAATGATTATAATTTGCACTTTTCATATTTTCTTCCTGGTTGATTTTTTATTCTTATGGGACGTGAATCACTGGAATCAAAATTCACCATCTTGGTTGAAGTATTAACTTAAGATTTGTGACAGAGACAGTTAGTTGTACATTAATATTTGTACTCCTGTTTCACAGCTTTCACTGAAAAGTGGCCACACTATTAACAATGTTTTCCAGCCTGCCTTGTATTGAGGTGAGTTCAAGTGCTGAGTTCTTTTTTTTTTCAATAAAACTGTTAGTATTAATCCTAATATTAAAATATTTTATATCTATGAAACGCAAAAGGGCACAATAGTATCATTTCTGGACTAAAGTATTTGTGAACCAGGCGTGACCTCCACTGCATCACTTGTCCTTCTCCTAGGAGGATGCATAGAACATTGAGGTCCCAGGAGACAGAAAAGAAAACACAGAATGGAAAGAAGTTGCATACGTGAAGTATCACCTAGCAGACAGTTCCCATTAACCAAGACCATCTGCAAGATGTATTACATAAGAGAGAAATAAACATCGACTGGGTTAAGTTCACTGAAATTTTGGTGCATTTTAAAAAATTGCAACTATAATAACCCAACCTAACAATGATATCTTATTAGTCAGTCGGTTCAAAATTATAATAAATATATTAGGAAATATTAGTCATGGCTACATGTATTTATCTACTTAAAAGAGAGCAATAGGTTTTATTGCACATGATGGATGGCCAAAACCAAAGAATGACCATTGTCCTTCTCTGTCGTTTTTAAGATGTGGGTTTCTAATGCTTAATCAGTTTTGGATCCAATTATTTTTGGATCCAAAACTGATTAAGCATTAGAAACTTGGTTAATGGGAATCCAAATTATTTAAATTAATTAAAGTTTTAGTACCAAAGCAAGGCTCATAAATTAGAGACTGCACACATGGTTAATTTTACTTTTCATGAACCATTCATTGTTAAGAGGTAAAAGCATTACTGGCTAAAATTTCTTATAAAAAGAAATAACTTAGAAAGTGCACACAAATGTCAGTAAAATTTCTTGGTCCCAAGAGTAGGAATTTGTATTCATTTCATGAAACTTAGCCCATTTTTCAGTCTTTTTGCACCTTTATTAATTTCTTACTATCATCTGTTCTATTGTTCAGATCACTACATATATATATATATATATATATATACCTCCTTCCTGAATCACTGAATAAAATGTTGAAGAGGTCAGAAAGGGATTAAGGGAAAAAATCTGTGGAGTATTCCAAGGAAATTCCCACAAACTTAGTCCTGATAGATTTTTCAATTCATCCCTTCCATATGTTGCTGTACCATTGAGCAGCCCCACCTATATTCACCTGGAATTTTACAAGTGGCCCACCACCCTCAGGGCTCTTCCAGGACTATTCAGAAGAATATTCTGGAACTTGCAAATCTTAATCTCCTCTCAGTTCCCATGAAAGACATTCACCATTTAATTCATCATGTAATCATCATTTGTCTGGAATTTGGTCTTTATCACTGTTATGTATGTTACAAAATTTTCTGACATACTTTCTTCAGAAGAATATTTTTAAATTTCTGGATAAATAGCACTGTACTAGCTAGCCATGTAACAAGGAGAGAAGATATAATTGCCAACTGCTATCAGAACCTAATCTAATAAACATTTGTGCCATATTTACTGTTTCTGAAACTTGTTTTGTATATCTATCTATCTAATATCTATCTTTTATCTATCTATTTTTTATCTATCTATCTGATATCTATTATCTATCTATCTATCTATCTATCTATCTATTGGCTTAGGGTAGCCAATGAACATCTCTATAAATCAATATTTCACATAGTTAGTGTTTACATCATCTGTATCAGAATTCTTTTAAAAATTTCTTTAGTGATGAGGTCTTTCTATGTTGTCTGGGCAGAACTATAACTTTTGGGCTCAAGTGATCTTCCCACCTCAGCCTCTGAAATATCTGGCACTACAGGTGCATGTCCCTGCACCCAGCTCAAAATCATATTTTTAATATTCAAATCCCTAGGATCTCCATTCCAGATGTTGTAAATAAAAATTACTCAGTACATGGCTTGAGAAATTTCATTTTAAATAAGCATCAATTATGAGTCTTATGTATGATATATAAATTTGGCAAACAACTGACATAAAACCATGAAATTTTTCTTTATGGTCATAGCAAAAGATGGGGTGAGTGTGAAGGCAGAGATTCATTAACCTTTTGGCTACTGAGTTATTTACACTTTTGTCTAAAATATGGCTGGGTTGACCACACGCTGTCACTCAAGCTGGGTCCCCTCTTTCCTTCTAATTATCTACACAATGCACTGTGGAGGAGGCCACTGCCTGTGGGCCTGCAAGGGAGTTTCAGAGGATAGCTGAGCTGCAAATGGAGCCTGGATTGGGATGATCCAAAGAGACTGTTTGACCTACTAAGCAGTCAGAGCCAGTCCTAGCAGAACTCCACCCTAAAAGAGATGAAGAAGCTTTTTGGCAAATAAAGTATCACCATGCAAGAGAAGAAACAGTGATTATAGGGTTGACCAGAATACCCTACCTCCATTCCATCCATGTTCCCCACTGATTACTCAGTAACAAGGAGGGCTTAACCAATTCCTGACTGCCAGGACTTGAAAAACGTAAGGTGAGTTGGCACAAAAATGGTATCTGATGGTTTAGGAGACGGACTAGCTTTGTGTGAGATGCCTTTCAGGCTTTTTCTTATTCCTTTTCAATTGTCCTGGGATTAGTACAAAGAGTACTAAAGAAATAAATAATTTTTCAACTTCCTACAGGATGTCTGCTATACAGTTGAATGTAGTGCACTAAAATCAGAAATACTCAGGTTCAAATCCTGACCCACCACTTCCCATCTTGGTGACTTTGGGTGAGATGTTCATGGGCTCTGAGAAGCAGTGCCTTGTGTTCTCATTGGTGGTGGTGGTAATAGAGGGCATAGGGAGTGAATGACAGCTGGCTTAATTGTTTCCTAACTCTTTAAAATCTAAGCTGTTGGCACACAATAAATTCTGGTCATTATTTTTATTAATTTTTCATAGTTATTGTTGTAACTTACATTGGGGAACAGCTTTTAGACTGCAGAGGACATTGGGCACCTCTCTTCAGGAAGCAGCACAGACAGGTACTCGAATGGGGTACTTGTACTTGAACTAAGAGTTTTGGTTCATTCTAACATAATCCTCGTGAAGTTTGTTCCATGGTAGGCACTGATTGTCTTCATTGTCTGCGAGACACATTCGGTAAAATGGCATAAACACACGAAAACATGTTTTACCTATTTATTAAACAGCTTACTTTTCCAGTTCCTGTAGAGGCTACAGGAAGAAGACTGCCTTCCCACAGAAGTGAGATGCCATCATTTTATCCTATGTCAGTAGGTCAGGAGTCAATTAGCTGGAGTGCCGTTTGACTGATTGTCCAAATTCAGTAAACTTTTAGGTTCATGCCTGTATGACTTAGCACAAGCTCAGATGGAAAAGAGTGCCTAACCTGTTTATATGTGTTTTTGTTTGTTTGTTTGTTTTGAGAGAGAGTCTGGCTGTGTCGCCCAGGCTGGAGTGACGTGGCAAGACCTCGGCTCACTGCAACCTCCGCCTCCTGGATTCAAGTGATCCTCCTGCCTTAGCCTCTAAGTAGCTGGGATTATAGGTGCACACCTGTTGAGATTCACTCAGGGTGGCTGGCAAAATATTAAGGGAAATATTAGGGAAGTTATAGATTACAGTCTCAAACATTTTGGAAGGCTGAAAGTTTTTTTTTAACTTATGGAACAGGCTGAAGGCAGCCAGTTCTTTTGTTACAGCATTAAGTCATAGGGTGAAGATTAGGATAATAAAAGCTTCCCCAGTTAAGTCTGTTTACCCCACATTCTTTTGTCTCTACTCTAACTGTTTACTCACGTAAACTTTGTGTGGAATAGTCCTTTCGGGGTGGGGTAGGTGGTCAAAGGGTATTTACCCTTTAAGGGATTACTGATTAATAGTATTTGTTCTGGGCCTGGGAACCAAAATCTTTTATCATTCGTAAAACCACTCTTTTAACCATGTTAATTAACCTCAAGTGTGTTGACTTAGAACCTCTGTTATTACATCTATACTGAATAAATTCAAGGAGGAACAGGGAGTGGTGGTTAGCTAGCTGCAATTGCCCTCTGAAAGCAGTTGACCATCCCTAGCCCACTGGATTTGCTGTATTTTGGTGTGTGCGAATGCATTTATTCATCCATTGCTGAATCAGGGTCTGTACGACAGACTCCCACAGGTGGTGATCAGTGTCTCAGGCGGTGACCCCTACGTGATTGATGCCATACACGCCACCATGTCCAGCTAATTTTTATTTTTATTTTGTAGAGATGAAGTGTCACTATATTGCCCAGGCTGATCTCAAACTCTTGGCCTCAAGTGATCAGCCTGCATCTGCCTCCCAAAGTGGTGGGATTACAGAAGTGAGCCACTGTGTCCAGCCTGTTTATATGTTTTTAAACCTGGTCTTTATCTTTCTGATGAACACATATTTACTCGATAATATGATAGAGACTCAGCATTAGAATTTAAAGGCATGGAGCAGAGACCAAGAAAGGTCAAGTTACTGCACTAAGGTTGAAGTCATTCACATGCCAAATTCTTGCTCGTCTTAGAGATGATTTTTTAACTAGGATTTCCTGAAATGGTTGGTTATATTTCAGTAGTTTAGTTGGTAATACAATCCCAGTGGACAGAAACAGAACAGTGGAGTAAAACAGAGAAGAATAAAGGTCAAAGAAAGGTGTCGTCCATCTGTGACGCTACATTCATGGGTTTACTAGGGCCCAGTGCTGCTTCGACTTTCTGAAAGCCTTAAGAAATACAGCTCAGAACAGTTCCATGAGAATGAAAGGGAAAACATCCACTTACTGTCACCACGGTGATTAAAAATGACCCCATGGTCATCGACCCTACCCTAAACACACACATCCACACACATTTTAGCTGCTAAGGTATAAAACAAGAAGATCCCTTCCCTACCACCGCAGGAAGAAAGAAAGAGCTACTTCGTGAACCTCAATAAAAGGCTGTGACTGCTAGAAGAGGATCCACTAGAAGCCAGCAAGAAACTGATTCCTGCAGCCATAGCTGCTGGAGTCCCAGGTGAAATGAGATGATTTTTAAGCGGTGCATGAGAGGGATTTGATAACAGAAAACAGATTCCTTGTAAGGTTGTTCTCGTATGTTTATCTCTATTTTGCACTGGTCCTTCATTAGGTATGGTGAATATGTGGTATAGCATAAGTGCTTTCTCAGGGGAAAAACAAACATAAGAAACAATAACAACAACAACAACAACAACAAAACTCCCTGACTTCAATAAGCAAGTCAGAGAAAACAGGAATACTTGAGGCAAATCAGGGAATATTAAAGACAGTACAGCTGAGGTCCAAAAAAGCAGAAAGTACTGAGACTTAGGCTAATTCAATCAAGGAAGACTCTTGGAAACTGGGTGCTCAGAGGGCCCTGGGAGGGTGAGTGTAATCATGTCATGAGGGGGGATCTGCCTGTAACACCTATCACCCCATTGATTTCCCAGTACTAATCTGGTAGCAATAACTATCTGTCTATATGCATTTACATAGGAGTTTATAGTTCACACAATGCTTCTACATACATCAGCACACTAAAAAATATATTTTTTAGCATCTATTGTTACTGAATAGCTAAGGCTTGATGATC
The DNA here is from genome assembly GCA_036589455.1 of Ateles fusciceps. NCBI lineage: Eukaryota > Metazoa > Chordata > Mammalia > Primates > Atelidae > Ateles > Ateles fusciceps. Next base: position 2,462,669 of record JAZHEH010000564.1, on the reverse strand, counting down.
CAAGGAGTTTTTATTTTTTAGGTTTTATTTTGTTTTTAATTGATGCATAATGGTTGTACTTATTTACAGGGTATGGTGTGATTTTTAAAGGCAAAATAAGATGAAAGATTAAAGAAATTATCTGAATAATTCAAACCCAACATTAAGGTCATTTCCATCATTCTGTGTTAGAAGACAAGTTTCAATTTCCAAATTAACATCAGCATATTTTCTTGTAATTCATTCTTTCAGTAATGAACTATAGTAACTCCTTTTCATTGTTCTCTATTTTTTTCTTACCAGGTGAGTAAATTTAAAAGATATTTTACATCTCTTTTACTCTTTAATCTTCTGATTTCATTTAGTTTAGATCTATTTTCCTAAAAAAAATTGAAATCTTTTTAATACTTTATTTGTACCCCCTTTTGTTCTTTAAAAAGTTTTAAGGTATAAGCGATTAAAAACAAACAGGCCAACAAAATTATTTTCTCTATATACGATAATAGTAATTATTAAATAAGACTAATAAACAACAAATGCCATATTGACATGAAATAATTATATTAAAATGTCAAAACTTTCAAATAAATTGTGTTACACAAACTGCAAAACAAAGAATATTTTTAAAAGTATTAGCACTTTTATATATACAGGGAAACTGAGGCTTAGTGAAGTTAAGTGTCTTACTAACACCATATTTCACAATTGGAAGAACTGGGCCGAGGCTTATATCCTCTGACTTCTAGGCAATTGGTCTTTCTACAGCAGAATCATGTAAGCTAGAATCAGGCACAGTCAAAGGCACAACTTGAATATGGGATTCAGTCCATACTCATACTGTGAGTTATGTGCAGATGGAATTAGGTGGAATAAAGCATACTCTAAGATGTTCCTTCTCGTATTTGAGAACTCGTACAGTTTTAGGAACATGAGGAAGCTTTCAATTAATGTCAGTAATTATTACTATAGTTATATAGATGTAGAACAAAGTCTAAGAGCCTGGAAAAAAAACTCAAAGAAGATGCATAAAGGAAAAGGAGAAGCGTTGGGCAGATGTAGCCTTTTTTTTTTTTTTTTTTTTTTTTACTTTTGCATAGGCTCGGAGAGATGGGTAGAGAGAATCCATCTCTAGTTCTTTATCAGGTCGAAATGTACATGTTTTACATTTTAATTCACAGCAGTAGTTTTTAGCTTCTTAGCCTTTTCGGTTACTTGGTAACAACTTATTGTTTCTAACAAGTGCAAAACATTGCAGGTCTGATTATGAGAGGCATAAAGCTTCTATTCTTAAGCAGTGGCTGATCATCTAGCCAAGGAGATAAGCCTTGAACATCTGCATTTCCAAACCAAAGCAGTAAAAGAACGCTGGGAGGGACTTTCAGACATGTGTTAACAGCAGAAGTGAAACAGAATGATTAGCAACTGATTTGTGTTCTTCCTCTGATATGTCTTTGGAAGCCACCTGTGGTGGCAACAGCTGCTGGGCCCCTTGGCAAGCCTCTAGCAGGACCTGTAGCACTGCAGTGTCCAAGTACATTGCATTTTGAATATTTGAAGAAATGCTGTCTTGGCCATCACCAGGTTGGCCTTCTTTCTGCAGGCATTGCCTCTGGGGAACGCTGCACAGGGCCCCACACTAGCTCTTAAGTCCAGAGGTGGGAGAATGATAAAGGATGAACGTTTTGCAAAAACCCATATAGGTCAGCGATCTTGTCAAAACCTGAATTCACAGAGGCTTGGATATTTATGGCAAAAAGAAAAATCTGTGAATAGATACATGTAGGTGGTTTCAAAACAGTGTTTTAAAAATTCATCTTATTTAGGGGTTGTAGATACTAAATATGACTCAAATTTTTAGGAAAAAGATAATGGTATATAAAGACAAAGAAGACCATTTCATTACTGGCTAGAGAATATGAAACGACAAATAGTAAATTATGTATGACTTCCAAATGTATCACAAGCAAAAACCATAAATGTGTCCTAATATTTTATTTCCCTTCTTGCTTTTTTTAAAAAGAATTTTTCTACTGATAGTCAAATGAAAGAAAATATATTTGATTAAAAGAATTGCCTATTCTAATATTCCTTTAAACATGGAAATTCCACCCAACTCTCCACCTAAGTCTCTTAAAAATCTCAACTATTATGTAGAGAGAAATTAAGCAAAGTTATGTTGACTGCCCATTCTCCTGAAAATCCCAGGATTCTTAATTGTCAGGAAACATAGTTCTCGTATTAACAATGTGGGTGAATTTGGTCAAGTTTCCATTTGGCCTTGAACTTTATCGCCAGCCTATAGATGGCAGCAAACTTACATACCATCTCCAGCATCTAACCTTTCCACTGCTACTTCCAATTATTCTTCCCTACTAGTGTTTTTCTTATATGGACAAGATAGTTATTATTAGTAGTATTATTACTAAGTCATCCATATATAAATATCATAGCTTTACCAGAACTTAAGAAAACACCAGAAAATTGAGGGAAAACAAAATGAAAACAATCAGGAATGAGATCGGCAAAAAAAGTTGATATTCTCATAATCAAAACTTGTTTTTGAATTGAGTGTCATTGAGTAGAAACTTGGATACTTTTTAATGAGACCATTTGGCATAATAATGTTCTTTAGCATTGTTTAAGCTGAAAGATGGTGTCCCATTGCATAGTTTAGTCATGTGTACTGCCAATGAAGATTTTCTCTTGAAGTAGGTGAGCTAGAGTTGCTATATTTATAAGAAAACATATCCAATATGCCTAAACTAATAGGTAGCAATGATCAATTAGCAATGATAATAAGTTTTCATGTGAAAGGATCATCACCGAATGTTCTATTGCCATGGATTTATTATCTGTTGCCCTTTCTGGAGTATCATTACCACTTAAGAGAGATTTGATTCCATTTATTGATAGTGAGGTCATAAAAACCTTTGATATCAGTGGTATTCTATCCATCAGGTTCTTTAGCTGAGAACGGATTTTGTTTTTTCACAGAGAATAATAGGAGATAATGAAGATAAAACCAGTTACTAAAACTAAGGTTCAGTGATCAACAGCACATTAATATTTGCATTTTAGACCCCAAGGAACTGTTTAGAGGACATCTGCCTTACTAGCAAGGCTTTATGAGCCATAAAGGATTTTGTTTTGCATGATTCATTGTTTAACAAAATGTCATAGGAGCCAGACCCATTTGCCTTCTGAAGCCACCTGTCTTCTGGCAGAAACAGGTGTGCAGTCTCTTGGAAGAAACAGGTAACATTCTCACTGTAAGGCAACACTGACCAGAGAAAGGCCACAAGAGAAATATGCTTACAAGGGAGAAGCTGAAACCATGACAGCTTGGCCATTAGTGTGCAGGTATTGCATATGAGGCACCTCTTTGTGTTAGCACCTGTTGACGCTGAGAATTGAAGCTGGTTAGGTATTAACCTCCTAAATTGGTATTTCTGAATCATCATATTTTTGTTATATCCAAGTGCAACTCTGTCAAATATTTATTTATGTGGCTTTTCATGTAGATAGTGATAAAGTTTGGCTCAGTGTCTTCACCCAAATCTCATGTCGAATTGTAATCCTGCGTATCAGGGGAGGGTCTGGCGGAGGGGGAGGGTGATTAGATCATGGAGGCAAACCTCCCCCATGCTGTTCTCATGACAGTGAGTTCTCAAGAGTGTAAGGGTTATTGCCGAGTTTAAAATGAGGAAACTGAGACCAGCCTGGGAAAATTAAATGCCAATTTATTAAGCTCCCAGGCGAGGTTCTGTGGTCCGGAAAGGGGGGGGGCCAGAGAAGTCGCACTTGACTCCTCTTGGGCGTGGGGTTTATAGGGGTTAGAGGCAATTGATTGGATATTGGGGAAACAAGGCATAAGGTGGGCTGGCTAGGACTTATGGGGTGAGCTACCATTGGGTAAGGCTTGGTGGGATTTTTTAAATTTTGAGGGGTTCGAATGCATAGTTTAGTGCTGAGAATGCATAGTTTAGTGCTGAGTATAGGTCTGGGAGCGAAGTGTATATTTAGTGCTGAGAATGCATAGTTTAGTGCTGAGTATAGATCTGGGAGCAGAACGCAGAAGTGGGTGTGGGTGAGGGGGAGCCCGCATGGAGCAGCCAGATACTGAGTATCAGACATGGAGAGGGGTGGGTGTTGTTCATCCGGCTCCCAGCGAGGCTATCGACCTTACAAAGAGATCTGATGGTTTAAAGACACTGCCCGCCTCCCGCAGCTCTCTCTGCTGCTGCCTTGTGAAGAAGCTGCTCGCTTCCCCTTCGCCTTCTACCATGATTGTAAGTTTCCTGAGGCCTCATCAGCCATGTAGAGATATGAATCAATTAAACTTCTTTTCTTTATAAATTACCCAGTCTCAGGTAGTTCTTTAGAGTAGTGTGAAAACAGACTAACACAGGTAGACTTTAAATGAAGTCAGTGATCTCGTCCACCTCCTTACCCAACTCTGCTGTTTTTTTCAACGTAAGCATATCAGGAAAATCATAGAGGAGATATATTACATATTTTTTTAAAACACATAAAAACAGGCATATGATTTAACATTTAGAAATGTTTCTGTGTTTAAACAAAGTTTCCAGCATACAACATGTACTTGAAAAATGTTGGCTATTGTTATTATAATTATTTTTTGATCTACAGAAATCTGATGGATAATCTACAGTCAATTAGAATAGAGTCATTGCTAAAATGTTGCTAAGCACTATGGAAATTGCAGCAGCTTAATTCTTTCATAATATTTACTCACCAGAAATACGGAAATTTTGGATTGGGTACAGGGTTTATTTACGCATCATATGCACCAGAATATGCACAAGGCCCTTCGCATATGATGTTGCATAATCAAAGAAACAATGCTATAAAATAGAGCCAATCGCATGCATTTTTCAGATGAGAACACCGAGAGTAAAATGTATTTGTATAAAGCCACAGAGATGGAAGGTAAAGTGTTTTGAACAGGGATCACAAACTCAGAAGCCTCTAGGCACCAAGAATGTGATACATCAGTAGCTATGAGCAGGGAAGTGATAGCGCTTGGTGATGTTGGGTAAAGTATTGAGGAGTGCTGGAGCCTCTGGTGAACTGCAGGGTCTACATCCGTAGTAACTTTCTCCTCGCCCTCAGTTCCAGAAATGTTGACTCAGAGTTCTTAGATCATCCCATTTTTCAAAAGAAGTGCACAACGCAGTTTTTTTTTTTCTGTGCAATCTTCTTAGTTTTAACTTTTGGCAGCTAATTTGAATGTGGGCAAATAAAAAGCTCATCTAATGGTCATAGAGCTACAGATTTTCAACTTCTGCCTCAGAGGGAGCTTCTGACCCACTTCAATTTCCAAAGTAAAAGAGTTGCTGATATGGACACATTTGGTCAATTTTACTAAATAGTGAACCTTCCTTTAAAGAGTAAAAGTAAAATAAGTTTGTATTATGATAATTACACACATACACATACACACAGAGACTTTTTTGAGTCCTCTTTCTTTGTCTTGTTTCGTTCCTTGAGTTATTTTTCTTTTCTTATTCATTCATGTTTCTGAAGCAGTGATACAAGTCATAACTTGTCTCAGTCTAGAATTTAGGCATTATGTGGGCCAATAAGTGCTGAACAACTTCATGAGGCTTATACATGTAATACAGTATGAATAATTTGAGCTAGAACACCGAACATCATTTTTTTTCCTTTTGAATAGAAAGAAACTTTTCTTGTATTAACTTGTGTTTCTTTTTAATATAAAATGAAAATTTTGAATTTCTTCTGTGTCCCCACCCAAATTTCATGTAGAGCTATAATCCTCACATTTCAGGGGAGGGGCCTGCTGGAAGTGATTGGATCTTGGGGGTGAATTTCCCCCTTGCTGTTCTCCTGTTAGTGAGTGAGTTCTCATGAGATCTGGTGGTTTAAAAGTATGTGGCACTTTTCCCCTCACTGTTTCTCCCCACTGCTACACTATGGGAAGATGTGCCTTGCTTTCCCCTCACGTTTTGCCGTGAGTGTAAGTTCCCGCCATGATTGTAAGTTTCCTGGGGGAGTCAGTCATGAAGAACTGTAAGTCAATTAAACTTCTTTTCTTTATAAATTACCCAGTCTCTGGTATTTCTTTACGGCAGTGTGAAAACAGACTACTACACTCATTTTCAGAACCTGCCAGTTGCTTGGCTGATTTTGGAAAAAGGGTTGTGTAATCAGTGTATAAGTCATGGCCATTAAGAACATGGCTGTTTCTGCTGATGCCTTCGTTGATTTTGTCAATGCTAAAGACTCACCCACAAATTTCAATCAATCTTTGAAGACTGTGGCTAGAGGGAATGGTGAAGGGCCACCCACAAAAGACCTTTTTTGCTTATTTCAAATTTGACTTCTCATAATACATATTCAGTCTCGTGATTATATGTAGGGTGATCATTCACTTCTTTACAATCCTTTTAAGATGTACTTTCCTTAGCGGATTCTATATTTGAAAGTTCTTGTCAACCAAACAAATTGTATATAAGAAAAATATAAGTCACCCTCAAATTTTACATTAATCAAATACAAAAACAAGTGATTATACAATAAAAGCAGTAATATCCAAATGACGTTCAATTGCCTTGTTTAATTATATATTTGATATTTAGATATTCTGTGTTGTTTCACTTTCTAATTAGTAAGCCCATGCTTTTCACAGATAATAACTTGAAGTTTCTGGTGGCTGTTATTATCAATATCTAGAACAATGCTTTATGATCTATGATTTAGAAATTTAATTCTTTATCTCTCATTTGTCCTCAGAAATATTTCTGGATACCTTTAGTATGTCTTCTCTTTTAAGGAGGCTTTTGTGGTTCACTGGATGCTACGCGTTCACTATTTTTTCTCATTTTCTGATAGGCACAAGGAAAGAAGAAAATCTCGATCCTGGTGTAGTGTATCTGCAGGATTAATTCTAGAAAGCAGAAAGGGGACAAAGTGTTATATACTACTTCCAAGCCTGGCCCCAAGCTCCCAATGAGATTTTTTTTCTCATTGAGATTCTTTTTGCTCTCTGGTTAGCCAAATACAGAGAATTAATAACAGAACTTCATGGTTCTAAGGGTCGTTAAGACCACTTTCAGCAGACTCACTCTTCCAAGATTTCAAAGAATCCCCTCTGGAATTTCTTTCAGTTGTACTTGCAATTATATTGTGTCAAGTTTTTGAGCTTTCAAGATTTACCTGTTTCAGCATTTAGCATAACTTATTCTGATTAAAAATATCTTCTATTGTCTCTCTATTCATTTTGCCCTTCCTTGGGCATTTTAAAGGGATTTTTTTCTTCTTTAAATGAACCCTTAAGTTTGTCGATATTCACATGGCAATGCTTCTGATGCTTTATGTGATACAAATAGAATATATATTTATACCATCCCATCTTATAGATAAGGGTTCCTAGTCTTAAAGTGATTGAATGACTTGCTCAGTTATGAAACTAATAATAGATGCAGTTGAAACCCAAATATAGGTCTATTGGCTCAAAATCTTGGCTTTCTTCCCATAGATAATTCAGACTATTCATTACAAATGCTAAAGCCTTGTTTCCCATATCCTCAAGGCCAGATGTGATCAACTAATCAGATGCCAATGGAAGAAAGTTAATCATCTTTCTAACATTCGCTAGAAAAATAACATCTTTGCATTTTAACTTCTAATGGCATGTAAACCATTTTTATCCCCTTGTTTAAATAAGAAGAAGTTTAGAGACAAGAGGACAACATATTGACCATGAGAATTGAGTAAAGTGATCATGAGAAACACAAGTAAAGCAGAAGATGTGTCTCTTATAGCATGTTAGTCTCTACCTTTTATGGTTTTACCTGAGATTAATCTGACTCATACCAGTCTTCTTGATCCATTTTCACATAGGTTTAAATTTAAAAAAAGAACACTGGCGAACAAACTCAGTTTTTTTCTTTCCTCACAGGGTGAGGATGCAAGAGTAGGAGAAATCAATGCAACAATTAGTCACTTATATTAACTTTTAGATGTATGTGCTGAGTCAAAGCACATTCTACTTTCACAAGTAACAAACCAATTTCTTTGAATCCTTATATTGATTGATCCTTCAATAGTTTTATCTGATCTATATTGACAAAGGCATAAAATAATGAATATATTTTGTCTTTATCTGGCATGTAGTACAGGATACATGCTCAAAAATGGCTTGCTGAATGAATGAACAGATGACGGAATTAATAAAATGATGGTTCTCAGCCTGGAAACTCTCATAAATCAGCAAGGAAAATCAAGCAGGGTTTATTTTTTTTCCCAATATTTTCAGAAGTGTTACAGAAACTGAACTTCTCTCTAAAATACAGTTGCTCTAGGTTAGCTAAATCACCATGTTTCTTTCCTTTTGCTTAGAATGAATCAGATCAATGTGGCATGTTGGATGCCTCATGTTGCACAGAAATTATAATCGATACTTATATGTCTGACTTAAAAGAAGGAAATGGATTGGTTGTTACATAATCAATACAGTTAAATAGAAAAAAATCCTTCCAGAAGTGATTAATGAAGAGCAATTGTGAAGTGTATTATTGGTGGTTGAATATACTGTATACAACTGCATTAAAACAACAGACAAGGGACGGAAGGAACTGTGCCTCATTCAACAGATGCCTGATAATTGCTAAGAAACTAATGAGGATCCATTGTATAGTACTCCATTAAAAAGGCATAAAAGCAAGCAAATTTATGGTTTAATCCAGGAGAACACATAGAGAGCTTGGATCCGTCTAGGACTTAGCTCTAAGTCTTTATTAGTATTGTCAAGTATTATTGTTTCAGCTTCTAGAAACTTTCTACTATTGTTAAATTTGAAAGCACATCTTGTAAAATGATATAAGGTTTTCTCCACTAAAAGTGAAATAAAAATTCACAGTCCCAAATGAGTCTGAATTCAACCTGAATTAAGCATATCAAATGTTGTATCTGAGTTAGTAGACCCTCTCTCTTTTTTTTTCTGAATTATGCATACTTTGGGGGATCCGTAAAGCTTGGTATAAATTTGGAAAGCCTATGAAAACAGAATCTCATGAAATTTTCAGGGCTCCATGCCTTGATCCGGTTGAAAATATGCTGGCACAGCCAGCATCAGCTTCAGCCAAATCGTAGATGTGCAGAGGGGCCCAGCAGTACAGAATGCAAAGCAACTTTAGCAAATAAGTTCAAAGTGTTTGCAAAACTTCCCAGAAGTAATGCCACAATTTCTGGGCAGTGGCTCAGGTATGAAAGTTCTTATGTCAAATGGATCTGTCCAGTAATTCCTGGCACAGGCAATGCTAAATAGATGGAAAGCACACATCCCAGTTTGCTCAAGGTCAGCCAAGAGTATTATTCTTTTCAATATAAATATCACCCTTCAGTTCTCATTCACTAGGAAAGAGAAAACAGAAGTTAGATTTTACTTGTCTCATTCATAAAGGAAAGCAGCAATTATTAGGGACTTCATTGTATGATATTCTGTGTGAGATACTTTTTAAATTTTATCTCATCCAATCTCCATGAATATCTTTATTGAAAATATTATTAGGTTTATGTCACTGGAGACGCTGAGAGAGGTTGAGTAACTTATCCAAGGTCACACATCACTGAGTGTTAGAGGCTCAAACCTCACTCTGACTTGAAAGTTTAAGCCCTTCTCAATATACCAATAATTTGCTTTGGAGATTGCTCTACAATTTTGGAATATAATACATTTTGAAAAATTTTTCTATTTTTTTTGTTTATTTCTAATATATACTTATAAGTCCTTCTCATGATGAAAGATTACAATGGCTCGAAATCCATTTTTACAACGAAAGTTCACTGAACTTAAGACCCTGCTTGTTAGTAATCAAAGATAAATGACAATTTAAGTCTTGTAGTTCTGAAATAATTTTCTGAGTTTTATCAGAAACAGAAAGGAAATAATTCACACAGTAATCAATGATCTCAGATGGGTTTTCTTTCTCTGTCTTTTCTTTGGCTTCTTTACCCCCTTACAAGGTTTTCTGCAGCACATTTAACAGAAAATGAAACTTAAAGCTGATTAAAAAAATGTGAGAAAAATGTTGTTGGGCTTAAGTATGTGTAGGGACAGATATAAGTGGCTGATGGAGCTTGGAAGATAGTGACCGAATATGTGGGATAGTTAACACTTCACCCCCTGCCTTCACTCAGAAAACCTTATTTCTTCCACACCACCACCATCTACTCATGGACAGGTAGGTTAATTCCGATTGCCATTAGGCTCATTATGGATAACTCTAGGGGTAGGGATTCCCATTATGGGACATGGAATTTAGTGGCATTGAGGCTAATTTTTGAGGCAACCACAGGAGATGTGAGTTGTGATTAAATTGCTGGAGGTTTCATGGGATCCCCAAGTAGGAGGAAGGGTCTGCCTAAATAAGAACACAAACAAAGAAAAACGAAAAAGACAGAAACTTTGAGTTCCATAAATTTTCTCTTAGTTCATTTTCACACTACTGATAAAGATATATATGAAGCTGGGAACAAAAGGAGGTTTAATTGAACTTACAGTTCCACATGGGTAGGGAGGCCTCAGAATCATGGCGGGAGGTGACAGGCACTTCTTACATCTGAGGCAAGAGAAAAAAAAAGAGGAAGAGAGCAAAAGCGGAAACCCCTGATAAACCCATCAGATCTCGTGAGACTTCATCGCTATCATGAGCATAGCATGGGAAAGACCAACCCCCATGATTCAATGACCTCCCACAACACATGGGAATCCTGGGAAATAGAATTCAATTTGAGATTTCGGTGGGGACACAGCTAAACCATATCAGATGCTTATGGACCATCTGGTACAAATCCTACAATTTCAAACTGAGACTGGCAGGTTAAGTCACTTATCCAAGTTCACACAGCCGGTAAGTGCTGAGTTGGTCTTCAAATCCATGATCACGATTTCAAAACATGAGGTCTTTAATGACTAGATTAATTCTTTGGCTTTGAGCAATGAACTCCTGTAGGATTTTATTCTGTTATCTAGAAAACAGGAATGATCATACCTAATTCACTGGGCATTTGTGGGGAACACATGCTAGTATGTGAAAAAGAAGAAGCTGAACAGTTAGCATGGAGCTCTGTAATTAATTACTGGGTTTCCCACAGTAGTTAAGCAGTAGCAGAAGCAGTTTAGTGACAGTAGAATTGGGGGAGAAAAATCATGCCTTAAATTGAGGCATTAATACATAGCTGAATGCCCTTTCCCATAAACTGTCTTTTGATTTCCTCAAATAAAATTCATTATTTGTGGAAGATTTGTTGTATAGTTTGAAAAGTCATTAAGACATAGGCTTTAGGGATTAAAAATATGTATCTATTAAATCTATTAAATAAGTAAGATTTTGGTCTTTGGGAGTAAATGAGTCTCTTATTGTTTTTCTACCAGATAATTGCAAGGTTTGATTTCCCTTGTGTTAAAGCACAACTAATTTTGTCCCATAATTTTATTTTCAGCACCTAATATCTTTTTACCCATCATAAATTTTCTCGGTATGTACTTCAAATTCAAGCCACTGTTCCTAAACAAAGATACACACAAGAATATATGCAACTATTGCCCAATATACGTAGAATGTGTTTGTTCTTCTGCTAAATTACTTTGAACTATAAAAAAGAAACATAAGCTTCTGTGGTGTATATTGCTATTAGTTTTCAATTTCAAGTTTATTCTAAAATCCTGGAGCTATATTTTATTCAAGCAAGAATTTACATGTGGAAACTCATCAAGTAGTTTTAAAACTCATTAGTTAAAGAAACATTTAGGATATTTGGATATTCTCATTTATGTCTGAATGAGAATATCCTAATATTTATTTACATAAACTGGTCTTTATGCCTCCCACCAGAACTGAAAACGTAACTAAGTGTTCTTTTTTTTTTTTTTTAATTTTTATTTTTTTTATTGCATTTTAGGTTTGGGGGTACATGTGAAGAACATGGAAGATTGTTGCATAGGTACACACATGGCAGTGTGATTTGCTGCCTTCCTCCCCCATCACCTATATCTGGCATTTCTCCCCCCATGCTATCCCCTCCCCAACTCCCCCCACCCCCCACTGTCCCTCCCCCTTTTTCCCCCCCCCACAGACCCCAGTGTGTGATACTCCCCTCCCTGTGTCCATGTGTTCGCATTGTTCAACACCCGCCTATGAGTGAGAACATGTGTTGTTTGATTTTCTGTTCTTGTGTCAGTTTGCTGAGAATGATGGTTTCCAGGTTCATCCATGTCCCTACAAAGGACACGAACTCATCGTTTTTGATGGTTGCATAATATTCCATGGTGTATATGTGCCACATTTTCCCTGTCCAGTCTATCATCGATGGGCATTTGGGTTGGTTCCAGGTCTTTGCTATTGTAAACTGTGCTGCAATGAACATTCGTGTGCATGTGTCCTTATAGTATTTTTTTTTTTTTTTGAGATAGAATCTCGCTGTGTTGCCCAGGCTGGAGTGCAGTGGCAAGATATCTGTTCACTGCAACCTCTGACTCCCGGGTTCAAGGGATTCTCCTACCTCAGTCTCCCAAGTGGCGGGGAATACAGGGGCCCGCCACCACGTCTAGCTAACTTTTGTATTTTTAGTAGAGACAGGGTTTCACTATGTTGGCCAGGCTGGTCTTAAACTCCTGACCTCATAATCCGCCTGCCTCGGCCTTCCAAAATGCTGGGATTACAGGCATGAGCCACCGTGCCCAGCCAGAAAACATAACTAGGTGTTTGTTATCTGAGCTATGAAGCTATTAAAATGGAAAACTAAAAATATTTTTGGAAGGACAAATTTTCTGGCTGATTATATTGGTGAGGCCACCGAATGACAGGGACTGGGTGTGACAGAAACTTTTTGTTGTGTACTTCTGCTTTATTTATACATTTTGGAATCATGAATGAATCATCTAGTTATAAATCAAGCCTTTGAATTGTTATTGGCAACATTAAAATACTTTTAGACATATGACCTATATATCTTGCTAGTCATGAGAATGATCAAAGTTGAAGTTATTTACAATATTTAAAATTTGTATTAATGTTTGCTTTTGTCTTAGGAGAAAAATAGTAAGCATCTTTCTGATTAGAAAAAATATGTAGTTTTCCATTCATAGCTGACTTTCTCTTATTTCTCTAAAGGGCTATTTTAGATAGAGGATTAGTAAATAATGGCCTGTGGGCCAAATCCTGTCCATCGCCTCTTTTTGTAAATAAAATTTTATTGGAGCACAGCCACATCCATTTACTTACATACTGTACATGGTAGAGTTAACTAGTTGAGATAAGTGGCCAGCAAAGCCTAAAATATTTACTACCAGTCTTTTTCTAGAAAACGTGTGGACCGTTGGATAAACTCGAGGCTTCTAAAAGTAACAGCATTTGCAGATAGTCTAAAGTGTATGTTTATTTTAAAAAAATGGCTTGAAAACTGCAAAACATACAGAGAAGATATATTTAGGCTAAGATTGGGTAACACAGAGTAAGTCCCCTTCAAAAATTATGTTTACTTCCCAATATTGAAAAAGGAAACTAATGTAGGAGAGCCATAATAAAACATTGGGTAGATGAGTAAATATTCAATAACTTCCATTGCAAAGTTCTAAAAAAATCAAGATGAGTAAAACCTTGGGTTTTACTGTTGAAAAATATTGTCTCTATCAGATTCCATAGGAGTATTTGCTATAGTTTGGATATTCATCCCCTCCAAATCTCATGTTGAAATGTGATCCCCAGTGTTGGAGTTGGGGCCTATTGAGAGGTGTTTGGGTCAGGAGAGCAGATCCCACATGACTAGATCAATGCTCTCTTAGGAAGGGAGTGAGTGAGTTCTGGCTCTTTGAGTTTCTGTGGGGAGCTGGTTGTTAAAAAGAGTCTGGTACCTCCTCCCTCTCTTGTCCTTTGTCTGGCACCATGAGATCTCTACATGCCTGTTCCCCTTCACTTTCCACCACTATTTTAAGCTTCCTGAGACGCTCACCAGAAACAGATACTGGTGCCATGCTTCTTATACAACCTGCAGAACCATGAGCCAAATAAACTTTTTTTCTTTATAAATTACCCAGACTGGGGTATTCCTTTACACCAACACTAAATGAACTAAGACAGTATTTAATAACGAGTGCCTTATTGAATGCCAGTCTCATTCATTGTTAATAGATGTTGCCCGAAGAGGGGTATATGATCAAAGAAGTTGCTTTTGAGCCTAAGAAATTTTAATGGGTTTATTGTAGATTTTTCAGAACATTTAATATATTAATATCCACTGTATGTATCAAGGAAGGTAAATTTGTATAGAATATGTTCCAAAATTATTAGACCATAGAATATATATATTTTTAATTTGCAGTGACTGCTCTGTATTTAGCATACAATGGTACCAGTGATTATCATTTTTGTTCAATTGGTGGGCCGTAGTGCCCAAATATTTGGTTAAATATTACTCTGAATGTTTTGATGAGAGTATTTTTTTTTTTGATGAAATTAAGATTAAATCAGTGAGTTTTGAGTAAAGTAGATTTCCCTCCAAAATGTGTGTGGGTCTCATCCAATCACTTGATGGCCTTCATAGAACAAGAGTGACTTCCCCCTGAGCAGGAATAAATTCTTCCTGCAAACGATCTTCAAATTTGAAGTACAACATTAGCTCATCCCTGAATCTCCAGTAGATAGCCTACCCTGCAGATTTTGGACTTGGTAACCTCCATAATCATACGAGCCAATTCCTTAAGATAGATGTCTCTCTCTCTCTTTCTCTCTCTGTATACATATATGTGTGTGTGTGTGTGTGTGTGTGTGTGTATGCACATATATATTCATACATGTATATATCTATGTAGACATATATATATATTAATACATATATTTACATATCCTACTAATTCTGTTTCTCTAGAAAACCTTGACTAATCTAGTATCTTAGACTTTAGGGTCTTGTACTGGCTCTAAAATTGCCATTGGAGATATCTGTTAACCCAACCTGTAGGTAACTCTGCTTAGACCTCAGCAAAGAAGAAAATGCTCTACATGAAAAAGATAAATCTATCTTCTCCATTTTCATAACAAAATGTCAGTTTTATCTTGATTGTTTTCCAGCACCTATGAGAAAAGGAAAAATTTAATAAAAAAAAAAACAGGTAAAAGGTACATTATCTACTGAGAACTCTATCTAAATAAATAATTGTCAAGAATGGGTGAAGAGTGTGAAATTTTTACCCTATTTTGGAACCAATAAGTTACTCTGTTACAATTTTGTGGATGCAAGCAGTAGACCTGAAACTCCAGGGTAATAAATAAGGGCTTTATTACTCAAAGCAAAAGTGGTAGCCAGAGTATCCATGTTTTCTTCCACTGGGTCCCTAAGCCCCAATTCCAACAAACAGTGGAACAGATGACATTTTCAGTGGGTTGCATACAGCAGTAAAACCCAGAGCTTAGGGAACTAAATTTTTATAATGATGTAAGCATGCCTTTCTCTCTTTCCAAAGGAAGACAGTGTCTCCATCTTCAATTCTTTTTGCTATATACACTTCCCTGAAAAAATTGCCAGAACAAGACCAGGTGGGGGGTGGCTTACACCTGTAATCCCAGAACTTTGGGAGGCTGAGGTGAAAGGATTGCTTGAGACCAGGAGTTCAAAACCAGCCCTAGCAACACAGCAAGAATGTGTCTCTACAAAAAATTAAAAAATCATGTGAGCATGATGGCACCCACCTATAGTCCCAGCTACTTGGGAGGCTGAAGTGGGAAGCTTAGTTGAGCCTGGGAGATTGAAGTTGCAGTGAGCCATGAATCTACTCTTACCCCTGTACTCTGGCCTGGGCAACAGAGCAAGACCCTGTCTCTAAAAAAAAAAAAATAAATAAATAAAAGAAAAAATTGCCAGAACAAGGGCAACAAAGGCATTCAGTGTCTCTGCTCACAAAATATGTTAAAATGATAGATGCCTGGGGATAATTGTGTATCAACAATAAGCAAAAATGTAGCTATGAATTATGTAGTACATAGACACATACATATATACATAAAATATATTTAATTGTATCCTTTTGTGAACTAAGAATAACAGAAAAGTACACAATCGGCCCCATCTCAACAGATAGGTCACCATATTTAGTAACTTATTGTAATAGTATATATTATTTTTTATAGAAGTTTGATCCCATAACTAATCATATAAAGATCACTTCTGCTTGTTCTATAAAGCCATTTTGAAGATAATGTTAATTTCATGGACCCAAAATTATATAAAGACTTGCTTGTTAACTTTTTTTTTTTTTTCCAATGTGGCATCAAGGAAATCCTTCTCTCTTAGATAACTATTATGTTTTCTTTAGCATGATAAAAACGACTCAATATCCTACTACTCAACTACTCAGTAACAATGTAATAATGGTCAGTAATTGTTAATTAGCCAGAGGATAATAAGTAAACTAAATGAACCAACAGGAAACAAAGCTGGGCTAGGCATCATCCCTGTTTATACAAGCAGAGGGTACAGCCACTCAGAGAGCTCCTTACTGGTTTTTGTTATTACATAACACCAAAGAAAAATAGAAATAAATAAATAATATGAAAGATTAAAACAATTCAAAAAAAAAAGCCGAAGCTTCTGTCTTTGAGGGATTGCAATCTTTGCTTATATGCCTTCCTTTTTCTAAGCACTTTCATTGAATTACACATTACATATACAACTTACTTTACAGCAGGCTTTCCCAGTCATTTTTTAATTTTTCTCTTTAAAAACTAACATCCTACTTACCTAATGGTGTAAATCTCAAATTTCTATGACCACGATAATATTGGTATGGCATATTTATCTATTTACTCAGTCATTTAAGATGCATTGAGAATTGAGTCTGGTCTATTGGAACAAATGAATAAAACACAATAGCTATTTTTAAAATACCTTAAATCGAAAATAGTTTTGTTCAATATTTTAAACTACAAATATAGACCTAACATTATAAATGGAAACAAATTGTAGATGGAGCCAAGATTTAAGCATAGAATATCAAGTGTTAGAAGAAAACATAATAAAAACTAATATTAGGGGTCAGGGATGACCTTTCTGGACATGTCACAAACCAATGCATTAAACTCCCTTTGAGGTTCAGCCACTTTGATTAGTAAGTCTTAGGTTTGGCACATGGCTTCTTTATGCCCCTGCGAGAAGAGATGAGGGCTTTTTCTGTATGCAACTAGAGGACCTTCTGTTATGCACCTGTCTTTTACTTCTAATTCACTCCCTCAGTTCTTCATTATTTTTATGTAAAGAGCAATGTTGCTTAGCAATAACTATCTAATGTTATATCCTTATAGCTATTATTTTCCTTATACATTTTAATGCCTAGAACTTCATGTCCAGCTACACATTCTCTTTCAACTAGTTACCCTCTCAATTTATCACAGGTCAAATTTTTACCAGTTCAAAGCCAGGGACTGTGTTCTACCTATGACCAGTGATGGGTTTCCCACTGTCTGTTGAGCTTTGGGTGATCTAAGTCCAAACTCCATCCTGCTATCTTGGGCCATCCTCAATCCTACATGTTGCAGAAGTTAGTTTTCAGGGACCAGATGCTTCAAGGAAGTCTGAGGTGTCAAATGGTGATTAGAGATCAATGTCTGCAAAAAGAATGGGGAAGCAGAATTGGGTA
Source organism: Ateles fusciceps (assembly GCA_036589455.1). Taxonomy (NCBI): domain Eukaryota; kingdom Metazoa; phylum Chordata; class Mammalia; order Primates; family Atelidae; genus Ateles; species Ateles fusciceps. Next base: position 2,445,016 of record JAZHEH010000564.1, on the reverse strand, counting down.
GGGAGTTAAACTCCAGTACAGGCCTGGAAAAGCCTGGAGTGACCTCAGGCAGTCCCTTGGGCAGCTCTAGAGCAGGAGTTTCTAACTCCACGTGACTCAGCTATGGGGTGTCACTGTCCTGGGAAGGATATGAGATTAGGCAAGGCAGCTTTCAGCAGTAGCCGCTGAGGCAGATTCTGAAGTTACTGAGAGCTGGAAGGTATATGATGACCACACAGGTTACCGCTAGGCAGCAAGTCCTTCCTTGAAGGGGTATCTAAAGGAGCACCTCTGTGCCTGCCAGTGCAAAACACATGTGGAACATTCATACACACACACACATGCACACACACACAGACAAAGAAAGCTAATTTCAAGAACTGACAACTTAATCCATAATGAGCTGAGAGTATCTGACTTGCCTCTGTAGTCTTTCTTTGAGCTCTAGTACATTGATTTTCAAACTTTGAAGTTTTAAATGACTGTCATTCACTACCTGTTTGAGGAAGAATCAGCAAAGTGATTAGGGTTTTGGCTGGAGACATGAATAAAGTTGTCCATGTGGATCGATGTCACCCTGCCACTATTAGCCAACATGACAGTGATAGCTAACGGCCTCCAGGGCATCTGCTCAAATGCTTATGTCACCACAGGAACAAGGCTCACCAGAACACATGCCCTCCTCCAGTGGGCACAAGGTGCCCTCTGATTTTTATTACGAGAAGCAGATTATAGCAGTCTGGCTAGCTTATTGTCATAAATTTGCAAATTTTTGAAATTCCATTTTTCATGGTTAAGAATTACCTATATTGATGCTTCTGAGCCTCAGAAAACAATTTTAAGCACTGGAGAGAAACTGGGGTTGAGTAAAAGTGTAATTTTACTCTTCAGTGGATACAGCTAAGAGAGCTAAGACTCTGATATCACTAACGATTGCATGGCTCTTTTTCTCTGGTCTACTAAAAATAATTAAAATAGCTGCAATTTCTTAAATGAACTGTGTGCCAGGCATTTTATATATTCTCTCTGTTTTGATTTCAGAAGTAACCCTAAGAAGTATATTGGACATTGAGGTTTAGAATAGATAAGGATGTTTCCCAGGGTTGCAGGAGAGGCATGCAGTGTTAGAAACCCCATCTTTGTGACTCTAAACCAATTCTCAGCTCCTCTGCCAGACAACTCACCAGATAAAACCTTTACATTTGGAACAGAAAGTGAAGCATCTTAAGATTAAAGGAATGTTCAAATTCATTTTAAAGTATTAATTTCTACAATGATCCTATTTTCGTTTTCTTTTTCAAAACGGCAGTCACAATTGATGCAGAGGAATATATTGTATGTAAGTTCTTAATAAACACAGTAACTCCAAATTGCATATTGCCAAACTATACAAACAATCTTCCATAAATAATGAATTTTGTTTGAGGAAATTAAAACATGGTTTATTGGAAAGGACATTCAGCTGTGCATTGATGCCTGAATTTCAGTCATGGTTTCTCGCCCGAATTCTACTCTAACTGAGTCACTTCTACTACTGCTTAACTACCACTGCAAATCTTAGTAACCAATGGCAGAGCTCCCTGCTAAGTGTTCAGCTCCTTATTTTCCATAAAAACGTGTTTCTCACAAACGTCTAGAGAGTTAGGTGTTACCATTCTCATTTTCTAGATAACAAAATGGAATCCTACAGAAGTTGATTTCTCAAAGCCGAAGAATGAAGCTCGTCATTAGAGACACCACACTTTGAAATCATAGTCATGGACTTGAAGACCAGCTCAGCCACTTATCAGCTGTGTGGACTTGGAAAAGTGATTTAACCTACCAAGTCTCAGTTAAAAGTGTAAGATTCGTACCAGATGGTCCCTAACCACCCATTTAGCTCAGAGTCTAACCTTTTTTTCTCTCCCTAATGTAAGTAGACCCTCATTCCTGCTTGCAAACCTCCAGCAATTTAATTTCAAGTCAAGCCTACCAAGATAGATAGGTTATAAAGTATTTTAAATGTTGCCAATAACAATATAAAAGGCTTTGTTTGTAACTAGATGAAGCATTCATATGATTAAAAATTGGTGTATATCGACAAAAAGTTGCTTTCACACCCCAGTACCTGCCATTCAGTTGTCTCACCAACATAACAAACCAGAAGACTTATCCTTCCAAAAATATTTTTAGTTTTCCATTTTATCAGCTTCACAGCTCAGTTAAAGAACACCTAGTAATGCTTTCAGTTCCAATGAAAGGCATAGAGATCAGTTTATGTAAATAACTATTTAGGATATTCCCATTTATGTCTGAATGAGAATGTTCTAAACATTTCTTTAAGTAAAGAGTTTTAAATTACTTTTTGATGAGTTTTCCCATTTAAGCTCTTGCTTCCATACAGTACAGCTCCAGGATTATAGAATAAATTTGAAACTCCAAACTAATAGAAAAATGTACCACACAAGCTTATACTTACTTTTTAATAACGTAATTTAGCAGAACACCAAATATATTCCATCTATATTGGGCAAAAATAGTTGCATATAGTCTTGTGTGCATCCTTGTTTAGGAACAGTGGCTTGAAATTGAAGTACATAAGAGGGAGATTTATGATAGGTAAGACTGATGACAGGTGCTGAGAATAAAATTATAGAACAAATCAGTTGTGGGTAAACACAAAGGAAATCAAACCTTGCAATTATTTGGTAGAAAACAATAAGAAACTCATTTACCCCAAAGACCAAAACCTTACTTATTTGATAGATTTGATATATAATTTTTTCAATCCCCAAAGCCTATATTTTAATGAATTTTCAGAAGTCCTAATTGAATGAATCTTTGCAATAGTGACTATAAATTTGAGCTACCTATTCAATTTGCCAAGAAAGAGCTTCATTTTAAAATTCTGCAATATAAATTTCCTTCAGAATTTGACATCAGGTTATACTTCACTCTTTTTACAAAACACATCCATCAGCAGCAGGGTAGAGAACAGTTGTACTTATTTAGTGGTGAAGTAAATCTCTGTATTGCATATCTCCTTTCGACATCAAAATTGTATCCACAACTATCCTTAACAAAATGATCTGGTCGAGAGCATGTCAAAAAGACCAGATTTATGCCTCTCATGACAGCTATAACTTGGCCACAATGCATGTAATTAAGGTATCAATTTAACAACCTGTATAATAACAAAGTTCTATAAAAATGCAGGAAGCATTGAGTTATAGCAGTTATGGGTCATCCCTCCAGTGTTGAATTTCCTCTTTGTCAAATATTCATATTCACTGCCAATGCGTGCGTCTTTAAGAGACATGGAGTGACAGCTGTCTACTGACATCCTTTTCCTTTCCCTGGTCTGCTGTAAACTTTTTCCCCTGCCATCTAAGTCTCGTTCCCCTGATGCACAGTATTGCAATGCTCAATAGTTCACTTGGAAAATGATCTCTGTGGCTTCTGGGGCTCTTTAGAGAGAAGGTAACATATAGTCACCAAGCTGCACTGAGGGTTTTATTGAAAAAATAAGTCATTTGGCGCAGACACACAGCAAAGTCAAGACAGCCTTTCTCTAGAGGGCACCTGATTCTGAGCTGGAGTTTTTCCCTCATGAGAACTACAGGCAGCATACCGTGAAGTGAGACTAAAAAGCGAAATTGAGTAAACCTTCCATGACCTGACAAGAGTTGAGATGATGAAAAGAATACGTATCAACTTTTTTTTTTTATATATAAAATAAGAGACTGAGCATTGCAAAGTTTTTTTTAAAATATATAAAAATAAGAAAATGTAGTAGAAAATGTCATTTCTTTTCACAAATATGATTAGAACACTCTGGTTTTTTGCCTGGGATGCTCATCTATACTTTGGTTATATTTTTACTTAAAAAAATTTTTTTTTAAAAATTACTTATTATACTTTCAGTTCTGGGGTACATGTGCAGATCATGCAGGTTTGTTACATAGGTATACATTTGCCCTGGTGGTGGCTGGCTGCATCCATAGCCCCGTCATCTACATTAGGTATTTCTTCTAATACTATTCCCCTACCCCCTGCAATTCCTCTGCTAACCCCCTACACCCAGGCCCCGGTAAGTGATATTCCCTCCCTGTGTCCACGTGTTCTCATTATTCAACACCCTCTTATGAGTGATAACATGCAGTGTTTGGTTTTCTGTTCTTGTGTCAGTTTGCTGAGAATGATGGTTTCCAATTTCATCCATGTTCCTGCAAAGGACATGAACTCATCCTTTTTTATGGCTGCATAGTATTTCATGGTGTATGTGTACCACATTTTCTTTATCCAGTCTGTCATTGATGGGCATTTGGGTTGGTTCCAAGTCTTTGCTATTGTGAACAGTGCTGCAATAAACATACCTGTGCACGTGTCTTTATAATAGAATGATTTATAATACTTTGGGTATATACCTAAGGATTGCTCAGTAACCGGATTGCCGGGTCAAATGTTATTTCTATTTTTAGATGCTTGAGGACTTGCCACACTGTCTTCCACAATGGTTGAATTAATTCACACTCCCACCAACAGTATAAAAGCATTTCTAATTTTCCACATCCTCTCCAGCATCTGTTGTCTCCTGACTTTTTAATGATCACTATTCTAACTGGTGTGAGGTGGTATCTCAATGTGGTTTTGATTTGCATTTCTCTAATGACCAGTGATGATGAGCTTTTGTCATATGTTTCTTGGCTGCATAAATGTCTTCTTTCGAAAAGTGTCTGTTCATATCCTTTGCCCAATTTTTGATGGAGTTGTTTGTTTTTTTCTTGTAAATTTGTTTAAGTTCTTTGTAGTTTCTGGATATTAGCCTTACCCCTTGGTTGTTTTGAGGAGTCCTTGTTTGTCCACGTGTCCTGTTTGGTGGAGTGGTGCTTATATCCATGTTAGGTTTTTACTTAATCTCTCTCTCCATTGAACTTGCCTACACAATACATGGTTAATCTAAATTATCTTTCTTCCTCACCTGATGAATTTCTCTTAGGAAAGTATCTACAGCTTGACCCCCTTTGTTTTGTTGCCTAAGGAGCAGCATGAATAAAACGGAGTGGACTAAAGGCAGGCAGGAAGGTCAGGGTGGAAAAATACTGTTCCATCTTTGGTTTTCCCTCTGGAAAAAAATCATTTCGGTGGCAATCTGACATAAAAGAATCAGCAGCTCAGTTCTGGCAGAATTCTTTAAGCTGCTTTCAGAATTCTCCGTACAGAAACTCTCAAGGTTTTTATAAATGTATTTCTAGTGAGACCCCCCCATTCCCCAAAATTCTTTCCTAAAAGCAATATAGCATCAAACAAATATGGAATTCAAGTCCCAATTGAGCCACTTGGACAAAACACTTGACCTGAGATTTTAGCATCATTGTTGTAAAAAGTGATGGTAGTTATAAAATCCACCTCTTATTGTTCTTTTGAGGATTCAGTGAAATACGTATGTATAGAACACTGAGCAGTTTTCCTCCTAATTAGTATTAGTTAGTACCATTAGTTAAAAACTGATAGTATCCACTGTTTTCATAATGAAAAGGATAGGACCAGTGAAGAAAATGAGGTGTTTATAAAATGCTGGCTGCCTTCTAAGAGCTGGTGTGGGTTCTCCATTATGCGTCACAGAAGATAATATTCACTTGTATACTTAAGAATAAAATAATTCAGAATTATTTAGTGTTTTAAAATTTCAGATATGAATGAGGGATGTTATACTATGAACGCTGTTTATCAAGTTGATTGGGTGACCTCACTTTCATCTGGAATCACTCATACGCATTTGCCAACTGATCTTCCCACTAACACAATAACATCCTGATGTCAGGGTGGGCTGCATTTTAAATGAAGTAAAAACAACCCAAAACAGAATGAGCATACAGATCTCCTGGTCCTGAGACCAAAATCAATCCACCAAACTCTTTTTAACAGCCTTAAAAGCAAGCAAGCAAACAAACAAACATAAAACAGAACAAAACCATGCTCATTTGAAGTATATACAGGTGGTCTCTAAGAAAATCTCCAAAGTAGCAGTGAACTGAGCTACAACTTTAGAAAGTCAAAATAAAGAGGAGCTGATGTATAGAAATGATGCTGGCCCTGGAGCAAAGAGGGCTTCCCCCGAGACAGGATGGATAACACGCCAGGGCTGGGAAGCTTCCCTGTTGCTTCATGGTATTGTGCAGTTGCTAAGATTGAATACCAGAGAGCCCCCATACTTGGGATCATGAATAAAACCTTGTGACACCTTTGATAAGACTGTTACCCTTGGAGCCAATCCAAAGTTCATTTGGGAGGCTGCACTTCCCATCTATTTTTCAATGGCTTTATATAATTCCATCTTACTTTAAGTTACTCTGCCATTAATCATTTACCTCATTTCCTCTCATACTTTAGAAACTATAATAATAAAAACTCATCACATAATGGCTAATCCACTGTGCCAAACTAAAACAAAACAAAGCAGCCATTAACAGAGGAAAGATCTATAAAACAATTCTCACCAGCTCCCTGGTGTCATGCAGGAAGAAGAACATTGTCCTATGTTAGAAGAGAAATTGCCTAGAAAACTGTGAGGTCAAGGGCTGAAACTGACCTGCCTGCTGATCAATTGACAGCATAATGAATTATTGAATATGTATCAACATAATTACTAATGTGCCTTTTACAATTGATGGTTTAGACATGTTTTCACTTCCATTTGAGGATTTTAAATTTCTATACATCTATTTGTAGGATTTTCTTTTCATCTGGGTTGTTTGGGAACTGCTATTGATAAGGCATAAGAAGTAACTTAAGGTGTCATGTGTAACCAGGCAGAGCTGAAAAATACCTGCTGTCATCAAATCCACTGTAAAAGCTGAATCACTGGCCACATGGAAACATTCCTGCATTGTGCTTCAGCTTGGGTTACAGTCTTAGTCACTTATCCTGCTATAACAAAATACCACAGATGAGGTAAATGATAAACAATAAAAATTTACTTCTCATAGTCTGCAAGGCTGGGAAGTCCAAGGTCAAGATATCTGCAGGATTAGTGTCTGATGGGGGCTGCTCTCTGCTTCCAAGATGGTGCCTTATGGCCAATCTGCCAGAGGAGGGGGAATGCTGTGTCCTCATATATGAGGAGGGGAAGAGGAGGCTCCCTTGACTTCTAGTTCTTGCATAAGAGCCTTCATGACTTAATCACTCCAAAGGCCACACATCTTAATAGTGTTGCATTGGGGGATTAAATTTTAACATTTGTTTTTGAGGGGGACACCCTCATTCAAATCCTAGCAGATATTGAGCTCAGAGATGAATTTCAGAGGACGTCAGAGGCTGAGCTTTACTCATACTTTATTCTTCTTTGTCCTATTTGAACTTGCAGATTTTGAAATGCTTTTTCTTAACTGGTCTTAATAATCACACCTGATACGTAAGCATTTATCCAAATAGTCCATGCAAATATATCATGAGGTTTAGTTACTGCATTAGGGTACTCCCTTAGAACAACAAATTATCATCAAATCATTGAAATAGAACAAATCAAGCTGGAATTAGGCCTGGCTCTTGCCTCCTCACACGCACACACAGACACACAGACACACAGACACACAGACACACACACACACAGATACAGACACACAGACACACAGACACACAGACACACACAGACACACAGACACACAGACACACACACACACAGACACACACACAGACACAGACACACAGACACAGACACACAGACACACACACAGACACACAGACACACACACACAGACACACACACAGACACACAGACACACAGACACACACGCACACACACAGACACACACACACAGACACACACACACACAGACACACACACACACACACACACAGACACACACACAGACACACACACACACAGAGACACACACACAGACACACACACACAGACACACACAGACACACACACACACACACAGACACACACACACACACACAGACACAGACACACACACACACACACACACACTTGAATCCATAACCACAGCATTGTAGATATTGTAAAGACCCCTCTGGCTTCTGCTGGATGTTTCCACTGGGTGCTCACAGCTCACATCTTTACTGGATAGTGTGAGGAAGGTAGGCAAACACGGTAAATGGACATCTGTTTTGGTGTCACTTTCTTATTTTGTCCCCAGAAATGCTGTGTACGTTTGGGGATAAAGTTCTTACCCTCATTTGCTCTTTATCTCAGAGTCTTTAATCCACATTTCTAAAATAGACATTCCCTCAACCATGTCAAGATATCTATAATATCTCAGATCATCTCTTCTCCTGTCCTTTTGCTTAATTTTTTAAAAATATGCTTAACAGGCTCTTCTGAAGTTGGCTTTCTGCAGTGTGAGAGGCAGATGGTCTAAAAGGAAAGAGTGCTTATTTCTGATCTAGACACCTCTGTGCTCCTGAGCCATAGCAATGATTTTGGAAAGTAAGAACCAACAACAGTCAAAACATAAGAACCATAAAACAAATAAAACTAATCTTGAAATTCCTCTGTGGTCAATGTGGGTCCATTGGAAGAATAACCCCCAATTAAATTTATCCAGGAGGTAAGTGAGAGCACTCACAGAGTGAAGGGGATCGTGAACAAGTGTACTGCTATGGTTATGAACTCTCTGGCTAAAGGATGGAAGGCTTTTCTCTTTTCCAGTTTGGTAAGAAATAGGAATATAGTGATAGCACCCAGTGTTTTAGTCTAAAAATAGGCTCTGAAGATTGCATGGCAAAATAGATAACAAACATACTGCCTATATTCTTTCACTAACTGTTAGACTGTGCATTTCTGAAGACAGATAAACCCAGCATGCTTATGTATTGTTTTTTCTTCAAGCCGACCTAAATGGTTTTATAAGGTCTGTCATTGCAAACCAATACGAAAAGAGAGAGGGAGAAAGAAATCGACCTGCTGTCACATGAGAGACCTGAAATATTAGAGCGTTCCCGGAATACAGGGACCACTGAGCATGCCAACCCACTCTCAGCTAAGCTCTGATGGAGGAAAGAGTGACAGTTATTTATTAGAACAGAAAACAGGGTACGTACTTTAAAGATGAGCAACATGATGTAAATATTGACTCATCTCAACTTTTAAGCTGATGAAAGAGTATCTGTAATGTTAAGCCCTCCTTCTGCAAACTGGTCCTGTCAACACGAGATGATGGGAGGGTTAGATATTGACAAGAAATGAGAAAGGATTTACTCACGGAGTATTTGTATTTTTTCTGATTTAAAATACATGGAGATACTTTATAGTCTCCGTAGAGCAGCAGAAAGTCAGGCTGTCAATTCCTGGAGGAGGTGGACAGGCACAATCTCTATCTCCTAAAGAAGGACATAAATAACCATGTTCTTCCCAGAGAAAGATAGCTATGCTAATGTTTTAGCTTTGGAATTTTCATTTAACTTACCCAGATGAACACGTTTATTTCTCTTTTTTAGCAGCTGCTGGGAATGTTCAAATTTGAGGTCTGAGGAAAGTACTGGAAACTTAGAATGTGTGTGTCAGGTTTTTTCAAGTCTGTCCCCTCGGAACAATAATGATAATATCTTTAGTCCCCATGATAGAAGGAGGCTTCCGCTAACAGAGAGGAAATCCATTTGTTTTCTTGGCTAATTTAACTGATTCAAAAGGGCGTCAGGAATCAACTTACCTCAGAATCTCTATCTTCTTATCTTTAAAAGTGCAAAACATTCCCTTGACACCTGCCTTAAGTCATTGTTTTAAGACTTGATTTAGAAGCACACACTGAGTTTAAAAGCTTCCCTTTAAAAGGGAAGTTGCTACAAGCCTTAAAGTTTCAGGCACTCAGATTCCTTTGCTATTCTTCTGATAAAGGCCATTGGGGCTCTTGGGCACATCCCAAGTGGTAGTATTTCAGGTCAATTTTCAAGATAAACGAATGACACAATACAGTCAATCAAATGTGCACACTTTCTTTTGTACAGAGGAACATAAAAATGAAACAAGTTATAACCTGGAACATTTTGTGTTTCTATGCACCTGTATGTTCCAAGTATGATTCATAGTCAGTTAGAGTCTGGGTCTGAAAGTAAAAACCTCCCACTTTTTTTACTTTTTGGCACCTATCACACATTTGAGTCCATTCAGCTTCATAAAGAAAGGACAACATACCGAGGTAACAATACATGGCTGCAGAATTGCTTGACGTAGTAGAATATATGAGACGATTACTGAGAGATGGATGGCTCCCCCCTCTCATTAGGAGCTAGAGGCGAAAAATCACCAAAGCAGCCTTTCTAGGCATTTCCTTCTATCTTTTTATGATTTGTTCAGTAAAAATTTGAGAGTCAGCCCTGACTCTGAGCATACTTCTGGCAATTTAGTATTATGCAAGTATAGGGCAGCTTGTAAACTCACAGGTGAGGGGGCTAGGAAAAGGAAATTTAAAGGACTTAGCTGAGAGATGAGAGGAAATTCATATGGTGTAAAGGTGATGGACATATCTGTGGTTGAATTATGGCTCTGTCTCATTTACATGACTTTAAGCAAGTTTTGTAACCTCTTTGAGTTTAGTTTAAATCTCATTCTCTTTCTGTCTCTATATCTATCTATTTTGATATTTTTTTATTTCATTTCTCTCTCTGCCTTTGTCATCTGACAAAAGCATGTGCTAATTTCCATAGTGTTATAACCCCTCAGTGCAGCAAACTTCAAACTACTAACATAGTGTCAGTGAACGTGGAGGTGGGATGAGATGGCCCTGGGGAATGTGTGAGCAGCCTCCAGCATTCCAATAGGGGGAACCACTCCTTACAAGGTGCAGCACATACTGAGACATCAAAGGAGGTGTGGTTGGATCATACTGAGGAAGAGGAAGAAAGAGAATTTCAGTGTCTTTGCAACACTCATTTAAAAACAACAGCAACAACAACAACAACAAAAAAAAAAAAAAAACAGAAGGTGTCTAACTCTAACAACTGTGACTAGAGAAAGCATCTCTTGTTTTTAAGGCAATGAGAAAACTGAATGAATTATCCATCCTGGGCTCAGAACCAGGCTCATAGTGATGCAAAGTTGAGTCACTTAGGAGAAGTTGAGTAAAATCAAGGGAAGCTGTGAGTGGTATGCATTATTCCTGACTTCCCTAAGAATAGATGCAATTACATTTAATCACTTTCAGAAGTGCCGGGCTACAGGCTAGATTCTGCTAATACAAAAGTGTCTCTTTTCCCAAATTCTTTATGAGATATAGGAGAATACAGATATCTAGACAAATCAATGCTGGTATTATAGATGGGTTTGAAGATGGATCCCATGTCACAATGGGGTAACAAAGTTTTCACAGTTTGTTGAAGAGTTCGAGACACCTTGAAGAGTTCGAGGCACTCTTTTCCTTTTTTTCTGGTTCAATCTTGATTTCTTTATTCTTGCATTTATATACATTAGGGGTGGCATGAAGAGCTGGCAAACAAAAACTGTCTTGTTTTCAGTGGTCTATCCACTTGACAAGATGGGGAGGAACAAAATTAGGGAACTATTGTAAGAGTTAGAATTCCATATAAACAGATACTATCTGGGTGCACAAAATTTAGTCTTTTCTGACATCAACACACAATGTTTTCAAAGCTAGGAGGTACTGAGGGGGCAGAAACGTTGCTGGTTAGTCTGTCCCTAGCATGCAAAGCATGTTTCACTATCATTGAACAACGGAAAGTAGAACTGGCCCTTTCTAAAACATCAGATCAGAACCCACATTTGAAGGGTGGGGAATTTGGTATTTCCATCTTGCTGTAATCTCATACAATGCAAGGAGAAGTGTTGGGTTTTATAGTGTGCCTCTGTTGTTCAGGAGAATGGCAGGACACAACAACAGAACAGGTGTCCGACCTCCATCCCAAGCTGCAGGGCTCAAGGCACTCTTTAAAGAGGGGCTGATCATTCTCAATCTTGAAAAATGCGTAACTCTGTAAAAGAAACCAGAACAAAGAAGAAAATGGTGGCTGGGGATGGAAGAGAGGAGAGCATTTCAAACAGAGTAGCCCTACTCACGGTGAAGGAAACAGTGGTATTTAAAGCTGCACTGGCAAAAATGTGTGTAGAGAGTGCAGAGATTGCTCCCACTGCACAGACTTGGCACTGGGGCCATCGATGTTGGGTGTGCACTGAGGGGGAAGTGGATTGGGGTCTGACATCTCTGTTAACTCTTGATACTTCTCCTTCATGTCATCTGGTTCACCATTCTCAGGGAACATTTGAGGCAATTGCACTGAAGACCATGTCAGCTGGGAACTGTTCCTTGGAAGTCTTTTTGTTGCCTTCATTAGCATCTTGCTTTCTCTTTCTTGTTACTGACCGATCTTCTGTGCTGTCACCCTGCTTTCCATCTGAAGTGTCATTGTGCCCTTCCTCCTCCTCATCTGAGTAATAATTCAGGGCATCTACCAACTCCAGAAAAACAGCATCATTAATGAGGACGGATCCACGGATCATCTCTTCTTTACCATGGTTTCACATCGTAGGTATTGATCAGCTCCTCAATAAAAGTTTCATCATCTTCTTTGATTTCATCTCCCATGTAGGGAATATTGTACAAAACCATCTCATCTTCTACTATAAAGTTCTGCTGGAGAGAGGAGAAGGAATACATGACAGGAACCAATGCAACTGTATTCAGTGACCTTATTAACATACATTGGCTTGCAAATCCCGGGAAAATGCTCTCTTTTTGAGAAAAAGGTGTCCACTCACAGCCTTCATTGACTGAACAGGTTGGACACGAAGTTTCTTACATTCTTCACTGAGGATGTGGGTTTTTTCTTGAACCTTTGCAAAATTTGCCACATACAAAGTCTTTGCACCCATATTTGCCTGAAGCCGTTTAAGTTGTCTAAGTTGCATGTATTCGGATTTCACTTTTCTTTTCCAGTAAGTGATACATTTGGAGATTGGGGGGATTTGGTATTTTCATCTTGCTGTAATCACATAGAATGCAAGAGGAAGTGTTGGGTCTGATGGTGTGCCTCTGTTCAAAAGAATGGCAAGACACAACAGAACAGGTGTCCAGCCTCCATCCCAAGCCACAGGGCTCAAGGAACTCTTTAAATGTGGGCTGATCTTTCTCAATCTTGAAAAATGTGTAAGAATTTCACAGAGTATTTGAAGTCGAGAGAATCTTAGCATGCAAAGGCTTGAAATGGGAAGCAGCGTGGTGTTGACGACCCACCAGTATCTCAGTATGAATGGGATGCAGAGTGTGAGGGGTGGTTATACATCAGTATAGACATAGCAGATGAGGGGCACATCTCTCCAGAGAGGCAGAGCGAATGAGATAGACATATAAAAGGGATATGATTTTAAATTTCAATAGTGCTTAGGGTACAGGTGGTTTTTGGTTACATGGATAAGTTCTTTAGCAGTGATTTCTGAGATTTTGGTGCACACATCACCCGAGCAGTGACACTGTACCCAATGTGTAGTCTTTTATCCCTTCCCTCTTTCTTTTTCCCCCTCGAGCCCCTAAAGTGCATTATATCACTCTAACGCCTTTACATCCTCATAGCTTAGCTCCCATTTATAAGTGAGAACATACAATATTTTGTTTTCCATTCCTGAGTTACTTTACTAAATATAATATCCTCTAGCTCCATCTAAGTTGCTGCAAAGATCATTATTTTGTTCCATTTTATGGCTAAGTAGTATTCCATGGTGTATACATACCACATTTTCTGTATCCACTCATTGGTTGAAGAGCATTTAGGTTGTTTCCATGTATTTGTGATTGTGAATTGTGCTGCTGTAAACATGCACGTGCATGTGTCTTTTTCAGATAATGACTTCTTTTCCTTCGGGTAGATACCCAGTAGTGGGATTGCTGGATTGAATGGTAGCTCAACTTTTAATTCTTTAAGCAATCTCCACACTGTTTTCCACAGTGGTTGTACTAGTTTACATTCTCCTCAGCAGTGTAAAAGTGACCCCCTTTTTACCATATCCACACCTGTATCTATTATTTTTTGATTTTTTAAATCATGGCCAGTCTTGAAAGAGTAAGCTGGTAACTCATTGTGGTTTTAACTTGCATTTCCCTGATAACTAGTGATATTAAGCATTTTTTTCATAAGTTTAATAGCTCTTTGTATATCTTCTTTTGAAAATTGTCTATTCATGTCCTTTGTCCACTTTTTAATGGGATTATTTGACTTTTCTTACTGATTTGAGTTCCTTATAGATTTTGTATATTTGTCCTTTGTTGGATGCATAGTTTGCAAAATTTTCTCCCACTCTGTGGATTGTCTGTTTACTTGCTGGTTATTTAGTTTTTTGTGCAGAAGCTTTTTAGTTTAATTAGGTTGCATTTATTTATCTTTGTTTTTGTTGCATTTTCTTTTGGGTTCTGAGTCATGAATTCTTTGCCTAAGCCAATGTCTACAAGAGATTTTCTCATGTTAGCGTCTAGAATTTTATGGTTTCAGGTCTCAGATGAAAGTCTTTGATCTATCTTGTGTTGATTTTTGTATAAGATGAGAGATGAGGATTCAGTTTCATTCTTCGCCATATGGCTTGCCAGTTTTCCCGGCACCATTTATTGAATAGAGCATTCTTTCCCCATTTGATGTTTTTGTATGCTTTGCATTTGGTTTTATTTGTGGGTTCTCTATTCTGTTCCATTGATCTTTGTGACTATTTTTATACCAGTAGCATGCTGTTTTGGTGAGTATAACCTTGTAGTATATTTTGAAGTATAAGAGGGAATTCCTTATAGGAATTGGCTTACTTGACTGTGGATGCCAATAAGTCTCACCATCTGCAGCCTGCAAGCTGGAGACCCAGAAATGCTGGTGGAGTAATTAAAGGCCTGAGAACCAGAGAAATCAATGGTATAGTTCTCAGCCTGATGCCAAAGGCCTGATAATCACTGTGGCCACTGGTATAAGTCTCAAAGTCTAAAGGTTCAAGAACCTGGAGCTTTGATGTCCAAGAGCAGGAACAGATAATTATTCCTGCTTCAGAAAAGAGAATGAATTCACCCTTTCTCTCTCTCGTATTATATAGGACCCCCAAATGAAGTGGATGATGCCTACATTGGTGAGGGCAGATCTTCTTTACTTAGTCTCCTGATTCAAATGCTAATCTCTTCCAGAAATGCCCTCAGAGACTCAACCAGAAATAATGTTTTACCAGCTATCTGGGTGCCCAATAACCCAGTCAAGTTGACACAAAAAATTAACTTTTACAGAAAGCAAGTCCTTAAGGGTCCTATGCATCCAGCACAAAAGTGTTATTTTGTCATACAGAAATCAACAATGCCTGGCTAAGTAATGCTGTCACACCACTGGTGTGAAATGAAAGGGAACTATGTGGGTGGAGAAGTGATGAGCTTTGCCCCGTAAATCTGACATTCTCCTGAACGGTATTCTTTATGAAGAGTTGGTGTTCAGCTCTTCATGAACCCATTTCTCAGGTTAATCACCATCCACAGTGAGACCCTTCCTTTATCAGCTTATTTTTTTTTCAAAATGTTCTTATTTGAGTTTTCGTTTTTTCCCATAGGGCTTACAATAAAAATAGTTTCTGCTTCATAAATATGCCTTTCAGCTTCAGGTGTCAAGGATACACCACATTTGCTTTTCTCTATGTGAATTTAATTCTGACCATAAACATCTATCCTGCCTGCATAATGAGAAGAAATTCCACCCCAATCATATTCTGGGTTTCCTGCTGTAAGAGTTCTGGACAATTCTTGGGGTAATAGCTAGCATAGAGAATTAGGGAGATTCCTCATGTCGTGTGACCTCCTTTTCCAACTTCACTTGTCATTTTCCCATAGGACTGTGTCTTCATTATAACAGTAAAGGCATGGAAAAATTAAAAGTAACCTGAATATATTTTTTGGTACTTAGCAACAACTTTACAACCAAAGAGTTGAAATAATTGTAAATATTCTAGCTAGTTTTGCTCACAACATCACAGAATTGTAAATATTCTAGCTAGTGTTGCTATAAAGCACCTGAAAGAAAAAAATTAAAGTATCATGAGTTCTAGATTCAGTCTCTTTTCCTCTATACAGGATTTCAAGGTTCTTAAATCATGCATATAATTAGGTCTTTAGGTTTTCTCTCTCCCAAGACAATTGATATTTTCTTTTCCTCTCTGAACCAAGATACTACTCTGGTTTAAAAAGTAAAATGTGTTTGGTGGTGCGGGGGGGGGGGATACAGAAATAAAGTTTGAAATTCTCCCCATTACAATGAAGTTTTTATATAAGTGTGTGAATGATTAGATACTGATTTTTTTCTTCTCACAAAGTGATGGCCTTAAAATGCTATTAACTAAAAGCTATATGGGTGCATGGCTAGTCAATAAAGGGTAGATTTGCCAGCAATAAAATGAAAAACCCATATTGAGCATAACACCAGCGAAATGGACCAGAACATGCACATGGAGATCACACTCTTAAGTTAGAAAAGGTTTATATTTATTTATATGTCAACATTTTTAAACTCAGCAAAATCACCTTTCTCTACTTTAAATAATTGAAAGAAGGTCGTTAGTTTACAGGGTTGATGATAGGCTCTTGACTGTCAGCATTTCTGAGATCCAAATGGTGTTTTTCAGGTCCAAATAGGTATTCCTGTAATCATCACACCAAATTAATTATGTCTGGCCACTCAACAATCATCTATATTAACTCTCTCCTATACTAATCTCTATTTTATTAGCATGCAGCTGCTATTTTCTCTTGTAGACCAAAGTTGTGTCTTAAAAAAAGGCATACACTTTGGATTTGGAAAACTCAGTGTTTCTGGCAGAAGAACTAGGGCAAATTTCCATACATCACTCAGGCTTAGCTTCTCTGAGACAACAACACATGCTCTTGGGGTAGTTATAAAGATAAATCAAATGCAGTGATTTTAAAATGATGCTAGACAGAGACCTAAGGATTCCCCCAGTAAACAGGGTCTTTCAGATCTCTTCTAGACTATGGAGTTTATGTGTTGCTCTGCCCTTGCCTCTAGCTTGGTTTGTTATATTAATAAAATAGATTGGCCTTCTTTCTGCCTTGTATTTTGTTTACGGAAAGATTCTACCCTTAACACTATTTTTGAATATCATTAAACTGATATTCAAAATGTACAAAACATTGTGTAAAAAGAAGAGAACCGTTAGCATATTGTTGTTTTTAATTGGGCTATGAGGTTAGGTTCCACTATTAGTAATACATAACATATTTTAAGCAAAAACTTTTTTAAGTGTAAGAGTGTTTAGTTTCTTTTTGACCAGGCTGCCTGAATTTTCTAGTTCATACTCTTCTTTTACTCCCCAGCCATGTGGCTCGGCACTAATTGTTGTGCTTTGATCAAATGTGATTTATGCATGTGTATGTTTCAACACAGATTTTTAAAGACTGATTAACAACATCCAGAGGTTGGCTGATCAGCCAGTAAGAGTATTGCCTTTGCTTACATAATGGTGATCTTAAATACTCACTTTAAAAAAAAATAAACCTTGAAGTCAATAGTGCATTGCAAGAGTAATTCTCAATATTCAGTATAATATAAAACTCAGCACATCCATTCATTGTCAAATTGGGATTTTATGTTTAGTTTTGCTGATGCTGTTCATAGGTTGTACCTACATACTTTACAGTTTAAATACAACACTGTGATACTCCCAAGGGTCTCAGATCTTATTTGCTTTGGAAAAATGAAACTCACTAGTTGAACACATCAATATTGACCTTGGATTCTCTGGAGGATGGATTTTTGCCTGGATTCTGGGCATTCAAAGACTATCATCATCAGTAACAAGTTGTTTACTGAAAACAGGAGCTAGTTTTAATAAGAGAGAAGCATCAAATAGACCTAATGTTTTATATTGAGAGTTTGTTCAGATGAACAGAAGAACCATTCTGTGGAGCACCCTGGCTTTTGAACAGGTCTTCATTTCCATATGAGGTAGATTACACTGGGACTGCCGGCATCCTCCGATCCAAAGTATCTGATATTACATGTGTATAATTAGTGTAGACACAGCATTAAGTACTCTGGCAGTTTATAGCTTGTTTCAGTCTCATCTTTCACTTCCTTAAATATAATCGGGGAAGATAGTTACCTCAACCAAAACAGATTGAAAGAGACAGCAAACAGATGTCACTTAACTCCAATAGAAGAACAGGATTGGAGAAACATTACATAATGTTACAATTCAACAGCTGAACGCCAGGCAAAAATTCAGTTCTTAGAGTACTAGGATTTCATTTTGCAAAGAAAGAAGGCTGCCAGGACCAAGGAGGGGGAACAGTGGCGTTCATTTTGAACTGAGATAAACACTTCTTTGTGAGACCAATGTACTACCTTCACAATTTTCAGGCGTTTAAATCATGTTGCTATGTTTTACAGAGAAATTTTGTTACATTGAAAACAACACAGTGGTTCTCCCTCATTTATAGTTTCGTTTTCTGAGGTTTCTGTTATCCGCAGTCAGTGGAGATCCAGAAATGTTACATCACTACTCTTGTATTTTGTTACCACTGAGTCAAACAAGCACCGTGGTACTGTGAAGGTTTATCTGCTCACCAAGACAGTTGAGAGACTAAGGACCATCCAGGGAGGCTGGAGCAGGACGGCACGAGATTTCATCACGCTGCTCAGAATGGCACACTCTCTAAAACTTAGGAGTTGTTTGGTTTTGAACTGTTTCACTTTCATCACAATGCTTACATCATTCACCTCACTTTTTCCCCTCACACAGGCATTGAATCATCCTACATCATCAAAAGAAGAAGGCTGAGTACAGTGTAACGTATTTTGAGAGAGAGAACCACATTCACGTAAGTTTTATTTCAGTCTATAATTGTTCGATTTTATGATCAGTTACTGTTGCTAATCTCTGTGCCTAACTTATAAATTAAACTTTATCATAGATATGTGTGTATAGGAAAAACAATATGGTATTACATAGAGTTTGGTATTACAGTATCCGAGATTTCAGGCACCCACTGCGGATCTTGCAATGTATGCCCTGCAAGTAAGAGGGAACTACTGTAACCAATAGCTTGTCTTCAAAAATGCATTTTAAAGCTTGTCTTTTTCCTTTCTTACCTTTAGCCTTGAAATACAGTTTAAAACTTGATTTCCCTACCTACCCACCAGACACTCCCTTGCACTGCTAGCTTATATAATTATGTGCTTGCTTAGAAATTCCAAGGACTGATATTGAGATGAACCAGGCACGGAGATCCAGCTGCAAAATTCCGGAGATTACCTCCAGGTTGTTAGTCTACGACCCAGCCATCGTCAAGATAACATCAGCCTGCGTTCCAGGTGGACCATGACTCAAGACAGCCACCAGATCAAGGAACAGAGACCTGGCACCCAGTACCACCCCTGCATGCCTCCCCCTCCAAGTTCCCCTTTATAAACGCCTCTCACCAGTCTAAAGTTTGAAATGGTCTTTTAAGGGCATGAGCCTGGCCATGCCCCAACCGTTGGCATTTGAATAAAGTAAGTTTCCATTCACCACAACTCGCTTCTCCTGTTGTCAGCTTCTGAGTGGCGAGCAGCCAGACTTGCGTGTGGTGATGGTGCTGTATGACTACATCAAACAGAAATGGAGACCAAAGAAGGGAATGAGGAGAGTAAAGTTAGTAGGAGAAGCGGGAAAAGCAAAGACAGCTCTGGAAATCACAGAGCAAGGTATGAATAACCAGAGTTTTGGGAGAAGAGGCGCAGCCTTCATAAATGCATTTCGATATTTACTTGGATGCAATTTGGGGAACAAAAAGAGCCATAGAAAAACATTCTCATTTTGTGTTACTCTGAAAGGCAAAAATAGGAAACAAAATATACATACAATGTGTACTGGTAACAACAGCAAGACTGAGGTATAGAAAGTAACTTTCTCTATGGAAGCTATGTACCAATACAAATCAGAGCCAAGAACTCCAAATCCTACATTTTTTTCACATCTTTTACCAAGTTGCCTGCTGGTGTTCTGATACCCAAGCCAGTCCTTCTTTCTCCTCTTAGGTGAATCACGTTTAATCACAGTGTGAACAGTATAGAACAATATTTTGGCAATGTGCTATAGAAACCATAATCAGAGAAATTATTAATAATCCTGGCAGGGACTGAGTGTATTAATACACTCCACCTATAATGTGAGAAAAATACTGCCTCCCTTCCATGAATATTACATGCTTTGTGAGGCATCACATCAACAATATATTACCTTTATTGTCAGCTTCACAGTAAAGTCTGATGGCATATTATAAATGGTGTGAGACACTAGCTGAGGAGCCAGCTGATGGCTTTCTTAGGTACTAGACAAACGCCTAATGATGGTCGTTTTCCAGAATTGTGTAACTTTGTTTCACTTTGCATAAATATTGATTATACAGTATACATGTGCTCCTACTGATTAGATGGAATGGGTCTCAGAAATTTTCTCTAGACTAGGAAAATGCTTTTTGAAATGAGTTTTACTTGCTTCTTTAATACCTACTAAGAAATCCCTTCTACCTTCAAAAGGTCCAATAAAATTATTGCCAAAACCCAAAATTTGGAAGGGATTTTCTTAATCCTATCTTCTTGCTAATGTGACATAATTAGATTCTAATACAGCAAGTATCAAGTACTATTTTTATTTCCATTTTGTATTTAGAAACCTAAGACATTGATGAGTTATAGCTGGTTTTGCTAGATATATGCCCCAAATGTTTTCACAGAAAGTATATGTCAAAAATGGCAGAGGAAGCTTATAGTTAATTGACTACCTGGAGGACTTTTTTGTCATAATAATTGCCATGTCTATTTATGTTAAGAATTTTTAAACCCTCAGAAGCAAATATATCAATTATTAAATATTATCTCTCCTTCTGCAAGAATTTTTTTTTTCCTTAATCGATTTTCTTAAGGTTTTGGTAATAGTATCTCTATCCTCTCTCATATCACACAATAGTTTCCTTCCAATCTTCATGAAATTACCTGCAATTTAATTGACCTATCACCCAGGAGCACTGCAATTCACATTATCCATGGTTCTAATCTCAGATTAGAAATTGAAACGTTGTGCGATACAATTAGAAAGGATATGAAATAACTTTAGTCTTTTAATTCAAGTGCAACTCTTCATTTTGAATTTAGCCAAAGGATTCTGTTCGTTTTGGCTTTGGAGATGACTCATTTTGAAGAAAAGGACAAAAAAAAAAAAGCCAAACATTGTCTCGCCTACTGCCCATAACTCACCTTAATCCTTAGTTCATAAATCTGGGTTTTCACCTTTCTCAGCTTCTGAAAACAAACCCAAGCCTTCATAAATGCATTTTCTATTGATCCGGTGGTTATGAAAACCTTTACATTTTCACTAGGGTCTACCATCCATGCCTGTCTCCTAAGACAAATCACAACTTCAAACTGAGATGAGCTAATCTGGTTCAAACACATTTTGAAATGGGATCTCTCTCCATGGAAAACCGTTTGGATTTGAAGGGAAGATCAGTCTTGGAAAACGTTCTATGTTTTCCCAAGATCACCAAGTGAGATTTTGCCATGTTGATTTTCTTAGATGCACTTGGTTAGGGTGGAAAAAAGTCAATCTATTAAAATTAGAGTGAGCTCATAGAAAGTCAAAAGTTCACGGGATGAGGCAAGAGCAGGAGGAGAGTTTTGCCTGGCGAGAGCAAAATGATGGTGTTGCTGAGTGACAAACTCACTGATTAAAAGAGATTGGGGGAAAGGACAGGTAAAAGGGTTTTGGATTTACGTTGAACAACAAGAGGTGAGACAGCAACTGCGGTTTCTTTATGTAAGAAACAATGTCATGAAGTGGCAGGCCCTGAAGTTTTATGCCAGAAGCCAGTGAAAGATGGGTTGGGATTGGGTTAGTGACTGATTCTTGTAGTGCTATTGAGTTCTGGGTTGAGAATAAAACAGAAAGCAGCGGTAGCAGGATCGTGTAAAGCACAATTTGATTCATCTCTCTATATGTCTCTTTTGATTAAAAACAAAGCAAATGGTAACACTGACCTTTGCCATCAGCCATTTCCTTTAAGTTGCATATTTAATTACCTAGCACAGTGGTTAAGAACATAGGTTCTGAATTCAGATTGCCTGGCTTTAAATTCTGGCCCCAGCATTTACTATGTTATCACTTTGAGCAATTTACTTGTCTTAGTCTCCTTTTTGTAAAATATACCTACCTCATTATTAGGAGAATGTATTTTCTGTTTTCACACTGATATAAGAACTGCCCAAGATTGGGTAATTGATAAAGGAAAGAGGTTTTAATTGACTCACAGTTCAGCATGGCCGGAGATGCCTCAGGAAACTTACAATCACAGTAGAAGTCAAAGGGGAAGCAAGGCTCCTTCTTCACATGGCAGTGGGATGGAGAAAGGATCAAGAGAGAGCAGGAAAAACTGCTTTATAAAACCACCAGATCTTGTGAGAACTCACTCACCACCACGAGAACAGCATGGAGGAAACTGCCCCATTGTTCAAATACCTCCACCAGGTCTCTCCCTTGACATGTAGGGATTATGGGGACTATAATTCAAGATGAGATTTTGGGTGGAGACACAGCCAAACCATAGCAGAGCACTAACATAAGGTAACCCATGCAAAGTGTATAACATGGTGTCTGGCACCTAGAAACTATTTTTTAAGTATTAACAATTATCATTATCTTAAAATGTATGTGAAATTTTCATTTACTTGATAGTATATGCTATCTACTTTGATATAACAATAAATATGTAAATTATTTAATACTCAATAAAACTGTCCAGGAAGTAGCCTTATGGTTGCAATGCTGCTTTCTGTATGTATCTCTGTTATGACCCAGCCATCCTTGGTGGCATATGTATTCCAGTGTTAGGAACACTAGAGTATGCAGAAATGCTGGTCTCTTACTTTAGCCTGCTGGGATTGTTAGAAAAAGAAGCCTAAGAATTCCATTTATTTTAGGGACTGTTCCCTGAGGATCATTTACTAGCTTGGACATTTTTATGCACTTGTCATGTAAGAACTGATCTTCAACTTGACAGGTGACTTGGAGTTGGACCCCACCAGCTAAAACTTGTGTCCAGCAATAGAAACGGATCTGTAATTAAACCCCTTGTTGGAGTTACTTCTGAGCCATGACCAAAGGAAAATCATGCCCATAACATTTTCCGGGTCATTCTTTATACCACAAAAGGAAAATATCAAGCATCCGAAGGATGAATTTGAAAGTCAAAGAATTTTCTCTCCCTCACCCCACCCCTGGAACTCTCAAAGGAATTAAAACATACTCAAAGAACAACTCTATGACAGAAGGAACAGTGACTGCCTTGCGCTGGATGTATCTCTGCTGCCCAACATAGTCCCTGACACACATTAGGTGTTCACAGTACAATTTGCTGAATGAATGATTGCATAAACATATTCTTAGCTTGACAGAATAAATTAGGAAGCTGAGATTAGTTTAATTGTCAATAGATAATTTGAAAAAAGACAACATAATAAATAGACAGCATGAGTTAAAAACCGTGTATTAGACACGTTTTGAGTCATTCATCTTGCATGGTTCAGGAGAACCATACAGTTCTTCACACCAACTGTGAAGAATTCAGATTGACTGTATTTATGCCTGAGGATGCAGTATATGGTCTGAAGATCTTTCTGTAAATGAAATCTCATGTTTTTCCACACGGTTGAAGGATATATGCCAAGAGTATTGTAAAGTACCTAAAGTTACTTCTTTCCTACTCTAACATGAACCATCTCAACAGACAATCTGAAAAGTTTATTGGAGACAGGCCAAGTCTCCCCTCTGACTATGACCTGCTCTCTGCCAAAGATTGGAAATGCACATTGCAACAGAAACTCTGTCAAAATTAAAACCTCTTGGATAATCTACCTGAGAAAATTACATTAGGTATTAATGACAAAACTATACTCAAACAAGAGGATAGTTTAAATTGGAGCAGCAAAATTATTCTCTCTCTCTCTCCTCCACACACACACACACACACACATAGAGAATTCCAAAACAGTATTTTTTTTGGGGAGGTGGGTAGCATTGCCTTGTTCTATAAATTTTAACTGTTAAAAGTAAAATGAATTCTTTCAACTAAAGTTATCTGTTGAAGCAATCTATGTAGGAAACACCAACCCATCTACTCAACTATCATTTTGTCAAGTTACTGACCATCTTTTAATTTACACTCGTTCTTATCGCTGGTGTAACCTAAACTTTCAAATTCAGGGGTTTTCTGTAGGCAAAAGCTATGACTCTCCTAACTTTCTTCTATTTATCTATGGCCTTTGGGAGATAATCTACATCTTTGCATGTAAGTGTGTCACAAGTGACAAAATAACAATCTAAAATTAAATGTGGCAACAATTTGAGACTCATAAATCCTTTCTAAATGTAAACACTTTATGTTTTGAACTTTAAAAATAATTTGTCTTTTCATAGCTAAAACCACTTGAAACTCTTGAAAATAGTCTGAACAGTTAAATTACACAGAAAGATATTCAGACATTAAATGTTCTCTTTATTTTTTATTTTTTGTCTTTAATAAAAGACAAAAGCTACCTTCAAAAATCCACACAAAAGTAAACTCTTCAGGCTTAGTCAGTCAGCAAGATTGCCTTTAGCCAGAGACAGAGAAGTGTTTTGAAATGTCCTATTATCATGATAGATTTAATTCTTTAATACATTCAATAGATTTTGTTTCATACAAATGAGGATACTTTATTAAATATAAACATTTTAGCTTCTTGGTAAACTTTTCTCTGTCACTCTTACGTCAAGTAGACAGATCTGTAAAGAAACAGAGATTTGAACAACACAACTAATAAGCATAGTCAAAGAACCCATACATTTTAATTTTAATTCTTCAAAGAAAAATTAGAATAGACATTCTTTTCAACCATTATGGTTGATTTTACTAATGTTCTTAATTATATGATTCCTTATCTTTAAAAATATTATTATTCCCATCTGTGTCATGCCTCCAGGTACATATATGCAGCTGCTCCAATGTCACCCTTGGTCAAATGATTTGCTTTGTCCAAGAGAATCTGAACAACCCAGGCACCAATAAATAACTACAATTTTCTTATGTGGTTTAGTTTAGCCTCAGGAGTTTCCGCTCTTTGTCGTGCAGACAGCATGTCCCAGATAGATGCTGATCCTTCACTGTAGAGTATGGAATGGGAAGAAATGGGGAGCTCACCTGAGCCCAGCTAAGTTGAATATAACTGGAGCTGATACTCAGCCTTTCAACCATGAACTAAATAAAAGTTTTGTTGTTGCAAGCTATGAAAAATTGGGATATTTATTTTTATAGCAAAAGATGACTGATATAAGCATGTTGAAGATGTGCTTACATTGATAAATGCTAGGATACAAATTGATTCTTATCAACTCTTAAATAATTAACATCATATAGAATTTTTTCTCTGAATGTGTATAAAACATATATATTTGGAAGTTGGAAATTAAATTTACATGTCTCATGGCTCCAAGGAGAAATCAATAATTTTTTTAAATATGCAGGAATGAATGATAAGATAACATTATATACCAAAATTGAGGAACACAGACAAAAAATAATCTGAGGGCAATTTCCAGTCTTAAATGTACATATTAGAAAATAAAGAGGGTAAAAGATAAATGAATCAATTGTTCAGTTTAAGAAGTTAAAAAAAGAACAGCAGAATAAGCAGAGTACAAAGGTGAAAATAAAGATGAAAGCAAAAATAAATTTAGAGACAAAAATAATCCACAGTCATAAAAGTTGGTTCTTTTAAATGCCTAGTGAAAGAGACAACCTCTGGTAAAATAGATGCCCTTTCTACTCTAAAAAGAGTAGACAAAAAACAAACAAACAAACAAAAAAAAAACCCAGCACTATGAATAAAGAGGGCCATCATAGCAGGTACTACAGTTTCTTTTAAAGGCAAGAAAGAATCCTGTTAAATTTACTTCCAAAAAAATTAAAAGCTAATCTTACTAAAATAAACTCAAGAAAAAAGAGAAGTTACAAATAGTTTAGAAATTAGAGGGGTCATTTAAAAATTATCCCATTTAGCTTAGACAGATTAATAAGGGAGTTTGCTTAAATATTAGAATGTGTTCAACATAAAAATTCTTTCAGAGAAGAGAAAAAGACAGAATGTCTTCTAGCTCATTTCATTTGAGTAGCATATTTAGCATATTTTTATACCAAAATTAGTGAGGTATGACAGAAGAATAGAAAGCTTAGATTCTCATTTCCTCACATTTTAGTTTGAGAAAGAAAAAAAAACACCTAAAATATAAGAAGCACAAACTCAACAGAGAATAAATATAAGATTTGACTTAGTAACACAAAGATATTTTAATGTTTAAACATCTTTACATCTGCATGGTGATAAGCCTAACATATAAGAGTCAATTACATATATAAACTACAGCCAAAAAGTTAAAGAATACACTTTGTAAAAACAGGTAAGTTCTAACATTTACAAAAATATAAAGTTTTTGGTTAAATATCTATAAAGAAACTGTGCAAGACGTGCAGAAATTACAAAACTGCATCACAAGTCAGCTCAATGACTGAAATAAGTGGAGATAGTTCATTTTCATGAAAAGAAAGAACTGATGTCATAAAGATATCTGTTCCCATCACTTTACTCTGAAGATTTCATAAAATCCATCTCAAAATCAAGACAGAGTTTATTGTTTATTTACTTAACTATGAGTACAAATTCATTGTACCAAACAACATATTTTATTTATAAATGCTTGACACACACCAAAAAATGAAATTTGAAAGATATCTTTTACAATAAGAATATATATATGTAAGATTTGATATGTATATAAGATTTCCATATGTAAAATTCAGTCTTTATAAAGAGATTTAATACCACTACACAGTTGACTATAAAACATCCTGGGAATAACTAATAATGAAAAGACATCATTTCATAGATTGAAAGAATCAACAATGTGGAGATACAGATTTCTCTTTGATTGTTCATAGTTTTAAAGCAATTGTAATCAAACCTATTATTCACATATGTGTGTATGTACTTGTACGTGTAAATTGAAGTGATTATTTAAAACATTATATGAAAATGCAGAGATCTAAGAATAGATTATATGCCCTAGGAGCTTTAAAAATGGTATGAGAGCTTATAATATTTTATTGTAATTAAAATAGTATAATGTTGGACCAACTATAAACAGTACAAAAAATATGGCATAAGGAAAAAAAAGAATCACATCCACATCAAGACTTAATTTGAGAAAAAGGTGAAATTTCAGAGTAATGGGCAGAAAGTCTTTTTAGTAAACAAATGGAAACAATTTGATATTCAGAGTTGTAGAGGAGAGGGGCTGGGAAGATCTTGGCCCCGACCTTACACCATACACCTCCAAAATAGCAATTTCACATGGAGCATATGCTTAATTATAAAAGAGCACCAAATATATACTATATGAGCCACATATAGTTTAGAATATATTCTGTGTTTAGAATATAACACAGAAAAACTATTTCATGCTTTGCAGGGAAAGAAGTTTTTGTAAACAGTGAAAATATTTTGTAAACAGTATATAAAATGCACCAATCACCAAGGAAAATATCAAATTTGATTGCATTTATATTTAGAACTTCTGTTCATGGGACAGATATATAAATATATACACATATATATTTACTTATATATATAGACACATGCACACAGGGAGAGAGAGAGAGGTACTACCATTAAGAGAATAAAAAGGCAAACCACACAGTGAGAGAAAATATGTACAAAAAATACAACCAGCAAAAGATTATGTAGAGTATAAAGGAATCCAACAATTCAATAAGAAAAAGAGACATCAAACAGGAAAAATGGACATTTACAAAGAAAAAATATGGATAGCCAAAAGACATATAAAAATTGACTCAATATTATTAGTAATCAAATAAATACAATTTTAAATTGTGATATACCACTCCCTATCTGTTAGAATGGCTAAAAACCTTAAGAAAATAAAAAAAAAAAAACTCATTCAAAACAAAAACTAAGTATATGTGGATGAAAATATAGAAGAATAAGAAATTGTATATATTTCTTCTGTACAAATTCACTCATTCATTTCAGCATTTTTCTATCAAGTTTTAATTTACGAATTCTTTATGACTCATACATTTTAATTTCAGTATTACTCTATAGGAATGTGTGCACATTTGCAACAATTCATGTAGATGCTATTCTTCATAGCTCCAAACTGAAAACACCTGAATTTCTATCAGATAAATTCACTGTAGTATACATTCATGCAGTGGAATACTATACAGCAATAAAAATGAATGAACTATACCTAAATGTTACAACATAAATATATCTTAAAAGCTTAATGTTGTTCAAAGGAAGCCAGATACAAAATAATACTATATTTTTCCACTAATAAAATATTCCAAAGCAGTAAAATTATACCATCTTACTGATAAACACTTAGATACAAAGCACAGCAGGGTAGTGATTATCAACACACTGATTACATTCAGAAAGAAGAAAGAGATTGCGATTGAAAAGAGGCATTTGGAAAACTTGGAAAAAAGCTTTGTTCTATTTCTTGGTATTTCCATTACAATATTTTATGCGGCTGCACATTTACATTTTATGCACTTCTCTGTAAGTAGGTTCTATTTCACAGTAAAACAGTGTTTTCAAAAATGCATATAGACTTGTGAATTGGCTAGATGGTCCAATAAATTTTTGAAAAAGTATATTTAGGAGGTGCCGATAGAAAGGCTTATAAAAAATACAACTAATTAAGAGAATGTTGTGTGTATATAGAGATCACACTGCCTTAATTAGCGTGTGACCAGTGTTGTAGAGAGCGCAGAAGCAGACCCTCGTGAGAATTGTATCTAGAAACGAGGTAGCATCAGCAAATTACTGATGATAGAATGAATTGTTCAATAAATGTAGATAACAAATGCATTGTATCTAGGTTAAAAGCTAGATTTCTAGCTAAGACCATGTATATAACTAAGCTACAGATGAATTTAAGCATTTAAATACCAAAAGAAAAAAAAATTAAACTTGTAAAAAATAGAAGAATGTCTTTCTCACCTCAAGATATTGAAGGATTTCTTAAGCAAACACAGGAAGTCCCTACCATGACTCCAGAGACTAATACTTTTGTCTATATTAATATCAGAAAGGTCTATTTATCAAAATATACTTTTAAATCTGAAAATTAAACCTAAAATCTAGGAGGAAATATGCACAGCACATTTAAACAACAAAGAATTTCAAACAAGCATATATAAAGAACATCTATATATCATTAAGAGAAAATTCAACAGCAGTAGACTTGAACATGTACATAATAGCACATGAGTAAATATCCATCTCACTACTAAGAAGAAAAATGCAAATTAGAAACATAATGAGAAATTATTCTACAATCACTTGATTGGAAAAAGCTAAGAAGTCTGACAATACCCAGTGTCAATCAAAGTACTGTTTTATACAATGCTGGTAGAAGTGAAAATCAGTAAAACCACTTCAGAAAACTATAGCATTGTCTTATAAAGTGGGATATTCACATAACCTATGACTCACTAAACCCAGAGCTAGGTATACACTCAAGATAAATTTTATCTTACGTATCAGAAGATATTTCCAAGAATATTCATAGTGTTTCTATTCATAATAGATAATAAATAACTAAATAACTTTCAATGGAAAAACTGATTCAAAAAATGGTGGCCACAGTGGAGTCTTATAGTGCAGTGAAAATAAATGGACTGTGACTTAACAAACGAACAAAAAAATAGATCCTAGTAGCATAATTTGGAACATATTGACTTTAAAAAAACAAATTAAAGAAAAAAATTTTATTATTTTAATAAAATTTTACTCATTTTAGTTATGCAGTAATCCCTCCTTATCCACAGAGAATACACTCTAAGAGCCCCAGTGGATTCCTGAAACTACAGCTAATACCAAACCCTCTATATTCTATGTTTTTTCCTATATAAGTTTATAAGCTGATGATATATTTAATTTATAAATTAGGCACAGAAAGAGATTAACGAGATAACTGGCCTGGCACAGTGACTCATGACTGTAATCCCAGCATTTTGGGAGGCTGAGGCGGGTGGATTACCGGAGATCAGGAGTTCAAGACCAGCCTCACCAACATGGCGAAACCCCATCTCTACTAAAAATACAAAAATTAGCCTGGCATGGTGGTGGGTGCCTGTAATTTCAGCTACTGGAGAGACTGAGGCAGGAGAATGGCTTGAAGCTGGGAACCCAGGAGGCGGAGGTTGCAGTGAGCAGAGATTGTTCCACTGTACTCCAGCCTGGGCAACAAGAGCGAGACTCCATCTCATAAAAAACAAAAAAATAGAATAATTATAACAAAATACTTTAATAAAAGTTATGTGAATGTGGTCTCTCACTCTCAAAATCTCTTATTATATTGTAGTCACTTATTTTCAGAGGTGATCATGGGTGACTGAAACACTAAGAGGGCATGGTTGTCTATGTATGTGTGCATACATGCACATGTATTGCAAAATGCATAGTGAAGTAATATATCTGTATATATAAGCATATCGTATGTTCATGTATATATACGCATATATGATACATCCATATGTGTGTATATGTCATATATGTTAGATATATCTAATAAACACTTCAACAGAGTGATAACTGGGAAGGAAGATGAGAAGATATGGAGGTGAGATAGAGGAAAAGCCCAAAAGTATAATTAAGTTATTGGAAATATTCCACATTTGAGACTGGATGATAGTTTCCCATTTACTTACTATACTATTGACAATAAATGAATAAGGGGGTGAGTTAATGGAGATAAATCAT
This sequence comes from Ateles fusciceps, assembly GCA_036589455.1. Taxonomy (NCBI): domain Eukaryota; kingdom Metazoa; phylum Chordata; class Mammalia; order Primates; family Atelidae; genus Ateles; species Ateles fusciceps. Next base: position 2,414,200 of record JAZHEH010000564.1, on the reverse strand, counting down.
AAAATTGCTCATGTTCTCTGTATATTAAAATTGGGTTTCTTTCATCAATTGTTATGAAGATTGGTTTTACTGTAGATTCCTAACACTAAAGCCACTGCTTAGACACTACTTACCGTTATGCATTGGTCTACTTCTTCTCCATTACAAAGCATCTTACTAACCTTTAGCTAGCTATGTAAACCGAGGCAGCTAGTTAAGACCTAAAAACTCAGATTTCTTTCTCTGTGTAATAGAACAAAAATTATCAACCTGCCTATTTTACAGGGTTGTAGCCAGTTCAAATGAATCAATATAGGAGAAATCTCTGTGAATACTATCAACTACACCACTAATGTGATATTTCTATTAGAATGATACTCATTGAAGCATCTTGATGTATTATTATTAGAAATTGCACTCAAATTTGAATGCTAAATAGAGTCTACTAACAAATTTAAAGCTACATTTATCCATTGATTTGTAAATTATACACTAGTAAGCATCCTCTGGACACAAAAGACCATTTGGAGTTTTGGGGTCAAAAAACTCACAGTAATCTAAGATAGACTGCCTAATAAATGTAACTGTAACTGTACATTTAGGTAGGTGATCCAGACAGATGCATGCCAGTCCTAGTCTCCCATGACTAACTAAGACCGTCATCCTCCATACTGCTACAGGTTTCAATAGTGAGTCTTCCCTTATTTCCTCTTTGCTCTGTAAATCCTGTTTTAACAGCCTCTATCTCAGCAGCCCTGCATTTCCCCATTCAGTGGTGCTTAGAATGGGAAATTTATAATTTCTTTTTTTTTTTGTAAATGACTTTTGACTAATTTCAAGATACATTCTTTTCATGTGGATCTATTATTTCTAATATAGTCCTAATTTCAAGATACATTCTTTTCATGTGGATCTATTATTTCTAATATAGTCCTAATTTCAAGATACATTCTTCTTCTTGTGGATCTATTATTTGTGTAAGAGATGCTTGCTCAAAGATTTATCAAGTCAGGTATAACTTGATAAATCTCAGTTAATCATTGTGGACTCCCTTCTTATCCCGTGAGAATAAACTGACTCTTCTCCATCTCTTTTCTATAATATGGCTTGAAACCTGACAGTTTGGGTTGAAGGAGGCTAAATTTCTTTGACAGCAATTATAGAGTTTTCTAAGCATGGTAACTAAGACCTGAACTGTCTCCAGGCAAGACTTTTAACAGGAGGCTTTATATTCCTAAAAATACCTCAGGTAATTTCTGCTGTATTTTTCTTACCTTCCTATCTCAGTACCTGTACCATTTCCTTGGAAAAGACAGTCAACAGTATTTCAATTTGGCAAATGGAAAGTGGGGTAAACTTAGAGGTGAGTAAGATACAGATATGATATAGAGAGTTAGGTAGATGAGACCAGATAGATAGATAGATAGATAATCACTTTGGTTTTTATAAGATAGTTTGCAAGCTAACTCATCATATAATTATAACAAATATTCAGTTTATTTAAATACTATCTTCATTTTTTTTTCAACTGAGGATCAACTCATACTCTACTTATTTCAACATGGTAATCATACTTGGATCCAGTAGATTTAAAAACAAAAATGGGAAATAACAAAATGAAAAGATGCACTCTTAAAAAATAACATCGTACATGAAAATAAGAAAAAACTATTTTTCAAGTACATTTTATGTTATCTAAGTAAATTTTCAAGAAGAAACTAATTTTGACCTCTTAAATAAACATTTTCTTATTTTTTAATGTGCCATTATGTTTGAAAATTTAGCATCATTGTTGGCATAAAGTTACTGTATGTTAACTTTCTGTCTGAGTCATTGTGCTTGTCAAAAATCAACAATTTATTTGAGTATAAGGAATCCTTCAAAGATGAATAGCAAGAGCTCATGTTAAGATTTTGGTGCAAAGAGGAGCTGAGAAAGTTAGTACTTACCTAATTCTTACATAATCCTCATGTAGGCACTATAATCTCTTTTTTTTTTCCAAAATCTTTTGAACTCTGAGATTAACGACGTTGGGGATGAAGAAGTAGACAGCATCCCTTTATAATTAACATCTCATATCTGGGGGACCAGCAAAGGGGATTCCTTAGTACCTTCATTGCCCAGCGAATGGTCTTTGGTCTCATCTAAAGAAGTAACAGCAGGTGCTGATTGCAATACATGAAGTGTCTATAATGTTCAGAAATGTTGGAAACCAAATCCAACCTAGGTCAGTAGAATACCGTTTAAGAGATACGTAGCATTTCACCTATGTGGGTGTTACTGCCTACCACATTGCTCTGCATCAAGATAAATAGATACTCACCATATCCTTTGAAGTGTCCTCCTAAACCCTCATTACTCTAAATCTCATCAGAAAAGAATACATTTGCAAAATTAAGGTGCTGTGGTGATTTTAAATATCTCATGCTGAAATTCCAGAACTTTTGGGATGCCCTTGGATATTTCAGGGTCTAAATACACAGTTAAGAATGTAACAGTTCTTCACCTCTCCACAGGCTATAGTTGGTATGAAATCCATGTGGCCTTCCTGGCAGTTGGGAAATTCCTTGTAATTTTCATCAGTGACCCTCAGATTACAACACACAAAAAAAAAACAAAAAAAAAACAAAACCTACTTATGTTTTACTCAGTGTTTAATAAATGGTCATTGGGATGAAACTACCAAATTGTTTGAGATAAAATTATTTTTAAAATCTAGGGCATTATCTGTTGCATATACCCAGGGTAAAACCTCACAATGGTCCTATTTATTTACTTTACTATTACTTTTTGATTACGCAAACTCATAAAATAACATATATAAGCTTTTCTTGGTAAGTGTTAGTGCAACTAGACTAATACATGTCCTACAATATCTTGTGCTAATCATTATACCCAGTCTTTACATATCAGCCAAAGAAGATGGACATTAGAGCATACAAAATTTTTAAAGGAAACTGGAAACATACCAAAAATATTTAAAATGAGATCATTTAAAGAGCAGAAATATCACAAGATTTAGAAACTGACTAATAATACTTCTGTCTTCCATGTCAAGAAGTAGGCATTAAAGAGATACCACCTCATGTTAGTTAGAATAGTGATTACCAAAAAGGCAGGAAATATCAGATGCTGGAAAGCATGTGGAGAAGTAGGAACACTATTACACTGTTGGTGGGAGTGTAAATTAGTTCAACCATTGTGGAAGACAGCATGGCGATTCCTCAAGGATCTAGAACCAGAAATACCCTTTGACCCAGCAATCCCGTTACTGAGTATATACCCAAAAGATTATAAATCATTCTACTATAAAGACACATGCACACGTATGTTTATTGCAGCACTGTTCACAATAGCAAAGACTTGCAACCAACCCAAATGCCCATTAGTGGTAGACTGGGTAAAGAAAATGTGGCACATATACACCATGGAATACTATGCAGCCATAAAAAAGGATGAGTTTATATCCTCTGCAGGGACATGGGTGAAGCTGGAAACTATCATTCTCTGCAAATTAACACAAGAATAGAAAACCAAACACCACATGTTCTCACTCATGAGTAGAAGTTGAACAGTCAGAACGCATGGACACAGGGAGGGGGAGTATCACATACTGGGGCCTGTCAGAAGGTAGGGGGCTAGGGGAGGGATAGCATTTGGAGAAATACCCAATGTAGATGATGGGTTGGTGGGTGCAGCAAACCACCATGGCACATGCATATCTATGTAACAAACCTGCACATTCTGCACATGTATCCTAGAACTATAAGTATAATTTAAAAAACAAAAAGAAAGAAAGAAACACATCCCAATACTGCTCTAGGTCAAAGAGCCTGAGTTATTAAAATACAGAATTTTGAAGGGAGAGAATTTTGTCCCTTTAGTTCTCTAGTTTCTTGAGATAAACAACTGGACATACACTTATAGCCAAGGGACACATTCCATTACATTCAGCTCTTTCTATTTCAGAAAGTTCCATATGCTTGTAAACTTATATCAGGATAAAATCTTTATTTCTGGATCCACGAGCAGTAAGGAAATGTTGAAGAAGCCTATGCTATATTCTTCATTTTAACCTCTGTCTTCTTATAAATGAGTTTTTTAATTTAAAAACTTTGCATGCCAGTATGTCTAATTCCATCATTCTCAATCAAGTTAGTAAGAAAAGTAGAAATCAGAATGCTGAGCATTATAAGCCTTCGCTGTGTGATAATAAAATTGCAGAGTTTCCATTATAGTTTCTGAAGATTTAGGCAGAAATAGATTCCATTTTCTTTCAGATAGGTCTCCCTATACTGAAAATTTTAAAACTCCTGGGTTATATTTAAAGCAAATGGAGAATTTTTCCATTTTCTAGTATCTAGCATGGTTTGTTGAATCTTTATAGCTTTGACATGAAGGAGGAAAAACACTGGGCTCCTTTGATAGGCAGGCAATATCTGTCTTTCCTAGAGGCATTATAGTATTATAGCTAAGAACAGGTACATATGTTGAAGATGACAGTAGGTATGTTATAATGAACCACATATACTTAAGACCTCTGAACACCAACTTTTTAAAATATATTACTATCTAATTAGAAGTTTTGTGAAGGCCAAGAAAATATTACGTATGTTGCACAGGAGAACAGCAGCTTCTGCAATGAATATCTGCCACATCTGTCTTCCCAATGTCCCTTTGTCCCAAATTAAGGTTAGAATGGGGAACAGGTATTTATGGGCATGTACCTTCCCAGTCCTTACCTCTTGGAGGCATTGATTGGTTTAAAGATTGAGATGTGATGCAAACAAGTCAATTATAATCCTTCCCTGAAATGGGTCCACAAAATAGAACTGCAGGTGCTGAAGTGTCATCTACCATGTGCATTTCACCCATTCCCATCAAGGTGAAAGAGGAGGGGGATGGGTGTAATGAGAAAGAAAGTGAAAGCTTTTATGATCATTTCTGTTCTTGGTTCTTGTCTGCCTGAAGTTTTACCTAACCTGAGACTTACCAGTTATGCCATCTAAGAAGTTGGCCCCATCTTTTTCATTGCTTATGCTAATTACACTGGGGTGCCTCACTGATGGTTGGAGGTTTTGACTCATATAGTCAGTACCTTCTGAACACTTTGGGTTTTCTCGGATCCTATTGAAATCTTCAGTCATATGCTAGTATAATTAGAAGGCTTTTGAGAAAATCTTCTCTGCCTTGATTGTCACTGCTCCTTTTTGCAGTTGAGACTGGTTAGTGGGACAACCAAAAATAATAATAATAATAATAATAATAGAGTAAAAACTTTAATCTATAAACATCAAAACCTTATGGCTTTAACAATAATGTTTTAAATGACTGCTCATCTCAAGTGTGAGCAAAACTCTTACTTTAGGTTACATAACACCTAGTAAATGGAAAATATGGTGTTTCTTGTTATACATTGTAGTTGTTTTCAGTAATGAGTCAAGCTTGGTGTAAATACCTATATTACCACTAACTAATATGTGATTCTGGAAGAGCTACTTAACCTCCCTCTACTTCAGTTTGCTTTTCTGTAAAATATGAAATTTAATAATACCTAACTCCTGAAATTTTTATATGAATTAATTGTGAAAACACATGAGCATAGCTTAGCTAGTTTCTGTTGCAGATAATTTTCTCAATAAGTTGGTATTTTTAAGCATTGTTCTTTCTAAGAATATTAACCCATTCTGGCTTTATCAGGCTTCTCTTGGGGAATTACTTAGCAAGGAATTATTTCCCTGCTTTGAGGGTAGACCTGTGTTTATGTACAAACATTACCAAAATCATTCTGACTTTTCCTTCTTAATCTCTTTTTTTAACCAGACCCTCCATCTATTCTCTAGCTTGTCTACTGCTTTTAAGTGGAATTTACTTGATCAAATGCTTCTAACTTAATGTGGATTTAAAATGAAGCTCACCAGCTGTACTTATTTGGAGTTTATGAAGCATAATTAGTGTTTAGGAGACTGTGTAGAGGTTAACATTATTTTTTTGGTTATGAATCACATACAGAGCACTTTATTTTTGCAAAGACTTTTGGCATCGTTGCATAATTTAAAGTCAAAAGTGACTCAGTGGAGAATATGTCATCCATTGCAGATGGGAAAGGAAAACCAAAAGGACTTATATAGTTGCAGAGCAAGTTCATTACTAACCAGAGGGTCAAAGTTTGGGTTTCCTAAAGACTGACTCAACCAAGTTAACCCAAGAGCAACTCAACCAGGTAACTAAAAATTCTCACAACTGAATATCGTTAGCTTAGCTTGCTCTCTCTTTACCCCCAAACAAACACTATGGAGAGAAATTTAATTAATAGAATCAACCCATTTTTATGATGGTGCAATGGTAACTTACACAACAACAGTTCATTGATTTAAGAAATTTAAGAAAACTAGGTCATATTAATTTAAATATGAGATATATTAAATGGTTTAAACTTACTTTGTTTCAGTGTAATGTTTGTCATTTATTAGTAAACTATTATTACCTCGAACTCACTTTAGATGTACACTCTATCCACTAGTTGTCTGCCTATACCTACTTGTCAAATGTTCATATTAGGGTCAGTCCTCTATAAAAAAATAATCAGAAATTTCAGGTTACTATTCTGTTTTATGGTGGGCTATTTGCTTAATGCATATGTCTTGGTCATTTGAAGTTGCTATTAAAAGATACCATGTACTTGGTAACTTAAAGAAAAGTTATTTTTCTAGAGGTTGGGAAGTCTGAGGTCAGAATGTGAACTCAATTGGGTTCTGGTGAGTACTGTCTTCCTGGTTTTCTCAAATGGTAGAGAGAGAGAAAGGAAGCAAGCTCTCTCATGTCTCTTCTTATAAGAGCACTAATGGCATCAAGAAGGTTTTATCCTCATGGCCTAATTACCTTCCCAAATCCTCAACTTCAAATACTAGAACATTAAGAATTAGAGGTTCAGAGGGGGAGCAGTGGTTTACGCCTGTAATCCCAGCACTTTGGGAGGCTGAGGCGGGTGTATCACGAGGTCAGGTGTTCAGACCAGCCTGGCCAAGATAGTGAAAGCTTGTCTCTACTAAAAATACAAAAAATTAGCTGGGCATAGTGGCAGGTGCCTGTAATCCCAGCTACTTGGGAGGTTAAGGCTGAGGCAGAGAATTGCTTAAACCCAGATGGCAGAGGTAGCAGTGAACTGAGATTGTACCACTGCACTCTAGCCTTGGTGACAGAGCAAGACTCTGTCTCAAAAAAAAAAAAAAAAAAAAAAAAAGAATTAGAAGTTTAGCATATGAGTTTGGTGGAACACAAGCCTGCAGTCTATATCATCCTTTTGGAAAAGACAGTCCTCATAAAATGTATGGGATGAATTCTACAAAGATCTATTCAGTGGTTATAGGTATTCAAATTCGAGGGTAAATGAGAAAAGTCTTTAAATATATTAAATATCTTCTTCAAGGAGTTAAAAAATACTGCTCTGCAGGAAATCTTTCTTAAAGAATGAGAATTAATTATTTCCTAACAAAGAAACCTAATGTAAATGTGTACATTTAGTTCATAAAATGATATCACCTGTTTGAAAGTCAAGTGAGATAAAATAAGAGTCCTCAAAAATATTGATTTTACTATTTGCAAACATGGAAAAATCACATTCACGTAGTATTAGACAGAAACAGTAGCAATCCCGCCAAGTTTAGGTGTAGGCTTGGGAATTAGTTTGATCCTGGAGTGCAAACAACATCATCAGGAATTGCCATCTCTTCATTTTTTTCTTTTCTGTTTTTTTTTTTTTTTTTTGGTCTTCACATGATGACCCTAGCAGACTCAGTTCAAATTCTTCTAGGTTTGAATCCACCCACAGTATAAACCTGACATGTTTTCAGAAAAAAAAAAAAAAGACCAAAAAACAAAAAATAAAACAAAAAAAAATTTTAAAGAGAATTTTCTCTAATCACTTCCACACAAAGCCTCAGATCTGAGTTTTTGTTTGTTAATTTTAGACCAAATTTAATCATATGGCTTCCCCGGATCTTGGTAAATAGAATGTCAAGTTGGCTTTGACTAGGATTACATGTGTGTTTCTGGAGCTGTAGTTAGCCCTAAAACCTTATGGAAAGAAAAGGGAAAATATAACTTCCTAAAGGAAATTCAGCAAACACTGGATGGTAGGAACAACAGATGTCTATCAAAATAAAGAACAAAACTACTAGTTCCATAATCATTCATGACTTTACTATTTTGTACAACAATTTTAAAAGAAATACTAGAATAATGATTCTATCTTGCTCACTGACTTATTTATTTCAATGAACACTGAATTCGAGAAAAAGATTTGAGATGAAAGCATACATGTTTTTTGGGGAAAATTTCTATGGAAATTTCCATCTGTGTCTCAGAGAAAATGGTTCCAACTGGCTTTTTCTTAAATGAACAGCCTATAAAATATTTCAACTGCAAGAATTTATCCCACAGGACAGCTGACTTCTGCATCTGTTTCTTTAAATAAGTGTTTTCTTGTATCTTTGAGTTTTACTACTCCTATAATGCTTCTGAGTGTTACACATTATACAGTATCTGAGAGACCTTTTCTATTTCACCAGACTGAATTCAAGGCAGCCAAATTAAATCATCCCAGTGATTTAGTAATTTCCCAAGAAGACCTTCAGACCTCAAATTAAATGGAGTCAATTTAAGTGCTTAATTGTTTTACAGATTTTTTCTTCATTGATTTTAATTAAGGTCTTCCTTGTCTTGCGAGCTTGGAGGACTTTTATTATCGGTTGAAATAACTTTATTTGAAGTCAAGTTGGCCAACAAGTCACACAGACTTAATAATTTTACAGGAGCAAGTTATCCTGATATATTGGGAAACAAGAATCCACCTTCCCTTGTCAGTGAGAGTTAACACTGCATATTGATTTCTGTTAAACATCAATTGAGTACCTAAGAGGAGGTAGCAATTCTAGGGAATGTGACATATGAGAGTCCAAAACTGTGGGCATAACCTTGGAGAAGGAAATTAGCTGTGAGCAACTGACCTCTAAGTTTCCCTGTAACAACTGGTTTTGTAACTCTTCAAATAAGGTGGTTGATTGGCTCATTTTCCTTGGGCTGGAAGAGCTTCTACAAGCTTTATCATTAGCTTTCCCAAGTGCAATGGAAACAGCCAGTTTAGGTCATCTTCCCCTTCAAGGGGCTGAGAAAAGCTGAAAATGTGTTCAATACAGTCTTCTGTTTAAAAGGGGCAGATCTGAGGTTAGATAACCTGGGTTTCATGTCCCTGGTCTGTTTTCACCAGTGTGTAGCATTAGATAATTACACATTCTCTCCAAGTCTCAGTGCTCCAATCTGTGAAATGGGGAGAACAATATTACCTACTTCAAATTTCTTTAGATAGTGTCCACTTCAATTCTTTTTTTCAGAGTTGGGTGTATCTAATGTTTATAGATATGTAAACATTGTGTGACACATCTAATAACATCCTTTTGCACAAAATAAAAGGAAGAAGGTGTAGCATGTTAGTTACGGTTCTCCAGATAAACTTATAAGAAATTGTCTCACATGATTATGGAGAGTGAAGAGTGCCTTGATCTGCCCTCTCCAAGCTGCGTAACTGGAATAAGCCAGTGGCCACCGGTGTAATTCAGGCAGAGTCCAAAGACTTGAGAATCAGGGAGCCAATGGTATGAATTTCAGTCCAAAGGTAGAAGAGGAAATGAGCTGACCCAGGGCAAGCAGTAAAACAGAAAATAAAAAGTGAGTTTCTCTTTCAACTACCCATTGTATTATTTAAATTCTCAACAGATTGGCTGATGCCCACCACATTGAGGGCAATGTGCATTACGGAATCCACTAATTCAAATGCTAAGGTTATCCCAAAGCAGCCACACAGACATACCATGAAACAGTGTTTAATTGGGGCATTCTGTGCCCCAGTCAAGTTGACATAAAATGAACAATCACGAAGTTAATATCTTGCATGATAAATGATCAGGGCAGGAAGGAGGAAGGCCAGATAATACAGCAGATCTTATAGTTGCTAAATAGCAAGATTTTATTTGGTGGAGATGCAGTAGAGATTAGTCATAGACTCCGTTTATTTTAGATGCTTTCACTTGAAAATCCCCTTTGTACAACCCTATTCCCTGGGGGCCTTTAATATGCTTATTGCTTTAAAGATTATGTTTTTTTTTTAAATAATGTAAATCACAAGGAGTAATAAAACAGTGCTTATATATAAAAATTATTAATAAATATTAGGTATTAGTATCATCATCGTATCACTATTATTATTATTTTCTCTATTATCTTCTCTCCATGCCTCTCATATTAAAGATATGAATATAAGCTTGCCTAAGTTACCCAGAGGGGAGGCTAGCAGACTTTGGGAATAAATCTACAACAGAAACTCATTCAAGCACATCAGACGCAGCCAAAAGTCTGATGATCCAGATGCATCAGACATATCCTCAATCAGTAAAATAGCCACATCTAAAAGTCCTTCTTCTATCTCTCTTAAATCCTGCCAATTGTTCTGAGTAGACCACTGAGCCTCTACTTGCATAAATTATCACATCACTAAAAATGTTCTGCTCTTCAAACATGAGAGATCTTATGTTTGAAGAAACACTTTTAAATTTCAGACGAAAAGATGCATGTATGATTAAAATTTCATGGCAATAACAAACACACAAACATCTATTTAAAACACTGCTTGAGTTAAATGGGAATAGGATTCTTGCCTCTTATTACAGAACACAGAAGAAAATTTTTGGATTCTCGCCTTATGAAAATGTAAGCCTTTCTCTCCAGTTGTCTTTCTAGTTTTCTCTTCAGTTGAAGCTGGCTTAACAGCTTCAGCCTCTGAAGGAATTGAGATACATAAGTTATACTATATAATGCGGTCTAAGTGGTACTTTATTTTTATTTCTTTGTTCAAGGAGGTGTTTTAAATTAAATTCTTAACTGCAGGGACTTGTCAGGTGACTCAGCTGAGCTGTCCTTAGCACCTCACATGGAATACTGACCAAATCCAATCACATTTAACTGCTCATACTGAGCCTATTTTCAAAGGCATAAATATGTACATATAAAACCTACAGCTTGGTATAATAGCTATAGAATACACAGAAACTGGGTACAGTCTGAGATATACAGACTGCGGTGCTCATGGTATCAAGTTTTTTCATCAACTGCAATGATGAAGTCAGATGTTACAATTAGCCAGGTAGTAGAGGGGAAAAGTCTGGGACATTATCAACATACTTAATCTTATTTTTTTCCCCCGAAGGTTTTGTTTATCGTCAATTTATTTCAAAGCAGCATCTAATTCAGTGCTCATAATTATCTGATTCTATACAGATTTTTTTTTGCTATTGAAATGCTGTAGTTTTGGACAGATATTTTTCCTCTTTAAAAGATGGAATAAGAAGAAGGAAGATTCTCTGAAATATCTACACTCTAAAAACTATAAAAAATTGGAGGAACATACGAATAAATAGAAAGATATTCTTTGTTTGATTGGAATAATTTATATTGACAGAATGTCCATATATCCAAAACAGTCTACAAATTCAATAAAACACCTACCAAAATTTCAAAATTGCAATGACTTTTTTTATGAAAATGAAAAGAGCCCTAAAATTTGTATGAAACCACAAAAACCTCAAATAGTCAAAGCAATCTTGATCTGACAGAACAAGATATCATAATATCTGATCTCAGAATCCACCACGAAGCTATAGTAATCCAAACAGTATGATACTGGCACAAATATAGATATACAGATTAATGGAACAGAATAGACAGCCCAGAAATAAATTACCCATTTATGTTCAAGTGATCTTAGATAAAGATGCTAAGACCACAGCTGAGAAATGAATGGCAGTAAAAGAGGGGCACATGCTTACAAGTTTATTGCGGCAGGCAATGATCTAACAAGTAACTGTATGTGTTTCAAAAACTGTTGGTGAATTTCAACACAACACTTTCATGGTGTTGGAGATTGGTTTAGATGAACAAAACTAAGGCTATAAGCTTGACTTCTCTAACTGATAAGGGTACCTATTGTTAAATTTCTAATAGGATAATAGTAATAACCATATTAAAATACCATTAACTAGCAGGTATTTAGCACTTATTTACTAAACACTAGGTGCTTTACATGGATTATGCCATGTGGTCCTCAGCCAGAACAAACTCAGGAAGTAGAGAGTATAATTACCACAATTTGACAGACAAGAAAACCGAGTCTAAGAAAGATTAAACATTTTGGGCACGATTGCAAATAAATAAATAGGGATGTGATTTGAACTCTAATGGTTTTACATGAAATCTACACACATTTTGTGGTTTCCCACAGGTTTCTATGACAATAAAATACCGCAGAATTTGTGGGTTCATGTTCAGCTTATTTCTGTTAAAATGTGTAACATATGATTTAATGTCTATACCTCAAATTCTAAATTTATTTTAAAATTAATTTAATTTTCAAAACTAGTATCGAGTTACAAGGTTTAGAATCACTGGGGAGACTGGGTGAGACTGGGGAATTTAGATCTTGCCAGGATGTTCTAAATTCTAGTACAGTGTCCAGAATTCTGCTTACAAAAATTTATTCCACTCCAAGTAGTCCTGGATGTAGAAACATATAAAATAAGGCGAAAAAAGTCAAACAAAGAATTAAGTCATATTTGAGGCCTAAACCCTTGCAAAGAACTCTAGTTGACTAGGCTAGAGAGTAGAAGGCATAAACGTCTTCAGACTAATTTAAACATGTATCTTAGGACTTAGCAAATTTGATAAATTTTCTTGGACTAGCCAGTGTTCCAGACACTAATTCCAGCATGACTGGGTAAGAATCACTAAGGATTTCATACAAATGCAACTTATGAAGCCCAACCCTAGGGGAATATAATTCAGAACTTCTGAGGTAGGGCCTAGATAAGTTCTTTCTTTTTTTTTTAATTACTTTTTATTTTTTTAAAGCTCCCAGTTATTTTGATGTCTGGTTAATCTTGGCAAAACTGTCTAGACCCTTTAGTCAGCTACAATGACTCCATTCCTGGAATATGTGGCCTAATTAACATAGCAAAACTCCTTCTGGGTGGTGTGCCTTATTCTTATTTCTGTTATATCCCTGATATGGGCTAAGAGCTATGAGTGTGTATTTGTATTGGGAGGCAGGGGGTGGTAATCCATCAATCCATTCACTCCTCCCAGAGAGTGACACCTATTTTGAGCAACACTTTCTGCTAGGATCCATTAACAATGACAAAAATAATTAAAATGAAAGTGGAATACAAATATCCTAAGTGAGGAACCCATTAAAACCTCTAGGGCTTCAGAAGAAAAAAGTGATTTTCATTACAGAGCTGAAATACATTTTCATGGGCCAAAGACATTTTGCAGTGCAATTGAAAAAGGAATGGTAGCAAAAGACAGAGAGAGAGAGAGAGAGAGAGAGAGAGAGAGAGAGACATACTCAGAAGTTTAGTTCATTGTGGGAGGCAATAATCCAATACATAAATGGCATGTGCTTTAGAAATTGTGGTGAATTTCACCTTGAGGCTTTCACAGTCTTGAGAATTAACTTGCTTCAGGAATAAGGTATCATGTAAATTGGACCTTTAAAGATGGTATGTGTGACAAAGAATGAGGTTTGTATTTAAATTCCATGTTACAAATATAGAAGCTATGGATAGTTAAATGTTTTATCCAAAATAAAATAACAAATCTTTTAGAATTTAAGAATTTAAGCACCCTAAATTTTCTATTAATTCCACTAATATTAATATAAATCACGGTTAATGAGATTTTCTTAAATAGAAAAACTGCAGGAGAAAATATGCTTTTAGTCGTTAGTCAAATATAAAAGGCTTTGGAAAATACACAAGATTACCCAGTATGAATTTATCTTTATTGTTCAAAAATTAGCAATAGCTATATTACTTATTTATCATGCAATCCTTAAAAAGAAAACAATGATGTCAGATTTTTTTCTTTCTTCTAATTACGTTTGGAGGAAATACAGTATGCTTTATTGAATGAAGACATGCAAGGACAATCCATTCACATCTTTATTACTTGAAGCTAAGACAAGCTTTAAATTCTCTTTGCAAAGAAGCTTCTCAGGAATATCAGGCCTTTTGATCTAGGTCGCAAATTTCTCATCTACAGTGGGCTTTGCAGGAAGGGAGCAATGTTCTCCTAGGAGTCAATTTCATTACTTAGTAGGTACAGAAGACTACTACATGTCTGTAATCAGTATATTCACCTTAGAGATTAATGCTAATACAAAACCTCCAGAAATTCCAAAGATTTGAATCATTAATGTTATTTTTATTTCTGCTCTCCAAGTTAATTTGACTCTTTCCATCATACATACATATCTCTTGAAGTCTCCCTCATCAACTTTATGCTCTCCACCCTCTTCCTATTTTTCATCTTACTTGATACTTGATTTTGCATTCTCTCCCTTGATGGTTTTTTAAAACTTGTGTTCGTCTAGCCAGAGATTAAATTTCAACTAAGTTCATACTCTCTTCTTCCTTGAAGCACTGATATACACTAAATGCTACTAGCCATAGGGAAATCATACTTGTTAATGTGTTTCTTCTCCTCAAATTGATGTGTCCTGTGTTTAAATTACTTAAGCACTTTACAAAGTGCCCACCCACCTCCCTTTCACCTGTGGACACATGATCGCCATTCGTACCTGTAAGGTATATTGTTGAGTTGAAATGAGGAAACTGAGGCTAGTATAAGAAAATGAAAATCCGATTTATTTAGCTCCTGGGCGAGGTTCTATGGTCCAGGTAAGGGCCAGAGAAGTGGCACTTAACTTTTTAGGGCAAGGGGTTTTATAAGGAGTGAAGGCATTTGATTGGATATAGGGGAGACAAAGCATAAGGCACTGACTGGATATTGGGACCCAGGAAGGGGAGTGAAGGCATTTGATTGGATATAGGGGAGACAAAGTATAAGGCACTTGACTGGATATTGGGACCTAGGAAGGGGAGTGAAGGCAGTTATTACTGGTAGGTAGGCGGGATTTTTGGTGAGTGGGCCATCTTGGGGAAGAATGACCTAAATGGGTCAAAGAGTTATTGGGCAGGGTTTGGTGTGGCTTTTTTTGAAATTTTTGGGCGGGGATTTTTCAGTGGGGGCTAGGTGTCGGGTGCAGAGGGGTGACGTAATTCCCTGTTGCCAGGAAGGATGGGCGTGTCCAAGCTCCCAGCGAGGCAACCGGCCTTACAGTACCTCTTTGATAACATCACCCCTAACTACTGTGGTCTTCATTACTTCTCCCACAGTGTTTACATTTCTGCTTCTCATGCATCTTATTAGACTTAATGATTTTAGCATTTTATATCCTGTGTATATATAACTTTTCATAATTTACAGGGTAGTAGCATGATAAGTTGGTGAAGCAGATATTACATTCCTCAATTTTCAGACAGGAAAGCTGATGATATTTAATCAGCCTCAAATCATCGGGTTAATTCGTGGGATGTGCAACATTTAAACTCAGATGTTCTAGCCAAGTCTGAACACTTTCTTTGATGCCAGAACAATGCATTGTCCACTCAGTGTTTTATTTTTTTTACTTTTTATTTAAAATTAGAATATATGTTCTCTGACAGGAGTTGGCATGTCTTACAATTATTCTAGAAAAAAACCCCTAAATATGTAACAAATTTTCTGTAACTATGTGCTGATTAATAACTGGTTAATTAATATAAATTAGTATTTCATTGTACTTTTATAGCATAATCTCCATTTTCTGTAATTTGCCCAATGGAAACGATATGTCTGTTTTATTCCGAAATCTCATAAGAGAAAATTATTTACTTCTTTTCCCCAAATATAATAAAAAAGGTAATTTGGTGAGGGGAGGGAGGTGGCTTACAGTTTTGACCTATGTTCAATTACTTATGATAGTCCCTTAGCTATTTTGGAAAACCACTTAGGAAGAAGATTAGACCAGTAGGTGGCTCTCTAATTCCTGAATTATAAAGAAGAATGGAGCTAATACATTTGACTTCGGCTGAACAGATTTGATTTGATTGCACCAATGACAGGAATAAACTTCACCCAGACTTGCTGAAACTTTATGCTGTTTTGTCATGTAGCTTAAAATGGGAAAGCTATTCTTGACCCTCTTTGTCCTTGACAAGTTCCAGAGATTGTTGAAGGAATCAGCACCAGCTTTCTTGACAATTTGTTTGACCCTGAATAGAATACTAGCTTGATCAGTACAGAGCAACTTCTTCCCCCAGGATTTAGTTACCAGGAGAACCGGAACTAACAGCAAAAAAAATGGATTCAGTTCTCATCATCAGGTGTCCGCAAGTTGCATTTCACAGTGGGACACGTGATGAAAATGTAGGACCTATTTATGTTTACTAAGATGGAATGCCGGCATTTAGAGACATGGGCTATTAAAAAAAAAAAAAAAGAGTATTCCAAATTTATTCTTACCAGATAGCATTATGCTCTTTTGTGTTTTGAAATAAAAATTTTGAAAGCAAAGATAATGTTTTTAAAGTATTGGCGAAATTCTACTCCAGCACTAAAAAGAAAGAAAAAAAAATTCATTTATCAGCATATGTGTGAATGTGTCTGTATAAATATGTTTGCGGATAGTTCTGTCGCTTAAAAACACTTTTCCTCCTGGTTCGGAAAGTGTTACAGCTCTATTACATGTTGTACATTCAGATGCTTTTTTTTTAAGAAGCCAAGTTTTAAAAATTTCTAGAAATAATCTGGCAGAAGACAAATATGTGTCCTGTTAAAACTTACTTCTGTGTTTGAGGTATGGTTCATTTCAATATCACTTTGTACGAACAAGGCAAGGAAAGTGCAAGGTGTTATCTTCAGAAGAATTTGCATCTAAAGGTGAAGAATTCTTGGCTACAGTTCATAATGGGTGGAATGTGGAGCTTGTGCACAACTTTGACTTTATGCCATTTTGAAGACTTATGAACACATATGACTTGAATGAAAGTATCATTATACATTTTTGAGGTTTGGAGTGACACAGTCAACTAACCATTCGTACAGATAATCATAGTGTCTAGGACACAGCGGTGTTATTTCACAGAGCTCACCAATCTCGGAAGGGTTGGATGTGATAGGACTGATCACAATAAGCCAGCCTCAATTATTTCCGTGCAATTTGAGGTTCTTAAATGTGCCAGGTCTCTCTAGGATAAAGGAATCTGATTTTAAGCAAGAGCAGACACAGAAAGATATCAAGATACCCAGCTTCAAGCAGAGCTCACACAGCTACAGCCTCCCTACCCTGAGGTTCCAAACGAGTCCTGAATTTGGCTGCCTTTACCACCGAGATTATGAGCACAAGAATAAGCCACTGTGTGCATCAATTTGTCAAATTTCAAATCCACGAAATATGAAAATGAATAGCACTTATCTCAAAGTATTCCATAGGAAGCTGAGAGTGCCAACATAATAATAGCTGTCATAAAGCTTTCAACTCTTTGGAGGAAAGAGTATCTCTATTTTCATGCTTACAAGTTACTTCTTTGCCGTTGTCATCTTAATCACACTCAAGTCAATGAATTCATAAGCCTGTATTCTTCCATATTCTGATTATTTCTATAACCGAGGACTTGATAAACATTCAGTGAATTTTCAAAACACCTGATGTCATGTTATTAAGGTCAACTATTTTCATGTTTGGACTACTCTGGGCACTCAGGGAGAATGGGAAATACTTCAATCAAACAGTAAAATTAATATTTTTCTCTTTAGCTTGGAGTACACTTAAGGCAGGAAGAAACCAAGGAGGGCGGATGATAGAGAGAGAAAGAATTTCACATTTGTTCACCTTGTCTTTATAAACCAACTCAATATGAGAAGCTTAACAGTACTTCTAGTTGGCTCTACTACTGAAAATTTCTCTTCTCGTAGGAGTGGGCATAGCAGAGATTATAAGCTATTGTAATGTAATTTTAAAATATGCCTTTCCAGATGTCCTGGAATTGATGACTAAACTTAAAAGTCCAGGATAAGTGGACAAAAAGTAGCCTATATTCAAAGAGGGAGATGCCCCAAATGAGGGCTTTACACCTCCCTCATGCTTGATAAGAACAGGCTCTTCTGCCCTAAACCTCCTTCCAGTCTCTGCTCTCCCAGACTTTATAAGAGGGATGGAAGAAGAGAAACAACTTTCAGATTTGAGAGGCATTAAACTGAAGAGTGCTGGGTCTTTCTCTCTGATACCTAGAGAAGAGGGTGCTAACTACTCCCGTATCTAGTGCAGATGGCCCCAAGAAAATCACTTATAAATATGGAGAGTTTCTGCAAGGAGAGAAGAGTTCTATCTCCTTCCCACACTGGATATGTTTAGGTAGTAACCTCATTTATTTATTTTTTCTGTGTCTACCTCAGCTAGGGAAAGAGATCTCGAAGGAGATACCTGAGCGCAGGGAGGGTCCACGGGTGAAACAGACACCACTTCTACCTTTTGTTTGGTACAGACGGTTGAGTATCCTCTGGGGTTCAGTGTGCACTAGAGCATATCGCTGTGGTTTGAATGGAGCTCCTCCAAATTTCAGGTGTTGCCAATATGACATTATTAAAAGATAGGGCCTTTAACAGGTGATTAGGCCATTACAGCTACTCCCTAGTTAATGGGATGAAGGCCCTTTTAAAAAGAGGCTTCACAAAGCATTAGCTTAACTGGCCCTTCTGCCTTCTGTCATGTGAGAACACGGTAAGAAGGCCCACACCAAACCAAATGCCAGTGCCAAGATCTTTGACTTCTCAGCCTCCAGAACTGTGAGGAACACATTTCTCTTCTTTATAAATTACCTCGTCTATAGTATCCTGTTGTAACACAAGCAGCCTAAGATACAGATAGCCCAGAATTTGTTCCCTGGCTGCTAGCTCACCCACAAAGCTGGCTACCTGGTGATGGGACTCTATCAGCAAAAGGCTGTGGGGGGATCACATGGAATAAATGGAACTGAGGGGGTGAGTTGGGTTGGGAGAACTCTGTCATGAGGAGTCTCAACCAAGAGCTTGCTTAAAAACACTCATGTTTAGGATCCAAGACAATGCTAGCATTAGTCATGAACAGCCAGGCTGAAGATGTCAATATCAAACTTGACTAGACAGGACTTTTAGTAGCTCAACAATGAGGAAAAACTATGAAATTGACCTGACAAATTGTCAACAATAAAACCAAAAACCAGGAAAGAGAGATGCCTGTAGCTCATTTGGAGATCATATTTGGAGAAAAGTAAAAGTGTTCTATGCTCATGCTTCTGTCTTCTAAAGGCGACTATACAAGAAGCAAGCTGTGGTCATGACCCCTCGGGGCACCCATGTAATGGGGGACATGAAGTCTTCTTCTCTGTTTGTTTTGATGTCCCAGTGTCCTGTTCACTCCTCTAAATTCCAGTGTGTCGTTAAAGCTACATGAGTGTTTTTAGATATTTAAAGTGATAAAATGGCTGACTTACCCGATACCAGCTAACACACTGAAGTTATACCGCATTTCACTTAAATATTTTTTTGCTTCTAGGCAACTCGAAAATTAAAAGCAGATTTTTGCCAAAGCCGTGACTGAGCCATAGTGATGTCACTTGCTCATCTGATTCTGATTATAACATTCAAAGAATTTACAGCTGAGCACTTTCCACCACCTTTCTCAGTTTTATTTGAGCCCAAAATGTTCGTATCTCTCTCTGTGGCAAACCAGTTTGAAAAGAATCAGGACTCCAGAGGAGAGGTGG
Source organism: Ateles fusciceps (assembly GCA_036589455.1). Taxonomy (NCBI): domain Eukaryota; kingdom Metazoa; phylum Chordata; class Mammalia; order Primates; family Atelidae; genus Ateles; species Ateles fusciceps. The sequence goes on along the minus strand of JAZHEH010000564.1, from coordinate 2,394,488 downwards.
AGAGGCGAGGGGTGGAAGGGAAGAGAAGGCAGGCATGCCAATTGCTATTAAATAAATTAGAAACTGTTGAGAAGGAGTTTTTGCCACAATGTGATTGCACTCACCACTGGAATGTCTTTAAAGGGTGTATTTAAGAACACATTTTTGCTTCACATTTATGTCAAAAGTCTGGCCTGTCCTCTATCAACATCAAGTGAGGACAGAGAAAGTAGGAGGGGGGAGAATAGCAAGGGAAGGTCTGAAATGAGAAAGCAGTGAGTACTTTAAAGATGTCTGATTGTCTTGCCCACTCAGCAAGCAGTAGACAATAAAATGGCCGCACAGAGAATGTGTGTACGCTGAGTCTTTATGACCGTGGCACATTTCCACACAGGTTGTGCCCCACAAAGAAAATAAACCAGCCTCCCTCACACATGAATAAATTTGATTAAACATGATTAACTAAATTGCTTATTTTCTGCAAATAGGAGATATTTAATTCTCTTTGATGGAAATACAGCTTATTTTACTTCTTCCCTCTTCAAAAAGAAAGCAACAAAAAAATGTTACTCATATACTTCAAATATATTTTTGTTTATGGTCTACCCATATGCTATATATTATTTAAAACCCCAGCCCTAGAAACCTAGCCTACTGAAAATAATTTCTGACAGTAATATTGGGTGAGAAAGTAGTCATTTCCCATTGCAAGTGTTATGGAAATTCTTATATGGAACATGCCTATTTGTGTAAATAAAACAAGATGCCATTCTGGGAAATGGATTCCTCTTTATGGCTGAGGAAATTAACCACAGATTTGGGAAGCCCAAAGAGAAGATGAGGCTAATGATAACTGATCTGATTTGTGTGTAAACTACTGGATCTATTTAGACAGATTCAACTGGAAAGATACTGTGGAAATCAAGCAGTTTGGCTAATTTGATAACACAAAGAAATATTTATTTTTCACAAGCAAGAGTTTCAAAATAAACATGGAGGTTTAGTCAGGCGTGACCACGCTCTTCATGAGGCACATCTGACTTGTAATGTTGCTATAGTGACCTCTGGTATAATATGTAAAGGATGCCTTCCTCTGTGCAATGTGTTCTTCCCCCTGATTTGTAAAGCAATTTCTACTAACTGCACCTTTGCATTAAATATGAGGCCAGGCAGGAAATGGCACACAGTGTTGGCTGGAGTGTCTTCTGCAAGCCTTCATTACAGTTTCCAGCCAACATTGTTATCAGAAAAATGGAGAACTGAGACAGTTCCACACATCATTTATGCAACCCAGTCTTCCATCTTCTAAAATCTGCAGTGATAAATACTTTGGAGAAGTGAGTGGCAGTAGATATTGAACTTTGCTCAATGAACCCATTTAAATTTCAAAATAAAAAATAATATACAATGAAGCCTCCAAATTATTTTGTTTTTTCAAACATGCCCAGATGTTAACATTTCTGGGATTAAAAAGCAGGGCAGGTTTTATCATGCTCACTTGTCTGACCACGCGGTTCTGGCCCTTAGGTTATTACATTTTTAAAGACATACATGTTTTATATACAGCCCAATAAATTATTTCCATTGTGATTTTTTTTAATGTTGTTAGGAAATATTTTTGTTTGTTTTGATCTTTACAAAGAGGTAAAGTTGTAAAGATCTTCCCACCACACTATTTCAAAGTGGAATAATGTGAACATTTTCCTTACAAAGTGAGAAACACATAGGGTAATCATTAGTAGCATGAATTCTAGTGTCAGGTTTCTGCTAATCACTAACTGACCTCAGCTAGATTTCTTATCTTTCTTTTTTTTTTTAAGACTTTTGTTAGAGCAGTTTAGGTTCAAGGCAAAATTGAGAAAAAGACACAGAGACTTCTCCTATTCTCCCTATCCTACACATGCAGACAGTCTCCCATTTTCAATATCTTCCACTAGAGTTAGCTAAGGATTTTAGCCTTGTAATGCCCCGGTTTCCTCATTTGTAAAACGAGGTAATAAGTTCCTATTGCTGAAAGGACTAAAGAGGACCAAAGTGTTTCTAAAAGAAATAAATAGTTCATGTTTGTAAAGAACATAAAACAATGTGTGGTACATAGGAAGTATTACAGAAGTGGTTGCCAAATCATTTAATAATGTGTTTAATAAATGTTTATTGATAGCTAAATTGTTCACTTTTTCTTTTTTTTTTAGACACAGAGTCTTGCTCTGTTATTCAGGCTAAAGCGATCATTGCTCACTGTAACCTTGGACTCCGGGGTTCAACTGATCCTCCAACCTCAGCCTCCTGAGTAGCTGGGACAGCAGGTGCACGCCACCATGCTCAGCTAATTTTTAAATTTTCTACAGAGATAGCATCTTGCTGTTTGCTTAGGCTAGTCTCGATTCCTGGCCTCAAGCAATCCTTCCACCTTGACCTCCCAAAGTGCTGGAATTATAAGCCTCAGCCACCACATGCAGCATGTTTACTTTTTAACAAGTATGCTTTGGACAAATGAGTTTTAGAACACAGAGTCAATCCATTTGATGAGTACTTTCTATGTTATAGAATACTCACTGGGCAAGGCCCACCTGCCCCTGCGCTGTGTGTGGCTGGGAGGGTTTCCTCCAAAGTCAGACAATGATCACTACCACACAGCATGCTTACTCAGCAGTTTTACTTCTATGTCATGCTTCTACTCAGTTTGCTGTCCCTCATACAATCAGTGACTTAATTAAACTTAATCAAATAATATATAATAGTAATATTGCCATAATTACATTATTTTTAATTCTCTGAGACCCAAATATCCTTCTAACGTACCTCTTCGTGGGCAACAGGGTTTTTGACTAAATCAACTATAAGGGACCTCTGTTACTGCAGTTGTTATTGCTGTGGGCATTTATTCACTCTGGAGTGTATTTCCATTGTAAAATTTTAAGGTTCCTAACACATTCAGCAAACAAGAATTTCCCTTCTCTACGTATTTAACATCCTTAAATATTTGATAATTCTCTTCAATTTTTCCCCTGGCTTCTCATAAATGTTTTATGGCCTAAAACTATACTAAGAACATTGTTGACAAAAGTAAAGGACTTGAAATGCAAAATAAGAAAGCAATTTTATGTGATAACAGAAAGAAAGGTAAAGAAAAAGCCTTTTACAAAAATTTAAGGGAAATCGACATCAGGAAAGTATGTGGCATGAATCATATTGGCTTTTGGAGCCAGGCATCCCTTGAATTCCAGCATTATTAACTATAAGAACTTGGGCTCTGAGATTTTATTTCCCCATCTGTAAAATGGCAATAAAAACATCCACCACATAGAAATGGTGAGGGGGATCAAGAGCTGCTTAGCTTAGGGGCTGGCACACAGAAAAGGAAAGTTCTCAGTTTAGAAAGCCATTAAATTAATCAAGACATCAAATCACACATTATAAGCCCCTTGAGAACAAGTAGCATATACTCCACCAAACATACCGAGCACTCTATAAAGTAATCATGGATTGGCAGACAAGGCAAACATCTGCTTCTAAAAAAACTATGGAATAAATCAACTGAATTATGGATAGTTCATGAAATGTAGACCTTGCCTGAGCAGCATCAGCTTTGAGGACTAGCGTTGCTGACCTTCAAGTCTTACTCATAGGATGGAATCATTTTCCTTCATTAGGATTAACATTTGGTTTTAATTCCACAGGACACTGTAGAAAGAAAGGTCAAAACCCAAAAATGATAACTGTGGATATGCAACAACGCTCAAATTGTGATAGAATAATCATTATCTTAACCCCTCCTTGAATGTGTTAATATTCCCACTATTAACTAATAAACCTTGTTTAAATATTCAAACATTCCCTAAGCTTCAGGTAGTATAAACAATTCATTTTTTTAACTTTTATTTTAAGTTTGGGGATACATGTGAAGGTTCGTTAGATAGGTAAACTCATATTATGAGGGTTTGTTGTATAGATTAGTTGATCATCAAGTACCAAACCCAGTACCCAGTAGTTATCTTTTCTGCTCCTCTTCCTCCTCCCAGCTTCCACTCTCAGGTAGACTTCGGTGTCTGTTATTTTCTTCTTTGTGTTCATGAGTTCTCATCATTTAGCTCCTACTTATAAGTATGAACATGTGGTATTTGGTTTTCTGTTCCTGCATTAATTTAATAAAGATAATAGCCTTCAGTTCCAACCATGTTCCCACAAAATACATTATCTTATCCTTTTTTATGGCTGCATAGTATTCCGTGGTGTATATGTACCACATTTTCTTTTCCAGTCTATCACTGATGGGCATTTATGTTGATTTCATGTTTTTGCTATTGTGAATAGTGCTGCAATGAACAGTCACACACATTTGTCTTTATGGTAAAATGGTTTATATTCCGGTGGGTATATACACAGTAATGGGATTGCTGGGTCCAATGGTAGTTCTTGTTTTATCCATTGAAGAATTGCCACATTGCTTTCCACAATGGTTGAGCTAATTACAACAGTGTATAAGTGTTCTCTTTTCTCCACAACCTTGCCAGCATCTGTTACTTTTTACTTGTTAATAACAGTCATTCTGACTGGTGTGAGATGGCATCTCATTCTGGTTTTAAATTGCATTCATCTAATGATTAGTGATATTGAGCTTTTTTTTTAAATGCTTGTTGGCCACATGTATGTTTTTTTCTTTTTCCCTTGAGAAGTATCTGTTCATCTCCTTTGTCCACTTTTTAATGGGGTTGTTTGTTTTTGCTTGTAAATTTGTTTAAGTTCCTTATAGATGCTGAATATTAGAGCTTTGTCAGATGGATAGTTCGAAATATTTTCTCCCATTCTGTAGGTTTTCTGTTTATTCTGTTGATAGTGGGTTTTTTTGTTTTGTTTTGTTTCTTGTTTATTTGCTGGAAGAAGCTCTTATGTTTAATTATATCCCACTTGCCAATATCGGCTGTTGTTGCAATTGCCTTCAGTGTCTTTGTCATGAAATCCTTGCCTGTTCCTATGTCCTGAATGATATTGCCTAAGTTGTCTTTCAGAGTTTTCATAGATTGGGTTTTTACATTTAAGTATTTAATCCATCTTGAGTTAATTTTTGTATATGGAGTAAGCAAGGGGTCCAGCTTCAAGCTTCTGCATGTGGGTAGCCAGTTATACTAGCAATATTTATTGAATAGGGAATCTTTTCCCCATGCTTATTTTGGTCAGCTTTGTTAAAAATAGGTGTGAAGCATTATTTCTTGGCTCTCTATTCTGCCCCATTAGTCTATGTGCCTGTTTTTGTACCAGTACCATGCTGTTTTGGTTACTGCCGCCCTGTAGTATAGTTTGAAGCTGGTAACATGAGGCCTCCATCCTTGCTCTTTTTGCTAAAGATTGCCTTAACTATTTGTGCTCTTTTCTTGGTTCCATATGTATTTTTAAAAAGTTTTTTCTAGTTCTGTAAACAATGTCATTGGTAGTTTGACAAGAATAGCACTGAATCTGTAAATTGCTTTGGGAAGAATGATCATTTTAATTATTATTAATAGTATAATATTTTCCCTTTTTTTAAAAAAAGTTATATTTCTAGAACCCAGAACTAGGTTCTAGAAATCTCTGACACTTAGTACATTTAGATTTGTATGAATCTCAAATTGGTTGGACAGAATGGTGTTTTAATACATGCCTTCTCTGGAGGAAAATCTGTTTGTTTTATGTAAATGAAATGCATTTGCTATTTTCTATCCTTTGCATTTGCAGAGCTGGACATAACTTGAACATTATGTATATATTTCTAATTGAGAATTCCGTTTTCATCCTCTAACAAGCTGTTATACCAGAAAGTGAGTCATGGCAAGAAGGCCTTGCTTACAATGAAGACACATTATTAGAAATCTAAAAGGCATAGATCTAAAAATGTAAAGTAGCCAATTATGAGAAAAATTCACTGATTTTCTTTTTGCTTTATTAAAATTACCCAAAATAACAGGTTATACATCTGAAAGTATCACTATATAGGGGGATCTAATATTACCCAAGTTTTCTCTGGAATATTTCTTAGATTATAATGCTAGAAATAAAGCCGGGGAATGTAGCTTTTATGGCACTCAATTTTATTACACAATTTTGGGGGTTTCGACACTTAGAATTAAATTCATATTACTATTTGAGTTTTAGGAAAGTAAATTAAATAACTTACAGGTTTTTTATTGGTATATCTATTTGCTTTTCTGAAAATCTTGCTTTCTTTAGTATATTAGAATGCAGGATGCCCATCGTTAGAATATCCATTCAGCTTGACTGCTGTTGAAACAATATTCAGCAATAAAATGTGAGTTTAAATGTGATAATAGACATACATTTTAAACATTTAAACTGAAAATTAAACTTAAGAACTACCAATTGATATATCTGAGAACTGTGTTTGAACAGTTTATTGATTAAAAATTTGATAGACAGGCGGGGCATGGTGGCTCATGCCTATAATCCCAGCACTTTGGGAGGCTGAGGCAGGCGGGATCACTTGACTTCAGGAGTTCGAGATTAGCCTGGCCAACATGGTGAAACCCCATCTCTACTAAAAATACAAAAATTAGCCAGGAATAGTGGCACATGACTGTGATACTAGCTACTCGGGAGACTGAGGCACAAGAATCCCTTGAACCTGGGAGGCAGAGGTTGCAGTGAGCCAAGATTGCACCACTGCACTCCAGCCTGGGCAACACAGTGAGACCCTGTCTCAAAAAAAAAAAAAAGGTGGACATTTTGGGAAAAAATCAAATAAAACTTCCAATTTAAAAAGTTTAACTCAAAAGTAAGAAAATAAACAACCCACATTAAACATAGGCAAAAACCCTGAACACACACCTCACCAAAGGAGATATACTGACAGCAAATAACCATACGAAAGGATGCTCAACATGCTGTGTCATTATCAAACTGCAAATCAAAACAACCGTCAATGGGAAGCTGCTAGACAGCTACTAGAATGGCTAAAATCCAAAACACAGTAAACACCAAATGCTGGCAAAGATGTGGAGCAACAGGAACTTTCATTCATTGCTGGTGAGAATTCTTACAAAATTAAACACATTCTTCCTATACGATCCAGCAGTGATATACCTTGGCATTTGCCCAAATGAGCTGACAATTTATTTTCACATAAAACCCTTACTATAGAAGTTGATGTCAGCTTTATTCATAATTACCAAAATTTGGAAGTGACCAAGATGCCTTTCAGCAGGTCAATGGATAAATAAATAAACTGCAGTATATCCAGACAGTAGAATATTATTCAGTATTAAAAAGAAATGAGCTTCAAGGTATGAAATGGCATAAAGGAAATTAAATACATATTACTAAGTGAACGAAGGCAACCCTGCAATAGCTACATACTGGGTGGTTCCATGGATATGGAATTCTGGAAAATAAAGAAGTATGGAGAGAGTAAAAAGACTAGGCCGGTTGCAGTGGCTCACACCTTTATTGCTAGCACTTTGAGAGGTCAAGATGGGTGGATCACCTGAGGTCAGGAGTCAAGACCAGCGTGGGTAACATGGAGAAACCTTATCTCTACTAAAAATACAAAAAATTATCTGGGCATGGTGGCACAAGCCTGTAATCCCAGCTACTCAGGAGGCTGAGGCAAGAGAATCACTTGAACCCAGGAGGTGGGGGTTGCAATGAGCCAAGATCACGCAACTGCATTCCAGCCTTGGTGACAGAGCAAGACTCCATCTCAAAAAAAAAAAAAAAAAAAAAAGACAAGTGTTTTCCAGGAGTTGAAGGAGGTGATAAGTAGGCTGAGTACCAAAAATTTTTAGGGCAGTGGAACTATTCTGCATGATACTATAATGGTGGACACATGTCATTACATATTTTTCAAAACTCATAAAATGTACAGCACCAAAAAAGAACTCTAACGTAAACTCTGGACTCTGAGTAGGTTCATGAATAGTGTCAAATACACCACTTTGGTCAGAGATGTTGATAGTGTAGGAGGCTTTGCATGTGTGGAGATGGAGATGCATGGGAATTCTTTGTATTTTCAGCTCAATTTTGCTATAAACCTAAATGTTTCAAAAATGTATTTTAAAAAATTAAGACTCACCTTCTAGTTAGCATTTCAGCACGCCAGTTAGAATGGCGATCATTAAAAATCTGGAGACAACAGATGCTGGAGAGGATGTGGAGAAAAAGGAACACTTTTACACTGTTGGTGGAAGCATAAATTAGTTCAACCATTATGGAAGACAGTGTGGCAATTCCACAAGGATCTAGAAATAGAAATTCCATTTGACCCAGCAATCCCATTACTGGGTATATACCCAAAGGATTATAAATTGTTCTATTATAAAGACACATGCACACGTATGTTCATTATGGCACTGTCTGCAATAGCAAAGACCTGGAACCAACCCAAATGCCCATCAATGATAGACTGGACAAAGAAAATGTGGCACATATACACCATGGAATACTATGCAGCCATAAAAAACGACAAGTTGGCATCCTTTGTAGAGACATGGATGAATCTAGAAACCATCATTCTCAGCAAACTGACACAAGAACAGAAAACCAAACACCACGTTTTCGATCATAGGTGGGTGACGATAAATGAGAACACTTGGGCACAGGGAAGGGAAGGGAACAACACTCACTGGGGTAGGTGGGGGGGGGGGGGGAAGGAAGGGAGGGACAGTGGGAGGCTGGGAGGTTGGGGAGGGACAACACAGGGAGAAATGCCTCATGTAGGTGACTGGGGGGATGGAGAGAGCAAACCACCGTGGCATGTATGTACCTGTGCAACAATCCTGCAGGATGCAGGATGTACACATGTACCCCAGTACAAAGTACAATAATAAAAAAAATTAAGACACACATAATTTGTTTAAGATAACAGAAAGAATGAAAATTCTGTACATTTAACTATATATTAGAGGACCTCAAAACTCTTGTGAATAGGCATGCTGAATTATACATTTACCTAATCAATACAATTTAAATATTCATCTACAACCTTATTTAAGCACAGCATATTTATTGATACCTACTCTTGGTGAAACAAACTATCATCTATGTGTTCAAGGATTTTACAATACTGAGAGAGAAATAGACCATTAAGTAATCACAAAGTAGTAAGTTTTATTTAGAATGCACATATCGTTATAAAAGCTTAGTGGAGAAATATGCATATCAGAATCTACCAGAATCAGGAGGTCAGGGGAATTTACCTGGAGGCTATGACACAGCTGAATTATGGCCGTTAAGAAAAGGTATTCATATAAGAAAACTTTCAACTATAATCCCACGTCTGCATAAGAAGTACAGCCACGCAGATCTCGATGGAGAGACCCTCAGCTAGCAGAGACCCCTGATTTAATTCCGTATGCTCTTTTTCTACAGGTTTGTTTAGTGTTTTGTTTTTGTTAATTTCCAGAATAAATTATTCACAGAAGCAATGACTGAGTGAGAAATGAGAGATGAGGTGAGGAACTTATGTAAATTCAACACTGTCTAACTGGGCATGAGTTAGAGATTGAGTTTGGTCTCTACTGGAAATTTTTATTGGGCATGTAGTTTTACAAAGGCATATGGAGTCAATCATTCATGGATGTAGGGCTTGCAAAGCATTTTAAATAGCTGGGTTAAAACCTAAACATGGAGACTTTTTCTTGGACCAATGGCTGGTCTGAACTTCATCGAAACACTCGAAGACTCAGCCAAAGGAAGACAAAGGCCAGATGATTGGTTGCTGCCACCTTTGAATTCCAAAGTGGGCACCTTAGAGATATTCAAATAATATTTTCAAATGTCGGACCTGAATTATTTTCATTAACATTAATAGTATATCTGGGGTAGAATTGTAGAGAAAAACTGTGTACAACCTGCCTGAAAGTCACGTTGGACCCAAACACTCAACTTTACTTCTATAATGTCTATTCCCAAGATATCTTTAAAAATATTCAGATCTAATGTATTGACATTTCCGCTTCTTTCATATCTCCTCTTTTGAGACACACTTTACTTGCTGATGCCAGAGTAACTAAGCTACTCACTGTTTTCTCATAACAAACCCGATCCTTTGTGAGTGATACATAAAAGAGAAACTTTCTGGTTTATTTTATATTCATTTATAGATCCTTTGAAATATAGAAACATTCTTTCCTCCATTCTATCATTTCTATCTCTTACATGTGTAGCAGTAAGTGGATTATACTATATGATGGCAGACAAATAGGCTATTATCCAGAGTTTTGCATAATTAACGTATAATACATTCACTTTTGAAAATGTCCATACTTAACGTAAGTGCATAATGCTGCCAGGATATTTTTCCCCCTCCTCTATGGGTTTGAAACTTTGCTTTGCGTCTCATCTCAAACACATAATTAGCTGTAGCAGCTATATTATAGTGGTCTCATAGCTACATCACCCAAATCTTCTTTAAACATCATTTTAGCAAAGTAAACCCAGGAAATTCTGTTCACCTTACTTAAATACTTGTAACTTTAGTATTTTTACAATTCTTTCAGGCTCAGCACAGATGGGATTTTTCAAATGAAAACCAGATGAAAGTAAACAGCAATCTCACCATCGAAACCTAAAAGTAGGAAGACGAAGACCTAGCTCTATGCTGTAACAAGATCCGCTTTTGCTGTAGAAGTGTGTTTCCAATAATTGCAGTTACCTTTCATTAGAGACTCAAGTTAGCGTTTTATTTTTTCTTTTATAATTTGACGTGGTAAAGGAGAATTGGGCTTTCAAATGTCTAAACTGTGTCAACCTGAGATGAAGGTTTTTAGTACTCTGCCTCTGTGGGGGTATTTGGATTTGTAGTTCTTTTTCCAAATCCTGTTTAACATACAATTAACTAATAATGTAAATATATGATTTAATCTCCCCTGGCTACAAACTTTCAATGACTCTGGTGATTTCCTCCCCTTGGGGTTTTAAATTTGATTTCTATTGCCCTTCCTTACTAAAACCTCTATCCATGTCCTTTTCCGTTGCAATTTGCTAAATAGTCATTTAATTTGTATCCTTTTTTTTTTTGAGACAGAGTCTCACTCTGTTGCCAGGCGCCAGGCTGGAGTGCAGTGGGGTGATCTCAGCTCACTGCAACCTCCGCCTCCCGGGTTCAAGCAATTCTCCTGCCTCAGCCTCCTGAGTAGCTGGGACTATAGGCACAGGCCACCATGACCAACTAATTTTTGTATTTTTAGTAGAGACGGAGTTTCACCATGTTGGCCAGGATGGTCTCCATCTCTTGAACTCGTGATCCGCCTACCTCGGCCTCCCAAAGTGCTGGGATTACAGGCGTGAGCCACCACACCCAGCCTGTATCCTCTTTTAAATTTACTTGAAATAATTCTTTTTGGAAAAAAAAAGACACTTGATTAGAAAGGAATTATCCTGTTGTGCCAATTTATTTTGGATTTATTTTTATTTTTTAATTATACACCTAGATCATCTCCAAAGTAGCCTCCTAAATTGGTGCACATTAAAATCATTTGAGAAGCTTTAAAAATGTAAAGCCCCATCTCCTGATGATCTGATTTAACTGGTCCTTATTGGGACCTGGGCATTTATAAGTTTTAAAAGATTTCTTTACATATCTTAATATGCAGCCTTGGTTGAGAATCATTCTCCTAGCATCTAAAACTCTTTCTTGCAGGGGTTTGTTCTTATGTTTCAAAGTTATGAGTCCTTTTTACACCTTGAGGAAAATCAAGGAATTGGTCAAGCCCAGGAAGAATATGAATTCTGTTGCATTCTACACTCAGATCGCATGAAGAATCCTTAGCAGTAATAATTATCCTAGCATCATATTCTACTTCTAAGATTATGAGCATGTGAAATGAAGACATACCTACAGTTAAAGTACTTTGGGTCTCGCTGCAGTGCACTTATCTGATCTCTTATCAGCATTTAGTATAAACATTCTCAAAATCAGAGGCCTGTGGGCCTTCATTCCATCAGCTCTTCATACTATGGTACAGTTAGAACTGACCTCTGACATGGCAAAGATGTAAAAACAACAATGTGTGGTGTAACCTCCTGAGCACCTGTGGAAAGGATAATCTCTCTGAGGCATCTATATTTCTTCTCGTTCAGGTGGTCTTCCTTGCCTCTGTCAATGGAGAAATGAAAGACAGAGGTCTGAATTAGCCAGCCAAGTAGGATGAAAATGGGTGATGCAGGTTTCATTTCACATCGTTTCAGAAAATGTAAGCAGAAAGAAAACACGGTTTTCACATCTAGAAATGATGTCATACACACCTGGGTTGTTTTGAATGATTATTATTTCACTCACTGGTCTTTCACTCTCCTAATAGAAAAAGAAAACGCCATTCATAATAGTCAAGTTTTATCATTAATAGGATGGCTAAGTATTTTTATTACAATCAGTTGAACATTTTCCTCTTGAAGTAATACAGATAATATGAATGTTTAAGAAATACACTTAGGAAAATTATCTGTGGTGAATCTTTCGTATTTTTCTCAATTCTCAAAATACTAAATTGATGGCATTAGATTTATTAAAATGATTCATAACTAACATCACAAGTTTTAACTCAAGTAAATCATCCTTTCAAATGTATATCCTTCTTCTTATCTGAGAATTAAAATACCCCCAAAATATACTTGGAGTCACTTCAGATCTTTTACTTATTTATTTTTTTCTTTTTTGAGATGGAGTATCGCTCTGTCGCCCAGGCTGGAGGGCAGTAGCGTGATCTCAGCTCACTGCAGCCTCCGTCTCCCAGGTTCAAATGAGTCTCTTGCCTCAGCCTTCCAAGTAGCTGGGATTACAGGTGCCTACCACCAGGCCCAGCTAATTTCTGTATTTTAGTAGAGATGGGGTTTCACCGTGTTAGCCAGGATAATCTGGATCTCTTGACCTCATGATATTCCCATCTTAGCCTCCCAAAATGCTGGGATTACAGGTGTGAGCCACTGCACCTGGATGACATCTTTTATTTTTTTAAACAGAGACCTTGAGAAGAGCAAAGAGATGTTTTGCTGCCTGTACAGATACAGGTGTAGCAAACTTGAGACTCTGAGTACTTATGTTCCTTTTAATTACTCTGAAATAATGGGGGTGAGAAGTTCAGACAAGTTCTAGGGAAACAGTAAATATGATTAAAAGGCAAATTAATAGATAGAAACAGATTGTGGGAATTTAATGTGTTTAATGTACCATGTCTAACGGACTGACTATAGAGGAGATTTGAAATCAGTGGAGAAATATGTAAATAACCTAGAGGAGAAAATTTCACCTTACCTTGAACGAATTCATGATGGAGACTAATAGTAATTATAGGGCCTAGTGCAGTAGCTCATGCCTGTAATCCCAGCACTTTGGGAGACTGATTTGGGTGGATCATTTGAAGTTAGGGGTTCAAGACCAGCCTGGCCAATGTGGTTAGACCCCATCTCCACTAAAAATACAAAAATCAGCTGAGCAGTAGTGGTACATGACTATAATCCCAGGTATTCAGGAGGCTGAGGCAGGAGAATCTCTATAGCCTGGGAGGCAGAGGTTGCGGTGGGCTGAGATTGTGCCAATGCACTCCAGTCTAGACAACAGAGTGAGACTCTGTCTCAAAAAAAAAAAAAATGAGTAATAGTAGGATCATATTTAGAAGTATAAACCATGTCAAGAAAAATCTCTGACAGAGAATTAAAAAAAATAAATAAAATAAGATATTTGGAAAAGTTACAGTTATGGTATCCTTTTAGATTTCAGAAAGAAACCTTCATAGAAGATGTGTTTTTAGCAAGAAGAAATGTCAAGGGAAACATGCAAGATTTAAAGTCACAGATCCCAGTTTGAATTTTTGATCTATCATTTAGAGTGCAACACAAGGCATATTACTAGCACATTTATAAAACCATATTTATAATTTATTTGTTCATGGATGTAATGGAAACAATGAAATGTTATTATGTAAAGTGCTTTGCAAATTACAGAGGTGCTTTCATAAATAGGTCAAGATGTACACCTCAAAGTGAGATTCTGGCTTTCAACAGGAGTTCCAAGTTGGTTAATATTTAATATACACAGTCCGTTTGGAGACACACTGATCTAAAAGGCTAGGAATCGAACAATGGAAGAAGTCCTTAATTTTGGAAACAGTCAACTTTAATTTAGGTTGATAATGCTTGAGCAAAATTGCAAAAATCTCTGAGTCTTCTTCCTCCTCATCTGTAAGTCTAAGAGTGGGAACCATTTTGGAGATATTCTGAGAAGATTTCATGACATATGTGTAACAATCAGTTGTGAGGAATATTTCAGATTAATAGTTACTGGTGTGAGTTAACTTTTGTTAATTATTCATCTTTTGCTATGTGTTTATTTATATTATTTATATAATATGATTCTCATTCTCCTGCCATCTGATATGGTTCCTTGAAAGGAACAGAGGTGAGAATTACCTATAACCTGCAGTTTATGTGGACAGATAGGTCCTATAGAATGTGAGTGTATGCAGAAAAAAGTAAAACAAAGCTGAGAACCTTTGGAGTGAACTATGTTTGAATATTCCTTAAGCTCTGAATCAAACAAATGAAAAACAGTGAGTGAGGAAGCAGAGTAGAAGCGGAGCTTACAAAGCCATGGAGGGAAATCAAAGATCCTGAATTAACTACTTTCTGCTTGAATATCACTTAGTTTTTTTTCTGTCTTTGATTCCTTTCAATATGTGACTAATGCATACTTTGTTAATGATGACCAGAGCTTTGTTCTTCACAACGAGAGCTACTTAGCCATGTAAACAGAGGGACAGAAAGGAGAGAAACAATTAACCTAATACATCCATTACATAGTCAAACACCTAGGAAGGACTGTGAAATCATAGGGGCAGCCAGGTACATAGGTACACTCAGAGACAGGTGCTGGCTGCTGGCAACCACCTGATAGCACTTACTAAGACTGAGATAAGAAAACAGAAACTATGAAGGGTGCTCTGAAGAATCCTGGGTAAACAGATCTTGACTCTATACCAGAGAGGTACATCAATTAGGTGGATGGACTATGGTCGTTTAAGAAACCACCTCAGGATCATGATACCCAGTCATTAAGGGTGACAAGTTCAGTTGAACTTGCTCCTGCTGGGATCCAATGCCCACCTTCTTCCTAACTCAGCCCCATTTCTCGTTTGTAATCCTACTCTTTGGTCCATCAACCGTCTGATCCTCAGCCAAGAAATCTGGACACGGATTTTGGCTTGGGTACAATTTGCTGACCTTCATGTTTTTCACCTTAGTCTGGACATCTCTCACCCAAGCCTGCATTTAGACTAGAGCGTTCCTAATTAGACTAGTTACTCAAAAGATGGGAATTCTGACAATCACGTTTTTAAAACACCATATTGAGGTATAATACTTTACGGTTTATCTGTTTAAAGTACAGAATTCACTGATTGTCAGTATATTTACAGAGTTGTACAACCATCATAATAATCTAATTTCAGATCACTTTTGTGATCCTCAAAAGCAGTGTTGTACCCATTAGCAATCACTTCCCATATCACCATGTCCCAGCCTTAGGCAGCCGCTAATGTACTTTGTCTCTTTAGATTTGCTTATGAGTTTTCATAAATGATTTAACCAGTCACAGAAAACATTCCATTTTTTAATCCTCAATTTGCTCACCACATGATCTCTAACTTCTCAGTATGAAGTTGTATTCGAGTTTGGAATATTTGCAAATAAAAATTTATTTTCTTGTGTGTGTATTTTTCAAAGTTCAGTTAGGGGTTCTCATATTGTTCAGACATGTTTTGCTATTTTCTCTGCTGAGTTTTCTTCTGTGTTTTAGCAGTGAGGGAGTGGGCATGGTCGTAAACTTAAGAACACGTGAAGTATCAATGACTTGACTTTTTTCCACCACCGAATTTGTGTTTAGTTTCATGAGTCCCTGAGACATTCAGGGCATGAAGTGTCAGCTCTGGTCCTTGATTGCCCAGACTTGTCTCTTTCATCCCATAGCTGGTCACCTACTAGTCACCTGTCCCAGTTATATACACTTGCAGTCCTTGCCAGGTTATAATTATACCATGTCTCTTTGCTTACTAATATTAGGAATAAAGATGATAATGGTATGCCACTGAATAACTTCATGAGAGTTTAAATGAGCACAATCACACACTAATTTTGGAGTGAGATTACTTTGATAGAAAACATTTTTACACAATAAATTAATATTAGTATTGATAAAAAATTTAGAATCATTAATTTCTATTTAATAATAATACAATTTTTGTGGATGTATTTTAAACATGAGGGGGTGATTAAAAGCATCAGAAGCAGAAGAAAATAAAGGAAATAGAAAGTGATTTATTGAAAAGATAGAGGTTGGCTCATAGAATTAATGGAGAAGATGAAAATGTATGTCCCAGAGTGGGCAGACATGAGGGCCGCCTTGGAAATCTTGGCGAGAGGAACTGCTAGTGGGTACTTTAGGACACAGTAGTCAGAATGCATACATTTCCATAAGGCTATGTATCTCCTTATAAGTCAAATTCCAGGGAGAGATTGTCTAATTAGCCCAGCTGTGGTCACATCCTCATCCCCTCAGCCAGGATTGCTTGAAACACCTGGATCCAGTGTATCACCAAGATTGTATTCAAATGGAGGAGGTGACATCTCCCAAAGCAGACATGGGATGATGATTCTAGCATTAGAGGGAATGAATGCCAGACTATTAATAGCAAACATACTATTTATTTTTCAAAAACTTACACAGTACTTACTCTGATCTGGGCAGTGTTCTGAAGATTTTACAATTAATTCCTCGTCGAATCCTCATAATATGGTAGGCACTATTATTTTCAACTCCATGTTGTAGGCTCAGAGTGGTAAAGTAACTTTCCTGAACTCACATAGCTAATGAGAGAGAGAGTGGTGAGATTTGAACACAGTCCGGCTTCTGAGTCCCTGCTCTCAACTGACACTATGCCGACTTTCTCTAAGCTCAATTAGGGAATGTCATTTCATTGCTTTTAATAAGAATCCTGTGAAATAAATTACCATTTCAGAAATAAGAAAATCTAGACTCAGGAAGCTTAGAATTTGACTAAGGCTTAGAATTTGACTAAAGTTACAAGACTTCAGTGCTCATATACTTCCAATCATATTATACTGTCTTTTTAGCTTTTCATATAGAAGTGGGCATTAACATTCTATTAATAGCTTAAAATGCCACCTAGATGCTTAAAAGCTGCCTTCAGTTCTCTATGCTGTGTTTTTCCCTATATAACATTTGAAAGTAGTCTTTTCCTTTTACAATTGTGTGTGTGTTTCTTTCAATAAGAAGGCAAATATCAAATCTCTAAGGAATGCTATGTGAATAAGACAGTCTCTGAAAAAGCTGAATCAAGATGCCGTTTGCATCTTGTCTTTCATTTTCCCTTTTTCTGAACAGCCTATAGTTCTTCAAAAGAAGCATTTTCCTTATTCTGAGTATGCCATGGATTCAATTCCCAAGCAGATTAGCCCAGTCACTGGTGGAGCTGAAAACTTTTTAGTGGCCAATCTGTCCAAGATCTTAAAAAAAGAGAATTTATTTTCCTCTACGAATTCAAAATATAATAAGCTAATTCTGAATTTTGTTTATATCATGTAAGTTTAAGGTCCAAATGCAGACATTAAGCCCTTCTCTGAATATTTTTACCTTGGAGGCATCAGACATGACTTTTTTTCTGAAAGATATGTATCTTAAAATAACACAAAAGTAAAGGATTTAGGGAGAGAATTTTTTAATCTTTTGCTTTTGATCAGATTTAATCCATTGAGCAGAAATGTGACATGGTGACCTCACTCTCAGCATCCTTACTAGCAAATGCAATCTGTTTACCAACAAGAATATAAAATGGCTGCACTGACCCTTCATTCTTCAGGGGCTGACATGACATGTGACAGGTGACATGGCATCCCAGGGAGACGAAGCCTACTCTCCACCCTCAAGTAGGCCCTGGTGTCTATTTTGCTCATCTTTGTGTCAATGTGTACTCTTTTAAAGTATAACCACAATACCATTATTATATTTCCATAAAAATTATTTTCTTTGCATTGTCAAGTGTCCAATATATGTGTGTATGTGTAAACAAGTTGTATATATATATCTTATTTTTATAGTATATATTTTGAATCCAGATCCAAACAAGGTCTACATATTGACAGGTTAATATATGTCTTTTATATCTCTTTTACTTTATTTTGATTTCCAACTTTTATTTTAAGCTCAGGTACATGTGCAGGATGTGCAGGTTTGTTACACTGGTAAATGTGTGCCATGGTGATTTGCTGCACAGATCATCCCAGCTATTTTTAATGATGCTCTGCCCATATGTTCTCATAATTTGGCTCTTGCTCCTAAGTGAGAACATGTGGTATTTGGCTTTCTGTTCCTGATTTAGTTTGCTGAGGATAATGGTCTCCAGCTCCATCCGGTCCCTGCAAAGGGACCGGATAATAATCTCACTCGTTTTTATGGTTGTATAGTATTCCATGGTGTATATGTACCGTATTTTCTTTATCTAGTCTATCATTGATGGACATTTAGGTTTATTTCATGTCTCTGCTATTGTGAATAGTGATGCAGTGAACATACACTTTCATGTATCTTTATAATAGAATGATTTATATTCCTTTGGCTATATAACCAGCAATGGGATTGCTAGGTCGAATGATATTCCTGTCTCTAAGGCATTGAGGAATCACCACACTATCTTCTACAGTGGTTGAACTAATTTACACTCCCACTAACAGTGTAAAAGCATTCCTTTTTATTTACAACCTTGCCACAATCTGTTGTTATTTGACTTCTTAATGATAACTATTCAGACTGGTGTGAGATGGTATCTCGTGATTTTGATTTGCATTTCTCTAATAACCAGTGACACTGAGCTTTTTTCATATGTTTGTTAGCCCCATGTATGTCTTCTTTTGAGAAGTGTCTGTTCCTCTCCTTTGTCCACTTATTAATGGGGTTGTTTGTTTTTCCTTGTAAATTTGTTTAAGTTCCTTACAGATGCTGGATATAAGACATTTGTCAGATGAATAGATTGCAAAAATTTTCCACCATATTGTAGGTTGTCTGTTCACTCTGATGAGTTTCTTTTTGTACTTAAGCTCTTTAGTTTAATTAGAACTCATTTGCCAATTTTTTGCTTTTGTTGCAATTGCTTTTGGCATCTTCATCACGAAATCTTTGCCCAAGCTTATGTCCTGAATGGTATTGCCTAGGTTTTATTTATTTTTTTATTTTTTAAGGGTTTTTATAGTTTTGGGGTTTACATTTAAATCTTTATCCATCTTGAGTTAATTTTTGTATATGGTGCAAGGAAGGGGTCCAGCTTCAATTATCTGCATATGGCTAACCATTTCTCCCAGCACCACTTACTGAATAGGACATCCTTTTCCCATTGCTTGTTTCTGTCAGGTTTGTTGAGGATCAGATGGTTGCAGGTGTGTGGTCTTATTTCTAAGCTGTCTATTCTGTTCCATTGGTCTGTGTGTCTTTCTTGTACCAGTACCATGCTGTTTTGATTACTGGAGCCTTGTAGTATATACTTTGAAGTCTAGTATTGTGATGCTTCCAGCTTGATTTTTTTTTTTTTATTTAGTACTGTCTTGGCTATTTGGGCTCCGTTTTGGTTCTATATGCATTTTAAAATACTTATTTCTAATTCTGTAAAGAATGTCAATGGCCATTTAATGGGAATAGCATTGAATCTATAAATTACTTTGGGCAGCATGGACATTTTCATGATATTCATTTTTCCTATGCATGAGCATAGAATGTTTTTCCATTTGTTTGTGTTTGCTCTTATTTCCTTGAGTAGTGGTTTGTAGTTCTCCTTGAAGAGGTCCTTCACATCCCTTGTAAGTTGTATTCTTATATATTTTATTCTCTTTGTAGTAATTGTGAATGGGGAGCTCACTCATGATTTGACTCTCTGTTTGTCTGTTATTGGTGTATAGGAATGCTTGTGATTTTTGCACATTGATTTTGTATCCTGAGACTTTGCTGAAGTTGCTGATCAGATTAAGAAGCTTTTGGGCTGAGACAATGGGGTTTTCTAGATATAGGATTATGTCATCTGAAGACAAAGATAGTTTGACTTCTCTTCCTATTTGAATATACTTTATTTCTTTTTCTTGCCTGATTGCCATGGCCAGAACTTCCAATACTATGTTGAACAGGAGTGGTGAGGGAGGGCATCCTTGTCATGTGCCAGTTTTCATGGGGAATGCTTCCAGCATCTGCCCATTCAGTATGATGTTGGCTGTGAGTTTCTCATGTATGGCTCTTACTAATTTTAGGTATTTCTCCATCCTTTTATGTTGAGCCTATATGTATCTTTTGCCATGTGAGACAGGTCTCTTGAAGACAGCATACCAATGAGTCTCCATTCTTTATCCAGCTTGCCATTCTGTGTCTTTTAATAGGGGCATTTAGCCCATTTGTATTTAAGGTTAGTATTGTTAAGTGTAGAGTTTATCCTGTCATCACGATGCTAGCAGATTATTCTGCAGACTTGTTTATGTGGTTGCTTCATAGTGTCACTGGTCTGTGTACTTCAGTGTGTTTTTGTGGTGGCTAGCAATGGTTTATCCTCCCATATTTAATGCTTTCTTCAGGAGCTCTTGCAAGGCAGGTCTGGTGGTCATGAATTCCCTCAGCATTTGCTTGTCTGAAAACGATCTTATTTCTCCTTCACTGATAAAGCTTAGTTTGGCCAGATATGAAATTCTGAGTTGGAAATTCTTTTGTTTAAGAATGTGGAATATTGGTTCCCAGTCTCTTCTGGCTTGTAGAGTTTCTACTGAGAGGTCCACTGTTAGATTGATGGGCTTCTTTTTGTAGGTGACCTGGCCTTTCTTGCTGGTTCCCTTTACATATTTTTCTTTCAACCTTGGAGAATCTGATGATTTTGTGTCTTGGGGATGATCTTCTCATGGAGTATCTTACTGGAGTTCTCTGCATTTCCTGAATTGAATGTTGGCCTGTCTTGCTTGGTTGGGGGGGGAAGTTCTCCTCAATGATATTCTGAAGTATGTTTTCTAACCTGGCTTCATTCTCCTTTATTCTTTCAGGTACTCCAATTAATCATAGATTTGATCTTTTTACATAATGCCATATTTCTCGCAGGTTTCATTCATTCCTTTTTATTTTTTTTCCTCTATTCTTATCTGCCTGTCATTTTTTCAGAAAGATAGTCTTCAAGTGCTTAGATTCTTTCCTCTGTTTGGTCTATTCTGTTATTAATACTTGTGATTGCATTGTGAAGTTCTTGTAGTGTTTTTTTCAGCTCTAACAGGTCAGTTATGTCCCTTTGTAACTGTAATGTTTTTTTTTTTCAGCTCTAACAGGTCAGGTATGTTCCTCTTTGGCTGTCAGCTACCATATTGTTTTATCATGATTCTTAGATTCTTTGTGCTGGGTTTCAATGTGTTCCTTTAGCTCAGCAAAGTTTGTTATTACCCACCTTCTGAAGCCTGTTTCTGTCATTTCAGCCTTTTCAGCCTCAGCCTAGTTCTGAGCCTTTGCTTGATAGGTGTTGTGGTCATTCGGAGGAAAAGAGGCACTCTGGCTTTTTGAGTTTTCGGTGTTTTTGTGTTTTTTCTTATCTTCGTGGGCTTATCTGCCCTCTCATCTTCAAGGCTGCTGACCTTGAAGAGTTTTGTGTTTTGTTTTTCTTGTTTGCTTGTTTGTTTTTCTTTTAACAGTCTGGTCACTCTTCTTTAAGGCTACTGCAGTTTGCTGGAGATCTTCTCCAGACCCTAGCTGCCTCAGTGTTTTTCTGTACCTGGAGGTATCACTAGTGAAGGCTGCAAAACAGCAAAGATAACAGCCTGTCACTTCTTCTGAGGGCTCCATCCCAGGAGGGTATTGACCTATTACCAGCCCAAACACACCCATAGGAGGTGGCTGGAGACCCCAGTTGGGAGGTCTCACCCAGTCAGGAGGAACAGAATCAGGGACTCAATTAAAGAAGCAATCTGAATGCTTTTTAATATAGAGGAGTTGTGTTGTGTTGGAGATTCCTCCAGCCCCTGATCAGTTTGGACTCTCCAAGATCCATAGGCTGGACTGGCTGAGAATCTTGAATGGTCAAGGTGGCAGACTTTCTGCCCCTCAGGCAGTCTCTTTCCCAGTGGGTAATTAGAGATCTGTTGGCCCTATACAACAAGGTGGGGTTGGATGGATGCCCCTGGCTGAGGTCCTGGCTGGGAGGACATGCCCTATGAGGAGGAGTGGATCAGAGTCCCCGCCTAAAGAAGCAGTCTGACCATGCCTTGACCAAATAGCTGTGTCATGGCAGGGGAACCACCTCTGCTCCTGTCAGCTTGGACTCTCCAAAGCCCACAGGCTGGAATTGCTGAGTCATCCAACCAACCCAGGTGGCAGCCCTTTCCTCCCCTGGCTCTATCCATAATTAGTGCAGGCAAGTGTAGCTGGAGGGCCTGGAGAAATGGGTAAGGGCCTTACTTAAAGAAGCATTGGCCCCTTCTTTGTTTTATATTTAACTGTTTCTATATTTTGTACATATACTGGGATCTTTAAGGGGATAACTGAAAACCAATATACGGGTAAAGAATTTCAGGTACAACCTGAGGACTTGAGTAGGCATTCAGAGGTCTGAATCTGGCAGTTATGGGTCTGGAGATGCCAGCCAAAGTTACAAGCTCAGTAGGATGGTATAGGCAGGGTTCTGGGCAAAATATAGGCTCAAGAACAGTCTGAACATCTAACCAGGTGGTTTGATGTAAGAAAACACTTGGATATTTTGTGCACATACTATATTTTTTAAATGCACTATCTTATATATTCTGGAAAACAATCATTTGGAGAAGACAGCATTTTCTTGATGTCCAACATGAGGACACTGAGGCTTAGATTTTAACTAGTTTTTTGTGTGCTATGTTTTGAATTAAATTGTGTTCATCCAAAATTCATTTGTTGAAGCCCTAACCTACAGTGTAACTATATTTGGAGACAGGGCTTTTAAAGGTAAAGTTAAATGATGTCTTAAGTGTGGCTCCCTAATCCAGTAGGTTTGATGTCCTTCTGAGAAGAGGAAGAGAAATTAGAGCTTCTGTAATGAAGCTCTAATGAATGAAGAAACAGAGAAAAGGCAGCTGGCTTTGAGCCAGGAAGAGGAACTTCGCCAGAAACCAAACCAGCTGGCAACTTGATCTGAATTTTCCAGACTGCAGAACTGTGAGAAAATAAATATCTGTTATGTAAATCATGAAGCTTGTGGCATTATGTTATGGCAGCCTGAGCTGACTAATATACTGTAATTATGAACTACTGATTGGCCAGTGTTTGTGGTTCAAACCTGATGGGATATGCTATGGTTTCCAAAAGTGCATTTGTTGACACTTGGTCCCCAGTGTAACACTGTTGTGAGGTGGGACCTTTGGAATGTAGATAAGTTTCAAGGATTAATGCTGTTATCATGAAAGTGGGGTAGTTATCACAGGAGTGGCTTTCTTGTAAGAGCTAGCTCTCTCTTGCGCTTTCTTTCTTGCCTTTATGAATATCCAACATGGGACTACCTTTGCCAGATGCTACCCCACAATTCTCTCAGACTTCTCAGTCTTCAGAATTATGACCAAATACACTGCTTTTCATTATAAATTATCTAGTCTGTGGTATTCTATTATAGCAACAAAAGAAGGACTAAGACAGAAGTATAGAAAAATGCAAATAGACTAGGATGGAAGCTGCAGAATATAATTTTGCATTGGTAGGTTAGCTCACGCAAAAGTGAAAAATCGAAAGTTGGCATTTGGCTACAGGATAAGACCTCTGTCTGAGCTTTTTTTTTCTTTCTTTCTTTAGGGAGATTATATCTAGCAGGTACTATTCTCCAAAATGGGACAGGGCCTTGAAAATGCCAAAGATGAAAACAGAGACTCCAGTCCAGAGGGCCTCTAGGGAGATACCCTATTTTAACATGATCCCATCCTTAATTTTAAACACCGAAGTGGTTCTAGATGTAATTGCATCTATTAACCTTTTAACTGTAGTTTCGTTACTTAACACTAAAGTTCTCTAAATGGAATCAAACCAGATACATGTGCAGTAGAAGGATGACATGATTTCTATACTAGATTAGAAGACAGATGGGTGGCTTTACTCAATCGTCACTCAAGCTCTCCTACCCAAAAGAACATAAGACTTCAGTAATATTTAATGTGACCCAACTCTTTAAATTTACTTATTTCTATTTTAAGCAGTTGAGTATTTTGAATTCATTTGGCATTTTGATGATAGATAGTCACCACTGCTACTTTTTAGTTCTCTGATTCTCATTCTGTTACCTGAAATGTAACCAATGGATAATTATCCCTTTGGTTTACTGTAACTTGGGGGACAGGGGAAAGACAGGAACTAACTCCATTTATTATATAGAGTAAGCACAGGTTTGCTCAGGAAGCAATTAAATTGTCTTCCTAGTCCAATAATTTAAATGCTTTTTCTTTTTAATCAGTTATTTCTAGGATGTAGCTAAGACCTCATAATTCTTTGGTAAAAGTATAATGTTATGATTTCTTTGGTATCCTCCAAGTGATAATGTTTGCTGTGTGTCAGTCTGGTCCCTTACTGGGCATATAAATGTGATACTATCTCCATAGGTGCTCTCTTTCAAATATGAAGCTCTAAGGGGCTCTTATACAGCAGAATGAATGAAATACTTCTTTTATAGTTTTCAGCCAGTATTGAAATCAGCAGTGCTAAAATGCCACAGAACAGTGCTTGCAAGATTTCCAGAACAGTCTTGGCAACCACACTGCCTGGAGAGTTTGTATATAAACTTAAATACCAGCTTGAATATGTTTCCCTTAAACAAAGGAAAACTTGGAGTTTTATCTATCAACCTCAGTGACAAATACATGGAGAGCTTCAAATTCTGTGACATTTTTAAGCAAGGCAAACACGATGGTCCAAGGGCCATAATAATAAACAGATAAGTCTTCATCCAAAAACTAGCAAGAAAGTAAAAAAGTTGCCGCATCATAAGTATGTCCCATTTCTGTCTCTGCTCCCACCTAATTCGCTATTATACAACTTCTAGATTGATTTTCCTATACCATAGCTCTGGTCATTTCTCTCACCTCCTTAAAATGCTTCAATTGTTTCCTGATGTCTACTAAATAAAACTGGCAGTTGAGACCAGTTTGACATCTGGCCCCCAAATCCTTTCTAATTACTACATCTGGCCAAACTCTCTATTACACTTCAAACTTCACCAAGTCTAAGACTACTCATGAGTTTTGAATATTTGCTTTAACAATCTTTCTGAAACATCTATCACTTTCGCTGTCAACCACAAACCCATCACAGACACTCAATACAAAACTGCTTTTGGAATATGGGGTCCCAAATGCAAAAACCTTCATAATCCAGGATTAATGGGTAAAAGACGTAAGTTTGATGTTTGTCTTAGCTTAGGATGCTATTACAAATGCCACAAATGAGTAGAGTAAATAGTAGAAATTTATTTGTCACAGTTCTGGAGGCTGGGAAGTCCAAGAACATAATGACAGCATGGTCAAGTTCTGGTTAAGGTGCTCTTCCTGGCTTGTAGATGGCCACCTTCTTGCTATGTCTTCATGAGAGAGAGTTTCATCATGGGGGCTCTACCTTCATGACCTAGTCTAAACCTAAGTATTTCCCAAAGGCTCTACCTTTAAATACCATTACTTTGGAGATTAAGAATTCAGCATATGGGTTGTAGGAGTATATAAATATTCAGTCCATAGTAATGGTAAATGATAACCAACGTGGCTTTGTTGATGGATGTTGACAAAAAATCATGGGGCCAGGGGTAAGTAGAAGAGTGGAAAAACACCTAAGGGGGCTGCTGCTACACAGCTCTAGTCAGCTGCTGTCATGTGTGATTGCCAGCCCAACTGATCATTTTTTTAAAGGGAAGCCTAAATATTTGGTCATGTCAGAATTAGCACATTATCTAATCTATAGAGTTGGTGGGAGAATTATTAGAAATGTATGAAAGCCATTAGCAAAATATCTTTGAACACAGTTGGCAGCCAGTAAATAAATACTAGCTGTATTTTTATGAACAGTTTTGGTAAAAAAGAGGGAGAGAACAAATGAAAAGAATGTAAATAAATCAAAATATATTATAGAAAATAAAATAGGAAGCAACAGTACATAATGAACATTATATTGTGTTAAATGTTATATGAAACTATAAGTTTTCAGAGAAGGAAGAGATTATTTTCAGCTGAAGATACATTTGAAGACATTATTTGAGATAGAGGTTGCAGTCTGTCTTTTCCCAGGCTAGTGTCAGCAAATGTTCATGCATAATTCAGGGTTCAATCAGGGAAGCAGAGCCCTATGAGTTATACAGAATAAGAAGTTTGTTACAGCAATTAGACCTAATCATGGGAGCTGCTGGGGAGATCTATGTATACTTGTTGCCCTTCTATCTACTGCTGGGGCTGAAGCTGATATAGACTAGCCAGATCAGAATCTGCAAAGGAAAGAGGGACTGAAGTGGGCTAGAAGAAGGGAAAACTGACATCTTTGCCAATGAAATGGAACATTAAAAAAAAATTGAAACCTGTATCTGTCTCTCTCTCAAACCTGTTGATGCAGGTAACCTTCAGCTAGTGTCCTTTACCATGGATCAACACAGGAGCTTAGGCAAAAACTCAACTCAATTTTAGAAGATCCAGTGCAAGTTGGAGGAGCTAGAAGTCAGGACACTGCCCCATGCCAACAACATGAGCTTTTGAGTCAGAGTTATCAATCCAGACCAGCTAGAGGGCTGACTTTCACTTTTAACTTCCAAATCTCACACAAACTTCTCTTGTGGCCATGTCTAAACCAAAGTCACACAGGGAAGGGCATTTTGAAAAATATGATTGCTGCTTAGCTAACAAAAACTTTAGTAAGAAAACACCTAGTATTTGTCTATTGGCTGACAACTGTGTTCGAAGATATTTTGCTAGTGACATTTCATATATTTCTGCTAAATATCCCACCAACCCCATAGATTAGATAATGTAGTGATTCTGATGCTTTTGGCTACAAGAAACAAAAACCCTAATAAAAAAGTGGATTAAGTAATAATAATATTTATCTTACATAACCAGAAGACCAAAGGTTGGGCAGACTGTGGAATTGATGTGCTGAGTCTCAGCTCTACTCTTTGGTCATTCTATTGGTTCTACTTTTCTCTGTTGGTTGGCTTTATCCTTAGAGCAGGAGGAAGATGGCTGCAGTTGTTTTATAAGTTTCTCTTTACCCACAGACAACCTTCTTGGACAGAATCCAAGACATGCTTAGGCTGGTTCTTGTACAAATGATCCACATCTGGTCCATAGAAAGCATTCTTACACCCTCTCACTCCAGATGTGTAGGTCATAAAGGAAGATTTAGGGCCTCATTTTCCTTAGGTATCGGCACCAACAACTGTAGACAACATATATAGTTATTTGTATAGTTTCTTTGAAGCTCTTATTAGATATGAAATAGGATTGATATTGCCCACCACTCTGCCACAAAGGAGGGGGAGGCACCCACAGTACATCTCCTTCCAAAGTATTGTCTTTTTAATTTCCTGCTATTTTCTCAGACTCTCAGACTCTCATCGCCTACAGGCTATAACAAGTGGCCATCAACATGTCACAGAACTGGTTTCTCCCCCAGCTACTTTACAAGTTCAACATAAGTGGTCTAGAAACACACAGTGGATTGTGGGAGCCTTTAATTCCTTGGTCTTTCATATGAAATGGACATCAAGTAAATTATGTTTTAAAATGTAATTGTACAGACAACATAAACATGTCCTGGAGACATTTTCCCCATTTTCTTGGTGATTAACATTTGGCTCCTCATTACTTATGCAAATTTCTGCAGCCAGCTTAAATTTCTCCTCAGAAAATAAAATTTTCTTTTCTATCACATTATCAGGCTGTAAATTTTCTGAATTTTTATGCTCTGCTTCCCTTTTAAAACTGAATGCTTTTAACAGCACCTGTAACCCCCTGAATGCTTTATTATTTAAAAATTTATTCAACTGGATACCCTAAATCATCTCTCTCAAGTTCAAAGTACCACAAATCTCTAGGATGGGGCAAAATCCTACCAGTCTCTTTGCTAAAACATAGCAAGAGTCACTTTTGCTCCAGTTCCCAACAATTTCCTCATCTCTATATGAGATAATCTTGGCCTGACCTTATTGTTCATATCACTATCAGCATTTTTGTCAAGGCCACTCAACAAGTCTCTAGGAAGTTCCAAACTTGCCCACATTTTTCTATCTTTTTCTGAGCCTTCCAGACTGCTTCATCCTCTGCCTGTTACCAAGTTCCAAAGTCACCTCTACATTTTTGGGTATCTTTTCAGCAACACCCCACTCCTGGTACCAATTTGCTGTATTAGTTTTCATACTACTGATAAAAACAAACCTGAGACTGGGAAGAAAGAAAATGTTTGATGAACTTACATGTGGCTTGGGAAGCCTCGCAATTATGGCAGAAGGTGAAAGACATCACATGTGGTGGCAGACAAGAGAAGAGAGCTTGTGCAGGGAAATTTCCCTTATATAATCATTAGATATCATGATACTTATTCACTGTCACAAGAATAGCACAGTAAAGACCTGCCCCTATAATTCAATTACCTCCTACTAGACTCCTCCTACAACACAAGGGAATTCAACATGAAATTTTTGTGGGGACACAGCTAAACCATTTCAGGTATCAAATGATAGATTCAGAATCTGATTATCTACGTTTGATCTCAAAGACAATATTTTCGGTATACACCATATTTAATGCTTTAAACTCATGCATAAAAAGTAATGCAAGTGAACAGAGTCACAACTGAT
This sequence comes from Ateles fusciceps, assembly GCA_036589455.1. Classification (NCBI taxonomy): domain Eukaryota; kingdom Metazoa; phylum Chordata; class Mammalia; order Primates; family Atelidae; genus Ateles; species Ateles fusciceps. The sequence continues at coordinate 2,365,668 of JAZHEH010000564.1, read as the reverse complement.
ATCATACTGAATAGGGGAAAGACTGAAAGCATTTTTTCTAAGATCTGGAACACAACAAGGATGCCCACTTTCACCACTGATACTCAACATAGTATTGAAAGTCCTAGCCAGGGCAGTCAGACAAGAGAAATAAATAAAGGGCATCCGACTTGGAAAGGAAGAAGTCAAATTATCCTTATTTGCAGATGACATGATCTTTTACTTGAAAAAATCTAAAGGTTATGCAAAAAATACTTTTAAAACTCTAAACAAATTCAGTAAAATTGCAGAATACAAAATCAACATACAAAAATCAGTAGTAACATTTCTATGTCAACAGTAAATACTCTGAATAAGAAATAAAATTAATCCATATTATAGCTGCAAATGAAATTAAATACCTTGATAAAAACTTAACCAAAGAAGTGAAAGATCTCTACAATGAAAACTATTAAACATTGCTGCATGAAACATGAAAAATAGAACATGAAAAATAAAAACGTGAAAAATAAAAGAGAACATGAAAAATAAAAAAAATTCATGTTCATGAATTGAAAGAATTAATATGTTTAACATGTTCATACTACCCAAAGTAATCTACAGATTCAATGCAATCTGTATCAAAATACAAATAAAATTCTTTACAGAAATTTTTCTAAAAGTCTTAAAATTTATATGGAACAACAAAAGACCAAGAATAGCCAAAACTATCCTGAGCAAAAGAAAAAAAAAAACTTATAGGAATCACACTACCTGACTTCAAATCATACCACAGAGCTATAGTAACCAGAATAGCATAGTTCTGGCATAAAAACAGACACAGAGATCAATGGAACAGAATAAAGAACACAGAAACAAGTTTATACATCTATGGTGAACTCATTTTTGACAAAGGTGGCAAGAATATATATTGGGGATAGAGCAGTTCCTTTAATAAATGGTGCTAAGAAAACTGGAATTCATATGCAGAAGAATGAAACTAGACCCCTATCTGTCACCATATATGAGAATTAAATAAAAATAGATTAAACACTTAAATCTAAGACATCAAGCTGTGAAACATTGGAGAAAATCTTCAGGACATTGTTCTGGGCAAATATTTCTTGAGTACTGTTCCACAGCTCTGGCAATTAAAGCAAAAATGGACAAATGGGATTCATCAAGTTAAAAATCTTCTACACAGCAAAGATTATAATCAACAAAGTGAAGACAATCCACAGAATGGGAGAAAATATTTACAAACTATCTATCTGATAAGGGATAAATAGCCAGAATATATAAGGAGCTCAAACAATCCAATAGGAAAAGGAAATCTAATAATCCACTTGACTTACAAGATGGGCAAAAGATCTGAATAGACATTTATCAAAAGACATACAAATGGTAAACAGGCATATGAAAAGACATTCAACATCACCGATTATCAGAAAAATGCAAATCAAAGCTACAATGAGATATCTTCTTACCTCAGATCAAATGGCTTTTATTCAAAAAACAGGCAATAAATTCTGGCAAGGATGTGGAGAAAAGGGAACCCTCATACACTGTTGGTGGAAATGTAAATTAGGATAGCCACTATGGAGAGCAGTTTGGAGGTTCCTTAAAAAACTAAAAATAGAGCTAATATGTGATCCAGCAATCCCACTGTTGGGTATATACCCCAAAGAAAGGAAATCAGCATATTGAAGAAATATCTGCACTACCATGTTTATTGAAGCACTGTTCACAATAGCCAGGATCTGGAAAAAACTAAGTATCCATCAACAGAGAAATAGATAAAGAAAATATAGTACATATAGACAATGGAGTACAATTCAGCCATACAAAGAATGAGATTCTTTTATTTGCAACAACATAGATGGAACTGGAGGTCGGTATGTTAAGTGAAATAAGCCAGGCACAAAAGATAAACGTCATATGTTCTCACATATTTGTTAGATTCAAAAATTTAAAAAAATCAAACTAATGGACATAGAGAGTAGAAGTATTGCTACAAGAGGCTGGGAATAGTGGGGTGGGGAAGGATGTGGTGATGGTAAATATGTACAAAAATATAGCTAGGTAGAAAAAAAAAGAGCTAGTATTTGATAGCCCCACAAGGTACCTACTTTAACAATAATTTATTGTACATTTAAAAATAACTAAAAGAGTACAATTGCATTGTTTGTAACACAAAGGTTAAATGTTTGAGATGATGGATACTACACTTACCATAATGTAATATTGGATGCCTGTATCAAAATATCTCACATACCTTATAAACATATACACCTCCTATGTATCCAGAAAAATTACAAATAAAAATATACAAGTGAGAAAATCTACAACATTTAGGAAAATGTCTATAGTTTACATTTATATAATACATCATTTTTTAATGCTAACGTATAAGTTTTCACAGCTCCTCCATGAACTAGGCAAGTGAGTGCATTAGCTTTTCCATTTATCAGATGACAGTGACTAAGGCAAATGCCAATTAATTACTTTGCCCATGTGCTCAGCAAAGCAAGTGGTTGCTGGAGCTAGTAGTCTCCCTGGGGAGGAACTAGGTATTAGTGATAACAGTACGGGGGTAGGATTCTGGATGAGAGATGTATGGTTAAATGTGGAGTTTGTGATGTATCTCTTAGTCACATGCTTTGGGATACAGATCTTCTCTGTAAATTGGATGCTATTCATACTTTCCAATTGGGAATTATAAAGGATCAGATAATATAAAGCTTTATAATTCACCAAACACAGAGTTTGGCCATTTTTGCTCAGCGGATGCTCAGGAAAGCTTAGCTCTTGCGCTACTAACTTAGGTGCTTATGACCACACAGGGGACTCAACTGGTCTACTTCTAACTAGTCACAAGAAATTGTCAATAAAAATATGTGGAGAGTATATAGAGTGGGTACACATATTCAGTATTGACTGAGGAACCACACTTTCAACTATTTGTACCATTGATTGTGACCATAGATCTGATTTTTCTGATGCTTATAGCTCAAGGTCAGGTTGTGCAGGCTTGAACGCTTAGGTTTAAACTTACTAACATCATTTCATTCTAATTAATAATTTTTGGGTAATTTATCAGAAGAAAATAATAATAATAAAAAAACCACACTGAACCTGCTACACTGGTTTTTGGAATAGTTGGGGCGAGTAATTAGCAACAACCTAGAACCTTCTAACTTCAAGAATTTTGAACCTAGTGTATTTTTCTTCCATAATGGTTGCATCTAATATAGTGCACTCCTTTTTTTCATGTGTATGCCCATTATTCCACAAAATTTATAGCAGTTTTATGCATCTTTTTTTGTTGTTACACATGGAGAACATTTTTTGGCAGTAGTTACACAATTTGCATTTTTAAAGAGTAAATTGCAATCAAGAAAAACGAATTATCATACAAATTGCTGCATGTGTTATATGGTATCTGCAGAATACAGTGTTTACTTCTCTGATGTGCACACTAGATCGATCTTAGAAAAATAGCTAGAGAAGGAGGAAAAAACAGTTTCCAAAGAGATTAAGAAGACATAGTTTCCTGCTGGGGGAATTTTTTTTTTTTTTTTTTTTTTTTTGCCTAAAATTTGAAGAGATTAAAGTATTTTTCTGTATTTTGATTGGGGAAAAAATTCTATTTCGCTTTTAGCTTCACATAGACTGTTGCATCTCTTTTTTTCCCCATTTCTCTATTTCTGTTTGAAAGCAGTTGTTGGGTTCACTGTTTCTGAGAAATGTGAGTGTCATATATTTAATCCTAGGTATCTTTAAGTGACAATTGGAGGAAAAACATTTACAAAGTGATGTTACCTTTGGTACTAAAATGTAGGTAATCAAAAAGGTTAATAGCCCCTACTGACAGAAAAATAAAAAAAAAGTCGAAAACAAAAGGAATACAAAATAGTAATACCAAAACTCCAGTAAAATAAACATTAAGAACAACAAAGTCATTCTTGAATAAATGTTCTCCTGCACTTGAGTAATACGGTTAGGCTCTGTGTGCCCACCCAAATCTCATCTCGAATTGTAATCACCATGTGTCAGGAGAATGACCTAGTGGAAGGTGATTAGATCATGGGGGTGGTTTACCCCATGCTGTTCTCATGATAGTGAGGGAGTTCCTATGAGAGCAGATGGTTTTAGAAGTGTTTGGCAGTTCCCCTCTTTGTTCTCTCTCTCTTCTGCTGCCATGTAAGAAGTGCCCTGCTTCCCCTTAGCCTTCCACCATTATTGTAATTTTCCTGGGGCCTCCCCAGCCATGCAGAATTGTGAGTCAATTAAACCTCTTTTGTTTATAAATTATCCAGTCTCAGGTAATATCTTTATATCAACGCGAGAATAGACTAGTACATTGACTGTATGTGCAGAATTCTGCATTTTCTTAATGGAAAAAATGTCTCATATTCTGCTTAGTCTGTGTAGAGAAAGGCTACAGGTGTCCCTTTTGTTATTAAGTTTCTTGACCATCTGAATTACAAGTTTTGCATAACCTACCAAATTAGTCAAGCAGTTGTTATTTGATCACTTAGAAGTGCCAAAGGTATTAGTGTGACTTTTTGATCCAACATTTTTGTTTGATGAAATCAAGTAATTTTGTATGTAAAATGGATTTTTTTTTAGAATTCTCACACTGAATTCAATAATCTTATACATAGTTTTAGAAAACCATTCTTCCTTTGAAGCCTGGAATCTATTATACAGTAAAACATGAGTATCATATTGTTAAGTCTGACTTTGAATTCCAAGTTGACTTTAAAAGTAACTTGTTGCACATGGAAAAAAATCTCCAAATGAGTATTTATGTTTCCAGAAATCAGTTTAACAGCACCAGTTTATGAACAGGGCTTGCTATAGGCATGTAATGATATTATTTGTACTCTATGTTGGAAGATAGAGTAAAGTTTTTAACTTAAAAATTTTGCTTATTAAAATGAACATTAAATATTGTTTCCTAGACTTAGAAATAAAGGGATAAGTCTGTAAGGGAGTAAATTTGATGAACACAAAGTTTCATGAAGTCCGAATACTATGTTTTCCTTATGTTTGTGGTTGAGAATATGGTCAGAATTCTTCTTTTAGATTCTTCACAGTCTCCATTTATCACTTTCACTAGGAGTTGAAAGTCAAAAGACATGAAAGAAAAGAAACACGTATTGGAAAAGTTTCAAGTGAATTCTAATATGCAGCTTGATGAGTATTTAATTCTAGAAAAAGGAAACTGCCTGTAGGGTATAAGTGGGAAATGCTCGCCCTTTCGTTGTGGCAATGATTTTTTCATGCATGTATATGAGTTTCCCTGAATCGACTGGAATGTAATACCTACAAGGTTAATTAGATGTGCTGAAATGTAAACGCTCAGCACTCTCAAAATGCATAGTTAATTCAGGTCTCACTCAGGCATCTATGCTATCTTTTTAACCACAGTGTTTTCCAAGGTGTGGAATTCATTTATAGGTAACATCCTCTGAACCTTCTCAGTAAAATAAGAGGGTATTTGAAATGCATTGTCAGTCAACATCTAACATAAAATCTTAAGCCTCAAGTTTTGAAAAGAACAATGTGGATTAATGAGGGTTGCTTCTTATAGAGCTAATACAATTACTTATCAAAAGACACAAAGGAGAGAATTACTGTTAGTATTCTGGTCAAAACTCTGTGATCCATCATGAAAATTGAAACTGCTCTAGAGAATGGACGGATTTTAACTTATTTGTGATCTTAGTGAGGGGGAATGAAGTCACGGAGAAGATGCATGGATCATAAAGCAAAATCAATGCAGATACTCAGTTAAAGAAAAGCATTTTATATTTGTGTCAATTGAAATGGAAAAGAAACTCTTCCTACAAAGAAAGACAAAATATTCTTACTTAAGAATTTTTAGTTTGTTTTTTACTCTACTACCATGCCTTTTGCTTATTCATTTTGAGAATTATAGAATATTATAAGACAAATATGTTTCCCCTCAATTTTACCACTTAATCAGTATTCAGCTGGGTACTCTTCTCTGGTCCTGGAGCTTAGTACAAAACCCACTCCAGAATTTGGAGGTATGGATAGGCTTTCTTCTGTTTCTTGTTCGTGCAAAAATAAATGCGAGATCAGTGAGAGCTTCTTACATACAAGAATACTAAAAAAAAATTCCTAATAACCATTTAAAATTATCTGGGAAAATATCACAGTTGATTTAGGAAATGATTCCAAGTGATAATTTCCCCAAAACATTAGTTGCTGGGTCAATACTCGCCCCCCTGCACACACAAGCACCACACATATATTCTTAAATAGGATTGTGTGAATTATTTTGTGCTAAGAACAATCAAAGATTTTAGTGCTATTATTAAAAATGATAACAAACCAACATTTTTCCTTATGTTCAAATTGAAAACCTTTTCTGGTCATCTAATTCATGAAAAAAAGGGGGGCATGAAAAACTTACTCACAATTATATTTAATCACTGCTATTTCTGAAATCACGAATATGCTAATGTTTAATATTAAGAACAACTTTGGAGAACTTTCATGCTGTGAAGCATGAATTTATTTATAACTGTCAATTGCATTTTTTTCAGTATGTTTATAACTCCATCAATGTCCCATAGTGAAAAAATTCATGTGGCTTCTAAACCACAAATTCTAGTTTAAGCTTCTTCACTTATGAGCTTTATGATTTGATCATAATCTCCTAGCCTTGTTCTATCATCTCTAGAACAAATATAGTCATATGCCGATGTGCCTATTTCTTAAAAGAATCATATCCTATCAGAACTTTATAAGCTATTAAACCACACACAAGTGTAAGAACTGCTACTACTACATTTATGTGTGATCCATTAATTACACCAATTGGTTAAAGCCTAATATTCTTGAAGCCAACAACTCGAGTTCATTGGTTCCTGAAAAAAAACAGTAAATTTATCTTAATCTCTCCCCCAACTTTTATTTTCATGCTGTTAGCCACAATGGAATCAGGTATGAAAATGCTGAGGACTCAGCACAAATGTTTTGACCCACCTGAAACAACTCAAGGAACATGCCCCAATAATAGCTATTCAAATGACATCATAGTTTTCTGTAAAACTCACCACCTTTTGAAATGTAGTGGTATGATAAACTCTTAGCATTATAAATAATCTAGATTCATTAGGTTATCTAGTTAAATGATTATGACTTTAGGCTGAGTTTAAGTCAAACAGTCCCACTCCCCCCCAACACTCATAAGTACATGCAAAATATATGGATTATAGCTCTCATTTTCAGAGCTACTCATAAGCACAATTTTAGAATTTATGACTTACCTCCTCAACTAACGAATGCTTTTAAAAAATGTTCATTTGTTTTCAACCAAGATCTCAGCTTGTTACTGTTCATTTTAGGGCAGGATGCTTCCAACCTTCATATCAAGGATTTTGGACCTCTTATTGCTCCCACCTCTGTGGAGTTGCTATAGAATTTTATTAACTCTTAGCACTGAACAAGATAGTTCCAAACATTATAAGGTAAACCTTGGGTTTACCTTACCATGTTCCTTCCTGTGTCCAGTGTACAGCAACAATTCTATCTCACCTTGACGTTCAGAGTCAATCATATCAGACAACATGGTTAAGCCCTTTTTATTCTGTTCATCTGTTGGCATGAAGAGCACAAAATGACAAGTGGTAACTTACCTTCCAATTTAATCGAACTGAGTCCTGTTGTATCCACTGAGGGACAGTTTTCTCTCTTAGGTAATAAAACCTCTGAACTGTGAAAGTCCAGAGTCATTGAGAAGCAAAGCAGACATTTGTGAGTAGATCATTACATATAATAAGAAGACGTGACACTCCCACATCTATTCCTTAGTTGCTGTATCTATGAATACTGATTGTGGAGAAAACAGAAGCATAAATCTGTTGGAGTTCAAAGCCTATCACCTTCACCACGAGATGTTATCTAACAATCACGCCATAACGAAGACTTTAAAAGCTCTTCTGTTTTTTCATATGGTCGGCTGCTTCTGAATCATAGGTATATGAAAAGACCCACAACACTGATGTAAAATAATATATTTCCCTTTATTTATTTATCATTTTATTAGGTGTTTATGTGTTTCTTTGCTTATTGATATAGAGAGTTCCAAGGTCAACAACAATGTTGTGTAGGATGCTATTATTTTTAAAATATGTAGTTCACCTGTTAGGTGGAAAAAAGCAAAAGAAAATCCAGAATATGACATTTCCACTAAGAGTAAACTGTTGTCTCCACCATGGTGAAAGAGGTCACATGACACTGGTTGATTGTCTGGTCTCTTGGATGTACATTGCAATAGTGGGTCTCAGTTTTTGCTTTGCTCCTGGAAATTAGATTAGGATGCAGGAGCATTGGATAGCTAAGTCTTCACTTGAGAGATCAAAGTGGTTGAGCCTATGCATAGCCTATGTATTCTTACTACTGTGGTAAAATTGTCCATGATCCTGTTAAGCAATTTCTAGGGTAACTGGAAATGATACTAGGTGATATTACTGTAAGGGTCCTTTTAACCTCCTGATTAATAGTGACCTCTGTTGACATGCGGGCATTTTTGTAAAGATTCCTATAAAACATAAACTTCCCTACATTGTGAGTCAATTCTCAGAGCTCCACTTACATTATTCATTTCCAAATCTCATGTCCTCAGCTATCCCAATGGGTTCCTTATAAGTTCCTCATCATTTTGTCAAACCCCCAGATAATTATAGGTACTTATTTCAAACCTTTCAAGATTTCCAACCAAGGCAGGAAACAGCTTCATTAAATTTTGAAGAGTCACTACTTTGCTATCAAAAAATTCAAAAAGTGGCTTGTGTTTTGGTATTCACAATTCTCTGAGATTTCGTGTAAGCCAATTTCCTAAAGATCATAGGTCCATTCTTTCTTGATAAGTGCCCTAAATTTCCTATGAGGAGCTATGAATTCAATTAACATTATAATTTGGCAACCCACAGAAGCAAATTTTGTGTCTGGATTTTGGCTTAGTTTAGTAACTCCAAGAGATAAAGGACTCTTCCAGGGAAGTCACAGGGATCTTTTAGTTTTCTGTCTACACTTGAACCAAAACAACAGAACAAAGACACAGAAATTTGAACTTATCAAGCTGTTTATTTTAGTTATATAGTCCCAATGAAGTAAATCCCACTACCTTGCCATCTTTTTTAAACCAAATTATAGAAGTATGATTGACACGTAAAACCCACCCTACAATCTCGAATTCCATTTCTCATGTCTATTGGCTGTCTAAAGCTTACCTTCAAGGGGCAATTCCTTCCAGGTCATCATTCATAATAATATAATTGGTTTGTCATTTGACATTTACATTCTAGACTACCAGTGCCTATCCCTTAATCTTACTAGATTTTTAAAATTTCCTTTAGCTTTCCCTAACTTCCAAATAACAAATCCTAGATTCTCCTTATTTATCTGAATATCTTTGGCTTCCAACAACTGTGTGTGCAAATTTTTGTGTTCTCTTCCTTGGATTCATGAAACAGAAAAATGGATTTAACAAAAGAATATGGATAAATCACAGAATGTCCAGGAAAGCTATAGAATTAGGCATAAGAAATGGACAAAAAAATAAGGAAGAGTGAGTAGCAGCCAGGACCACAGCAAAACCATGCCACAGACCAGTCTAAAATCAATGATGCTGATTACTGCTTGTTATAACTATGTTACTTTTGACATGCCACTGTTCTCTAGCCATTGCTATTGCAATTTTGACACTGCTGGTCCTAGGATTTCAATGTGACTGCTACTGCTAGAATGGATGCTCCACCATCTCTGTTCCTTAGCAAACATCCAATCAAAAATCTGCAGTGAGAGAAACCGCTTGGCGAGATTGACTGGGTAAGTTTGTATCTGGTGCTTTCAGATTCTGTAGTAGGTGGTGTGTGCCTCCCCATCATTATCTGTACATTTCTGGGCATGTTCAGGTAAGTTGGCTAACTGAAACTTCATTCTCTTCTCTTTTCTATTGACCATCATCTCTAAATACTTTAACTGCAGCCCTCATTTTGAATTAGGAGTGGTCATCTAAAATATTTATAGCCAATGAAACATATGTTGAATTATGCTGACACATTTGAGGATATTTTTCTTTTCCTGATACTAAAGATAATTTCAATTGGTTTTATCTCTTCCTCCTCTTACCTTGCTGTGAATGTTGGTATAAGGTCTAGAGTTGTAGCAATCATCTTTTGACTATAACAGGAATTGGAAAATTACAGAGATGCAAATGTTGATCATATCGAGCCCTTGAATCAATGCCAGCAGAAACGAGCTACAGACTTCTTGTAATGTAAGGAAAATAAACTCCTGTTTTCTTAGGCCTTTGAACTCAAGTTTTCTATTACTTGAAACTCAACACATTCTGACTTGTATAATGGAGAATTTCCCAGATCCTGGAGAGGCAAAAATTTTAAAAATAAAATAAATAAAGTCACTTTTATTTTAAACACTAAATAAAAGTAAACAGACACTGATTCCCCCATGTTCACATCTGAAATAGTTATTAAGAATATTTAGAAATTTGGGCACATGGTGTGTGAGTTGATGACAACTTCTTCCAAATACCTTTGGAAATTTGACCCATAATACACATATTCTTCCTATTAGACTCATGTACGTTAACATATGGCTAACAGTTTATATTTCTTAAATTTACTATCCATTTCAAGATGAAACACAACCACTGCTTCATGTTTTCCCTTAGCAAATAAGTAGATAAGATGAAATGTAACTAACAGATGTGGATTTTTTTTTCTCGATATGAACTAATATACAGGTAAGATCATAGAAATCTATCAGACACTAAGGTAATCACAGATACAAGCACTATACATAACAATGAACTCTGTAAAAATTATAAAATTCAAATGCCACAAAACAAACTTAAGGTATTTAGTTTGGTGACTGAATGTTCCAGCTTATTGGCATCATTGCAACAATGGTTGCAATCCAAATTTGTCCTGGGACTAGACAGGTAACATAAGTAAGGCCAGGTATAAGAGGGCAGGCATTTATTGAGTGAGCAATTGTACCTAAGGGGAACTGGAAACAGATGCTCCATCAAGGTAGAAGCCAGTTAGCTCCTATCAATTGCGGCCATGCTGGAATACAGCACGCTTGTCAGATCTTCCCATTTTAAACAAAAGCTAAAATCTCAGATTTTTATGTGAAGTTTCTTAATGGCTTCCAATTTTACTCAAATAATATTTAGAGTCTATCTGGATTTTATGCCAATAGCTTGTGACCTCTACATCAAGGAAAGATTTAATTTTTTTTTAAGATTTGTCTTTTTATGTTGGAAAAATCTACATTACAAAAAATAATATCCAGGCCGGGCACGGTGGCTCATGCCTGTAATCCCAGCACTTTGGGAGGCCAAGGTGGGTGGATCACCTGAGGTCGGGAGTTCGAGACCAGCCTGATCAACATGGAGAAACCCCATCTCTACTAAAAATACAAATTTAGCTGGACATGGTGGCACAAGCCTGTAATCCCAGCTACTCGGGAGGCTGAGGCAGGAGAATTACTTGGACCTGGGAGGCGTAAGTTGCGGTGACCTGAGATCGTGCCATCACACTGTAGCCTGGGCAACAAGGGCGAAACTCTGCCTTAAACAAACAAACAAAAACAGCAGTATTCAAATGTGCACATGTATGTGAGAACATGCATGCACACACACACATACACACTAGAATATAGAGAAATAAGTATCATTTTATTGTACTTCAGTTCTGGGATACATATGCAGAATGTGCAGGTTTGTTACACAGATATACATGTGCCATGGTGGTTTGCTGAACCCATTAACCCATCATCTACATTAGGTATTTCTCCTAATGCTATCCCTCCTCTAGTCCCCACTCCCTGACAGGCCCCAGTGTGTGATAGTTCCCTCCCTGTGCCCATATTTTCTCATTGTTCAACTTCCATTTATTTTGAAACCTTTCAATGAAAATGCTTTTCCTCCTGGGATTCCCTAGTGGAAGTAATCACTAAAGAATGCAGATGGACTTTTCTCAGTGTCTTATATACTAAGTGTTTATGTATTATATTCAAATGCATTTCCTTTGTTTTTTTCCTTTTTTTTTTTTTTGAGAGGGAGTTTCGCTCTTGTTACCCAGGCTGGAGAGCAATGGCGCGATCTCGGCTCACCGCAACCTCCGCCTCCTGGGTTCAAGCAATTCTCCTGTCTCAGCCTCCCCAGTAGCTGGGACTACAGGCGCACGCCACCACGCCCAGCTAATTTTTGTATTTTTAGTAGAGACGGAGTTTCACCTTGTTGACCAGGATAGTCTCAATCTCTTGACCTCGTGATCGACCCGCCTCCGCCTCCCAAAGTGCTGGGATTATAGGCGTGAGCCACCGCGCCCGGCCACAAATGCATTTTCAAATCGACTCTTGTTCATTTCCTTTTAATAACATACTGATTCTTTTTGTAATTTTATTATTAAGGTAATGCTAGTAATAAATAAGCCTTTGAGTCCTAATGCCATATAGCAGAAGTTGATTTTTTAATTCATATTTTGCCCAGTTGGCTAAGGAGTTGGGGATGAGTGATCTGTCCTCTATGCAGGCAGCTAAGTCTAATGTAGGCTCATGATTTTCAACCTGTGGCTTTCCTGGACATTAAGAGCCACTCTAAAGAAGAAGTTAATTACAAAATTAAAAAGACACCTGTAGTTATGGATTTGAAGATCTAATATTGTTAAGATGACAAGCATCTCCAAATTAATCAACAGATACAATGCAATACGAATTGGAAGTATGTTGATGCAGCCGGGTGTGGTGGCTCATGCTGTATCCCCAGCATTTCGGGAGGCCGAGGCAGGTGGATCACTTAAGACCAGGAGTCGAGACCAGTCTGGCCAACATGGCAAAACGCCATCTCTACTAAAAATACAAAACTTAGCTGGGTGTGGTGGCACATGCCTGTAATCTCAGTTACTTGAGTGGCCGAGGCATGAGAATCACTTGAACTTGGAAGGTGGAATGGAGGTTGCAGTGAGCAGAGATCACATATCACAGCACTGCACTCCAGCCTGGTTGACTGAGCAAGACTCTGTCTCTAAAAAAGAAAAAGAAAGAGAGAAAGAGATGAAGGAAGGAGGGAGGGAAGGAAGGACGGAAGAGAGGGAGGGAGGGAGGGAAGGAAGGAAGAAAGGGAGGGAGGAAAAGGCCAAGAGAAAGAAAGAAAGAAAGAAGGAAAGAAAGAGAATAAATATAAAAAACACAAAGAGAAAAAGAAAAGGTTAATTCTCTTAGTGGACTTGAACCTCACATCACGTAGGATGAGTTAACTAATATGCATTCACTGTGGATATAAAATGAGATTGATGATGGAAGCGTGGATATAGAGGATAAGGGGTGGATGAAACTTCATAGACCACACAGCCCAATAAAATGTAAAAAGCTTTTAGATATAATCATATTTGCATGTCTTGTGAGTGGTACCGCCAAGAAGGAAGCAAAATGATTCATGTTCTGGTTCCATGCTGACATGTGAGTGCTTTGAAATGCGACTGTTTTCATCAACAAAGTATATTTGTTCTTTCATTCCATTTCTGTACATGTCACACAAATTTGTCCGCAATAAAATAGAAACTAATCACTTGCTCTGAGAAATATGTCAAAATTAAAATATACTTAAACCACCTCAAATGCCCTCCTAAAACACAAAAATCATATGCAATATTAACTACATTTTTTTGTATTTATTGTCTTTTTAATTTTGTAATAAGATGAAGTTGGTATAACATGATTTATTAGCTACTGTCTCATGCTGCTTGTTTTTTATGATTCCATTATCTTTGCTCTTAATTATGACTTTATTCATTAATTTTCTATCATTTCAATAAATAATTAGATTTACTTCCCGGCAAGTCTGCAGGCTCATTCATTCCAAGTGAATTCTTTGAAGAATTATATTATCCTACAATTATAATATTAACCTACCTTCTTCCTATATAAACTATGATTTTGTAAAAGTTTACATGATGCCTCCAATATCTATTTATTATTACCTTCATATTTTAACAACTCACTAGTGCTTACTTAGCTATTTATAAGTCTAGTTATTTAAATATTTCTCCTTTAGATGTAAAAGACTAATCCAAGGAAGTAAAGACTTCAGGTAACTAGCCAGACAAATGAGGCAAAATATAGTTTTAAATAAAATGATGTTGATATTACATACGTGGATCTCCTCCTCCTTCTCCTCCTCCCTGTTATCTTTCTTCAAGGTATACTTAAACCAGATAAACCTGGCCAGAGTCCATGTATGAAATCACTCCTAAACATTCTTTTCTGGAACTATTTTATGCTCTTTAATTTGTGTCTCACAGTTTCCTCTAAGGAATACATTCAGACGCCTTTCATGAAACACAGTCAGTCCTGCTAGAATCCCGATACTATTGTGAGTTTCAGTTGATAGTATGTTACACCCCTGTGGAGTACATCCCCGAATCTGACACTGTTAGATTCATCAGAGAAGCTTTTTTCCTAAGGCAATTCCGTTGGTATTTACTCTTTAAACCCAGTAACTTATTCTGCCATTAATGAAAAAAAAATAGTCCAACCAAGAAGAATAAAGTGTTCTTGACATATACTCAGTAGAATATTATCTTACCTAGTGGACAGTATTTAACACAATCACTTAAATATGGCTTGTCGTGTGCTGGAGACTGTTCTAATGCTTTACAAATCCTTATTCACAGAATCCTTAAAATAAGCCTGCAAAATATGTATTAGTATCACCATAACAATTCGGCACATAAGGAACCTGAAGCCCACAGGAGACAAATAGCTAGGAAGTGGCAGATCTGTGATGATACAATACCTCTAGATACGTATCCAAGTGCCTCGGCTGGTGGATGCTGGAGGTGCCTCTCTAGTAGGGTTGTCCAGTGATAAACTGTGCCTATCTTAGAAACGAAGTCATGACCAGAGGAGATGAGCAAGAACTGAGGACATCACCTCATGACTCTTTACTAGGCGTAAACACATCTTTTAGTAGAAGGTTTCTCAGACAAGCACATCTTGATCTCCAGCTCAGGCTAATTAAGTTGGACTTTTTCAGGTCTTTCCCCCAAACATAATGGTGATTATATTAATAAGTAGCAAAGTGCTATGAAGGACTTTTGAACAATTCAGTCATAAGCCCAAGAATGCTGGAGAATAAACAGACAATACCAGTGATCTAATACATTATTAACTCATACCTCACTCATGTGAGATATGCATTTATATTTGAAAAAGGCTGCTCTTAGGCTCCAAGATTCTCAAGTGTAAGGATGACCAATTTATTAATATCTGTGTCCTAAGGATATAACAAAGTGACTGATGTATGGTAGATAGTAACTCAAAGTTTGAGGATAGATTGCCTGGTGCAAGGAAGGAAAGAAAGGAAGGAAGGAAGGAAGGGGAGAAAGGAAGGAAGGGGAGGAAGGAAGGAGTGGAGGGAGGAAGGAGTGGAGGGAGGAAAGGCAGGAAGGCAGGAAGGAAGGGAGGGTGGGAAGGGAGGGAAAGAGGGCAAGAAGGAGGGGAGAGGAGGGAGGGAGGGAGGGAAGAGGATGGAAGGAAAGAAGCAAGAAAGGAGGAAGGGAGGGAAGGAAGGAAGGAAGGGAGGATGGAGAGAAAAGAAAGAAGCAGGGAGAGAGGGAGGGAGGGAGGGAGAATGAAGGGAATGAGGAAGGCAGAGAGAAAGAGAGAAAGGAAAAGAAGTGAACAATGCCTGTGGTAGATGCTATGTTTCTCCTCAAATCCCAAATTGAAGAGAGCAGTTACTTTTCCATTTGATTCTAGAATTTACAAGAATTCCCTTTTACACTTTTAAGTTTTCAAATACACAACTTACCATATAGATATTAAGATTCTCTTATTTTTAAGTCTCATATTCTTGTCTAGACTCAGTACTGCCAAAAGCATTTCAACTTTATGCATTTTAGTTGCATAGAATTTCCGGTTTTCATGCTTATGAAATTGGAGCATCTTTGTATTAGCCGTGGTGCAAACTGCTTAACAGTAATGGAATACCAGCTACCCCCCACTGTTTCACTCGAGGGAGAAGAGACAGGTAAATTCTCGGAGTTCTATTTCTTTCCTTCCTAGAAAAAAAAGAAAAAGATAAAACAGAATATTCACCCTCAGAAAAATAGCAAACTGGTAAGGCTTTTCACTCTTTTCACAGTCTTCGAAAATGTGTAGATAAGGCACTTAATTTGTGGTCTCAATGTTTTGATCTAATTTCCTGTATTTGTATCTCTGGCAACCCAGATACCATTGCCCACTGAATAACCTCAGCATAACCACACTGCCACAGGCTGCCTGTAGCAGACTCAGCTAAATGCAAAACCATCCAATGCCTTCCGCCACGGAGGCTGGCGGCATACATAATTCTCTTAAGAAAATAATTATTCCATCATTCAAGGCATCATTTTTCTCACTGTTGTTTTTCTGTCACTGGTGACTTCCCCATACCCAGACCTAGCAATTGTAAAGCCTATAGTTTAGCGGTTTAGTTTACATGACATGTGCACACACACATATACACACATGTCACACATCCATGCCACACCATCATGCATGCATGGCTCAAGGGAACATCCTGATAACCGAGAGATAAGAATGCAGGCTGGAATTTCTCATTTTCTAGTAAAAGATGCTTATCATTTCATTGGACATTATTTACTGATAGTCTGTGAAGAAGCTTGCGATCAGATTTCTTTCTTTTTATTAGTTTGTATCTTTCTTTAGTGCTCAGTCCAGTTCCTTGTGCCTTTAATCTCAGTACTTGCTTGCTAACTACCAATTTATTTGGAGAAAAAGAAAAGGAAAGAGAGCTATATTATAAAGTTAATTTTCCATAACTAGGCGTTCTCCAGTAAACTGAAAGTCCTTGTGGTCTTCAACTCTGCTTTATATATGAAACACCTGAATTATGTACAAATGATAAAGTTTATATATACATATTTCTGTGTTATAATTAGTCCATAAAGGGTATCTGAAACCATGATATGGCCAATTTTGTACAATATGTTTTATATGCATCAAAGCACATGAATTACACCAAAAGGAGAAAGTATTCAAAACTATCCCAAAGTTTGAACCAAGTTCAACTGTTTCATATCAGTGAGAATTGATTCTCCTTAAAGGCTAATAAAAAACTTCATAAAACTCTCTCTCATTCCTTCCTCCCCTCTTTCCATCTATTCCTTTCTAGATGTCTTGTGCCAGGGACTGAATTAGCAAATGAGAATATAATAATGAGCTAAATAGGTAGGGTTTGGCCTCCATGTGGCTTACTGTCTTATGGGACTGATTTACTGAGAAGTAAATACATAATTGTGGTACCAAACTAATTATCTTGTGTGTAAAGCCGGACAATAAAGAGCAGGCATGATAAGGCCGAGGGAGAGTTCTTCTGACATTCTCTACATTATTCTGAAGGCGTAAACACCTTAGCACTTCAACAGTCCAAAAATCACTTCACAAATATCATTGACTGCAAAGCTGGGAATCAGAATGGAGCTTCCTCATCCATTCACACAGGCCAAGTTCATTTGCAACTGTCATACTTGTCGATGAAGTTAATTGTCTTACTAAGAAGTCAGCATCTGGTTGGAAATAAGAAGACTACAGAAGTTGGAGAGGGTGGTTTTATCACTTAGGCCTACAGAATTCCATCCAGTTCTAGGATAATGACTCTCTGGGACCTGCAAGTGAAAGAATTTCTTAAAGAATCTCTGGTCAAGGGGCATGAGAAGAAACTAAGAGGGCAGATGAATGATCATGCAAGCCATCTAGCTGCTCATTAGTTATACCGGCTTTAATGCTATCTGCACGAGAAGTTTCTGTCCTACCCCGCCATTTGACAGGAACAGTATGTACAACAGCTTTAGAACTTGACACTGAACTAACCTCAAGTGGTTTCCAAGGATTTCATAGGGAAATTAGGAATAAAGTCTCTTTAATTAGGTCGCATCCAGGACATCTGCTTGGGAACACTGTGTCTAGTCAGATATACAAATAAAAGAGCTGAGGCAATAATGCTAAGGTTTATGTGGTTGACTAATTCAGATGAAGACAATTTCCATGTAGTAGCTAAGTTTTAGCAAGAGAACTGCCATTTAAATAAAACATTCACCTAATGACATGCTTGATATCTAATATGGGTTACCTTTTTTTTTTTTTTTTTTTTGAGACAGAGTTTTGCTTTTGTTGCCCAGGCTGGAGTGCAGTGGAGCAATCTTGGCTCACTGCAACCTCCGCCTTCTGGTTTCAAGCTATTCTCCTGCCTCAGCCTTCTGAGTAGGGGAGCTACAGGCGCCCACCACCATGCCTGGCTAATTTTTATATATTTAATAGAAACAGTGTTTCACCATGTTGGCCAGGCTGGTCTTGAACATCTGACCTTGTGAACCACCTGCCTTGGCCTCCCAAAGTCCTGGGATTACAGGTGTGTGAGCCAATGTGCCTGGCCTAGGTTATCTTATAAAATCCTTGAACATTGCTATACAATAAGTATTTTATTTTATACAGATGTGGAGCCTAGAAGCTCAAAGAGTTTTTTCTCCAAATAACACAGCTATCAGGTGATAGACATAGGATACAAATTCATTTTGGTGGATTCCAGGCTCTGATCTCTTATTACTATACAAAGCTGCCTTCCTGAAAAAGACTTAAGACATGGATTTTCCATCAAGGAAGTAATAATCTTGTTACAGAAATAGGACTTCTAATTGAATGCAAACCAGCATATATTTACTGAATACACCCATGGACAAGATACTATGAGGTTTAAAAAATGATTATGAAATAGTCCCCTCCCTTAAGAAAAGCTTCTTAGAAATAATGAGGTCTTAAACACCATTAAAAACCCTTCAATTCATTGATGGAGGTCTAGTAATCTGAACAAAACAGTGCTTTACCCAATATCATTGGCTTCTTACGGCCAAGCTAGCATCAGAAGCCCATAATGGGAGGTGGCAGTAACAGCGATCCTATTAGCAGCATGGATGAGCAGCCAGGATACGGGGCCCTGCTTGCTTTCAGATGGATTCTACTCTTGGGGTTTGCTGTTCTGCAGCTGATGTCTGGCAATACTTAACAATTTCATCTTTGAGTCAGTGCTTGTAAGTGAAGTCCTCGGGGGACAACAGAGTATATGCCTGGGGTTTGCAGTTTCTGGTCAAGTGTGATTCTTTGTACTCCTGCCTTCTGCCTCCCCAGTACCTGTTCTGGGCTGTCAGCTGCCCACCCCATGGGACCCTGGGGAGCCAGCCAGCCATACTCTCCCTTCTCCTGCTTAGCTGCAATGCCTATCCGTTATCTTTGGGAAGGAGCTGGTTGGGGATACAAGGAGGGTTCAGGGAACGCTTCACACCCCATGCAGTGTTTCTGACCAGGGTTAGGGCACCGTCATATATGCCCTAGGCTGGCAAGGCACATTACATTTGATGGATGACTCATCAACAACAAGCCTCTTGCCCATTCTCCACTTCCCAAGGCAGAAATTGCAATCTATTAAGATTCACTGATCCGTCCTAGATTAGGACAAAGGTTTTGTGAGAAGAGGAGATTTGACTTTCTGGCCCCAGAGTCAGAATGTTAGCTGGCAGGAGGGGGAACCTGGGGAGGTGAGCCATGCTTTCCTGCTGAGGCATCGAGCAGGGCCCTAAGGCACCTGTGAAGTTTTACACTTTCCAGATGATTCTTCCCGTCCCTAAAAGCTCATGGCACTAAATAGCAAATAACAAACAACATGGCATGATGTCCGAGAGACCCCAGAATTTTAAAAACAAGATAAAACAACAGTTTGTATTTTATTACTTTAAGCCCCATTTTTCTCCGCTTTTTGAACATCAGGGCTCCATATTTTCATTTCGCACTCAACCTGGCAAATTATGTCGTTAGCTCTGGTTACTATTAATTGAGTGCTGAATACATGCTAAGTACTGTGCTAAGTACTCTACATGACCTACAGCATTTAGCTATTATAAAATCTATGACTGAAACACTGTTGTTAATCTGAGTTTATGAATAAGGAAAGTTAACACTTAAAATAATCAAGAAAATGTGCCTAAGATCACACAGCTAGTGAACAAGCCCGAAGCTTTGATCTGTGCCTTCTTACAGTCCATATTTTTATTTTATTTATTTATTTAGAGATGGAGTCTTGCTCTTGTCACCAAGGCTGGTGTGCAGTGGCGTGATTTCGACTCACTGTAATCTCTGCCTCCCTGCTTCAAGTGATTCTCGTGCCACAGCCTGCCGAGTAGCTGGGATTACAGGTGCCCACCACCGTGCTCAGCTAATTTTAAAAAATTTTTAGTACAGAGGGCATTTCACCATGTTGGCCAGGCTGGTCTTCATCTCCTGACCTCAAGTGATCCACCCTTCTTGGCCTCCCAAAGTGCTGGAATTACAGGTGTGAGCCACTGCACCCAGACTATATTTTTAATCTGTTCTTCACTGCTTCCATTCTGTGTGGCCTCGGGGACACAGAGGGCCCTCTTGCTCTACCATGGTGGCCTCCTTCCTGCTGTCATGGGCTGCAGAACTAAACCAGACTTTACAGTGACCAAACACACTAGGCAGATAGAATGATCCTGATGTCTACAGCAAAACAAAAGGCAGGGCTCTGGTCCATAGGAACCTCTGAAAGTAGAGACTCTGCATTTTTGCCATGTAAAATTCGTATTGTCTAGCATTCAGTAAGGCAAAAACCCTGCATGGGCTGAGCCTTGTTTTGTTTTGTTTCTCTTAGAACTACATGGGGTCAGTACGCCTAAAATAAAGCCTGAACTCTTGAGTGCCTGAGACATAATTTTGAATGATGCCATAAGAAGCAATGCCAGTAGTTCTATCTTTAACCATGAAACCTGTAAACCCACATACAAAAAAGTATATAAGCAGCTGGGTGCGGTGGCTCATGCCTTTAATCCCAGAACTTTGGGAGGCCGAGTCTGGTGGATCACCCGAGGTCAGGAGTTTGAGACCAGCCTGACCAACATAGCGAAACCCCGTCTCCGCTAAAAATACAAGAATTAACCAGGCATGTTGGCGGGTGCCTGTAATCCCAGCTACTCGGGAAGCTGAGGCAGAAGAATCGCTTGAACTCAGGAGGTGGAAATTGCAGTGAACTGATATTGCACCACAGCACTCCAGCCTGTGTAACAGAGCGAGGCTTCGTCTCAAAAAATGTATATAAGCATTCTTCTTTGATTGAAGATCAAATGGGTTGTCCATATCTTTGTTAAGAATAGGATCATCACTTCCTCAGGGCAGGACCCATCTGCTAATAGATTCTACCACCTGGCGTCAACACAGTGGAAGGTAAATGCAGCTCTGGAAATCGCATCTGTGATTAGACGTTTTTTGGTTCTCCATATATCCTTGTCTCTGCTTTTTTAGCCAAAAGTACATCACAGCAGCCTCCACACCAAATCACTTCTGTTCTCCAAACACGACCAGGGTAGGTGCAAACATCTGCCTTCTCACCTCAGGTACCAAAATCTCGTTTGTCTGGAGAAAATGAATGTAACACATGAGCTTTCTCTTCCCAAAATGCTCATTTATGGAGAAACAGGTTTCAGTCTCTAAATGATTACTCTATGCCTGGCAGGTGGAGATTGCAGCTCCAGTTCCGTTAATGATTTCTGAGGTGATGCTGAGACCTCAGAATCTGCTTGGCAGAACAGCTAGCAGGAAACTAATGAGTATCCCAGCACGACCCTGGACCATTAAAAGGGGGTATTGCAGGGAGAGAGGGGCTGGTGATGAATTAGAGATCTCAGTCTCTGGTAAGAATATCAGTGAAGGTCCTTAATGTAGTCTAGAAAAGAAAATTAATCACCCTTAATGATTGGGGTGTGTGCAAACATTTGATTTAATTTTGTTTATAAATATTTTTCTACAGAATGATGCATGGTATCAGAGATGGCTGAGAAGCACAATCTAAACTTGATTTAATCATGAGATGGATACGGAGGGGTGGAAATGACGATAATTACAGGAATGTGTTCTTGGAGAAGGCATTCCTTTTCTAATGCACTTATGATTATCTTGGCTAAAATAGAATCGAATTCTGCTGTGGAGAATGTACCTTGAAATTTTTTAATTGTTGGAGATAATGAATTAACAAATTGGAAAATTAAAATATATTTACATAAGCATTAACCTAGTATTTCATTAGTAAGAAAGAGCGATGGAAACATATAATTTCATAGTCATCAGGCTCAGATACATAATTGTTAATCATTGAGTAAAATAATAGCAAAATAATAATTGAAAAGTTGAATAATAAAGCTGATGAAAAGGTGTTTTTTGAAGAAATCAGGTTTTACTTCTGTAAGGTTTAACAGGAAAACAGACTTTATAAGAAAACATCTATTTATATGATTTATAGGAAATATAAAATCCCTATGGGATTTATATATGGGATGTAATTTTTATATGGGATGTAATGGGAAAAAACAATGCAAAATATGGGACTGGTTATTAAAAGTTATGAGTTAAAAATTTATTATTTAGTTAAATATCTTTCTTGGACTTTAATCAAATTAGTTAATTTTCTTTTCTCTCCATAGCCTCATACTTAACCTAGAACTCTATTTTCCAATCCCTCAACTGAGAAATTAATCAAACTAGTGCTTAAAAATCTACACGTTTTCATTTGCTAGGCCATCACTACAGACTAACAGATGGGAAATTATACAGGGCAGTGACTGCCAGGATGATTCACCAAGCAAGGAATCTGGTCCCCATCCAACTGTCCAGATCATCTCAGCAAAGGGCCACACACAGTTTGGGGAGAGGGGTAAATGTTGACGCTTCTTTCTAGCCACTCTTCTTTAAGTATGTGGTCTTGGGAGACACTTAGCTTTTTCATGCCTTGTTTTTATGATCTGTTTTTAAAAGAAGGAGATATGAGGTTTCTTGGGATGAAATATTATAAAGCACAGGAGAATCTGTGAACTAGAAAGCTCTTTGCAATGTAATTCCTTTACCAAGAAAAGGCACCATAATAAAGTTTGGAAAGTCAAGAAAATCTGGTTATTTTACAAGAAAAAAAAGAAATCGATAGAATTAGAACTTATCCTTTCGAAGAGCAGAGTGGAAAATGCTCGCTCTTTGAAGGCACTTAAATAATCAGATGCAGACTCATCATTCCTGACACATGATACCTTTTGTACTATCAGTTGATGAATGGCACAAAACTACATTGGTGCACAGCATTGTTCCCATACCAAATGCTACTTCAGAAGTTGAGAGAGATAAACATGGTGTCAGCCTTTGGGCTCACTCCTTCAGCAAAAGTTGGTGAACAGAAAAGGAATATTACCGAGAGACACATGCTCACCAAGAGCTCTCCAAGCACAGCACCATCCTGTTCCCTAAGAAATAGAAATAGAACAGTGCCTCAGGTGCACAGGATGTCAGAGCAGCCCTCTGCCAACAAAATGTCTTCTCACAAAGATGGATATCTTGTAATTCACCAAAAGCACTCCAGAGGATGATTCCCTTGACCAGACAAGTTGGGGTATGCTTCTGTTCAGTTAGGTATTACAAAATAGAGGCTAACAAATTTGATCCAACCCTTGAAAAACCCCACTAAATATGGTGAACTACATATAGAAATATATGTATAAGAAATAATTTCTGGAGCTGGGATAGGAGTTCGGGGTACAGAGAGAAACAAAGGATGTATTAGCCAATTTCATCAGAGGGGGAGGGGACAGAAAGCAGAACTTAAATAGAGGAAATTGTTATTTCATTTGTGATGATTATTTTTAACCTTCTCTTGGATTGTTTTGCACTTCTTTTTTAGGTTTGTGATTTGATTTCCCCCTACTTCTGAACATAGCAAGAAAACTTTTATTTTATGTCATGTGTATGTAATTAACTGTATCTCTCCGGAAATCATCAACATATCTTTTGTATAGTTGTATTTTATTGTGGACAGTGTTTCTACATTTTATATGTTTGTGATTTTATAGCTCTATTTAAGGAAATTAACATGTATCCAAATCCCTCACTCTTTAGTGGAATAATGCTGTGAAGAAAGAGGAATGTTATGCTATTTTGCTGAATCCTCCACATTGCATATTTTAATGCCCTATTTTTTTAAGAAAATAAAAAATTGTATTTTATTTTAATTTTAAGCACTGGTGGAAATACATTTTATATATTTCTTTGGCCATCTGTATTCTTTACTATATGTATTTTGTGGACATGGCTTAAGATTTTTTAAAATAGGGAAAATAGCTAGATTTTCTCATTTTATTTGATGACAACTTAGGCTGGGAAACATGATCTTGGGCCCTCAAATGTGTGATATTTGCATATGTTGAAGTAGAGATTGCAATCCATTTGAAGTTTAAGAAATTATTACAACATAATGAAATCAAACACTTCTTTCCATTGTTCCTTTGGTATGCCCTTGGGTTGGAAGATTGTGTGAGGTCCACAGTAAGGGTGCAATCAGTTACACATTGGTCTGTGAACCCACTCTGATTTTTCAACCTGTCAGCTTATACTTTGACCGCTGATAACATGACCTTGCAGTCTTTATACAGTCTTGTCACAGCTGAATGCAGACATCCGTAAGATTAGGTTCAGGAAATGGAGACTTAGATGAGTAAAAGAGAGAAAGAGCTGAAAGTCTGGGAGGAGATGGAAAAAGCAAAAGTTGTTAATGCTTGGAATGCAAAAAGGGAGCTTGCCTCCTTTTCCTGTGAGTTGGATACCTGCTTTTGCAATAATAAATTATGTCCCAGGTCAACTACAGTGTTTGTGGTGCATCTAGACAAAACAAGCATTTGTCTCTTTAACCAGAGTAGTTTTGCGATGAACTGATCTATGGTTTTTAATACAAAGAGTGAACATAAAGAACCCTGAAATAAAGGTCAGATTATGAAGCAATGATGCTTGATATTTATAATTACCCTTTTATTATTTAAAAACACTTTTAAGCATATTGAAGCTTCTGGACTGAAAAAGTTGCTGTTAGCTGATACCATAGAAAAAAATCATAAAATTTTTGAGGAAGAAGGACTCTGACAGCTTCTCTTGTCTGGTATTCATATTTTAAATGGGATAAATATGATTCTGAAAGATGGGATGATTTGTTCAAGGTGACATAGAAAGGTAGATGTAGACCCAATATTAGCACAAAGATTTATTCCCGACATGGTGTCATTTCTACCATTCACTTTCTGGCATCTGTATACTAAAACATCAAATATTACTGGGCAAATATATTATGTGGTAAAAAACTGAATAAGGAACCATCTTATTTTAAGTGTTTAGGTTCTTAAAAAATGTACAACCTCAACAATGAAACATGGATAGGAAATGAAGAACATTATGCTTTCTGACACATAACTATGTCACTAAATGATCATCGAGTGGCATAAGTTGTACTTTTTACTGAAATGCTTTGGTGGTCTGCAATATAGTTTCAACCAGCAAATGTCTGTAGATTACTTTTGCTCATAATGCTAATATAAACGCATGTTGGAAGTCATTAGTGTCCAGAAATGTCCACTCTCCTTGTCACAGAAACTATAAGCCATCTTCCATAATCCAGACACCTTTCTGTTTTTGTCATCTAGATGAAACCCCAGTTAGTAGTGCCTACCTAAAAGGGCCATTTTGCTCCTCTATTTCCAGGTCTATGTGTTGAAGGGTCATTACTTATTTCACTTTAAAGAAAGTGACTGAATTGAATACAGAGAACTACCCAACCTCCAGGAGACTTTAAGGAAAAGAACTGCCCACTCATAACTCAGGATGGTTTAAGAAGCTGACCTCACCTTCCATCACCATGAGCTTCCAGTCATCTATGCAATGAAGTGTGACAACAGCTTTAATAGCATGTGAAAATGTATTTTATTATGGGGCCATTAATTTGTCCTGCTGGCTATGTGATGTTCTCCATATGCTACACGGGAAAGTGCCCTTCGGTTTTGAAATCTTTCCTGATGAGCACTCTGCTCTTGCAGTGTGGAGCTCTAATGGGCACCTTTTTCTTGCTCTGCCCTTGACAGACATCAGCCTCATTCCATCATTTTGTTTGTGCAAGGAAGAATGGAATGTCATGGAATTACATTCTGAACTTGTGCATTTTCTTTTACTACCCAAAGATACCTGCCAAACTTTGACGTTTTAGAGACTATGCAATGAATTTAAGAGCACTATTATCAAGAGAATAATTTTTGGCATATAGAAATTTTTTAAAGCTCCATTAATTTTACAAAGGGGTCTGTGAGAATATGCATGGAATAAAAAGGCGTATGACTATGTAGGTGGATGTTTATTTTCCAAATCAGACAAATAAAAATTGCACACCAATGTGGTAACCTAAAGAAAAAAATAACCATCAAACTTGTTTTTAAAAATATACACTACGTATGTGTTAGAAAATTTTAAGAAAAAAATAATTAGCAGAGGTTATTTGGGCAAATAAATGAATCATAAATGAGGCAGCACCCTGAACCAGTAAATCTTCAGAGAGCTCCGCTCAGCAACATGGCAAACAGTATTTATAGATAGAAAAAGAAAATGGCATACAGATATAACCTGGTTGGTTACAGCTTGATATTTGCCTTATTTGGGCATGTCTGAGCAGTCGACAGCCTGTGATTGGCTGAACGGTCTGGTGCTGTGATTGACTGAGATTTGGTTACTTGTTACAATAATATACTTTCAAGTTCAACTGTGGTTTGTTCATATAAGTTAGGTTATCCTTTGCTGCATATGGCAAATTCAATTTAATTTAACATGTTAATACGTAATGATGTTGTCTCTGAGCATATTTTAAGGTCCAAAGGATTTTTAATCACAATTTTTGTGAATACCCTCCTATTATACCTTATTTATTCAGTCATATATTAATGAATGGCATATTATGATCTAGGATTTATACTAGATAGAAAGTGGGAAAGAGAGAAGGTGAATACCTATTGTTTCTGCTTTTATTAGTTCTTTGTCTGACATGGAACCATGGAAATTCTTAATAAATACATAATTAATAAATATATATTTTAGATAGGGGAAATAAACAAATATATTATTCTCTAATTGTTTATGTAAGTGCCACATGGGAACTTTGCAAAAGGGCATGGTGTATTTAGAGAGTAGAAAATGAGATTCCCACAAGAGGTAGCTTTTGGGCTAACTCTTGAAAGGTGAACGAGAATTACAGAAGACAGAAAGAATAGTTCATGATGATTATAATGCCAGTTCTGGGGGGGGGATATAGAGGTAGATAAGGAGTTTTATTTAAAATGGTTTCATTCCTACTAACAATTCTACTGTAGTTATACAAGATGTTAACATAGGGGAAGCTGGATGAGTGACACATGGAGCATAAAATATTTTTGCAACCTTTCTAGAAGTTTAAAGTAGCTCCAAATAATAGGTTTAATAAAAGATAAATAAGACAGGATTTTATGTCATTAATGGGAGGCAAAATCCCAAAGTAACCCTTAAGATTTGCCACCTGCTTGGTGCACAGGACTTCATAACCCACAGAACTCCAAATATGATGGATGATATTCCCATGGGTTACAGTCATGCATCTCTTAATGACAGGGATACTTTCTGAGAAATGTATCGGTAGGCTACTTTTGTCATTGTGTGCACACCAGAGTATACTTACGCAAATCTAGATGAAGTAGCTTACTACACACCTAGACTGTATCATATAGCCTGTTTCTCCTAGGCAAAAAACTTGCATATCATGTTACTGTACTGACTACTATAGGTGATTGTAATACAGTGGTAAATTTTATGCATTCAAATATATCCAGACATAGAGAATGCACAGTAAAAATATTGCATAAAAGTTTGGAAAAATGATACAACTGTATAGGGCACATACATAAATGGAGCTTGCAGGACTGGCAGTTGCTCTGGGTGGGTCAGTAATTGAGTCGTGAGTGAATATGAAGGCCTGGGACATCATTGTACTGTACTGTAGACATTATATACCCCATAAACTCAGGCTACACTAAATTTATAAAAAATGTCTTCTTTCTTCAATCAGTTAGCCTTAGCTTACTGTAACTTTTTTGCTTTATAAACTTTAATTTTTTAACTTGCTGACACTTTTGTAATACTACTTAGCTTAAAACACAAACACATCGTACAGCTATTCAAAACTATATTTTTATACCCTTATTCTATAAGTTTTTCCTAATTTTATTTTTTTTAACACTTATTGTTAAAAATGAAGTGCAAACACACACATTAGAGTAGACCTAATTCAGGTCAGGGTCAGGATTATCAGCATCACTGTGGAAGTCTTCCACCTCCACATCCTGTCCCACTGGAAGGTCTTCAGAAGCAATACCATACATGGAGCTGTCATCTCCTATGAGAGCAATGGCTTTTTCTAGAACATCTCCTGAGGAACCTGCCTGAGGCTGTTTTATAGTTAATTTTTTTTTAATAAGTGGAAGAGGCAAACTCTAAAATAACGATGAAAAGTATAGTATAGTAAATACATAAGCCAGTAACACAGTTGTTTATTATTTTCAAGCATTATGTACTGTACCTAATTATATGCGCTGTACTTTTATACAATGGATGATGCAGTAGGTTTGTTTACACCACATCACCACAAACACATGAGTGATGCCTTACACTATGATGTCGCAATGGCTATGATCGTGGCAAGAGGAATTTTTTCCCTGGAAGAGGAATTTCCTAGGAGTAGAAATTCATTAGGCAATAGAAAATTTACAGCTCTGTTATAATCTTATGGGGCCACATTTGTGTTTGCGATCTGTCATTGACTGAAGCATCATTGTGTGGTGCGTGACTGTATTTTATATTCTAAAGCACAATTGACCTTAAAATAAGGAGATTACCTAGGTGGGCTAACCTAATTACATGAGCCCCTTAAATGCGAAGAGCTGTTTCTGGCTGGCTAGTAAAAAGAAGTTCAGAGATTCGAAGTATAAGTGAGAGATTCTATGCACTGATGCCAGCTTAAAGATGGAGGGTTGAAGTGTCCTTTAAAGATGGAGGGATGAAGGAATACTAGCAGCCTCTCAGAGCTGAGGAAATAGCTCTGAGGGGCTGCCCATATTTCCTTCCTTACAGCTAGGAAAGGAACAGGGATCTCAGTCTGTAAGACCACAGGGACTGAATTTTTCCAACAGCAAGAATGAGCTTGGAAGTGAACTTGTCCACAGAGACTCTAGATGAGAACTCAGCCAGAATAACATCATAATTTTTATGTTGTGATAACCCAAGTGGAGAAACCAGCTATTCCATGCCAAAATTAATTTTGTGGTAATTTGTTTAAGTTTAATTTAAGTTTCTGGTAATTTGTTATACAGTGGAAAACCTAATATTGCCTAAGAAAGGAGGAAGCCCTTAGATCCAGCTGAGACTGGTCTGTGACTGAGACTGGAAAGCAAAAGCCTTTTGCCCTTGCTGCATCTATTATATAAAGTAGGGCCAATAATGCCAATCTCTTAGGGTTGTAGTGAAAATCTAAAGCAATTCGATATGTAAAGTACCTCTAGAGTGGCTGGTTCTTGGTCAGCATTCTGCTACGAAGTGTGACTTTCCTGGGCGGAACCTGGTAGCAATCCTTGGCATTTCTATTTCCAACTTGACTTGAAGTTTTATCTTTTTAGCACTGGAAGTTGCAAAGGCTTAAATCAATTAATGGATGCAATCATTTGTTAATTCAATCTGATGTCAGATCAATGAATAGATTTTTATGCTTATTTATTTAAAAAAGGTTTAGGTCAAGTTCCTGATTTGGTTAATTTTTCTGTTTTTCACTGCATTCATTTGCAAGTACAGCAGAATCACCTGCAAAAGATAACATAGACAATGTTGACTCTTGTAGGTTATTATGTAGCAATTCTGTCGCAGTATCCATAGCTGACTCCATAAGTTTTACCCCATAAAACATGCAATAAACACACTTTTCAATTTATCTTGCAAACATTTTTCCTATAAAATGCATTTTAGAATGAAAGCATTATTTTCACTAAGAATTATCCTGACAATGCATGGTTTATATTCAGCATTTGTTTATGAAGAGATGCCTTGGAATGTATTCTTCTTCAAGAGTTGCATTTTATTGAATGAATGTATCATTTCAGAAAATACGTGAAGACTTATTATTTAATCATGAATGACGCTGAACTCAGATGGCTTTGTTATGCACTGTTATGGAGTGAATTGTGTACCCACCCTCAAATTCATATGTTGAAGACCTAATACCCAATGGGACTATACTTGGAGATAAGGCCTTAATGGGAAAAATGTCAATTACTTTTGCACCAACTTGATATTTAAGTTAAAGGAGGTCAAAAGATGGGGCCTTAATTCTGAAACTGATAAAACTGGTGTTCTTAAAAGAAGAGGAAAAGATACCAGAGATCTCTGGAATTCTTATGAGGTAAGAAACAGACTCTAGGGATCTCTCTTTCTGTGAGTAGAGAAGAGGCCATGTGAGGATGCAGTGAGAAGGCAGCTGTCTGCAAGAAAAAGAGTCTTCATCGAAAAGCCACGTTGCTGGTCCCTTGATTTTGAATTGTATCCTCCAGACACAGAAAATAAATGTCTGTTGTTTAAGCCACCAAGTCTGTGGTATTCTCTTATGGCAGCATGAACTGATTGATATCTGACCTCCCCATTAGATAGTAACCTCCTCCAGTGCAGGGATGGCTCCTTTTCTTTAGCAGCTTAAATGCCTATCTTGTACCTGACACATGGTAGGCACACAATAAACATAGTTGGCCCTGCTCTCTGTATCAGTAGGTTCCTCATCCATTGATTCAACCAACTATGGATCAGAAATATTTGGAGAATATAAAACAATGAAAAATAACAATGCAACAATAAAAAATAGTAAAAGTAATAATATGTGGTATAACTATGTATACAGCATTTATATTGTATTAGGTACTTTAAGTCATCCAGAGATGATTTAAAGTATATGGAGGGCTATGTATAGGCTGTATGCAAATACTATACAATTTATATCAGGGACTTGAATACTTAACGGATTTCGGTGTTCTCTGGGGGTCCTGGAACCAATTCTCCCTGAATACTGAGGGACAACTGTACTTTTTGAATTTGTAGACTACATAGGGTACCCAGCTCTTCTTTTAGAGGATTTTATTTTGCTGATCACGGGAAGCCTGCTCCAGAAACAGCTCATTTCCTCCTTTTCCTACGTTCCTCACGGTGCCTTTACTTATAGGGAAGACTTACCTAATGCACATTGATTTAGATGAAAAAAAAAAGTTATACACTTACAAATCAAGAAGGACTTGGATTCAGATGATCAAATGATGTGATTGGGCCTGTCTCTCTCCAACTCTTGGCTATACTCTCCCTTTTTGTTGGATTTGTTCTCTGGTGAATGTTTGTGGCAAAATGACTATTAACAGCTCAATATTTATGTCCTTCCAGCTTAGCAAAACATCAGTGACAAAATAATAATTAATTTGTTTTAACGATTATCATTCCAAGCCCTTTAGACACAGCAACTCATTTAATCAGCAACTCATTTAATAATACTTACGAAGTAGGCGCTATTATTACCCACATTGTGCAGATTAGCGAATAGCACAAAGAGGTTAAGAAACTTGCCCATGGTGGCTGATACATGTTTCGGAGTTAGAGAGTCTGGTTCCAGACTCTGTGCTCCTAACCATTAGTCTGTGCTGCTTCTTTCTAATATGTATATTCATCACTTGCTCATTACTTGCAGTGAAAACTCTGGCTCTTAGTTGAGTATCCTCCCTAAGAGCCAGAGAAAAAATTATTGGTACTGAAGGAGGGAGCTTTTCAAAGGAAAACCAGGGTCCTGTTCTTTAAAGAAAAAGGAATGCATGCTGGAGAAAGAAAACAACAGCTTTCCACTACATCTTTAATTATACTTTACTTCTCCATAGAAGGGAGATTCAATTAGACATTAAACAGAAGTTATCTGAATTATTTTCTGCCCATGTACCTTCTTTCTAGTGCTAGTGTAAAAAGAGCATTCTCATCAAACATGAGGGATCTACAGATTATATTTGGAACAGAATAGCATTCTACATACCATTGCCTGTTACGATCTAGGCAACGCCAAAAATATTTTACTTTTTCCTTGCTTTCTTTGGCTTACTTTTTATGTTATTTCAAACAAATGATAAATGTAGATTTGCCTAATGCAAATTCACCAGTTATAAAATAATAATAGATGATATTAACTGCTACAAGAAAAATGCACATTCATATATAAGTTATATATAGGTAATAAATGAATACTATTTTAGTAAAAGGAGACTACTGGAGGGACATGAACTTTATTCCTCATCTCATCCTGAAAAGACTACATATCGTTTTCCACAAGATGTATTGACCATTTTTTAGTTCTGAACTTCACAAACACATTTGGGTACTGAATTACATGAAAATAAACTCCTAATGATAATAATTCCCTGCACTTCAATAAAGATCTTTTTAAATTTTCTGAGTACAGTCACTTACATCTCGTAAAACAACTAGTTTATAGAGGGATTAGCAGAATCTAAGGTTTCCAAAGCTGTGATTTAATAATCAAAACAAAACCATTGCAATGCTTGACTGAGGGTGGACAAGGAGGGGGGAGAAGGTGCTTGGAAAGAACGTAACAAGAACTGAGTGGGGCAGAGGCTGGTGTTTACTCAAAGCCAAATTAACTCAAACAGTGACTCAATTTGATCAACAGTAAGATGAAATTCAAAATCCCAGAAGCCAAGAAAAGGTTACCGTCTCTGAGGTTAGGAAGTGTAAGGTTTAGGTCAGTCTGGTTCAGAGTTTGATCCAAGCACACAATCCTTTTGCGTTCCAGCCTGTGAAGCTTCAGCCTTCAAGCAGGTTTGTATCTACGTGTTTCTTAAATTCAGCAGCAGTTGATTATGTAACGTTGAGAGACAAAAGCTGAGAGTTGAGGTTCTGTCATGTACACCATTAGAATTTGTTCTATCGGGCAAAATACAGTATAAAAGCAAGAATAAAAGACAAAGTGCAGTAGAAAAGCAAAAAACAAGAAAACAAACAGACAAAAAGAAAAACAAAGGGTAAAGTGAAAATGTCCAGGTTAATAGTTGATGGTTATGGTGGGCAAAATGAAAGCAGATTTTAAGCAGACTTAAAAGAATTGGGAAAAATGATTCCAGTCTATTTCAGGTGGGAGAGCAATTAAGCTGATCTGAAAAATCATTTAGTGAACATGAAGTTATAAGTAGGGATATTAGAAAAAAACATATTTTGGGGGAGACTAACATGAGTTTTTTTTTTTATATGAGTCACTGGATTGCTTTGTGAAAAGATGACATAGACATAATAATATCTTTTTTTTTTTTCTAAGACCACAACTAAAAACTCTGTACATTGTAATAAATAAATACTCTCTGAAAAATATGAAGTAAGGCAGACCAGCTAGCGAGCTCAAGACCCAAGGAAGGGCGTGGAGGTAAGTTTTCTTTTTATTTCGTATTTACTAAACATTGAGGTGAAGAAGTCAGCATTCTGAAAATGCTAGATGCTGGCAAAAAGAGTTCAACAAAAGCCTGTTTCTCTAGGTGAAAGACCCAGGAAACAGGCAGCCTAGCAAGACAAAATCCTTTTAACAATAACCACTCTGCTCTAGCCA
This sequence comes from Ateles fusciceps, assembly GCA_036589455.1. Taxonomy (NCBI): domain Eukaryota; kingdom Metazoa; phylum Chordata; class Mammalia; order Primates; family Atelidae; genus Ateles; species Ateles fusciceps. The sequence goes on along the minus strand of JAZHEH010000564.1, from coordinate 2,332,022 downwards.
AACGACACAGAAAAAACTCTGGTCCCAGTACCACTCACACCAGTGAAGTCACAATGTGAAGCCCAGGCTTTCACTCTGCTGAACTACAACTTGGCATCTCAACTCGGCTGACTAGATAGTGTCAGGAAAGGGGAGACAGAAAGATATGACTTTCATTTTCGTCTTGTGATAATAAGTCTTCACCCCCTCCGCAGTGTTAGTGGAGATTACGTGAGGAGCATGTATTTTTGCGCCCACTGGACAGTGCAGACTTTCCTTGCCCATCTGATTGGAGTGGTACCAGAGGAAGCCTAGTAAAGGGTCAGGATTTTCATCCTCAGGCAGTGGTAAGAAGGCTACCACCCAAAGTGTCAGTGAAGGCTATGTGGAGAGCAGTAATGAGGCACTCCTGTCCCTCTAAGCCATGGAGTCATCAGTGGAAGCCCCATGAGAACCAGAACCTTCATTCAGCGGTAAGAATTAGCGCGGAAAAGCTGGACTTCTACTTGCAGTTGGCAATATTGAGGCAATGCTTCCCTCCCATCCCAGAATGCTGCCAAGGATCTGTGGGATTAATAAAAGAAATAGCATTCCCTCTATCAAAACCTTTTGGGGAAGGTGTAGATAAAGAGGGTAGGGAGGAAAATGCACCTTAAAAATGGCTACAACTTACAAAATTTACCTAATTTTGCAGATTCAAGAAGCTGTATAAGCCTCAAATAGAATTAACTCAAACAAATGTATACCAAGATACATCAAACTCCTGAAAACTAAAAACGAACAAACAAAAAATATTGAAAGCAGCAAGGGAGAAACAATATATTACTTTGAGTGTAAATCCATTTTCAAGTACTGAAAGAAAAGAACTGCCAACCCTATACTCAGAGAAGAAGATATCCTTCAGGATGAACAGGGTCAAGACATTCTCAGATGACGGAAAATGAGAAGGATGTGTTGCTAGCAGACCTACCCTAAAGGAATAGCTATAGGATGTTTTCTAAACAGGAAAGCAAACAAACTGTAAAAAGATTCTAGAGACAGCAAGAAGGAAGAAGATGCTAAACAAAAATATGTGTGAACATTAGTCTTTCCTTTTCTATTGCATTTTAAAAATTTTATTTGGTGGTAGGAAGCATTATAACAATGAAGTTGTCATAAATGTACGTAGATTAAATATTAAGATTATATTATAATGGGAAAGGATAAAGAAATGTACAAAGAGATACACTTTTACACTTCATTTGAACTAGCAAAAGAACTCTGTTAGACTGTGGTAAGCTATGTATATATTATATAACACAGCAAACACAGTAAAAGTGGTATGAAAAGATGAGCAATCAAAAACACTACAGAACATTCAAAATTGAGTCCAAAAAGTGTTCAAGGAGCAGGAAAAAGCAAACAGGGAATGGAAAAGCTGAGGAAACAAACAGAAGACAAAACATAAAGTAACAGATTTAAATCTAACATATGAATACTTGCATTTATGTAAATGATCTAAATGTATCAATCAAAAGACTGATAATAGCAGCATGGATTCAAAAGCATGACTCAACTATACGTTGTCTAGAAGAAATTTACTTGAAATATAACTACCCAAGCAGCTTGACAGTAAAATAATAAAGACGTGCCTTATGCACTTATTAATGAAATGAAAGAGTAGCTGTGTAAATATGAAATAAAGTAAGCTTCAGAGGAAAAACATTAAAAGGGGCAGAGAGGAACATTTTGTAATAATAAAAGAATCAATCCACTAAAAAGCCATAGCAACCTTAAACATGTACATATCAAAAATATTGAAAGATATGTGCAGCAAAACTGATAAAACTGAAATAGACAAATTCCTAATTATATTTAAACACTTTGACATTCCTTCAACAAAATTGAGAGAACAATTAGAGAAAAGAAAATTCAGCAAGAGTATGAAAGAACTCGACAACACAATCCACAGTCTAATCAATTTTTTTTAAAAGTCCACCAAAACCAGAAAAAAAATACATATTCTAAGTTGACATGCTATATATACCAATGTAGACCATATCATGTGCTATGAAACAAACCCCAACAAATTTAAAATAATTTAAATTATACAGCATGTGTTCTCCATCTACAATAAAATTAAACTAGAAATCAACAATAGAAATACAATGAGAAAATTTCCAAACACTTGGAAACTAAGAAGTACACTTGTGTAATCCATTGCCCAAGGAGAAAGTCTCAAGGGATATAAAAAAATATTGAACTGAATGAAAATTAAAGTGCAGCTATGTAAAATGTGTGGGCCACAACTAAAACAGTGCTAAGAGGAGAATTTGTATCACCAAACAGAGTGGTCCCCAATCTTTTTGTCACAAGAGACCGGTTTCATGATGGACAATTTTTCCACAGACAAGGGTTGAGGGTGGTTGGTTTGGGGATGATTCAAATGCATTACATTTACTGTACACTTTACGTCGGTTATTATTATGTTGTAATATATAAGGAAATAATTATACAACTCACCCTAATGTAGAATCATTGGGAGTACTGAGTTTGTTTTCCTTCAACTACATGGTCCCATCTGGGAGTGATGGGAGACAGTGACAGATCATCAGGCATTAGATTGTCATGAAGAGTTCCACAACCTAGATCCCTTGCATGTGCAGTTCACAGTAGGGTTCACACTTCTATGAGAATCTAATGCTGCCACTGATCTGACAGGAGGTGGAGCTCAGGTGGTAATGTGAGCAATGGGGAGCAGCTGTAAACACAGATGAAGCTTTGCTTGTTTGCCCACAGCACACCTACTGCTGTGCAGGTCAGTTCCTAACAGTATTAGTCTGTGGCCTGAGGGTTGCCTAAATATACAAATTAGAAATGAGATAAACTCTCAAATTGACAATTCAAGCTCCCACATTAAGAATCCAAGAAAGAAGAGAAAATTAAACAGAAAACAAACAGAAGAAAGGAAATAATAAAGACAAGAGCAGAAATAAATGTAATTGAGAACAGAATAACATAGAGAATAATTAATGAAATAAATGGCTTCTTCTCTGAAAAGCATAATACAATTGACAAAGATTGACAGAGAGAAAACACAAATTACCGATATCAGCATGAAACAAGAAATAGGTCTACAGATTATGTAGACACCGATAGGAAAATAATGGAGCACTACAGACAATTTTACATAAATAATTTTAACAAGTTGGATAAAATGGACCAATTCCATTAAAAATAATCTATCATAACTCATTAAAAACAAAATAGATAATTTGAATAGCTGGGTAACTATTAAGGAAATTAAATTTGTAATTTAAAAATTCTCCTTACAAAGAACTCTTCATAACTCAAATGATTTCTGCCATTTTAAAAAAATTAACACAAGTTCTCCAAATATCTTTCAGAAAATAAAAGACAAACAGTTCACAATTTATTTATGAAGCTAGCATTACTCTGATACTTAAAAAACAAAACGAAACAAAATCTACAGAAAAATGTCCCTATTATACATAGAAACAAAATCTTTGACAAAGTATTAGCAAAAACAATTCAATAATATATAAAAAGAATTATACACTATAACCAAATGAAGTTTATTATAAGAAAGCAAGGCTGGTACAATATTCAAACATCAATGTAATCTAACATATTAAAAGGTTAAATAAAAATCACATGATAATATCAATCAATGAGGAAAAAGTACGATACAATTTAACATTCGTTATATATACTCCAAGAAATATAGAGACAGAGGGGTACTTTCTTAACTTGATAAAGGGTATATAAAAACAACAACCACAAAAGCTACAAAAAAAACAAAAATCAAAAAACAAACAAACAAAAAAACAAAAAAAAGAAAGACTCTCTTGGGTAAACAACAGAAAAAAAAAGCAAGGACATCTATTCACATCATTGTTATACACGCAATACTGAAATTTTTGGCCAGTATGATAGACAAACAAAGGATATGAAGGTTTACGTATTAGAAAGGTAGGAATAAAACTGTTTTTATTTGCAAATGGTATAATTGTCTCTGTAGAAAATCTCAAAAATCTGCAAAGGGACTCTTAGAACTAAAAAGTGACTTCAATAAGGTGACAGGATACAAGATAAACATAAAAATTTGTTTTTATATATTAGCAAAGAATATATGAGAAACAGAAATGCAATATCATTTCAGAATTACTAAAAAATTAAATATTTAGGTGCAAATCTAACAAAACAGATACAGGATTTATATAACAAAAACTACAATGTTTTTATTAAAGAAGAAATGTTGAAGAAATCAAAAAGGACCTAAATAAATGGAAATATACACCATGTTCCAGATTTGGCCTCAAGAGATGTAAATACATCAGTTCTTCCAGGATTGTAACACAGGTTTAATGTAATTTCTATCAAAATTAGATGAAGATTATATTATAAAATTATATATAAGGTTTTATATATATATGTATATATTTATACATATATACAATTATATATATGTATCTCACACACACAAGATGATTATGGAAAGGCAAAGTAAAATAGCCAACAGCCTGGGAAACATGGCAAAACCACATCTTTACTAAAAATGCAGAAATTGGTGCATGCCTGTGGTTTCAGCTACTGTGGAGGCTGAGGCAGGAGAATCACCTGAACCCAGAAGGTGGAGGTTGCAGTAATCCGATATCATGCTAGTGCACTCCAGCCTGGGCGACAGAGTAAGAGACTATTCCAAAAAGATGAAAAAAAGAAAATAGCCAAAACAATTTTTTAAAATAAAAAAGTGGAAGGAATCAGTCTACTTGATTTCAAGACATTATTTAGCTACAGTAATAAAGAATGGTGATATTGGTGGAGAAATAGACATATACATCAAAGAAACAGAATACAGCACCCAGAATGAGACCCACATAAATATTCCCAACTGATCTTTGATGAAGATCCCAAAGCAATAATGAAGTAACAGCAGCTCTCAACAAATGATGCTGGAGCAGTGAGATGTTCACAAGGAAAAAAATAATATTAACTTCTCTCACCTCTCATTCAAAAATTAACTCAACATAGATGACATATTTTAAAGTGCAACATAAAACTATACAACTTTTAGAAAAAAAACATATGACAAAATCTTCAGCATTTTAGGCTGGCAAAGGGATCTTCAACTTGAAACCAAAAGGGATCTTAAACTTGAAACCAAAAGAAAGAAACAAACTGATACAATGGAATTTACCAAAATTAAAACTTTTGCTCTGCAAAAGATCTGTTAAAAAGTGTAAAAACCCAAATGAGACACTGAGACAAAATTTCAAAAATCACAAGTCTAACAAAGAATAAAGTCCATAACATAAAAAGAACTCTCAAAACTCAATAGTAATAAAAAAAAAGTTCAACTAGAAAACGGAAAAAAAGAAAATGAAGAACTATCTTATTCAAGAGGATAGACAGATGATATATAAGCCCATCAAAAAAATACTCAATATTATAGTCCAGGTGCAGTGGCTCATGCTTGTAATCCTAGCACTTTGGGAGGCCAAGGTGGGTGGATAACTTGAGGCCAGGAGTTCAGGACTAGCCTGGCTAACATGGTGAAACCTCATCTCTACTAAAATACAAAAATTATCCAGGTGTGGTGGTGTGTGCCTGTGGTCCCCACTACTCAGGAGGCCAAAGGACAAGAATTGCTTGAACCTGGGAGGCAGAGGTTTCAGTGAGCCCAGATTACACAACTGCACTCCACCCTCAGTGACAGAAAAAGATTCTGTCTCAAAAAAAAAAAAAAAGAAAAAGAATTAGTATTATTAGCCAGTAGGAAAATGGATACTGAAACTACAATGAGTTGTCAATACACAGCTATCAGATTGCTTTTTAAAGAAAGACGGTAACATGAGATGATAGTAAGTATGCAGAGATGCACAGAAACTTGCCACTTGCATATTGCTGATGGAAATGTAAAATGGTACAAATATTCTGGGGAACAGTTTGGCAGTTTCCAGAAAAACTAAGCATGGAACCACCATAGAACTCAGCAATTGCATTGTTGAGCATTATGGATACTTATATCTTGTACACAAATGATTATAGCAGTCTTATCCATACTAACTAAAACCTGGAACGAACCTAGGTGTTCTTCAGTGGGTGAATAGTTAAGCTAACTGTGGAACATCCATACTCAGGAATGCTAGTCAGCAATAAAAAGGAATAAACAATTGATCCTCACAGAAACTTTATAACTTCTTTTTTCAAGTTCCACTTTGTTCATCAGGAGAGTAATACAGTTTTCTATTTGGTATAATTTTGTTTATAAGCATGCTTAGCTACTCTTTGCCTCAAAGCTTTTTTATAGCCTTTTTTCCTATCCATCTTCTGTTTATAGTAATATATTTGTTTCTTGATATTCATGTTCCAAATATTTACAGTGAAAATTAAAATGATTCTATATACCAATTTACAGATCAAAATTACTCAAATTGCTGTTGTAGTATCCAAGATTAATCACTGGGTCCCACAGAATTGGTTTTCATACACATTGTAAAAATTTTCAGAATTATCCAAGTAAAAATACAAAATACACCAAATTACCAAAGAAAAAGAAGGAGTAGAAGAATAAGAAGTGATAAAAGGCAAACCAAATGGTTTCATGCTGTATAATTTCATTTATAATACAACATTCATCAATTTAAAAAATACTAAATATGGTGGACAAGGTAGTTAAGGGATGGGGAAAGCAAAGATGAGAGGAAAGTTGGTCTGGTTATAAAATGAAAACAAGGAATTCTGGGGATGAAATCTTCTGTATATTGACTGCGTCAGTGTCAGTAACCTGGTTTGGATATTGCAGCATAGTTTTGCGACATTACCTTTGGGGGGGAAACTGAATAAAGATCATGCAGGATCTCGATTTATTGTTTAATGTAAATGCATGTGAAATTAAAAGTTAAATTTTAAAATAAGAGAAAAAAGAAGGGGGAAAGGAAGAGGATTCCTTGTTTACTGGCTATTGTACTTGATTTTCGTATGTGTGGATAACACACAAAAATACTATGACAAATACTTGTGTTATCATGTTTCTTGAGAATTCACAGTGTTTGTTAGCTCTCCTTGTTGACATACTTTTTTTTATTGCAATGTTAGTTAAGTAAGTGCAAACATAAGAGAAGTGTCTAAACTCATTTACTTACAGCTTATACGAAGCTATATAGTCAAAAGAATGTATAAATTAAATGCTAACAAAACTAAACAAACAATAAAATCCAAACTAACAGCTTTAGTTTACTATGACAAATGATGTTATTTTGTTAACTTTAAATCAGCAATTACAATGTGAATATACCTCCGATGGCTCTGATGCAGTTTATTTTACTTTATTTTAGTGCACTCTTACTTCCATGCGTTGCCTGGTAATTCAGTCTTTCCACCATTTTTCTCATTTTCAACTAGCATACAACCCTTGTTCATATAGTGTGCCTTAGTCTTACTTCATCTTATTTCATGTTGAATTGATCAGTTATCTATTATTTTTGCCTCTGTTTGCTTTTTCTTTAGCAAGCATGAATATTTGAGTAAGTAATTATTTTGTGCCAACACTATCATAAATACATGTTTTAGCAGATTCCAAAATTATATACAGGCTGTTAGACATCTGAGAAGTCACATTTGGTCCCCTAGATTTCTGGACCTTCTATTTAAGGAACATTGTACTTCCATTAACTCAAACAAACCTTGTAGAATACTTGCAACTTTAATTAGCTTCAGATTTTTCCATCTAATCAAAAGAAGATATAATTTTCCTGCTAAAGAAAAAAGAAGGAACAAAACATATAAAACGTGAGTCAGTAAAGCTCACTAAACTACATATATTATCAGCCAAAATGTGTGAGTAAAGTATCATAAAAATCTAAAAAATAGAATAAGATATCATTTATTTTGTTATATATGCCATATTTTCATTCAATATTTATCTGTTTACATCACTGTAGACTAAAAAATACTGAGAGAAAAGCGTGTTTCAAAGCTGAAATAAATATCACTCTATGTAATTTAAAAATATAAATATTCTCCTGAACCTTCTATGTCTTTTTGCAGGGGATTCAATTATGAAGTTATTATTTTGATGTATATAAAGTTTGAAAGGATTTTCTTCTCTGTACTTAAAAGTTTTCTCTAATGGAAGTTAAGAAAACTACAGTTTTATTGTACTAGGCCACAGTATGTAGAATTAATAGAAATTTCTTATTTATATATGTTTTAATCTTTCGCAGGAATCATCTGGAAATCTGTACAGGCTAATTTTGTTAAGTATAACTGTAGGCTATTTCTGCGAAATGGTAACTTACAGTAGCTGCATTTGAGTTTTGGTGTTTTGTGACTTTTCCTATTTATTATTTTTATTATTCAGTTTTCTTGTATAAAGACACTTAATGTTCACTGCAAATAAGAAAGAAAACACCTATTCATGAAAAATAAAGACTTCATAATTTGTTCCTTGATACTAAGAATGGGATATCTTAAATACATCCCTATCTAAATTTCCTTGCTGGACATCAACATTGATGCCACATAGCATTGTCGTTTTAGAGTAGAATATGCTTTTTCCATTTACTACATCTTTTCATTTTTATTTTTCCTTCTCCTTCTTATTCTTCTACTCCTTCTTGTTCTTTGGTAATTTGGTGTATTTTGTATTTTCACTTGGATAATTCTGAAAATTTTTACAATATGTATGAAAACCAATTCTGTGGGACCCAGTGATTAATCTTGGATATTACAACAGCAATTTGAGTAATTTTGATCTGTAAATTGGTATATAGAATCATTTTAATTTTCACTGTAAATATTTGGAACATGAATATCAAGAAACAAATATATTACTATAAACAGAAGATGGATAGGAAAAAGGCTATAAAAAAGCTTTGAGGCAAAGAGTAGCTAAGCATGCTTATAAGCAAAATTAAACCAAACAGAAAACTGTATTACTCTCCTGATGAGCAAAGTGGAATGTAAAGAAGAATTTATAAAGTTGATATATGGCCATAACGTATAACACCTTTAAGACGTGGTAAGGAGTTTTCATTTTATTCTAAACTACAATGTGAATCTATTGAAAGGCAAATTAGTGACATACTAAAAATTCCTTTTTTTTTTCAGCAGCAAAAAAGTAGAAGGCAAAAACTGGCAACATCCACTAGAAGACTATTGTAATAACCTAAGTACGAAATTATGTTGACTTGAGCTGGAGTACTGGCAGAGGAGAAGAGAAGATATGGGTAGATTCAAAATATTTTCAAATATATATAAAAATGTACCTGAGTTCTCACGGGTTGGATGTGGAGGGTATGAAACCGAGGATGATGATGGTGGTGATGATGGTGGTGATGATGATGATAGATAGTTCTTACTGTGTATTTTCTGTAAGTAAAGCACCATGCAAAACACTTAACAAAGCCACTAATTTAGTCCTTGCAATAACCTCAACATACAGGTTTTACTGGTATTATCTCCATTTTAAAAGTGGCTATGGACTGGATGTTTGTGTTCTCCTAAAAGTTTATGCTGAAGCCCTAATATCCAATGTGAGGGTATTAGGAGGTGAGGCCTTTGGGAGGTAATTAGGACATAAATGTAGAATTCTCATGAATCGAAATAGTGTCTTTATAAGAATAGACACAGTAAAGGCTTTCTCTCTCCAGCATGTGAGGAAACAGCAAGGAGATAACCATCTGCAAACCAGAGAGTGATCATATTAGCACCACGCTCTTCAATTTCCAGCCTCCAGAACTGTGAGAAATAAATTTCTATTAAGTTACCTGGTCTATGGCTTTTCGTTAAAGAAGCCTGAACTGTCTAAGGTACAAGTGATGAAAATGTGACACAGAGAGGTACAAAAAATTGTCCAAGGTCAGTTAGCATAATATTGTAGGGTCAAGATTTGAACAATAGAGGCTGTGTTCCTGGTCATTGTATCTCACTGATATGTATGTTTTCTTGCTTGAACAACTAAGTGGATTGTGAAGTTATTTAGAATAAAGCAGAAATTAAGGAGTTAAAGTAGAGGTGAAGTGTTGAAAAAATAGCATAATTTTGAACGTAAGTCTGATGGCTGGAGATGCAGAAGAGAACTGTGATCTCAAGATAAGCATGTGATTCTGATGTTTATTTCTAAAGAATGTGTGATACCACATTCTTATGTGTATCACAGGGTAGATACACAACATAGGGATGGAGAAATAGTCATTACCAAAATGGAGACACATGTTCATTTAGAGGTAAGGTGTTAAAAAAAAGAACCTTATTCAAAGGCTTAGAAAGATCTGCAACATAGATAGAAAATTGAGAAAGACATGCATCAGAAGGCCAAGAGAAGAGTGTTTTATGAAATAGGGATTGGTTAATTATATTGAATGCTGACAAGTAATAGGAGGATGCATAAATACACAAAGAATTTGGCAACAAAATAGAAAAATGGAAGAAATACCCTGTGGGAACAGGATAGAAGGTGGTCCTATGAGGGCTTCCTTATTTCCTTCAAGTCTAACTCTCTCCTGGTAACAGAGAAACCAGTGGCTGTATCGACTTGGGGAACAGTAGAATTAACGTATATATTTTTACTTTTCCCATGGAGATAGAAAAGATGTGTATACTTATATGATAAAGAAATAAGACAACAGGCAGTGCCAACTATACCAATTATTATTCATTCATCCTAAACACTGTGCTTTGCAATGTGACAGCTGACTCGAAAACATTCCAGCTCCAGTCCCCACATCAAGGCTGTGAGGTGAATATTACAGTACTATTTTATACAGATGGAAATCCTGAGATTGGGCTGGGATAATTCACAGGCTGATGGTCACTCAGCAAGTGAGGAATGGATGCATAATGAGGATGTGAATGAATTCAGAGCCAATGTCAGACAATGGCACACCCCTCTCCACTCCTAATCTCTTCTTTGGCTTTGTCTTTTCTCGTTGATTTGAAGAGGCTTCTCTAGAATGCCAAATATTTGCTAACCGTCAAGATTTCTGCCAAGTCAAAATTCCATTTGCTGCCAAACAAAAATCTGGCCCAGGGATAATAAACAGGAAGATATATGAGAGACTACAGCGTTAGAGTGACTGCTTTATAAAAGTGCTGTGTATATATAGCTATAACTAAATTTTCCAGATCTGGCCCCAGCTGCACATGAGAAGTTCTTAATGTCCAGTCTGTTGAGTTCTGCTGGAATGAAATTCATCTTTCTATTTTTCTCCCCATCCTCTACACCCAGAGTTTTAGAATAAAGAGCTTTGTAAGTATAAGGAACGCCAATATCACTTTATGTGCCTGAATGCATCACACACACACACACACACACACACACACACACACACACACACACAAGGCACACACACACATCTTAAATAATTTTTATTCTTGATTGTTACCATATAGCACACAGCTATTTTGAAAGGTTATTTTATAGAGCTGGCAAAGAAGGAATGATGAAACAAACAAAAAATACTGCTAATCTAATTTTTAAAAAAACAAAAAGAACTTTTAGGGAATTCCCATTGTATTGGCTTTCAAAATTAAAAAGTTGTTTCTTGCCTAATTTTAAAACTAGACTCTTTTTAATGTGTCAGTCCATATAACAAGGAAATTATACTTCTATTATTTTTTTTTTAAAAAAGCAGTAGGATTCCTCCAGCCCTATTTGCTTTCAATAAGCTAGCTTTGCTTTGTGCAATGCAGACTTTATGTGCCCCTATATAAATAACTGAGGGGAAAGGAGGCAAAGGAGTCTTCTTAGTTTCTCTATTACATGAATCAACAGAAACAAGAGCTTTCTTCCAAGAGGAAGGACATGAGTAGATTGCACGTGTATAGTTCTGCCTTTTGTGAGGTTCTAGTTGAAGAACTAAGAAATCCAGTGACAAAAGTACCTTTCAGATGATGCTGACTTGATGAAATGCCAGAGACACCATCTATTCTGGAAAGAAAGTATATTTCTCAGGGCTAAGATACCAAGATCAGTTTCTATGGTCCCAAGTATGGTTGTGGGTCACTCTTACAGGAGCTGCTGAAGACGTTCAAACCTTTAAAAGAAATTTGCTGTTAACCCCCCTCTCCTCCAGTGAGAGGCAGTGGGACTCTCGCTTGATTTATACTAGAAGCGCCAAAAAGCCCAATCTTCCTCACTGAACAAATAAGAAATCAAACATTGTCACATTCTTGTGGGGTTGGGGGATCAACTTATACCTTGATTCTGAGGTTAATTTTTATATTTAAGAAGGGTTTAAATTCAGGTTTTTGGGAAGACCATAGAATAATCATGTTGATAGCTTAATATTATTAATATTAATAGCAGAGATGTTCTTCAACTGTACAGCTGTATGCCATCCTTAATTAGTTCATGCATCAAATCTGAAATGGTTCTCTTTCTTCAACACACAAATTAAAGTAATGGGACCCAGCAGCAGTTGGATTTATTTATTATATATCTATATTTGACTAGAAATTACCTCCATAGTATATTTAAGAAATCCTCTTGACTGGGTGCAGTGGTTCATGCCTGTAATCACAGCACTTTAGGAAGCCGAGGTGGGCAGATCACCTGAGGTCAGGAGTTTGAGACCAGCCCCGCCAACATGGTGAAACACTGTCTCTAGTAAAACACAAAAAAGTAGCTGAGCATAGTGGTTGCACCTGTAATCCCAGCTACTTGGAAAGCTGAGGCAGGACAATTGCTTGAACCCTGGAGGCAGAGGTTGCAGTGGCCAAGATCGCCCCACGACACTACTGCCTGAGTGGCAGAGTGGGACTCTGTCTTAAAAAAAAGAAAAAAAAAAGAAAAAGAAATTTTCTCTACTATAGACTTGTGGAAGAGAAGCTCAAATGACAAGTTTAATTCTACAAATATCACTTCTTTGAGTATTTGACCAGGAGATTACTTTGTTTATATTTAACACATACTTTATTTGCAGACAATAATTGTTTCTTGTGCATATTTCTTTCTGTTTTCCGTTAAGACTGAGAGTTTCTGCAACTGTATTCTAAATGTATTGACAGAGCTGTTGCTAATTAAGTCATTTCTTTACCTTCTCCCTCTAAAATTATTGGTTCATAGGGATATTTTAAAAAGCATAACAAAATCTTGTTGCCAGTGGATATTCAGGAGTATAATTCATTTAATTCTTTAACTCACATTTTAATAGAATCTGTAATGATTTGTTGAGCAAAGAACTGGTGGATTTGGCTTGGAAAAAGCAATGACCCTCATTCCCTGCCTTGTCTTATATCTGTTCATGCAAGTTTTATGACAAAGTGGAAGCCTGGTATATTTAATGTGCTCTCAAAGACATATTCTTTGTCCTTTTTTAGGTCTTTTAAAGATTTAATATTCCCTTTGTGTAGAAATTAAAGCTGGCTGAGATAAAGTAGGAGCAGAGCTATATCTCCAGAATTTTATATCCTACATAGAGTTATAAAGGTACATTTAACAACTCCCCTAGTTCAAACCATACCAGTGTTTTAGCTTCCAAATGCATTTCTACTGGCTGCTGAAGAGAAAGATGTTTGATGGTTTGGTTAACTCTCTTCCCATTTTCATTCCTTATAAGTATGCAAAGCTCTGAGGGTAAAAAAATACCTGAGACATTTACATGTGCATGATCATGAAATAAAAAGTGATGAAACAGAGAAAAAGATTTCATTTCTTGGAAAAGTAAATGATTCAGTGCTAATACAGTTAGAAATGGTTCATAACTTATTACAGATGTTTAAAATGCAAGCAATTCAAGGGGTTTATCTCTAAAAAAAGAAACCACTACAAGAATTTATCAGAATTTTGTACTGCTTGATTTATTTTTACTGGGACTTACTATTATTCTAATTATAAAAAAAAAACAAAATGAAATATTATTTGAACATACACACATCAAAATACCTATATCTAGGTGGTAGAGATCATTTGTAATGGAGTTATTTAAATAAAACTGACTTGTTCCAAGTCTAGTGTAGGAAAAGTGTTTAGGGACAATGATTTTGGCAGGACAGTAATACACACTTTGGTTTTGAGATGCATTCCCACATTCACACCACCAGAAAGCTGTAGGTAAATTGCCTCCTTTCAGGCAGTAGACTTTGCTGCAGAGTGAAGTTTTAATGCTAATACACAAACAAGAACCCTCGGTAACTCCATTCTTTACAATATTTATGTCAGTAATGACATATTTTTGACAATTCTTTGAATTATATCTTAAATACATCTCAGGAACAATCTCCCAATGACATTAGGATACAAATATTTATGGCTCTCAGAGGAAATTTCTGACTTTGATTCATCTGGTGAAGCATGACAATCAATACTCATATTCTCTGAGACTTCATCCTTCTGTTGAATGGGCAGTTAACTTTGTAGATCTGATCGTGAGTTTCAAATCAACTTGAATATAAAAGTGACAGACTGCAATCTGGATCCTTTAAAAGAATCTAACATATTAACAGGGCAAGCCCATGACCTCTGGTGCTCAGTCATGACCTTTGGTGCTCAGCCATGCCATCCTTTCATTCTAGTGAGGATTTGACGTCCACACAGTGTTCAATTTGTCTGTCTGTCAGAACCAGGAACCAATTTGTTACACTTTCCGTGGACTGCGTGGCAGCAATCAAGGTCTTGGTTTGAATTTTAGTGGCTAAATCTTGCTTTGTAGATATTCTTACAAGCCATTTGTAAAAACCCATGCTGTCATGACAGAATCTGTTTTCAAGGAGACAGGTGTTAAATGGACCTTTGTTTATTTGTCCACCAGGACTTTTCTGCACATGGCTTCCTTTCTGTCGAGAATGCTTCCCTGACACTCTTTCCCACCTGTCAAATTCCTCTACAAATTTCAAAATCCAGTGAAAAAGGTACTTATGAGAACCTTCCTTGGCTTTCCCAGGCAGTCAGTTGTTCCCTATCTTCTATGATTTCTCTTATTTGCACGTACTTCTATTTTAGCACTAGCCACATTTGCTGAAATATAGGAGCAAGAGCAAATGCTTTGGAGTTAAGAGAGAATTTGAGCTGAATTCCAGCTCATCCATCTACTAGGTTGGCTGGCTTGTTTTCTGACCACATTTTTTTTTAACCTCTCAGCCTCAGTTTTTTCATTTTAAGACAGGAAAAATGAGATTTATCTCCATAGCATTATTTTGCTATTGGCTAGTTTTCTTTCTTTCTTTTTTTTAAATATATATTTGGGCCCAACACAAAGGAAGCATTCAGTAAATATCCATTAGAAAAGTGAATGCCTCCATCCCCCATCATGATGGAGGCAGCAAACCACATTGCCATGTGTGTACCTATACAACAATCCTGCATGATCTGCACATGTACCCCAGAACCTAAAGTATAATTAAAAAAAAAAAAAGAAAAATGAATGCATTCTTCCTTTATCTCTTGTAGTCTAACTATATATATGACAAGCATTCTTCTAGTTGCCAGGAATACATAGTGACTAAACCATTCAGAACTCTTGACCTCCTGGTACTTTCATTCCAGACGAGAATATTAAAAATAATTATTAAGCAAATAGATATCCACTATAGATTAAAATGGTAAGTATGCTGAAGAAAATACTGTAGGTTAATGAGGTGTTGAGAACTTTTGGTCAGGAGTTTGAGGAACAGTTGGATTCTATGGTGGTAAAGCTGGCTTCCTATATTTGATCTGAGACCTAAGGAAATAAAAGGCTTTTGGAAAAATATGGAGAAATAACTTTTTTAGAAAGAGGATAGAGCAAGTTCAAATGCCCGGAGTGGGAAGGTCTCTGGAAGTGTTTGGGGAGTAGAGACAGAGCCAGTGAACTGGAGTCCAATAAGGTAATGAAAGTGTGTTTAGAGGTGAAGTGGTTTTAGAAAGAGGCAGGGGCCGGGTCATGAGGGCCTTGCCTGAGGCAGGAGCCGCTAAGTCCAGAGTAGAATCCAGGGTGACACCAGACCTTGTTCCGTTAACTTGTGAAATGTTTCACATTATCAGGATTTGGTTTGTGAACTGAAAATTTTATCTGGCAATTCCAGAAGTTATCTATTGTTTTCTGAAGAGGGAAAGGTTGGCAAAGAAGGAAACACTCATAAATCGTTTTTGCTGTGGAGTTTATTCTCACAGCACCACCCTGGTGGGATGTTCAGGCAGGGCTTAGGAATCAAATCTCTACTTAGCTCCCTGAGTGACCTTGTGCAAATAACTAGACCCTTCCAAATCTCAGTTCCTTCATTTGGAAGAAGGAAGTAATAACAGACTTCGGTAGTCACCCAATTTGGCTTAGCCATGATTATTATTATTATTATTATTATTATAGCTGATAAACTTCTTATAAGTGAGAGTGTGATTTGTTTCCTGGCAGAAAAGGATAAATCATTCTTCTATTCTTCGCTTAGGCGTCACCTCTGATCCCAACCACCTCTTGGGTGACTCCATTACATTCTGCGCAAACGCTTACCCCTGAAGCACGTTATCATGCTGTACTTGCCTATGTGTGTATCATTTTCCTAGCCATCACATAGCAAAACAGTTAATGCCATGCGATTAGGGACCTTCTTTATTCATTATTTTATTCCCTGTATCTAAAGCAGAATCTGGTTTGTATCTTGCATATAATTATTATTTGTTAAATTCCCTCCAGAATGTGGGGAAAAAAATTATTAAGCTTGCTTATTATCCCCCTCACAAAACACAATTAGGGTAGAAATTGGAGGTGGTTAAATTTGCAATTAATATAGAGAAATTTGTTCTCTCCATCGAAGTTGTTCCCAGGTAAAATCAGTGGCCTCCATAGGGAGTGTGTGTTCAGGGGTGCATCAGAAGACTGCTTGGCAGGGACATTCTAGAGGTGAGATGAGCATCACATAGCTATTTTGAGAGACTTTCTTGTAGGTTGCTTCCAACCTTGGAATTCTTTAATTCAAGTCTTTTCATGGTGGCATGAACAAACGAAAGGATTGGATGTAGAATATGAGACTAGCACGATATGTGAGAATGGCAAATAAATGCCATATTTCATGATTTCCAAAGCAGAATTATTTCCTGTAATTTTCTGCCATGTGATGTCTTGATGTCTTATAGTCTCTCTGAAAACTGTTTTGGAAAACATTTCAATCCTTCTCCCACTCAGTTTCTGGTGGTGCTCTCCATGTACTTGGCAAAACTTGTTTAATAAGTGCTATATTTCAATTTGCCTGATAATAAATGAGTCAAAGGAGAGTGCAGATAACTGCATTTCCATTGACCATTTTAGCAACAGAAAACAGCAAATGCCTATTGACTGACAGAAGTTACGGAGCAAGCCAATGACAAGATGATTGAAATATCTGCCTTTATCCTTCCAGCTCCTTGTTCCATCAAATAAATGAAACTATATTGATGCTGTGTTTATATTTGGGGAAGCACGCACATGAACGTTGCCTGATGTTGGCTTTTACAAATATTATTAGAAAATAACCAGCTGTGTTTGGACTTGATGAAGCTATTTATTATTTTAAATACTTGGAAGCAAGGAAGGTTGCCTGCATGCTTTGTCAGTATGGTGTGATCTCACTAAAAGACCTGATGTGTATGTACCAAAATTTAGTAAAAGAGGGCAATTCCTTCAAACTTCAAATGCTGATGAACGGTTTTGCTTATTTCTAATAGTATTCCATTCAGTTCACATAGCCTAAATTATTTCTGAAACATTACCTCAGCAGAGTTTGTTAATACATTCTTTCATGTCTGCCCACCTTTTAAACATTCAGTTTATACTTAGGTTCCCCCTGGCTAACTTCATGTAGCGGATAGGCAAACTTTATCCTAAAAAGTAGCAAAATGAACCTCAATGTTTAAGCAATTAACGGATATACACAGTATATTTATATAAGGCCATGTTTAAGACACTCTGCCTAAGGTATTGCAGACAAAATTTTCTTATAATTAAAATTTCTTTCTTTCATTAGCTTACCTGGCTAGCACTACATGTGAAAACTTATTTACAGAGAGACAGCAAATTACATTCATTTTCTGCTCTTTTCTTTATTGTTGCCAATGCATTACAGAGGGCCCAGAATCCTGTTCTAGTTCAGCTTCCTGCCCCTATACTTAAAATTTTCTCTCATCATTTACCATGTTTTATTGGTGAACAAGTACAACAAAATGTGGAATACACATTTCAGTTCTCTGAACATTTTTGAGTTTTGTCTATTTACTCTCTTTCTTCATAATGGTAAACAAATTATTTATTCTGCTGCAAAACTCATTTTAATGAGGCATTTAATAGAATAGTTTAGTAAAACCTGGACACAATAGCTGTCACAAAAAATAACTGGATAGGAAATAGTGGAAATGAATCTTTCTTCTGCATTTCTTTGTATTAAGTACTTGCATAGGTGTTGTTTAATCTTCAGAATAGCTCTAGGAAGAAGAAATTGTACATAATTTAACGCATTAAGAAGAAAATTGAAGAAGTGAAGGAATTTGCCCAATCACATGCATCTAGCCAGTTTCAGCAGTGAGATTTTTTTCTAGTTTGTTGTGCCTTAAAATGTTTGCGCTCTGTGGTATTTTATGCTGTCCTTTTTTCATGTAGGAATCAGGGTTTAATCCATTTTTGACTGAGGCAGTTCAAATTAAATGTAATATGGAGAAATTACCTCTATAGCCATATGAATAGCAAAAAAAAAAAATGCCACTTAGAGGAATCTTTATGGGAAAAAATGAGAAGCAAACTACTACTTTATGAAATAGGACTTTAAAAATCAATTAAAATGAAACTAATGCAATTAATTTCCTTTAGGACTAAAAAAAAATCAATGCTAAAGCTTGAAATAAATGGATTCAGTTAAAACCACTGGAAATTAGTTATTGGTTTCTGTTATTATTATTTATATTAATTGTTGGGATGAATAGAGCTATCCCCACTGATTTTCATTGCCATGAAAATTGAGCTTAGAATATACCGCAAGGGTGC
Organism: Ateles fusciceps; assembly: GCA_036589455.1. Lineage (NCBI taxonomy): Eukaryota > Metazoa > Chordata > Mammalia > Primates > Atelidae > Ateles > Ateles fusciceps. The sequence continues at coordinate 2,313,114 of JAZHEH010000564.1, read as the reverse complement.
TCATCTCCTGATTTGAAAGAATTTTTCATATGTTTACCTTTTAAAATATAAAAAATAAATCTTCAATATTTGTGTTCAGTTATAAAGTTGAAGCATATGTTTTAAGAATAGTAGAACTTGATACAAACAAAGGATTTCAATGAAAAATATGACTCATGAGGAAGTTTATTCAGAAAGACGACATTGAGTTCCTAGCCCTTTAAATGTACATAGGGTTAAACTATAAAAGTGCTGAGATAAATCTTTGCATGTGGAACAAGGTATAATAATTATGACTGGCCTAAACTATAGACTCATTTGATGTGATCAAGTGATGCCCATGTTTTATAATTGACGGACATTATTTCCCAAAACCCCCTTCCCAAAATGTGCTCCACAACGTCCCTGAAGTATCTTCATTATCATAACATGACTTTGTATTTAGCATTACCCTCTTCTCTGGAAGCTTCTTTTAAAATGTTGATATTCCAACAATTAGATAACCTCCCTTCTTGACAGGATATTCATGACCAATGTACGAAGAAAATAAACTATTTTGTTATGAGAGACAGAAGACACCAATAGCAAACTTTGCGTATTCTACCACTGTATTTAGAACCAGTCTCAAATTTAGCTGGATTTCATATTCATGGGTTCAGCTTTACAGCTTATTTAATATTTTGAAATATAAAGTCACATTGGAAGACTTACCATGAATAGACCAAGAATCCTTAATTCAAAGTATCATTTAGAAATGTTAATTTTTGTCAGTCAATATTAAACCATCTTCTTGGGTTTCCCTCAGTGATATCCTGACTCTCTGGATGTCACTTCCACTTTATTTTTCACTATCAATGTCATCTATATTCCTCTTTTCTTAGTTGTACTCATCCAACTTTTACTGACCACCTACTATAAGCCAGGTTCTCTCTAGATACTTGGATTACAAATAAAGATATACTGTTTCTTCCACCTTGAAGCATTTCAATTTTGGAAGAGGGGGCAATCAGGGGACACAAAATTACATAGATTTCCTAAAAGACCATACTTTAAAAGTAAGATGCACTAAAAAAAACACATACAATTTATAAAGTATATAGAATCTGGGGATGGGGTGAAATTGACACTAAAAATTTTTACATAAACAGAAAAATGCTTTTTAAAAACTGTTTTAAAATACTCCTGCCTTTTCAGAGGTTGATTTATCTTGAGGCAAGCAATAAATACTTTTGCTCTCAGAAAACCACCAAAACTTATTTTCTCATCATGTGAATAGGAAACACATACTCACCATTATGGCCATGGAAGGCATAGCAGGCCAAAGGCATCTTTACCTAAATAGAGATATGTTAGGTATACAAATTAATTGCTCTGCCTGGTAAATGAAGTTGGATGTATCTTTCAATATAAAATAAGTGCAAATTTTGTATGCCTCTTTGGGAAAAATAGTACCTTTGTTTGTTTGATTTAAAACACCTTTCTTATATTTGTAAATTTTGGGTTTCTCTTATGGAGTTTGATATAGCTGTCTTTGAGCAGCTCTTTGTAAAGGAAAAGCTGTGATGGAAGCCTCTTAGGAAGGTGATGAAGGCTGTTCTTTATTTCAACCGTAAAGAGACCATGAGAAGGAACTAGACCAGGTAAACACTGAACTTGGATTATTGTGTTGCGATGTGATTGTGTCCTTTAGGCCAAGGGGACTAACCCAGCAATAAGATTGCGACTTGGGTTTCTCCTGAAGGGAACGGCATTTCCCACGATCAGCAAACCTGAGAAGTGTCCAAAGATGGGACAGGAAATAAGGAAATGAAACCCAAGGCCTGGATTCTTAAACTTCAAGGGGGGCAGACTCTCTTGCTATTACGCCTACTCAAGGTCGAGTAAACACAGGTGTTCACATGATGATGATGATGCCTGGGTTTTGTATAAAAAAAGACTCAGAATTTAAGTAATTTAAATAACTAATTACTAGGCCATATCAGGAAATGACTGACTTCTAATTGCCAAGGGTTTGTAGTGCCATCATTTGAACAATTCCAAAGATTGAGTTCCTTTAGTTGCTATGATAACAGAAAAATCACTGTGCTATGCAATTATGAATACAAGGTGATTGTTTTGATGTCTATAAAATGTCTTAATTTGGGGGATACTCTATGTACCACATTGGTGTTACCAATGCATGCTTCTGCCACAAAACAGACCTAGAGAGTCTGTTCCCCAATAAATTGCCACTAGGGGGCAGCAGGACTTTATTTAATCCAAAGTAAAATCAAACTTTTCTTTTCTTTTTTTTTTTTTTTTTTTTTTTTTTTGAGGAGTCTTCTCTGTCCCCCCAGGCTGGAGTGCAGTGGCGCAATCTCGGCTCACTGCAACCTCCGATTCAAGCGATTCCCCTGCCTCAGCCTCTCGAGTAGCTGGGACTACAGGAGCACACCACCACGCCCAGCTAATTTTTTGTATTTTAGTAGAGACGGGGTTTCACCCTGTTAGCCAGGATGGTCTCGATCTCCTGACCTCGTCATTCGCCCGCCTCGGCCTCCCAAAGTACTGGGCTAACAGGCGTGAGCCACCGCGCCCGGCCTAATCAAAGTATTTTCTAAAGTACCAATGTTCATACTAGCAGTAACATAATAGAGGTGTAGCAGTGACTTCTCACTCACTATTCTCTTTTGCAGCTTGGTTTTTAGAAGACTATAAGCAACCAAAATAAGACTTACTAAGAAAGACATAATAGGACTTGAAGCACCTTTGATTTTTTCAAAGAAAACAGATGGACGATATCTGAATTTGTTTGATGTATCCTAAACTGTACCAAAGAAACTGCATTTCAGTGTTTTTGTCTCGTTCTGTGTTATAAAAGCAGCCACTACTTTTGCATTCAACGTTTGCATAGTAACCATGTTCTATCTCATTTTTATAATGTTTCAAATGACTGAATCTTCAGTTAAGAGAATTATTTGATCTCAGAAACATAAATCCCTAATCAATGCAGAAAAAAAAATAATAGAAAAGTTTTGGCATTACTTTCATATCTTGTAAGGCATGGAATTCTGTTATTTCTCTTCCTAAATGATTCCTACATTCCGTCCCCCCCCGCCACCACCACCACTTCTCCTGCCTAAACTTGTCTGTCATATCTCCCCTGTGTTATTACACAAGCCTCCTAATTTGTCTCCCTGCAACTGTCCCCTCCTCAAGCTCACCCTACAGATAAAGCTTTTGTTAATGCGACTGGATGAGATCTCTGTCTGCTCTCCCTGAGTCTCCTTTGTGGGTCCTTCGTCCTCTCTTTGACCTCAAAATCTCTGTCTTCTATTTTAGTCTTACCAATTTATACTCCTTCCCTAAGTGATGTCATACTGTCCAATGGCTTTAGAGACCAGATTAATGTTTTGGACTGTCTTCAGTCCCTGAGTTGTAGCATTCGCTTTCACATTCATTTGAATGTTGAATAAGCATCTCAACTTCACAAGTCCAAAATAGATCTCTTGATTTCTCAAGCTCCCACCAACCTTCTCCATATCTATAAATGGCATCATCCTGACTCTGTTATTCATGCTCAGATCATGCCTCTCTCTGCCTGAAAATCCATATCACATTCATTTCCAAGTCTTTTCAGTTTCGCCTCCAAAATATTCCCAGAATCTATCTACCTCTTAACCCTCTGTCACCACCACAACCAATTCTTGCATTCTTCTCACATAGAAGGCAACAATTAACTCCTAACACACTTCTCTGCTTCCAATCTTGCTCCAATCAGTCAATTCACACAGAAGATGAATGCTTTTTAAAAAATCAAATTGTATGACTTCTTTGTCCTATACTCTAATTATTCCCTATTGGAAAAATTACAAAATGTAATCTTCTGCTCATACTGGTTAAGACTCTTCATGAAATGAAACTGTCTCTCTTTCTGACCTTATCTCTCATCACTCTTGCACTTATCCTTCCACTGTATTCATACTTATCATTCAAATCCTTGTACTTACAGTACCATCCCACCTTCAGGCCACTCTGTTGGCTTAGGAGCTTTCTCCCAGACATTTTTATGACTTGCTCTTTTATATCCACTTTTGCTTCGGGTCTTTTCTCAGAGACCTTCCCTATTCAAACTCTCTAAACTAGAACCTCCGAAGATAGCCTGTTGTATTGGCAGTTTCTAATGAAGCATGGCCCCTGATGTTGACATATGTATGTGGTCACCTCCCTTGAAACAGGCTAACTCTGGGGCTCAATCTAATCAACAGGAGAGGTGACACTTTGCCATTTATGGGCCCAAGCCATAAGTGGCCTCAAAAGTTCTGCTTTTGTGTTCATTCAAGACCATGCATAAATCTTGATATGTTCACTCTCCATTTGTGCCTTTCCTACTGCATGTAAATATTCAAATTAAGACTTTTGCATAAAAGTAAAGTAAAAAAGTCTTTCTTCTCCTTTGTGACTGAGCTACAGAATTGTTGGGTATACTCAGAGCTGCCAGGCTGGCACACACAGGTGTGGCCTGCTGGCCTGTTTCTGATTGGTCACTGGTGCCCATGGGTACCAATCGCAACATATTCTGATTACCTCTGCCTAGGTTCCATGATATTAATCACCTACAAATAGTTCAGTCTAACTACAGATCTCCCCATTCCACCCTTTCCATGATCAGCAATAACTTTCTCTTAGTCAAGATCCAAAAACATTGACTCTCTTTCCTAAACCAGCTACTTCAAGACACACCCTATCCTCCTTCCATATTATTATAAAACAACGACCATCTCTTGTGTTTCAGAAACATTCCTCTACTTATATTTTGGAATCCAACGAACCCTCTCTCTCTCCCTTCACTTCCTCTCTTTAAAGTAACCTTCCTTTGGTATATTCAATTGCACTTTTCTTTTGGTTCTTAAGGATGTTCAAATACATACATACATACACACACACATACATATTTATATATATATATATAATATTTCAATTAAATATGTAGAGAAACCTAAGTGTACATTTATTCTCCTTCGGATATCACTTTGACTTGTAATCCATGGAGAAGCACCACTCCCTAAATAAATGTTTGTACCTGCTTCTTCCACTCCCTCACACCCCTCTCACTTTTCAATCCATTTCCCCTTTGTTTCTAGCCTTATGTGTCCAACAAAGCAATACCCACTCTGACCTGTATGTTGCCTGACATTTTCAGTCCTCTATCCCTTATTTCTCAGCAGCATTTTAAACTATGGATTATTGCCTTCTTTTGAAATATTATCATGACTTGGCTGCCATGACATGCCACTGGCCTTTGTTTTAATGCCTGTATAGCCCCTGCTTCTCTGCCTCCTTTGCCTACCCAGCCTTCTAGCCTGGGCTACTTCATTATGGCATTCATCAGAGCCTGATTCTTGGTCCTTGCTCATTTGCTCTTTCTGCACTCCCCCCTACCCCAGGCAATCTTACTCATTTCTGTGTACTCACCACATATATACAGATGACTTCAAAATTTGAAAAAGAGTGAGATGACTCCTCCCAACGCCAGCCATGGATCCGTTACGTTATATATTCCTCTTAATGTCTCAAAGACATTTTAAAAACTTACCAAAATTGAGCATATGCTCTCTACTCCTCAATCCACTTCCATGTTTTTTCTTCCTGTGTTTTTTTCTTCTCGATTAGCATTACCAGACACCATGTCCTGCATTACCCCTGTAGTCAACACCAAGTACATTGTGTATATACCCTCTCCTTGTAATTGTCAGCATCGTGGATCAACCTATTATTATTTGTTTGTTGGACTGATGCAAAATCATTTACTTATTCACCCATACATACCATGGTTCATCCACAACCTGCTGAGTGACTTTTTGCAAATAGAAATAGGGATATGTGACAATGCCATTCCTGCTCCTCGCTTAAAACATTCCTAGGGCTTCTTAATGCTCCTTGGAAATTCATGAAACTCCCCATTCTTAAAGCTATGACGCTTCATGGTAAGCTGCACCACCTTGCTCGTCCCGGCTTGTTGCACACACCTCTCTCCGCTCTAACCCACTGGCCTTTACTTGTTCTCTTGCACTCACTCTGCTTCCACCTGGAGAAGTCCTTTGCCCCCACAAATCCTTATGATTAGGATGCTCTTCCCTCTATTTTTTACCTGGTTAATTCCCTTTCATTCTTTAGCGACAATTCCCTTGGATAATTGTCACAGTGGTCTCTGACAAGGACAATTATCTCATTATATCCTTTCGGAGCTCTCTATCTCTTTTTAGGCTAAATGCCATTTATACATGTGATCATTTGATTAGTATCTTTACCAATAGAATGCAAAATCTTCAAGGGAAAGGGCAATATTTATTCATTTAAGCCTACATCTATATTCCCAAAGATCAATCAAATACCTGGTACTTAGTAACAATAAACAGTTAAATAAATGACTTAATGAAGGAGGAAAAAAGTGTTCTTTCCTAGTAATTTCACTCTGACAAATGCATTACGTTGTTCATTATTCAAGAAAACCTTGGAAATGAGTACACCTGTATCCCAAATACTCTTCTAGAGAAATTCTTGATACTACTACAGAGTTGAATAAGACATTACTGTGAAAGGCTAGATGTACTAGGCTACATCTTGTCCATTATGAGGGAATTTAGTGAATTAGGCAGCACGTTCTTGGGTGGAAATGGTGGAGTAGAGATCCTAAGACACCATTCACATGCCAGGGACCAGGGTTTCCATAGAGACGAGGGACTGAAAAGAGCAAAACATTTGGGAGCGAAAAGACCAAAGTAAAGGGTTCAGTCCGTAAGCCTATTTTCAGAAGCAGGATGGTATCTTGTATCCAGACATCCAGGGAGATATTAGGCAGCTCATCTGAGGCTCAGATGGGAACAGCACTACTTGTCCAACGTTTGTTTGTAATTATGAAGAGGAAGTTTTTGTTGCCACCATAACAGAAGTCTGTTATTGACATTTGATGGGTTCAAACTATAATACCAAATGCCCTGCAAAGGTACAGGGCAGTCTTGCACAATAAAGAGTTTATTTAATTAATTAATTTATTTATTTTAATTTTTTCTCTGAATTCTGAGAGCACCCCCCTTGAAGAAATGCTGTTAGCCGACAGGTTCCTTGAGGACCGAATTTATATTTTGTTCCTCTGGGTATTCTAGCAGCAAGTATAGTGCCTGACCCGCAGTGAATGCATACTGAAAACAGACTTCAGCCGCTTGTCAGTGATCTAATAGGAATGCATCAATGTATCAATTTATATTGATTCAGTGGTAGAGACGATAAGGACTCTTGTGTGCGAGCAGAGATTGAAAAGAGCAGCCTTTTCTCAGTTGTAAAAAAATAATAATAATTAGAAGTATCAGAAACGATAAGTTATAGAGATGAGAGTGGTAACCACAATTGAAAAGTAACTATAAAAACTGATATTTATATAGGATTTTAATTTCAATGTTTTACTAATTACATGGGCTGGAAGTGGAGTCTTGAACTTCTAGGCTTCAGCAATTCTCCTGCCTCTGTTTTCCAAAGTGCTGGGATTACAGGCATGAGCCACTGCACCTGGCCTTGGAAGATATTTTGATGCATGCATTAGTGGAAAGGAGCAGGGGCTTAGAAAACATGGAACAAAATAGAGAATAAATAAGGGAAAAATCACTTGTCCTTGGTTTTCAAAAGACTCACAAAACCAACCACTGCCCTCTGTGATGGAGACATTCTTTAGTCAGACTCAGTATAATAGTTCTGAAGCAGCAAGGGTAATCGTATTGATTTTGAAGGAATGTCTGGTTAATTTTTCACAAGGCGTAGATCCCTCAAAAATCAATAACTTTCTGCTGTATCTTTATTCCTCTGAATAAACTGTGTCTGTCGGAGAAACTTGATTCTTAAGCTCAATCGGATTCATAAAACATTCACAGACACATAGCACAAAAGAAATGTAAGCTTTCCCTAGGAGTGGTAAGTATTTAACCTCAACATAGGACAAAGGTTCCTTTTTCTGATCTATTCTTGTCCTTGAACAGGCATTAGTAGGGACTGTGACTTCTGTTATGTAAATGCTTCTTTTAAGCATTGGTTCCCTTCCCTAAAGGAAAGACGCTTCCACAGAGGAGATAAAGTGCATATCTGGAAAGCAGAGCTTAAGCAAGTATCTTTCATAAAAAATCTGAGATTATTAGGGTGGCTGTTAAAAATGTATTCATTGTATTGTACTTTTATTTACCAAGATCAGCGTACAATTATAAATATTTCTGGAACAAATAAAAATATCCTTTGGGGCCAGAATTAAAATGTTATCCAATAATAGAACTTAAGGAAATCATTGAGTGATTCCTGGTCTTTCATTTTATAGAGGAAGAAGCTAATGCCCAGAGAGGTTAAGTATTCTTCCAAAGGTCACACAGTAAATGTCTTATTTATTAAATTGGAAATGCCACTTTGAAAAGAAATCAATGAACAGTCATTTATCAAGGACAAGGAACGTGCAAAGTTGAAAACCATGATAATGTCTGGATTGGAATAAATACAGAATGCAAAAACTCAACTAATAGAAACAGGGAAAATAAGATAGAAGAGAACATTCTACAAATGTATTTCAATGCTAGAAAAGCTGCCCACATTCAGCTAAATATCACTGATGACTCATTTTCTTATAAATCCAGCTATAACACTTGACAAGTAAAACTGGTCATTGCTATCCAGATTATTCTTATGTCATAGTTTTGAACTCTTTGGTGTAAAAAAATCCCAACATAACTTTAAATACCTAATATAAAACATGCACAGGCAATTTATTGGCAAGGTGGATAGGCGTCATTTTAAAGAGATATAGAAAGAATATGCAAAGTCCCCAGCTAATCCAGTGATTAATTAGACCACTTTATTCTGAGCTCCCCTAGCCCTTACTAGCCTTTTGTCCTTATCTCAGCTGTGTGTGTGTGTGTGTGTGTGTGTGTGTGTGTGTGAACAGGTGGGCTTGTGCACACATCTGTATGTGTGGTCAGAAGTATCTCAGAGAACAGAGATACTTAGGGTAACATTAGATGCTGCTTAAAATGAGATAAATTTTATTTGAATACTCTTAGTTTTCTTTGCTTTGTTGATGTTTTAAAGATTAAAACATAGAAAAAGTTATTGAAACCAGTTATGTTTTATGCTGGCTTCCAGCTAGGACTCTTGCCATGTTAAACAAAGATAGCCTTCACTTTACAGTCTGAAATATGATGAAGAATGAACTCTAGGGGCTGGGCACAATGGCTCACGCCTGTAATCCCAGCAATTTAGGAGACTAAGGTGGGTAGAGTTTGAGACCACCCTTTGCAACATAGTGAAGCCCCATCTCTACTAAAAGTACAAAATTAGCCAGACACGGTGGTATATGCCTATAATCCCAGTTACTTTGGAGGCTGAGACAGGAGAATTGCTTGATCCCAGGAGGTGGAGGTGCGGTGAGCCAAGATAACACTACTGCACTCTAGCCAGGGCGATAGAGTGAGACCCCACGTCAAAAAAACAAGTGAACAAACTCTATGAACTATTCTTCCCTGAAGATGCTGCCCAGCATCCTTTACCATGGGTTTCAGGGGCTTTTTAGAAGTGTTAATGTCTTTCAGGCCAACTGACCATGCCATGGACGGCATGGTAACCTTTGTGACCCACACATACATTCCAGATGAGTTCCTGGAACCAGAAAGCCTGAAGTAACTGGAAGACCACAAAAAGGGGAAGAATGACCAACCCCTGAGGTGCCTAACTAACTTTGAGACATTCTGCTATTGTTCTTTATTCCCTCAACTGATAAGGCAACTGGAATTTGTAACTGACCTTGGCCAACCTCATGACTCCGGACCCTATGACGCCCTCCCAGCTTGCAAAACCACCCTGAACTGTATCTCCATAACTTTCCACTGCCTACCAAACCTATAAAACCAACTCCTATCCCCACCACCCTCCTCTGGCTCTCTTTTTGGACTCAGCCTGCCTGCACCTGGGTGAATAAACAGCCATGTTGATCACACAAAGCCTGTTTAGGGGGTCTCTTTGGGGCCAGAATTAAAATGTTATCCAATAATAGAACTTAAGGAAATCATTGAGTGATTCCTGTTCTTTAATTTTATGGCTACAAAAATGCTTAAAATCATTCTAAATCTGATTTTTAAAAGATGCGTTGAACACTACTAAATTCACAAATGGAACAGGAACTACTAACAGAATACAGAAAAGGTCATTTAAACACACACGGACTACAAACATATCTGCTAGAAGTGTGTTTGGATATTAACTTCCTTTTCATATATTTAGGACCTAGCAAAATGATTAGCCAGGCATCCTTTAAAAAAGTAGAAAATGCCTCTTTTAACTCTCGTTTTCTCTGTGGATTCTTTGATATATCTCATGTTGTCAATGGTCTGAGTATGCAGTGGGAGAGCTATCAACTTTCCCTGGGTATTTAAAATTCGTAAGATTAAAGATTGCTTCATCTTTCAGTCTTTAACTGATCCAAGTGAAAAAAATATTCCAGAAACTTCACTGCTATTACATTTTAAACTCTAATTATTTGTGTTGTTAATTACACATATTTAAAGCCTTCATTTTTTCTACCCAACATCTCAAAACGTTTGCTTTTAGTGATTAATCCTAAACCACCATTTATCTATCTTGACTGACACTGTCACATTCTACCCTGACTCTCAGGTCCCCTCTGATGTGAACGTTTTATGACATGCCACATGTTGTACAACAGAGGGGTTTTATTCTGTGCTCTGGCTGTTGCTGGAATCGGGGTTTCCAGGGTGAGTCTGTGCCTTAAGTGCATCATCTACACAAAAGTTCTTGGCCCTTGAAATGTGTCCTCCGTAGCTGAAATGCTGCTGTTCAATCAACTCATAGTCACTGTCATGAAGATTGCTCCCAATCCAGAGACCATTTTCTGTTCCTTAAAAGCACTCTACTATATTAGTTAAAATATTTGCATCCAGCTACTGTGAGAGACAAAGCCCTGAGGATTTAAGGTTTAATGCTGTACTGGTTTATTCTTGCTTTTGTCTCAGTCTGATGCAGGTCAAGCCATCCATGCTCGGTCTCTTGAAACTATATAGTCTGGAACATGCAGAAAGATAACAGAGGAGGCACAATCTTCACTCCCTTAACTTTCTATCCAGAGTAATGTGTGCCACTTCGGCTTGTGTTTCACTGGCCAACAATAACTCAAATTATCTAATTTTAAAGGAGATTGCCAAAGGTAAAGGAGCCCAGGATATTTGGTAAGTGTTAAAAATTTTTGCTATGTATGCCTTCATGTCTGGCTTTTAGCTATAATATAAATAGTGTATTGGTTTCTGTTCTCTACTGGAGGATATTTTCAGTCCCAATAGTATCTAAACTTGTACCCAGTTGATACTCTAGTTGAGAATCCTAAGACGCGATTTAGAACAAGTTTACGCGTATATTTAACACCTGGTACTAAAATATAAAACAGCCAGTGGGCCACTATGTAGCATCTAATTGGGTCAAAAGCACGAGGGATTGAGTGTTACATTAGTTTACATAGTTAAGATCCCTTGTCGCAGAGAAGAGACTTTAGTTCAAACTTGACTTTGCTGATTTGACTGTGTCATGGTGCTTTAATGTCTTCGTCTGAAAGAATGAAGCTCACACTGAAGCATTGATTGTAACTCACTTTGTGAGGAAGAAAGGAAATCAAAGAGTTAAGAAAACCTTTGGAAAATGTAAACTACTACGTAAATATAAATTACTGTATGTTGATGATGCTATGTGCATTCTGTAACTTAAACGCTCACGATTGTATGTAGCCTTCCTATGAAAATGAAAAAATGCTATCTGCTAGAACTATAGTTTAGATATCAGATACAATTGAACTAAACTTTACTAAATTACTGTGAAAAAAGGAAAACACCTAGTTTCTAATTTATGTTGTTATACAGATAATAAAATAAATATAATAATTCACAATCAAACTTCTACTTTTGAAAACTAGCTAGTCAAAAAGAATATTTGTACTGCTACAAACGTATATTTTTCTATGTAACCATGTTGCTAAAACATAGCTCCCTTGACAAGACTTCACGTTGGAAAAAATATTTTAAAATGCATAACTCATTAAAAATAATTTATTGTATTGCAGGAGAATTTATACGGCTATCTTGTTTTAATGGGTTCTTTCCCACTTTGATATATGACTTCTTTTTCCTTTTTTAAGTAACATACTCAGGAAAGGTAGAGTTAATGTTATAAGGATCCAAGTGCCTGAAAAATCATCACTCCATTAGGATATGTAAGCTGTGATTTTGTTTTATTGTTGTTTTTCTTTTTCTCTGTCATTTTTGAAAACTTGAGAAGAGGTCTAAAAATCAATATTTCTCACTACCATTTTAATTCTTCGTGAAAATACAAAATTCTCCATCAGTATTTAAAAGAGGATCTGGAAGTTGATGCCTCAGATAAAAAACAATCTTGTCCTGGTGCTTTGGGAGTAGAGACAATTCTGGAAGTGTTGCCTTCTGAATGTCCTGCATCATTTATTTGTAAAATAATAAAGCTTCTCCTCTGAGGCTGCTCTGTGCTAAAGACAGATGCTTCACATATGGCTATATATTAGATATGTAACAACTCTTCTTCTAGCAATTCTTTTACAGCATGGGTTATTTTACAAATACTTGAGTGGTATCATGGATGATTTGTATGAATCCTTACTAACCTTTGACATGTCCAAGCCATCTCTCTTTAATATGACTTTGAGTCATTAAGCAGTATAAGATGATGAGAGCCTAAGACAACAGTGTAATTGTCTTCAGTGACCACAAAATGATTCCTCTTCTCCACGTGTGGAAAAGGGAATGATAGGTATTTTTTTTTTCCCATCTCACATTCCACGCCACTATAAGGTCACTATGCACAGAACGTTTTGCTTGTTTGAATTTTCCAGGTGGTTATCTTGTTATGCCGTTGCTGTACAGCTCCAGTTTTAAGGGAATATCAGGAGGGTGCTACTTGCAGCTGGGCGAGATCTTGAAAGTGAAGTGTTACATTTTTGTTGTTCATGAGGGTCATCTTTGTCTTCTCAGAAACACTTTGTTTAACAAGCGTGGCATTGAATAGAAAGAATTTAAGGCTCAGTTTTCCTAAGTCTTATCCATATTTGACTTGGTAAAGTAAATGTTTTGTCATTTAAGCTCTAACATGGACTTCCAGATATATTTGGCAGAATAAAATGATCTTATCAACCACTCCTTAGAATGTCTGTAGTTCTTTTCTCAGTCATAGTAAGGCACTGTTCATAAATACACACTTTCCATTAAAAGATCAGTGGATATTAGAGATTTTAAATGGCCACAAATGTTTTGCTACATAACCTATTGAAAGTCTATGTACCACTGACTTAAGCCTAGGAGATGTAGGTAACTCTTTCACCAATAGAATACAATGGGATTGATGAATGGCAGATTCCTGGTTGAGGATTAAGGCATTGGCTGCTTTGTCTTCCTTTTTCTTGAATCATTCACACTGTGACCCTTGAATCATAATGCAGAGTCCTCCTAATCTGCTGAATAGACCACATGGAGAGGGTCTGAGAGAATATGAAGAGAAAGAGAGAGTCCCAGTGAAGTCCAGCCTTCCGGTCATTCCCTAACCATGAGGCATCAGAAATATGAGTAAAGTTGACTTGGACCCTCCAGAACAACAAAGATCCCAGTTTAATAATCCAGGTGATTACATGAAGAAGAAGAATTGCCCAGCTAAGCCCCGCACAACTCTTTACAAAACCGTAAGGAATAGTGAAATGCTTATTCTTTAGAAATTACTAGGTCTGGGGAAAATTTGCCACATGACAATAGAGAATCTAAATAGCATGAATGATGTCTGTCACGCTTACTTTTTGGAATCCTGCTATTCAAAGTCTGGCATATGTTGTAGATTATTGAGTAGATATATAAGTATATATTCAGCTATTGAGTTATTCAGGTTATTATGTGAGTATATAAATACAAGATAAAAAGTAGATTCTTGAATGATGGAAAGATGCATAAAATAGGACAATCTGACTCATTTCTTGAATCATCAGATGAAAGACACAATTAAACCATCCTATTTCAACAGTTTGGGCAATAAGGAGATTCGAGATAAAGAAAACATTTTCATCTGATTTGAAGTTAAGCCCTAAGGTGTACATGTAAGGCATATAATCAAAAACCACTCTTAACAAACATTAAAATGCTTTTAATAAAATAATATATTTGGCTTTGTGCATTCCAGAAGGAGTTGGTTTACTTCCTATATGAAAAAAATACATTTACTTAACAAATAAATTTTATTTTCTAAGAAATAGGCAAAGATGAGAAACATACAAAAAATAGATTTATAGCTCCCATCCCAAACCACTGTACAGCAGGGCCATCATGTATATTTCATAGAATAAACCATACAACCACAAGTGGTGCCATTTACATAAACTGTGTTGTTGGGAATGACACCTCTAGGACATATACAGTACACAACCTGCACAACAGAACACTGTCCTCCTAATCCCCAGAACAGTCTCATTAGATCTGATGGAAGCAACCCTTCAAATATTTATATTTATCTCTTCTTCTCTCCTCAGAAACACCTCTCAGCCACCTATATCATTTATTTCGTGTCAATACTCTTTTTTCAAAACTCTTTTGTTACTTATGCACAGACAGTTATTTCCGTGAACTGAGGAGTACATAGCAGAGCAATGCCAAAGATGTGAGCAAACACTGATAATAGGGTTCACTACTTCCTAAAGTACTGATGAAATGATCTCAGGAACAAACTATAGGCAGGCTTTGCCATTGTTCCTTCATTAGACAGTCTTACCAGGATCACCAACAATCTTGTCACTGCTGATTGCAATGGTCACTTTCTAGTGCTCATCTCACTTGGACACAATTTTATATTTCCTTCTCTTTACAACATGACAAAATTTTCTGGTTTTCTTCTTTCATTGGCTGCTCTTTCCCAGTCTATTCTGCTTGTTCTTCTTCAACTGCGCTTCATCAAGTAAAATGAGATACAGTTCTTGGCTCTCATCTCAATCTTATGTCCTTAAGTACCACTTGTATATCTGAAATTTCCTGTGTCTCTTCTCTGATGCCCAGACTCATATATAAAATTACCGACTTGATATCTCCATTTAAATGTCCAATAAACATCTGAATCTCACCACATTCAAAACAAATTTCTGATATTCCCATCTTCCCAAAACAATTTATCCTGCATTGAATAACAATTTCATTTCTCCATTGTTCAGGGAAACCTGACTTGGAGCCACCCTTGACTCTTCTCTTTTCTCTCTCCTCCCATTCAATTCATAACAACTTTCATTTGCTCTACCTGCAAGACATATCCAGATTCTTACTACTCCTCATCTCTTCCACCAAAATGGTCCTAGCAACAGTCATCTCTGGGCTAGATTATCATCCCCTAACTGGACTCCTGGCATCCACCCTACAGTCTATCATGAACATGGTAGTGCAAGTGAATTTCTTAAGCCCAGTCATATACATCTTCTATTCAAAACCTTTGATGATTACCTGTTTTCTCCTGTTACTTTTCTTTTCCCATTTCTAATAATCTTCCCCTCTCTTGTTCTATTCCTGACATGGTGGTCTTTTTACTATTCTGTTATTTTTCACAGTGTTCTATTCTTTTTCACAGTGAACACATATGTCCAAATATGTTGCTATTTTAGGGCATTTGTCATCTTCACAGAATCTGCATAGCCCCCACCTCAAAGCTTGCATTGTTGAAAGTTATCTCACTATTTCACTTGAAATTCGACCACCCACCATCGCATCCCTTCTGTGTTACTGTTCCTTACTGCAATTTTATTTATGCAATAACATCTGTCACTTTCTAATAAACAAACATTTGTTTTTCTTGTTTACTTCCTCCTTCTAGAATATAAGTTGCTAAGAGCCAGGGGTTTAGTCTGCTATATTTATTAAGGACTCTCTAGCACATAGAATAGTACTTGATGCATAGTATGCTTTTAGAACATATCTACTAACTTAATTAATGGGCAGGTAGAGTGCTGGAGTTCTAGGATGTCAGAAAAGATGACTAAATAAAAGAAGTCTATGCATTCCCAAATCCCAATAAAATTGTCTGGAATTAAAAGTAGGTATCAAACAGTGTGGGAGTATTACTGCATTCCAATAAAATTGATGCAGAAAAAAATTTGTGGCTTATTATTTTTTCAATGATTCATATAGGATAAGAGGTAGGCTGGTTAAAACTGAAGTAATGTCTCTAGATGATCATAGCTTATTTTATTTATTTATGTATTTATTTTAAAATTATTTTTAGTTCTGGGGCACATGTGCAGGATGTGCAGGTTTGTTACATAGGTAAACATGTGCCATAGTGGTTTACTGCACCTATCAACCCATCACCCAGGTATTAAGCCCAATAGGCATTGACCATCCTTTCTAATACTCTCCCTCCCCCTGACCTAACCCCCCAGACAGGCCCCAGTGTGTGTTGTTCCTCTCCCCATGTCCATGTGATCCCATCATTCAGCTCCCATTTATAAGTGAGAACATACGGTGTTTGGTTTTCTGTTCCTGCCTTAGTTTGCTGAGGATAATGGCTTTCAGTTTCATCCATGTCCCTACAAGGACATGATCTCATTCCTTTCTATGGCTACATAATATTCCATGGTGTTTGTGTACCACATTTTCTCTATCTAATCTGTCATTGATGGGCATTTCAGTTGATTCCGTGTCCTTGCTTTTGTGAATAGCACTGCACTGAATATATGTGTGCATGTATCTTTGTAATAGAACGATTTATAATCCTTTGGGTGTATACCCAGGATTGGGATTGCTGGGTCAAATAGTATTTCTGGTTCTAGATCTTTGAGGAATCGCCACACTGTCTTCCACAATGGTTGAATGAATTTACATTCTGACCAATGGTGTAAAACTGTTCCTATTTCTCCACAATCTCACTAGCATCAGTTCTTTCTTGACTTTTTAGCAACAGCCATTCTGACTGACATGAGATGGTACCTCATTGTAGTTTTGATTTTCATTTCTTTAATCATCAGTGATATTGAGATTTTTTCATGTTTGTTGGCTGTATAAATGTCTTCATTTGAGAAGTGTCTATGTCCTTTGTCCACCTTTTAATGGGGTTGTTTGCTTTTTTCTTATAAATTTGCTTGAGTTACTTGTAGATTCTGAATATTAGACCTTTGTCAGATGGATAGATTGCAAAGATTTTCTCTCACTCTGTAGATTGCCTGTTCACTCTGATGATAGTTTCTTTTGCTGTGCAGAAGCTCTTTAGTTTAATTAGATCCCATTTGTCAATTTTGGCTTTTGTTGCAATTGATTTTGATGTTTTCATCATGAAATCTTTGCCCATACATATGTCCTGAATGGTTTTGTGCCTAGATTTTCTTCTAGGGTTTTCATCGTTTTAGGTTCTTCATTTAAGTTTTTAATCCATTTGAGTTAATTTTGTATAAAGTGTGAGGAAGGGGTCCAGTTTCAGTTTTCTGCAAACAGATATCCAGTTATCCCAGAACCACTTGTTGAACAGGAAATTCTTTCCCCATTGCTTGTTTTTTTCAGGTTTGTCAAAGATCAGATGGTTGCAGATGTGCAATCTTATTTCTGAGTTCTCTATTCTGCTCCATTGGTCTGTATGCCTGTTTTTGTGCCGGTACCATGCTACTTTGGTTTTTGTAGCCTTATAGCATAGTTTGAAGTCTGGTAGGTTGATGCCTCCAGGTTTGTTCTTTTTTCTTAGGATTGTCTTAACTATACGAGCTCTTCTTTGCTGCCATATAAATTTTAAAATAGTTGTATTCTAATTCTGTAAAGAATGTTAATGCTCAGAGTCACACAACTACATGGAAATTGAACCACCTGCTCCTGATGACACCTCGGTATATTATGAAATTAAGGCAGAAATCAAGAAGTTCTTTGAAACTAATGAAAACAAAGAGACAGTATACCAGAATTTCTGGAATGCAGCTAAAGTAGTGTTAAGAGAGAAATTTATCGCACTAAATGCCCACATCAAAGAGCTAGAAAGATCTCAAATCAACACTCTAGCATCACAACTAAAAGAACTAGAGAACCAAGAGCAAACAAACCCCAAAGCTTGTAAAAGACAAGAAATAACCAACATCAGCATGGAACTGGAGATAGAGACACCCACAAGAAAAAAACCTTCAAAAAACTAAATGAATCCAGGAGCTGTTTTTTTTTTTTTTTTTTTAATTAATGAAACAGAGACTAATAAAGAAGAAAAAAGAAAAAAATAAACACAACAAAAAATGATAGAGGGGGATATTGCCACTGGCCTCACAGAAATATAAACTAATAGCAGAGAGTATTTTAAACAGCTATATTCAAATAAACTAGAAAATCTAGAAGAAATAGATAAATTCCTGGACACTTACACACTCCCAAGACTGAACCAGAAAGAAGTTGAATCCCTGACTAGACCAATGACAAGTTCTGAAATTGAGGCAGTAATTAATAGCCTACCAATCAAAAAAAGCCCAGTACCAGATGAATATACAGCAGACTTCTAACAGAAATACAAAGAGGAGCATATGCCATTTTTTCTGAAACTATTCCAAACAATTGAAAAGGAGGGACTCCTCCATAAGTCATTCTATGAGACCAGCATCATCCTGATACCAAAACCTGGAAGAAATACAACCAAAAAAAAACAAAAACAAAAGCAAACAAACAAAAAAAAACTGCAGGCCAATATTCATGATGAATATCAATGCAAAAATTCTCAATAAAATACTGACAAACCATATTCAACAGCACATCAAAATATCCACCATGATCAAGTTGGCTTTATTCCCAAAATGCAAGCTTGGTTCAACATATGAAAATCAATAAATGTAATTCATCACAAAAACAGATCTAAAAACAAAAACTGCATGATTATCTCAATAGATGAAAAAAAACCTTTTGATAAATTTCAACATCCCTTCTTGTTAAAAACTCTCAACAAACTAGGTATTGGAGTATATCTCAAAATAATAAGAGCCATTTATGACAAACCCGCAGCCAATATCATACTGAATGGGCAGATACTAGAAGCATTCCCCTTGAAAACTGGCACAAGACAAGTATGCCCTCTCTCACCACTCCTGTTCAACATAGCATTGGAAGTTCTGGCTGGGGAAATCAGGCAAGAGAAGAAATAAAGGGTATTCAAATAGGAAGGGAGGAAGTCAAAATTTCTTTGTTTGCAGATGACATGATTCTATATCTGGAAATCACCATTATCTCAGCCCAAAAGTTTCTTAAGCTGATAAGCAACTTCAGCAAAATATCAGGATACAAAATTAATGTGCAGAAATCACAAGCATTCCTATACAGTAACAACAGGCAAGCAGAGAGCCAAATAATGAATGAATTCCCATTCACAATTGCTACAAAGAAAATAAAATACCTTGGGATACAGTTAACAAGGGAAGTGAAGAACTTCAAGGAGAACTACAAACCTCTGCTCAAAGAAACCAGGGGCGACACAAACAAATGGAAAAATATTCCATGCTCATGGATGGAAAGAATTAATATCGTGAAAATGGCCATACTGCCCAAAGTAATTTACAGATTCAATGCTATTCCCATTAAGCTGTCATTGACATACTTCTCAGAATTACATGATTTTAAATAGCTAAGCTGAAGACGTTCAATGCTAAGGAATCAGAGAGTAACTCCTATACCATCCAAGGGGAGTTAGACATATAGATAATATTCTATTGAGTTTGAATCTTGGTCTCAGATCAGGAACCATCTGAAATTGGTTCATATCCATTGATCAATTACTTATTAAACACCTAGTATGTTCCCAGTAAAGTTTTGAGGAATTGGGTATGCTATGAGAACACACGCACACGTGATCATATAAAAGACACTTGTATAAATCAGGAAAATAAAACACTAGTATTATCACATATGTGACATACTATGAGATACAAGGGAGGTAGCTGCTGGAGTTGGCAGGAAGGATTCACAATGGAGATGACATTCGAGTCGAGTCTGAGCAGGAATTTTCCCAATGGAGACAAGTGAGAGTTCATTAGAGAAAAAGGGAGCAACATGTATATCAACACAGAGGAGTTTCAGGGTGAGATCTCTTTGGGAAGAGGAAACAATTTCTTTGCAGAGTCTGGAAATTCAGCATGAGGAACAAAGGAATGAATTGGCAGGTGTGTAATTAGAACAGTGGGGGATTACTCTCTTTTCCAGCACATTCCTTCATGTGAATACTGAGTCTTGAATGTTCACCAGATACTGGTGCTGTCCTAGACATCATCTGAAAGGCTGGATAAACAATGACAAAAACACACGGTAACCCTGACCTAAAAGAGCACGTGGTCTAATGCAGGTGAGGTATATGTGTATGTATGGGAGTGTTTGGTGTGAGTGTCTGTGTGTGTGTGGTGTGTATATGTGTGTAGTGTATATGTGTGTGTTATCCGTGTATGTGTGGTGTGTGTGTAGATGTGTGATATGTGTGTATGTGTGTAATGTGTGTGTGAGTTTGCTGTGCTGTGCTGTGTATATATGTGCATGATAAATGCATGCGTGTGTATGTGTGTGGTGTGTGGTGTGTGCCTGTATGTGTGTGGCATGTGTATGTGTGTGCTTGCATATGTATGGTGTGTGATGTGTGTATGTGTGTGTGATGTGTGTGTGTGTTGTGTGTGATGTGTGTATGTGTGTGGTATGTGTATTTACGTGGTTGTATATGTGTGTATTGTGTGGTGTGTTGCAATGTGTGTGTGTGCTGTTTGTATATATGTGCATGGTGTGTGTATATGTGTGTGGCATGTATACATATGTGCTTTATGTGCATGGTGTGTTTGTGGTATGTGCATATGTGTGCATGCGGTGTATGGCATGTGTATGTGTATGTGTGTGGTGTGTGTATGTATGTATTTGTCATGTGTACATATGTGCTTGTATGTGTGTGTAGTTTGTATGATGTGTGTGGTGTGTGTATGTGAGTATGAATGAAGAACAAAGGGAGTGGACACAGCACATGCATGTTAAGGGTCCAGAGCTGCAAGAAGGGGAGTTTGAAAAACTTCACATCATCCCTCTTGGATCAATGGCAACGACTGGACAAGTATCTCGTAGAGAGAAGCAGCACTGTGCAGTGAGATCCCTGGTGCTCTGCTTATAGAATCTTGGAGATGTTATATGGAAGAGAATGATAGGTCTAAAACCTAACAGTTAGAGAGTCCCCACTGTTTGTAGAAGAATAACTGACTTGGAGAAAGTAGTTAATAGGGTTCAAGGTGACCAGAAATTCAAGTACATTAAGGACCAAAATGTTTTCATTGGGTTTATAAAGAAAACTTTTGGGGACAAATTGTGTAGAAAATAAGGGATGATGGAGGTTTTATTCAGTGGCCAGGGCCTACGTGATAGAACATTTTAGAAAGATAGATCCAGAAGAATGAATTGTGGGGGGTGGAGTTTGGCTTAGTGAGGTGAGGTCTAGCAAATGCCAACGTGCATCTGAATGACAGGTGCAGCAGTGGGACTAGCTGATGGAATAACGAACCACTTTTCTGCTGTTAAAAATAGATTATAAGATTTTCTGTGGCTTTGAGCCTTAAAATGGAGAAATCCCAACACAATTATTCAAATTACTGGCAACATTGAGTTATCCAAACATAATCCAACTTCTGAGGATCAAAGTTATTTGTTGTTTGTTTATTTAGAACACAGAAAAAAATAGAAGACAAAGAATAATAGAAAAATGTATGCTATAGAAAATAAATGGAATGATTAGAGTACATTGAAACCTCAAACATAAAACTGGAAGAAACAGAAATGATTACAAGTTTGAGGTGGGTCCTGAAAAAAGCAAAAGGCATTCCCTTGATTGATTTTACAGTTTCATCTAAAATATAACTGAGAAGGAAATGAAGTCAGAGTCATGCTTCTGGTATACCTTACAATGGCATGCACTGGGTACATCACCATCCAAGGTCTGTAACTCTGGGGACAAGAAATACAAGATGAGAGATTTGCAAACATGTCAGATAAGAAATCGACAACTGCAGTAGCTGTGGGCATGGGCTGAAAGTGACGTTGCTAGCTCCCGTGCAAGCATAAGGTGCAAGATAAGAGGAGAACCAAGTCACTCAGTGACACTCTGCCAACTCACGGATCAATCTCAGCCACCAGCAAGGTTGTGACTGACAGCTGCACTCTGGGGATACACTAGTATTAGAAAGCCAGAGACTTTGAAAGAAAGCAACCTTAAAGCTGGGTGAATGGGTTAGAAAGATAGCTACTAAAGCATAAAAGTAAAAATCCCAAAGTTGCTCACCATAAGACATAGCACAAATGATTGTATTTGTATTATGTCTATGAAAAAGTTATCCATCATTAACTCATTCATTCTTGTTTGAATGATTTTAACACAGAAGGAGATAAAAGGGGAATGAAACTAGCCTTTGTTGAGCACATGAGAATTTCGTGAGAATTGGTCTTCTGCACACCACCAAAATTTTCAGCGAAATTTCTAAAACCATGGAATGATGGTTGTGAGTGGATTTCTTAAGTGACCTGGAGAAGAAGCTGAGTAGTCGATGATGGGCATATCCAGGAATTGAGAAAACAATGCACAAAGACCCAGTAAGTTGAGGCAGAGCCTGTTCTGACATTGCGGATTGGTTGGAATAATCAGAAATCAGAAGAGGTCTTCAGACTTTTCTAAGCTATAGAAATTGAGAGATCCAAATAAACTGTGGAATTTAAGGCATAAGAAAACTGATCGCTGATAATAGAACTTGGGTTTACTCTATGATAGAGAGGTGGACAGACATACATGGACTATGCCAAAGAACACGAAGACAGCCAGAAACGAGGCATCATTCTGGACTCCCCCTCTTCTTCTCTGCAATAGGCTCTCATAGTTGTCATTTTCCTCATCTCCCCTGCCTCTGCTCTGGTCTTGGCTACCATCTTTCTTCACCTTGAAATACCTAACCAATTTCTCTGCCTCTTCTCTTGGCTATATATGACACATTTTCTACACAGAAAAGGAAAAAGCAATTTAAAAAATAATCTGGTAGCTTCAGATTTGTGCTTACAAGAAAATCTGGACTCTACCTTGACATCTACATGCCCCTTCCCACCCCACCAGCCTGCTCTAGGCTTTGACTATCCACAGAA
This sequence comes from Ateles fusciceps, assembly GCA_036589455.1. Lineage (NCBI taxonomy): Eukaryota > Metazoa > Chordata > Mammalia > Primates > Atelidae > Ateles > Ateles fusciceps. The sequence continues at coordinate 2,289,928 of JAZHEH010000564.1, read as the reverse complement.
AATCATCAGCTTTACCCTCTACCCTCATTTACTAGCTTCCAGTCTCACAATCTACAGTTCCTACCTAACACTTCCTATAGTTCCTACTCAGCTCTTTCCTGTGTCCTAATCTCTGCACATGCTGTTCCCTTTGCTGAGACATCTTTATTTCTATTCTTCTCACCTTTCTATTTTTCTCCCCAGTTTAAAGTAAGTCTTCTGCAAGGTCTTCTTATCTTTTTAAATCAGCGGCTTCCGCTGTCACGATGTACCTCCGCACTTGTTTATTTTACTGATAATACTTTTCACTATTTGTAATTCATTTACTTGGTCTTACACTGCTTTTTTGTTGTTTATTTATTTTTCTTTTGATATGGAAGGATGTTGGCTCTGTCTCCACATGAGGATGGAGGATATGTAAGAGCAAGAACAGAGAGTGTCTATGTTAAAAAAAAAATGAAACTCCCAGTGCCTAGTGAAGTCTCTGGCACAGATAAGGTGATCCATAAATTTTAGTTGTATGATCCATTGACTGAATAAATGAATGAATTACACTTTGATGGAGTAAGCTGTCTACAGGATCTCAGAGAGATATGAATGTGGAATTATATGTAGCCAGCATTCTCTTCTCGTTAGTCTACCACCATTTCTTCTTTGATGCATAGGGACATACCTGGATCCTTAGAAAATGAGCCATACAGGGCTACTGAGGCATTGCCACACTGTTGATTTGTGGCGGGAAGTTGGAAGGTACCATCTTGTACTGATGGCCCTAAGTAGGGCATAAGGGCCAAGGCAGAGAAACCCTTTGAGACAGTGGGCAAACTCATGGCAGGGATTGTGGGAAACAGTAGGATGATAAGCATAGAGCAAGGTCAAATGGAAAAAGCAGTTAAGCCATCTTAGATCTAACATCCTAGAGAAGGCTCAATCGGTTGGATAGAATGAAGTAGGAAACTAGAATTGCAGAGCTGAAATGATGGTACCAAATTTGGAGCAGAGACTTTACAGGATGCATCCATGGAAGGCAAAAGGAAAAAAGAAAAGAGTGGGAACGTGGGCCCAACTACTAAAAATGGTGTTTGCAGGAAAAGTCACGAAAATGACCCTGTCAATTAGCTAGAGAAATGATAATGTTTAATAGCAGGCTCTGAAGTCCTGGGCTGTTGTTATTGGAACAGAGAAGCCGTGGTTAGTTAGACATGACATGGGCTTCATCAGGACTTATTAGGTAAAGCAACTACATTTCTTTCCAACTCTTACAGTTTAGCAGAGTGAAATCCCATTATATTCCGCCATTGAGTCTCAGGCACTGCCTAGAAGATTGCAGTCACTGGCAGTCTCTGCAGAGATCCTAGATAGGACAGGGCACTGATACGAGCACTTTTAAGTATTGAACATTTAAGTCAATTAATATATTCTAAAATGTTTTCCCTCTGATGAAAACAAATGTCAATCAAATAAATTAAATTTATAAATATCGTAGCTATTAAAATGTGTATAGTCTACATTAAAAAAATAAGGCCAAACTACACACTCTGGCACTGCCTTTTGGTTGTATAAGTTGATTTGTCAAAATGGGTCATCTCCTTCAATGGTAATTATTGAATAAATATAAAACTGTCTGGACACAGTGGCTCATGGCTGTAACCCCAGTACTTTGGGAGGTCAAGGCTGGTGGATCACCTGAGGTCAGGAGTTCGAGACCAGCCTGGCCAATGTGATGAAACCCTGTCTTTACTAAAAATACAAAAATTAGCTGAGCGTGTTGGCACACACTGGTAATCCCAGCTATTTGGGAGGCTGAGGCAGGAGAATTGCTTGAATCTGAGAGGCAAAGTTTGCAGTGAGCCAAGATATCACCACTGCACTCCAGCCTGAGCAAGAGAATGAGACCCTGCCTCAAAAAAAAAAACAAAAAACCAAAAAACCGATGCCTTGTAAAATTGACACAAAGGACCTAATAATTAATAATTACAAGGATAACAATAATGATTATATTATTTTCCATGTAATAGTGATTTATGGAATCATACTGAACACTTTTAAAGCACTTATTATGATATGTTACTCAAAAGCAAATAATATATATTCACTTTTATACAAGAATGTCTGAGACATATTATAATTGACAATTTTCTAAAGATTTTATCTATCTCATTGTTTATGTTTAAACCTTATTATAAAATAATTTTAATTGTTCCAGTCATGATTTTCAAAAATCAAGGTAAGTTTTTAAGTGCCATAACCATATTTAAACGACCATTGTGAATTTCTATTTAAAAACCGTCAAATACATAGTCCAATTAGAATGACTCGTTCTGAAAGTACAAGGAAGTATAAGAGGAAAATAGATATACTGCATGTAGTTTTAGACCTCAAAACATGTACATCCATTTCTCTTTCTTCCACATGTATATGCACTTTTATCTATTAATTGCATATTTTATGTATGTATATATCTATACATAACATATATGTGTTTATGTGAATATTTATGTATATATAAAATATCCTTTATACCTCTTCATGCCTCTGACTTTTGGAATCATGTAATTGATTGCCTCCTGGAATTTCTGGGTGGAATAATAACATGTTAGGTGGCATTTTACATGATTTGTGTAAATAGTCCAGGTTTCCATGCTGAATGTCCTAAGAGTTGGGAAAAACCTGGAAAAGATTGAAGTGATAATATCACTAAACAACTGTAATCATTGTCTTTATCTTTTTGAAACATCTGCCTTCATTTCTTTTATCCCAAACTCTTTGGTCACATGTCGCTTTTCTGAGCTCTGAATTCTTTCACATACAGTTTGCATTTAGTAAGATGAAATTAAACTGCCCTTTAGAGTACTTGGGTGATATTAAACCATCTCGGTATGTATTGTGAATTCCAAAATAATCTAGATCTTTGAATAAAAAAGAGTATTTACAAGTCTTCTATTGATTTTCCAAAAATCGAGCTCAATTTTGGAAAGATGAATAAAGCTGAATTAGCTCTGAGACTGTGTAGTAAATGCAGAACATTTAAAAGACTGCAATTTTCTATCCCTATTTCAATGTGTGCTTCTATAAATAATTTCCAGATGAATTATATTTAAAAGACAAATGGAAGTATAAGCAAAAGTTAATATTTGGCAGCAAACTTATTCAATTTTATATTGTTTAAGACAGATAGTGATATAATAAGCGGTATTTCAACTTCAAGAGTTTTGTTTCTCACTCTGAATTCATATTCCAAGCTTTCAGAAATATTTCACTAAATGGGAAATTCCATCAAATTTAAGAAAGGAGAAATAAGGAGATAATTGAAAGCAAACCAATTGAGGAAAAAAGCATTTGCATAACTCTTAAAGAGTCTCTATCTTCGGTACACCAATTTCTCCAGCTTCTAGTCTGCTAATCTGAGACAAATTCATCAAGAATAGCACTCAATCTTTACTTTTTGAAGAGATATCAGATTTTTGTTTGAATACTTCACTGAAGGAAGCTGTACTATCAACTTTAAATTGCTTTTATTATTTAGTTAGATTGTACAGATTGTATATGTCTTAGATGGCCTAGAGGGAGACTAAAACTTTGATTGCTTAACTGAGTAATATACAAATAGAACAATGTTGTACAAAGTTTGCTTTTTTAAAATGCAATTCTATAAGAGGTACCACTTTATGGAACGTACCCCTCAAATTTTTCTTAAAGTCAGAAACATCCAAGCTTCATTTAAAAAATAAAATCCATGACATGAAGTATGGCATATAGTGAAAGATAACTTCATAATAATGAAGTTTCATGGATCATAGAAACTTCATGGATTCCTCCATGCTTGGGGTAGAAAAACAATGAGGACTCATGACCCTGGTTGTAATTACATTGCTAATGGCATGTCTTACATACATTTATCAGGTAAAATTATTTTTATAATACATTGCAAATTTTCTCTTTGATTTATAGATAGCTTATTTCTTCTGATTCTGTTCATTGACTTACACTTAATAGCATCATAAGATGGTCACCAAGACATGCTAATCTTCCATATGGAATATCTTAGTTGATTGCATAAGTCTTTATTATACATGTATAGAATTCAACTCGGTGATTCCATGCCCAGGGAATAAGCACCAGATTAGGTACATGGTTAAGTGAATTAACAGTCATTTTTAACTTCTTTTATTTTATTAACTTTCAGAATAAAATCACATTGTATTTGGAAATAAAATTTATTTATTCTATTTTTATACATATTTTAATTTTAAGTCATAAGATGCAGCTTTATATTTTACACAAGATAATAATCAATTGACTCTCTTCTGTGAAGTGAAAAACAAACACCGATTTTTCAGCTCCGAGAATGTGAGAATGGAGACAAGGACCATCGAGGGTAAATAGAGTGTATTGTTCTCTAATCTAATATACCCTGAAACATTCCTCTTGACTCCTCACATGTTCTTGGAAATTTATATACATAAGTATGTCCTCAAGTGTCAAATAGTGATAAGATTGACAGCATCTGGAGAAAAGATTTAAGGATATGACATTTGTATTTTTAATAAAAGTGCAATGCTATTGCAATGTAAAGAGCAACCACTTGAGAAAATGGTCCCTAGTATTGATATTATTTCTCTAACCTAAAAAAAAAAATGTATAGACTTATATGGCGAAGTGTTTTCATTGCACACTTTTATAAGGACAAGCTTAACACACATAGTTTTGGTATTTGTTAAATGTAAATGTGTTTTAATGAACTTTTATTTGCGTTCTGGTATATCTCAAATTCATGAGATCATAACATGTTTATCGCGGAATTCTAACCTACAAAAAAAATTACTTAGGAGAATTATATTCTTTTTCCCAGGTAAAGAAAAAAGAATGAATATACACAATAAAATAATCAATATTGTGAGCATTATATGAATGCCAAACACAGAAATTATCATTGAAAGAAGCTCCTTTTTCTCATATTTGGCTGAAAAACCGTTACCTCAGTATCTAAAGCTGCCTGTCAGTGAAATAGTTGTACTGCTTTAATTAAGTACAGAACCACCAGGCTGACATTTTCAGATTGAATCCATGGGAAATAATTATATTTTATCATTCCCAATTTATTATGTGAGGTTTATAACAGTTACAAGATCATCTTAGCATTGTAAAGTTTAGAGAGGGAAAATAATGACCTTGCGTACTCTATTCTACAGTATTTTATTTTACAGTCATGCAAAATGTTTTTTCTTTTACTCCATGTCACTCAACATTTCAATTATTTTCTGAGTGAAGGCTGTCTTTATCAACTTTCTCACACTGATGTGCACCAGAATGAAGGTTTCACTCTTTGACAGTGTGTGATTTATTTATTTATTATAAATGTGTTTATATATTTTTTGGTCCTAGTATTCTATAGACAGGAGAACTTCAGAGGAGAAATGTCTAAGTCACTTCTGCACTACAAATCTCTGCTCTGAGTTTCTGATTTATTAGATATCAACACTCTAGACTTAGATGTCATGGCCTTTAGATTCCAACTTGTCTACAATTGAAATCATTCCTCTGTCATTGACATTAGTCCTGCTCCAGCTGTTGTGTTTATACTCTCAAAGAATAGCACCGTCTCCCCGGTGTCCCAATCATCCTCAACCTGCATCCATCACATACGATTACACCCTTCATATCACCAATTCCTGCATTTTTAAAATCCTGAATATTTTCTGTGTTCAGCCTCTTCAACCCACCCTGTGCTGTTATTTTCCTAGTTAAGACTTTTGCATTTGAATTTTCACTCTTTGCCTCCATCCTTGCCTCTCTTAAATCCATGCTTGATCCTTCATTCATAGTAAACTTTATGTTCAGTGGTTGTTAAACTACGGCCATGGCCCCAAACCAGTCAGCCACCTGTTTTTTGTAAACAAAGTTATATTAGAACGCACTCATGCTCATTTGCTTATGTATTGTCTATGCTGTCTTTGTGCTGTAAAGATGATATTGAATAATCGACCAAAAAAACCCTAAAATCCTTACAATCTGCCTTTTACAGAAAAAGTGTGCTGATCCTGGTTCTAAATCATCTAGTTTCCCATCTTAAAATCTTCCATTGTCCTTATAATAGAAGATCCACACCGACCTTCAGTTTCAGTTCTCAGCACTCCCCTATTCAAAATCTGGGTCCCAGCCATCCCATAGACACCAGTCTTTCCCTTCACAGCTTCCAAGCATCAGCTATTGTGAGTTTGACAAACTACTTCTCATCTTGCACAGCTGGTATCAATATTTCTGTTTATGGACAATTTCCCTTGACCCTGGAAGTCTGAGTTATACACCCCTAATATATAGATCTAGAGCTTTCTACATTCGCCCCCATCAAAGTACATATTAAACTGCAATCAACTTATAATTTGTTTGCCTCTCTGCTAAACTGCATCTCAGATGACTAACAGAGTACCAGACCTATAGCAAGCGCTGAGCAATGTTTGCTCAATGAAGGAATAAATGCTGTTTGTGTCCTTTGCTTAAAACTTCCACACAATAAACCAAAATGATACTTCTGTGTTTTTTTGTTTGTTTGTGTTTTGGACACAGGGTCTTGCTCTGTCACCCTGCTGGAGAGCGGTCATGTGATCTTGACTCACACAGCCTGGGATCCTCCCAGCTCAGCCTTCTGAGTAGCTGAGACTACAGGTACACGCCACCACACTCAGCTTTTTTTTTTTTTTTTTTTTTTTTGGTAGAGATGGGTTTTCACCATGTTCCCCAGGCTGGTCTCAAAGTCCTGGCCTCAAGCAGTCTCCCCACCTCAGCCTCCCAAAGTGCTGGGATTACAGGCGTGAGCCCCCACACCCAGCCAACGATACTTAAAACTATTGAGTTCCAGTATCCTGAAAAATATACTTATGTCATATCAAGAGGTAGGTCTGCTTTGGGCATGTTAAGCAAATGCAATAATAAATAATATTGTAGAATATTTGAAAAACAATTTCTAAAGTGTTTTCCTATGTTTTTTCATCAAATTGTTTCTTAAAACAGCTCTGTGCTGCCAATCCTAAATATCTCTTAGGATGTACCCCCCAGAAATGGTATAAAAATGACTCAGGGAATTGAGGCCAGAGATTCCTGCAATTCATGAACTCGGGGCATAGACTAAAATCAAACTATATTGCAATAAAAGTTAATTTTCAAGTTCAGCAGCATTAGACTCTCCTATTCACTGGAAATGTATCCAAGGGTCCATTTTCTTTTATTTCTATCTCTAGGTTCAATTTCCTGCTGTTTTTACATATGCTTCATTCTTCTGTTTGAAGGCAGAAAAAAAATTGTTTTACTCTATTATTTTCCTCGAATACTGAAGCCTAGGAGTGTATTTCTCCATGATTTGACCCTCTAAAAATAACAGCTTTTTTTGTATTGTCTCGAGTTTCCTATACCTGAAGCAAGTTTTAAACCATGAATTTTTCTATTTTGTGATGTCATAATTTTAATCCAATCTAGTTTGAATTGACATATTGTGTCACTTCTACAAAAAATACTTTATTAATACATATAGTTGATCTTTAATATTCAAATTCCATATGTGAAAACGTTTCTACTTGCTAAAATTTATTACTAACCCCAGATCAATACTCATGGTGCTTTCATGGTCATTCACAAACTCCTGCAGAATGGTGAAAAATTCAAGTCGTCTTACACATATGTTCCCAGCTGAGGTCAACTAGACTACACTCTGCCTTTCAGTTTCAGCTCCCACACTATAAACAAGTGTTCTTGTTCTTTTCACAATCTATTTTCTGCCAAGTTTTTCACTTGTTCTTCTTTTTGTTGATTAGCTCACATTTTTATTTTTGTTAAGAAGGAGTCTCGCCCTTGCAGCCCAGGCTGGAGTGCAATGGCGTGATCTTGGCTCACTGCAATCTCCGCCTCCTAGATTCAAGCGATTCCCCTGCCTCAGCCTCCCGAGTAACTGGTACTACAGTGCATACCACCACGCCTGGCTAATTTTTTGTATTTTAGTACAGACAGGGTTTCACCAGGTTGGCCAGGATGGTCTTGATCTCCTGACTTCGTGATCCGCCCACCTCAGCCTCCCAAAATGCTGGGATTATAGGCATGAGCCACTGCGCCCAGCTCAGTTCACTCTTTAACTCACAAGCACCTTGCTGACGTGCTGTCTAGCATGTCTAAGCATAAGAAGGCTGTGATGTACCTTACAGAGAAAATATGTATTTGAGCTTCTTTGAATATGAGTTATAGTGTCATTTGTTATGAGTTAAATAACGAATCAACAATATATGTGAAATAAAGTGTCTTTAAACCGAAACACATATACAAGATTAGATATGGATTAGTTAATGAAAATGTGACTGGAAGAAACCTAACCACTATTTCCCTGACCCGGCAGTGGATGCCTAGATATTTGGTTAAACATTGTTTCTGGATGTGTCTCTCTGGGTGTTTCTGGGTGAATCCGTAGACTGAGTAAAACAGATTTCCCTTCAGAATGTATGTGGGCCTCATCCAATACTTGAGGCCTGAACAGAATAAAAGGCTAACTAAAAAAGAATTATATCTCTCTGCCTGTCTTCAAGCTGGGACATCGTTCTTCTCTTGCCTTTATACTTCGACTTGGACTGAAACTCACACCAATCGCTCTCCAGATTCTCAGGCTTTCAGATTTGAACTGCAACTGTACCATCCACTCTCCTGGTCTCTGGCTTACTGAGTGACGATCTTGGATTTTTCAGCCTTCATAATTGCATAAGTCAATTCCTCATAGTAAATCTCTCTGTCTCTTTCTCTTTCCTTTTGCATCAGTTTATTTGTTCTGTTTCTTTAAAGAATCCAGACTAATACATTCCCCTAGAAGGTTTCCAGTGCTTTTTTAATGTAAATTGTATGTGTTTTCTCCTGTATCAATGGGATTTGGTGAGGGAGGGAAGGTAAATTTACCTGCTTAGAATGTCATCTTGAATGGCAAGTACCAACACTATTGCTCCTGTTTGTTACAGTATAATGAATGACATTACTGCTTTGTCATTATTAAATTATTACTATATTCCTAGAATATATTCAAATTCATTATGATATTATTTTAACACAATGCTAGATTTGGTTTCTTAATTTGTTTTGGGATTTTTGCATCTATATTTATGTAAGATTGGTACATAACAACTAAGTACACACCGAGGCTGTGTTTGGAAGTGTTTGCCCAGCGCCATACTTTTCTATTTCTTCAGAAGGGATGATTGCAGAGTTGTTCAGATGTGGTTCCTCTTTACAGTGTTCTTAAAAATATATATGTGTGTGTATATAATGACTACAGTCTAATGAGGTTTTCTAAATTAATATTTGTATAAATTTTTTATTTTTTTGAGAATTGAACTTTTACTAATATTTATGTTCAGCGTTAAGTACAGATGCTTTTCTTATTTAATTGTAAATAATTTAATTAATTTACATAATAGTTTGAAATTTTATTAACACGTAACTGTTTTTAAAATTATTTCTAAATGTGTACATTGTTATCAATGTAATATTATTTAACAATTATATTTTTAGCATATATTGTGTGCTGGTGTGTTTACGTACTTAATTCATTTAATTCTCATTACAAATATGTCATATAATTTCTATTATTCCCATTTTAAAGATAACAAAAATGAGACACAGAGAAATGAAATTACTTGCCTAAACTCAAGCAATTAGAATGTAGAGGAGCTAGAAGTTAACTGAGCTGTTATACTATGTTAAAACTAATCACTACACTATGTTAAAAGGAACCACACTTTGAAGAGGGGCAATTAAAAATTGCTATAAAAACTTATATAGGCCGGACATGGTGGTTCATGCCTGTAATCACAGCACTTTGGGGGACAGAGGCAGATGGATCACCTGAGGTCAGGAGTTTGAGACCATCCTGGTCAACATGGTGAAACCCCATCTCTACTAAAAATACAAAAATTAGTCAGGCATTGTCGGGGTTGGGGAGCGGCTGTAATTCCAGCTACTCAGGAGGCTGAGGTGGGAGAATCACTTGAACCCGGGAGGTGGAGGTTGCAGTGAGCTAAGATTGCACTACTGCACTCCAGCCTAGGTGACAAAAGTGAGACTCTGTCTCAAAAAAGAAAAGAAAGCTTATATAGACAGTCCCTGACTTACAATACTTTCACTTAACAACTTTTTGTCTTTACAGTGGTGCAAAGGCAATATACATTCAGTAGAAACTGCACTTCAAGTACCCATGCAACCATTCTATTTTTCACTTTCAGCAGAGTATTAGATAAATTACATGAGATATTGAACACTTTATTATAAAATAGGCTTTGTGTTAGATGATTTTGTGCAACTGTAGGCTACTAAGTGTTCTGAGCACACTTAAGGTAGGCTACACTTATCTATGACATTCAGTAGGTTTGGCGGATTAGGTGCATTTTTTGCTTACACTATTTTCAATTTATGATATGCTTACTGGGACATACCCAATCATAAATCAAGAAGTATCTGTATTTCTGTAAATATATATATATTTGTGTATATATACATGTAAATGTATATATATTTGTGTACTTATACATGTAAATGTATATACCTGAAAATGTGCACATATGTGTACATACACGTAAATGTGTATATGTGTGTACATACATGTAAATGTGTATGTGTGTACATACATGTAAATGCATATATGTATACATACATGTAAATATATGTATGTATGCATACATGTAAATGTGTATATGTGTATACATATATGTAAATGTGTATATATGTATATGTGTAAATGTATATATATTTATACACATAGTATGTGTATAAATATATATACATTTACACATACTATGTGTATAAATATACGTGTGTATATATATATGTATTCACAGTCTTCTCTCGGTATCCATGTGGTACTGATTCCAAGTCTTCCAGATCCAAAAATCCATGGATGCTCAAGTCCCTTATGTAAAATACTATAATATTTACTTATATCTTATACACAATCTCTCATATTCTTTAACTCATCTCTGAATTACTTGTAATAACTAAATGTAAATGCTATATGAATATTTGCTATACGGTATTTTTTTTTAGAAAGAAAGAAAAGAAAAGAGAGAAAGAGAAAAAACAGGAAAAAAAGAGAATGAAAGAAAGGGAGAAAAAGAAGAAAAAGTGGGAGAGAAAACGGGAATCTTGCTCTATTGCCCAGGCTAGAATGCAGTCTAAAAATCGATATTGAAAACCTCTTTTATACTAATAATTGTGTTATACAATGGAGACAGGAAGGAATAAAGGAGGAAAATAGCACACAAACAGTCAACCAATATTTCCTTTAAACCTATGAAATGCTATGCAATTGCTGGGGTGTGATTTAGTTCCAATTATGTGGTCACTTTTAGAATAGATGTGATGTGTTACTGAAAAAAATGTATGTTTTGTAGATTTGGAGTAGAGAGTTCCGTAAATGTTTATTAAGTTTACTTGTTCCAGGTCTGAGTTCAAGTCCCGGGTATCCTTGTTAACCTTCTGTCTCATTGATCTGTCCAATATTGACAATATAGTCTTAAAGTCTCCCACTATTATTGTGTGAGAGTCCAAGTCTCTTTGTAAGTCAGTATTTTTAAATTTGTGTTATTTTTATTGTTATATTGTTGTTTCTCTTGTTTCGTTTTTTTTCAAATATTTCAGCCTATGCTTGGTTGAATCTGAAGATGTGGACCCAGTAAAATACTAAGGGCTGACTGTGGACTTTTTCTTCTTTAAATTCTTTCCAGAAATAGTTTTGTTTTTAAAAAATTTCTGAAAAGACATTCCTATTTATTCAATTAAACAGTCAGAATATATTCTCAAGTAGTGGGATTTCCAGAGAGACCAAAAAAAATATTAAACTTAAAGAAAAAAAAAGAAAGAAAGAAAATGGGAAAAAACGCTTCAGTTAAATAGAGAAAACTGCTTTAACTGTTAACACCCTAGGCAGCAGCAGTTAGGAGCTCAGTGACCTTAAGTGCCACAGAGCCATTAAAAGTAATGAGCTGTGAGCTCAAGCCAATGACTGATGAAAAGCCAATGTCTGCTGGGGGCTCACGCTGTAACATCGAACATTAATGTATTAGTATTAGTAGATAAAACATGATGAATCCTAAATCTCATTTGCATAATGGATGAAGCTTGGGAAATAGTTCCAGATGGTAGGTGAACACCTTGAGCCAAAAGGAGAATTTTCTTTTAAGCCTTAGTACACATAGGTCTAGTATATTGAGGTACATTTAACAAAAATAAATAGAACAAATTTAAGAGACAGTGGACTTCTGAATGATTTTTTTCCTTAAATTTGAAATAAAATTAGGCAAAACTCTTCCTGTAGGTTTAAAATATGCTATACAATGATCTTGTTTGGACTAATGAACTCCATCTCTAACCATCCTCACCTTCTAAGGAAATGGGTAATAAATTGGTTTTGTAAACTTTGCCTAAACTTATTCAAATTGCAATGCAGATGTGTAAATGACTTATTCATCTGTGTTTGGTGCAATTTTTCATTTATGACAGTATTGGAATGAAAATCACAGAGTGTGTTGAATCTACTATACACAATCTAGCTTGTGAGAAAAAAATTAATAATTTTATGAGAGTAAATGTGGGCTTGATTTAGTTCTTTCATAGGTTGTTTTTTCAGTTTTTTCTAGGTAGATGAAATGATGAAATATCGATTGTGTATGTGTGTGTGTGATGTTAGTTCTTTAGCTCTCTCCTTATGATAGCTGTAATTTATAACTTTCTTTATTCACACCTGCAATCCCAGCACTCTGGGATGCCGAGGCAGGTGGATCACTTGAGGTCAGGAGTTCGAGAGCAGCCTGACCAACATGGTGAAACCCTGGCTCTACTAAAAATACAAAAATTAGGTGGGCGTGATGGCAGGAACCTGTAATCCCAGCTACTTGGGAGATTTAGGCAGGAGAATTGCTTGATCCCGGATGGTGGAGGTTGCAGTGAGCCAAGATCTCACCATTGCACTCCAGCCTGGGCAATAAGAGTAAAACTCTGTCTTCAAAAAAAAAAAAAAAAAAATTAAAATATATATGCTGTGAGCAACATAGCCTAATGCAAAGTATTATGCAAATTCTGGGCTACCACTGATGACCAGGGACACAGCAGAAAAAAATCACATAGTAAGTAGCACCATACTCTCCCATCTGGCACCAGGTTGCACTGATTCTTTGTGGCAGCCTGCCTAGACAAACCCTCAACACCCACTAACCTTCCTGACAGCTCCTACCTGTAAACAGTAGAATCACTGCACTCAATAACATCCACTTTGCCTTCAATAGTTTGCCTTACCCAGGGCACTTCAATCAAGTTATGACATTTATATATTGATGTTTACCTAAATTCAGCCCTAAAAGATTTGCAATGTACATTCCAATTTTTAAGGTTTTATTATTCACTAATTTGTTTACAAAGGTTGAAGTAGTTCTTCTATTATTTATAATTTGATCTGTTAAGCCATACGCAAGGAAAACGCATTTTGAAAACAGTTTGAATTCAGTCAAACAAACGGATCATGCCTGGGGTTGAGCCATGATTTCTAAACAAATTGTTTCATTTCAACCATGCTATTGTTTTTGCTGTATTGTTGGTTGTTTTTCTCAAACCTGTCTTGGTTTGAGTGGACTAATATCTGTTTTCAGAGATCTCTCCTTTAAATGGGGCTAATGCCTCTTAGTCACATGCTGGTCCTATTATAACCACTGGGCTATTTAAAAAAACTCAATTTGAAATGACCGCCTTGCATCACAGAATCCAACATCTGAGCTGGAAAGAATGAGCTTGTTTCTTTCACCTGTGGAAAAGACCTTCATAGGTCATTTGCAACAGATTCACCTGGGAGCTGCAATTCTTTCCAACTTACTGGGAAATGCCTGGGCCATGCCTGTGACTTAAACATTCAGGGTTGTTCATTCACCTATTAGGAATTGCAGTCATTGGAATGTCTTTGTGGAAGGTTAAAAAATTGTACAGTTGAAATTAGTTTCAAGAGAGTTTGGTCTTGTTTTACCTTACATTCATTAATATGTCTATAAAGAGTTTAAGAAACTTGAAAATAGAAAGATAACAGCACCAATTAAATAGCTACAACAGACTAATTCATGATAACGTTCTCACTTCAAGGAAAGGAAAACAAGGAGGGCCAACGGCAATCCTTCACTCTAGCCCATTTAAATGTGGTCCTACGTTTTTATTTTATCCAGTAAAATGTCTTAAAATTTCTCCTGTTGCAGCAAAAAAGATTTTGTCCTTGGTCTTCTAGGATTTTTCCATTCTAATGTACTAGTAAGACTAATATGTACATGTTTTCTTTGGATTTCTTATAAATGAATTCTTCACTTGCTTTTTGTTACTGGGCTGGATCTTAGAACATGCTACTTATCTTTAAGCCAATGAATATTCTGTCAGAAATATCTGAGTGAAATAAGGTTTTATTCTTGTGCTACGTACTACTTGGCAAAATCTTTCAAAAACTGGCAGAAAGGCTGTCAGATCTTATCATCTTATCATACATTTTGAAACTATAATGTGATGGCCTTAATTAGTCTGTTTTTACCCAATCAGTTTTACGTCTTTTCTAATTTCTCTTTGAGAAATGAAAAAATAGGGTGTGATGCCAAAATTAAGTAAGTATAGATCAGAATTTGTTTCATAATTAAATTCATAGTTTCAACATTTACACCTTTCAAAAAGCCTTGCATGAATGTTTCTTATCCTTTTCACTGATCAGCTGCAGACAATGTTCTGCTCCCATATGTGCTGATGGTACAAAAATGATTGGAATACGGTGCTGTGTAGGCCTCATTCTTAAAGGCAAGTACCATGTGTCAGAGTAACTACAGAAGATGGAACTATCCCCATAAATAAAATTCATTATTGACATTAAGAGTCTTTTAGGAGACATCAATAGAAATGTTCCTAAATTTACTTCCAGGTTTATGATGACTCTACCCTATATTTTAGAATTCCTTAAAGTATTATTAACTATAGATCTATTATCTGTTTGAATTATCCATAGTTAAAAGAAATTAGTAACCACATGCAGATAAAACCAGAGTTTTACAAATATCGAATATCTTAGTTTCCTGAGCTGCCATAAAAAAAAGTATAGGTTGGGTGCCGTAGCTCACGCCTGTAATCCCAGCACTTTGTGAGGCTGAGGTAGATGGATTACGAGGTCAGGAAATCGAGACAATCCTGGTCAACATGGTGAAACCCTGTCTCTATTAAAATACAAAAAATTAGCTGGGCATGGTGACAAGTACCTGTATTCCCAGCTACTTGGGAGGCTGAGGCATGGGAATTGCTTCAACCCGGGAGGCGGAGGTTGCAGTGAGCCAAGATTGCACCACTGAACTCCCGTCTGGAGACAGAGCAAGACTCCATCTCAAAATAAAATAAAATTAAATTAAATTAAAATTAAAATTAAAAAAAGTTCAATAAACTGGGTGGCTTAGAGTAACAGAAATGTATTGTCTCACAATTATGGAAGTCAGAGGTCTAAAATCAAGGTGTTGGTAGGGCAACACTCAGTAAACACTAAGGAAGGATTCACTCTTAAGTTTTGCTCCTATTCTCTGATACTTTTTCGGCTTGGAGCGACCAACCCTAATCTTCACATGGCAATCTCCCTGTGTGTATGTCCATCTCTTCACATGGTACATTTTCATACTGCTGTGAAGAAATCCCCAAGATGGGTAATTTATTAAAAAAAAGAAGTTTAATGGACTCATAGTTCCACATGGCTGGGGAGGCCTCACAATCATGGCAGAAGGTGAAGGAGGAGCAAATTGTGCAGGGGATCTTTCTTTATAAAACCATCAAATCTCATGAGGCTTATTCATTATCATGAGAATAGCACCAGAAAAACCCACCCCCATGATACAATTACCACCGCCGGGTTCCTCCCACAACACTTGGAATTGTGAGAGCTACAATACAAAATGAGATTTGGGTTGGGACACAGCCAAACTGTATCACATGACTTTCTCTTCATAAGGACAACAGTCATATTAGATAAGGTTCCAACTGTACTCCACTCTAACCTTACCTTACATTATGAATGACATCTGCAAAAACCCTACTTCCAGACAAGGTAATGTTCTGATATACTGGGCATCAGGACTTCATATGATTTTTAGGGGACAAAATTCAACTTACAACATTTTCTAGTCTCTGTATAAATAGACATTTGCCTTCTCAGTCTCCTTGCACCTGGCACAGGCAAATAGGCTGCCAGCTCTCAGAATAATTTTTCTTCTTGGTATAAAATTAGCAAAACATAAAGAAAATTTTAGCCTCTCTTATTGTTTTTGTTCTTTGTAGTTTGAGGACACAATGCTTGAAGCTTGAAGTTACCACAGTTGTCTTGCCACCATGAAGAAGGATATCAAGGTAAAGACTCTAATTGAAATATAGGAAATGCTAGGGAATTATGTGTAGTTGCTAAAAGAAACTAAACTGTTCTATGTTCACTCTTCTGCTATATAAGAAAAATAGACATAGCATTTCAGCCTTCAGCCTTTTTCATTTGAGTGTTGAAATATAAAAGAAAAAAATACATTATTTTAAGTGAGCTTGTTTATTGCCTTTTCCTGGGATGGTCAACCTTTCTGTTCTTCTACCTAGAAACTTATCACCCCTTTGGATGCACTTTTTGACCTGCCCAATCTGGATTCCACATATGAGCTCTCATTATGGTCTGCTCCTCTTTGCTCCTTTGCTTCTGTCTCAATCTAAAGTATCTATTATTATGTGCATTATATTCTTTATCTCGTAGTTGTAGACCATCCCAGAGCCTGGCAGAAAAGACTCACTAAGAATTTGTTGAGCTGGTGTCTCAACAATGTCATCATTGGTCTCTCATTGTATGTATTATTATACTTCAAGCATTTTATAGTTGAATTTTTGCCATGTGTCCCTTAGTTAAAATTTAATGAATAAAATAGTAGTAACTCTGAGTATTTGGGACAAAATTAATTTAATGCCAGATATTAGGTGTTTCCAAAACTTTTGAAAGGTGGGAGTCAGGTGGACACCACTAAAATTATTTGCTCTTTGTAGTTTAAGAACACATGAAGATACACCCTGGTGGTTGTAGACTCATGTTCTAGAGGTCAGGGAGCCTTGACTTCTCTCACCGTCATGCCATATGCACAGAGCCAGTGTCCAGAAAGTGGAAAGTGTGTCCAGCTGCCACAGTTGTTTTTAAGGTCACAGCTCTCCTTGAGAAAACAAAGGAGAAGGAAGATAATCCAAACGTCACTTATATGTCCAACGTTTGAAGATATGACTTCTATGTGGCAAAATCTACCTTTCATTCAGAACCATCTGGAAAGCAGGAAAGGCCTATATTTTTAGTTTTCCTGAACTTTCAGCATAAGAAATCTTTTAGAAGGCAGTGTCCATTGACCACAACCATCACATGATACAAAGGGTACATTCTTACAGTCCTGTTAGAAAATTTAAATAAAAATAACAATCTAATTGTTCAAGAAGCTGAACTTTCAGTTCAGATGTCTACATATAATAAAAACAAGCATGGTTCCACAAGAAAAAGAGAGTCAGGGTTGAATGTGCACTCATGTTATGAAAAAGATTACCAGGAGCCCAGCAAAGTGTGAAAAATGGTTAGAAATAAGGATAAATTCATGGATCATATTAAGAAAAAAGGCTGAGACGTTTGTATATCATTCAGTAGAAAATAGGAGTTAATGATCCTCTCTTGGCTTATCTGGTCCCAATTCTTGAGATTTTTCTTGAAGAGATGTTCCTTCTTGATCTCTTTCTCAGGCTACTTCTGCCTTCCTCAGCTTTTAAAATTTGTGCCTCTTCAATTATCATCAGCAAACTAATGCAGGAACAGAAAACCAAACACTGCATATTCTCACTCATAAGTGGGAGCTGAACAATAAGAACACATGGATACAGGGAGGGGAGCAACGCACACTAGATAGGGCCTGTTGGAGGGAACAGGGGAAGAAAGAGCATCAGAAAAAAATAGCTAGGGTTACTACTTAGGTGATGGGTTGATAGGTGCAGCAAACCACCATGGCACACATTTACCTATATAACAAACCTGCACATCCTGCACATGTACCCTGGAACTTAAAATAAAATAGTAAAAGAGAAAAAAGAAAACAAAAATGATTGTGGATCTCAGGGACTAATCCCAGGCTTTCTGTTCTCTCTCTGTTAGTTCTTTAACCGAACTTACCCGTATTTATAGGTTAGTACTATATGCTTGTAACTCTCAAATTTCTACTGCTTGTTGTGATGGTTAATTTTATCTGTTAACTTGACTAGGTCATGGGGTGCCCAGATATTTAAACAAATATTATTCTTGATGTGTCTGTGAGGGTGTTTCTAGATAAGATTAGCATTTAAATTGGCAAATTAAATAAAACATATTGCCTTCTCTCTAGTAATGGGCTTCATCCAGTCAGTTGAAGCTGCTCTTCTTGGATCACAGGCCTGCTGGGTTTTGAAATGAAACTATCCTGATTCTCAGGCCTTCAGACTTAGACTGATAGCTAACTACATTTTTTTTCTCTCTCTCTTTTTAAAAAACACTAATGCACTAACGTTGGTCTCTTTCCGAAACTCTAGAACCTACAATAAGCCTCCTTTTATATTTAAACTCATTCACCAACTTTCAAGTCAGAAACCTGGGAGAAATTTTCAATTTTTCCACACCCCCACTCTCAATCCAATTGTAAATCCAATGTATTTTTCTTTTAAAATATTTCAAAATTCTCCATGTCTCCTTCACTTTGTACCTCCACCAATATTACCATCTCTATCCTGAACTGCTGCAATCATCTTACTGATCTCTACCCTTCCAATTTTGACCATGTCTAATCCATTCATTCCCTATACAATATAAATCAAAAGTGTCAACTACTCAAAACCCTAAAGAAATCCTATCACATAGAATCAGGAACATTGATCTGCCATTCAAGATGTTACAGGACCTGACAGCTACCTCCAATATCACCTCTTTCCTCTTCCCTCTTGCTGCTTTAATTCTCAGTTTCACCAACATACTCATTACTGTAAGCTTTTTATACCATTAGCATACTCATCTTTTGCACATTCCAAAGACTTCATTCACTTTGTTACTTTTCCCTCTTTTCAAAGATGTTAAAACACCTGCATCCTTCTCAACTTTCAGCTTCAATCGAAAAGCTATACTCTTATTTTTGGAGAAGTTCTTACTATTATCTGTCTGTGCACCTTATTCATTTTCTTCAGACCACTTCACAAGTTGTAGGTATATTACTACTTACCTGTTTTATTTTTGATCTGTCTCTCCAACTTGACTCTAAGCACCCCCTAATCCAGGGACTATGCATGTCTCCTTTATTCTGCACTCTGAAAGCCCACAACCTTACACTTCATACATCGTAGATTCCTCATAAATATTTTGGGTATGAATAAATAGCTATTCTTCATTTATTCTCTCTTACCTTTTCTTGTCTCTGTTTCCTCATATTGATGCTTGATCCCCCATCCTCACTGTTCCTGCTTGCTTCCCTCCTCCATTAGAAGAGTATCAGTTGAAATTATTAGCTCCATAAAAACCAGACAGGGAATTTTAAGCTGCTGACTTTGTGGCATTGAATAGACTGAGCTCAGCAGCACAGCACCAGAAGCAATCAACAACCACCTTTGGAAGACACCCCCTTCTAATTATTGAGATTATAAACATCATTGGCTAATGTTGCCTCCCAAGGTTATGGCAAAACTTAATCCATATTTGCTAATAGTAAATGCCCATCATTCTCTTATAATTAGTTACTGTGGAGTTTTAGAAAGGTCATTTGGTTGAAATATGAGCCTGCAATTTGTTTAAAACGAAAAAAGGCAGAGGAAATTATCTTTCCACGATGCATTAGCCCATGTTAGTTACCCCAGTCATTCTGAGTGTATGTTATAAACAGTCCAGTACCATCATAGCCAAAATACATGCTTTGTCCTGTAACAGCCACAAACTCATGAAACTGACATTCATATGACCCACACGTTACCTCCTTGTGTATCTCCAATACCAAAACACTTGATTAAAAAGTTTAAAAAGTCCTCCACTTCACTGCAAATGTGGGCTCAGGTGAGGCTAGGCACACCATATTTGTAAATAGCTGGGTTATTGAGAAAAGTGGTTTACAACATCTGGGAAGCTGATAAACTACAGGCAATATCTTTATTCTTACCTCTATTTTATTCTTATGGTCATTCAAATCAAAGGCATATGTTTAGCCCTTTCTAATTCTATCTAGGGAACAATCAGTTTTGCAGACTACCTAGGCTTCATTATTAGCAAACAACAAATATAAGAAAAAAGCAAAGGTCCTAGATGTGAAGACTCAACAAAGAATCCACTTCCTTTACTCCCAGATAACAAACTTGTATAACACAATTATCATATGTTCTTGATAAGACAATTCTACAAGTGAATACAATTCATGAATATTTTCAATATTTGCTAAAAAGTGAAACTTGAAATTCTAGATCAATCAATTTTTAGAAACATATTCTAGGAAGTTATGAGGCACAATATTATTGCCATCTGGTTAATACCATTTTCTTCCTAAACATAAGAACAGTAATAAGAATTTAAAAGACTAGGCACATTTGCTGTGTTTTTGTTTTTCTTTCAGTTTCCAATCTGATGAACTGCCAGGCTGTTAGCACATTGCTTATTCAGAAATTTTAAGTGTGCATGCATCACTAAGGTATACAAGTTAAATCCTTTTGTAACATTTACCTTCAATATACACAATATGACACACATTTGAATTTTGGGGAATTAAAAATAACCTTTATCAAAAAATCAGAAGAGAGTTAATAAATAAGTTTCATTACTCTCTGGAGAAAGAGAAACTTTGTATTAATTATGATCGCTAAATGCTGTAATTGATAGTTATAGTAATGAAAAGGAAGAAAAAAAAAACTAAATATCTAAACCATAAAGAGGAAGTCAATTAACAAAAAGTTTAATGCTCAGTTAAGTGATGCCACTGACCATTAAAACCAAAACTACAAATTGCTTTATATTTACAAAATCAAGATGGACAAATAATAAAACCAGAATCCAGAAGAGCTAGAATAAAGCATTTATTTTCATTTTGGCCTTTCATACCCATACTCCCCATTTAAGGAATGTAATGTTGCCTGGATCTTCTGAACGCAACACCAGAGCAGTATTGTATTTTTTCTTCTGGTAGAAACCATTAGTTGTTACTCACTTTCATAACTTAAAAGTATAAGCTTGAGGCACATCAAAGCAAGTCAGGATAGGTGGGAGTCGAGGTTTCAAAGCCTGAACTGAAGGTCACCTGATATTGCATGCTGAAGCATGTTTGCAGGGAACATACAGCATCAATGTTGAATGTTGACACGTGTTTTCAGGGAACATACAATATTAATGAACACATATATGTCTTTTAATATAATTATCCCATGTCTTAGAGAAATAAATAAGTATAGAACTGATTGGAAGGTGGGAAGTCAAAATCCGTGATGTGTGATGAGTGAATTCAAAAAGGAGGCCTTTGTTATGTTTGTTCTGTATCACCGCTCTCCGATACAATTTTCTGTAGTTATAGAAATATTCTGTGTCTGCATTGTCTAGTGTTGAAGCCATTAGCCCATGTGTGGCTACTGAGTACTCAAAATGTAACCAGTGTGACTAACAAACTTTTTAATTCTAACAATGTGAAATTTAAATAGCCACATGTGGCTAGTGGCTACTATATGGTATAGAACAGTTTTAAAGCATGATAGAAATGTCAATATTGTCACCAAGTGAAAAATTTCTTTGGTTGTGTGTGGTGTGTTTCACAGGGTCTCACTTTGTCACCCAGGATGGAGTGCAGTGACAAAATCACAGTTCACTGTAGCCTCGACCTCCCAGGCCCAAGTGATCTCCTGCCTCAGCCCTGCAGGTAACTGCGACTAGAAGTATGTGCCATCAAGCCCGGCTAATTTTTGCTTTGTTTTGTTTTTGCAGAGATGAAGTCTCGCCATGTTCCACAGGCTGGTCTTGAATTCCTGAGCTCACTTTGACCTCCCAAAGTACTGGGATTACAGAAGTGAGTCACAGCACCTGGACAAAGAAAGAAAATTAAATCAGATGAAGACCACATGTGCAGGATCCTGAACAGAGCTAGCATTATTGATTTGCTAATTGAAAATTCATGTATTGAATGGCTATATTTGCTAATCTCTGCACTTCCAGCACTACGTCCATGCTATCTGTGACTCAAACTCTTAAAATTCCTGTGCTACCCATGATACAGCTAAGCTTAGGGATCATGAACAAATCCACTGTGTATCTAGAATTAATCATTCATTTTAAACTCAACATTCTCTACTTTCACTTTTTTTCAGACACTGTTTCTGCCTCAATTAAAAATTATCTCTTTACTGGCTCTCTTTGGGGTTCACACTTTCATTTAAGGCTCCAAATGTTGTTTTATCATTTTCCTGTGTCTCACAGGCCAGGAGATGGTGGTGACATTTGCAGCTTTTACCAGGTTTTTCAGCTTTCTTAGAAACTCACTGTAGTTGCTGCAGAGTCAAAGTCCTGGTTTACCGTCTTCCTCTGCATTCTAAACCTTGTTGATTTAAATAAGCATTTAGTCACTGCATCAGATTCTCTAGACTTTCAACCTTGGCTTCCTCAATGACAATAGCCCTCAATGACAACCACCCTTGTGGCCAAATTCTACATCTTTTCCTTATTCAGGACTAGTCTACCTGTTAAATCTCCTATATTCCTATATTTAAGCAACTGAGAAAAGTAACTAACATAGAATCCACCTAAAATAGTCAATAAGTATTATTTAAATTTTATTTTGTGTGTCTTTAGAAAGACCACAAACACATTTCTCGTCTCATTTTATGTGGAATAATATCTGTATCAGTGATTTTTCCATTTTTTTTATTTTTTAATTTTAGTGGGTATATAGTAGGTTTATATGTTTGTGAGGTACATGAGATGTTTTTATACAGGCATGTAATGCATGGTAATCACATCATAGAGAATGAGATATCTATCCCCTTAAGCACTTATTCTTTGGGTTACAAACAATCCAATTATACTCTTTTAGTTATTTTCAAATGTGTAATTAAGTTATTATTGACTAGAGCCACCATGGTGTGCTATCAAATAGCAAGTCTTAGTCATTCTTTCTAATTTTTTGTACCCATTAACCATCCTCACCTCCTCCAACCCCCTACTACAGTTACCAGCCTCTGGTACCATCTTTCTACTCTGTCAGTGACTACTGCAAGGATGATGCTGCATGACAAATGATTTCTAAAACTCTGTGGCTTAAAATAACAACCAAGTAAAACTGATGTCTAATCTGCAAGGTTGGTGATTTGAGCTAGACTTAAGTGGGCAGTTCTTCTGCTCTCTGGCCGTAGTTGTGCTCACATACATATCTAGGGAATCATCTGTCTCTTAATGGTCCTAGGATGGCCTTGGCTGGGGTGACCCATCTGTCTCTGAAATTATTTTCATCCTCTTTCAGGCTATCCCAGGCAAGAGAGAGTAAGCACAACTGTTGAAGTTTGCCACAGAAATTCACCTCTCAAGTTGCTCACTACTTTACATTGCTAATACCCCATTCACTAACACCGCATGGGCACAGAAAAGTAATTTGCTGAGCCCAGAATTAAGTGAAAAAGGATTATACAGTATAAGGACAAGGGGCATTGAACAGAGCGTCTATTATTAATTATGATTATGTGTACAATAAATAAACCATTTTCTCCTCCATACTCCCCCCCCCTGGCAACTTTCATCAATTCTTCTCACAGAATTTCTACCCATGCCTCAGAAGCTAGCTCAACTACATCTTCCCCAATAATTTTAAACAATCTTCTTATGAGAATTAAATATTTTACTTCCCTAGCCTCCTAGTTCACTTGCTATTGTGGTGCTCATCACATTATCTGTTCTAGGCTTAGCTATGCCTATACAGGTGCCATAAAATTATAAAGCTTCCAAAACACACAAACACACAAATCTTGTTTTGTTCATCTTTGTATCTCCTAAATCACCTAGATACATGTACAGACCATAACTGAGTATTTACAATGTTTCTTCAATTAATTAAATTGCCACAATGCTTTAGCTAAACTCCTCACATTTTCAACTAAGAATTTCTAAACTACTCTGTACTACTTAAATCCTCCTTTCTTCCTAGCTCACTTATTTACATCATAGTAATTAAGAGTTCCATTCTATGAAATATTAAGTTTTATTTTGTAAGCATATGTGTAAATCCATGTAATTATGTAGATAAATGTCTCACCAGTTAGGCAATCATCTTCTTGATCTGAGATAAGGTGATAAATCTTATACTCCTCTTCTCTAGTTTTCAGCATAGGATAGGATAGACTTGAGAGATGAATGATATGTGAAGATTTATTATTATTATTAATAGATTTTTGCTTCCTAACACTGAAGTTATTTAAAACTTAGAAAAAGCTGCTTAATACAAATAATGACATGATAATTTGAATCTAAAGACCTTGAAGAGAAAATGAGCTGTTATTGCCCATCTCCTAAGCATAGGCACCTTTAAGATTGTATTTTATTTTAAGCTTCCATGCTGAACATAAGCAAGCTTCTTTTATTTCTATTACTATGGTAACAAAGTAAAATTGCTTATATAATAATTATTCACTTGTGGCCTTAAACCATAAATTTGATCAAGCTTATTAAAATTCAGGAAATTTGATTGCTAAATACAGATATCCAAATGTAGACTGTCAACTCAATAACTGATCAGATCAAAATTAATACAAGCTTATATTTATGTTGAGGAGAAAAAAGATTGTTTGACAATTTCTGAACTTTCCACAAACAAACAAATAGGACCATTTTCAGGCATGGTATCATGAGACAGACTGAGAACCAGTGGATTCAAGGGCTGTGTATTCTTCTAAGAAAATGCCAAAATAAACTATGCCTTCTGCAGACAATTCACAAAACAGGTACAGAAAAGAATCTCAGGACTAGAGTAAATAGCAACCTAAACTATCAGTATGTTCTCTCATGACAGTGAAAAAAACAAAAATAATACATATCAGTAGGGAAAGAGAATACAAATGAGTGATTATAATTTCAATGAGACAAACAAACAAACAAAAAATATAAGAGAACACACCCAACCCATCCTGCTCATATGAAAGAACAGAGAATAACATGAGAGAGCTACAATGCCAAATAGGCAACCACAATAGCTGAAGCAGAATCGTAATTTGAAAATTATTTCTTCTTGAAAGTTATTGACAAAAGGGGAGAAGACTAAATGAAGGTAAGAAAATCATCTGCCTACTTCCAGGTGCCTCAAGGATTTTCACTTTCTCTGCAAATCTTTTTAGATGACAAAATCCATTAGCTGTCTGGGGCCATCCTGTGGAAAGGACGAAGTAGTAGTAGTGGGCCCCAGAAATAGAAATTTAGGAAAGTTAGGAATATAACTCTAGGCAGGTGATCAGAAGTAAAGGGAAGGCATGGAGAGGGTCCCATTTAGGGTACCTTCACAGAGCACAGGGCTGAGTGCTCTGTATTCCGCCTCACCTGATGCAGTCTCTATACCATCTGGAAAGGTGATTATCCACCTTTCACATATGAGGATGGAGGTTGCTTAGAGCAACATAACAGGAGATGGAAGGTTACATGATCAGGAAGTGGTGAGCTGCAAGCTGAACCCAGCATTTTTTGAATTCAAAGCTCAGGCTCTTTTCCCATTCTTCTCATTATTATAAACTTGTGTTTGAGAGCCTCACGGTCCATGGGACTCAAGACTCTTCACCCAGAGCAGCTTTGCTGAAATCTGTGTTGCATGGCAGGATTCCATTAAACTTCCTAGAAGGAGTAACATAGCTCAAAGATGTATCTCACTTTTAGCTATCCACTTATATGACTGTGGGATACCACAAAATAATCTCCTGCTCCAAAATATTTTGTCACGTTTCCTAAAATTTCAATCTTTTTATTGAATATTTCAATATTTTTATTGACCTATTATCAGGCAAAAATTCATGGCTGGTCTCTAAGAAACTCAAATATTTATTGTGGGGTGGCGCTTTAAACAAAATTTCCAGTAGCTTTCACTTACACAAGTATGTTTTCAACTTGAAAGCTACCTAAAATAAAATGGGACACCAGACAAGCATGGAATTTAAATATATTTGTTTTGCATAAAAAAGGTATTATAAATTCAGTGCAAAATAATTAAAGAAAAAAATTGCATGTATCTGCCCCCTCATCACCTCCCACACTTCCATTCTGCTAAATAAATCACTGTTAAAATTATATTTATACCTTTCCAAATTAATTCGATTGACAAATATTAACATACTCTATAAATTGATTGCAGGTATTGTGTGTGAATGGTTCTGTTTGTGTGTGTATCTATGTGTGTGAGAATAAGATATTGAACAATTTTAAGCATGAGAGAGTAAGTACTCACCTGTATAGAATGATATACAAAATACTATTTTGGAAAAAAATTTTGACTCTTTAATTGTAGTCCATATTTCTGAGGTAGACTGACCTCATTCTGAGAAAATTCTTAATGAGGCTTGATGGAATGTTTTGGTTGAGAAAGTTCTGGTCTTGTCAACACAGCCTGTAAAGGACAAGGCAAAAATGGAACTAATTGTCTTGCATAAGAATGACACTAGAAATTTGAGATTGAAGAGTGGGAAGTAGACAGGAATGGAGAGAGCCCAAAGTTGATGGGACACTGGTGTTTATTCCCAAGAAAGCTTGCCTTTATGGAAGGATTTGGACAACAGCATACAATACTCAGCCTTCACTCGGTTCCACCTCCACCAAGCTTAGGTGTAGTCTTCCTCTGTAATCTGAAAATGTCAGTGACAAAAATGAAGAAATGGGGCAGTGCCCATCCTGTCGTCAAGAGATACACTTACATGAGTCAGTGGAGGTGATAAACAATTTCCTGGAAGGCAGACATCAGAACAAGAGGCAACTTAGTGTGAGGGACTGAATTACTATTTCAAAGATACTGACTCATGTTCTTCTTCTCCCTCCCCTCATTGCTGACTTTGAGCTTAGCTGCAGCATGGATTTCTGAAAAACAAAAGAAAAATACAATACACTGAAATAACAGAACCAAAGTTGTTAGAGGTTTAACCCTACTAATCAAATAAAGAGAGAGAAAGTACAAATTATAAATATCAGTATTGAAAAGGGGAAGTTATAACAGATACTGCAGACATTAAGAAGATAATGAGAGTATATTAAGAAAAATGGTACATGAATAAATTTTATAATTTGGATGGAAAAATAATTCTTACAATACATAGTTTGCCAGACCTAAGATGAGAAAAAAGAACACTTGAATAGGTTTATTTATTAAAAGAAATGACTTCCACTTATAGCTAGGGAGTAGCAGGAACTATCCTTACCCTCCCACTAGAAAATTAGTCCAAAGTATTTGAAAAAACTGTCGTTCAGATCTAAGGCAACAGCTGATGCAGGATTGTGATTCTGGGAAGAAAACCAAACAAGGTAAACACAGCGAACTGCTGGTTTATTTTCTGAAGGTACATTCAGAACCCAGGTACAGAGGTAGGAAAGACAGATTCCCAGACAAAACATTGAGATTTAATGGTAGGTCTTGTAACCCTATAGGGAAGATCATCACACCGGTTGCTATAGCAGTTGTTTCAGCTCCTCTCCGCCATAAAAAAGCTTCTTCAATTGTTCTCAGAAATTTGACTCTCAAGACTCCAGGTAAATCCAATTACCCAAATTAGCATTTAATCCACAGAACCTTTTTGCCATCACCCTTACTTGATCCTAGAGCTCAGAGAAAATACAAATATTCCTTATAATATTTCCTGTCCCTGACACCAGCTCCCCAGTTACCCTAGACAGTTATAAAAGACTATTTAGTTTTCTTTTTCATATTAAATATTTCATTTACTTTTATTATTTAAATGCAAGTAATATACTCACGTACCTTGCAGGATGAATGAGGATGAAATAAGTAGCATATGGGAATGAGCAGAAATTAAAAAGCACATTGTGAAGTGCTTTGAGCTACTAGTTTTGAGCTATGAGTATGAATTATTATTATTGCTGAACCATATTCTGCCAAATGTTTTAAATGTAATATGTTTTTTAATGGAAAGGTATAGTACATTGCCACTAAATTTGCAGCAACTAAACACTTTGGGATAGTCGTTATAAACACCAAAGCCCATTATGACATTCTCATGAAACTGTGTTTTGAAAACACTCATTCGAAAAATCTTCTCCCTGATTTATAGCCCAGAATTACACCTTTAACAAATACATGATTGAGTTTTATTCTAATCATCATAGACACAAAGGCTGACAGTCATTTTCCCCCCCAAGATTCTGAATATCTTCTTTTCATGAACATCAACTTTCTGTCACTTTATGTGTGTATTTGTGTGTGTGTGTGTGTGTGTGTGTAAGAGAGTGTACATGAACGTGTGTGTGTGTGACACGGATACATCACCAGAGCCACATACCTAAGAAGACTTCTCTAGTTGTAAGATGATAGGAATATCTTAAGGAGGGTGTGAAGGAGAGAGTTTCAGACAGGGCAACACCAGGCACTACATGAAACATAGAGAAACTAAAGCAGAAGATAACTTTGTCGCAGCTTCAGCAACTCACAAGGCAGTAGGGAAGATGGATTGGTAGGTAAATGACTCCATTGACTCTGAAACATTGACACTGACATGAACTCTGGGAGGGCAGAAAACCCAGTGACCTCCCATGAAATGCTCCACCTAGAGGGTAACATGGAGCTAGATCTTGAAGGGTATACCAGGAAGAAGAGAGCCAGGAAGATAACAGAGTGTAGTAAAACTCAGGAAATAGCAAGAATTTGTGTACATTTGAGAAAATAATATTTTACTGAAACTGGAAATCAGAGATCCTTGAATGTCCATTTTATGTCATCTGGTCTTACTTTGGGGAGCTGCTAAAGAGTATCGAAATAGGATCAAAAAATCTAAATGAATCTTTTTAAAGGAAAATGGGAGAAGGATGAAGGGAACACATGATTTCCAGGCTTCCAAGGAGACTTTTTTTTTAATGAAGAGAGCAACATGGTAAAAATTGAGGCCACAGAGAATTCACTGGCCTTAATGCTGATCAACCAAGTGAAAGGAATCTGTGATTGAAATGTACTGGGACCAATTTTCCAATTTTGTCAACTCACCAAGCAACAAATCCTGTACAACACCTGGTGACCTATATAAATAACTCTTCTTCTGGGGCAGAACAAACTTGGTATATGGGTGAATAATATTATGAATCTACTTCTTAGCCAGTGTCTTAGATAGGCCATTTAACTTTCTTTAAGTTACCTAGCCCTGTCACCCCCTCTATTTCAACATTTTTATAATACGTTCTAGCCATCAGCCATGAATTCAGTGAACACCTTTCTTTTTTATTTATGTGTTATTTTACTCTTCAAGTGTAGATACAAAGGGCCAGGTGCGGTGGCTTATGCCTGTAATCCAATCCCAGCACTTTGGGAGGCCATGGTGGGTGGATCACTTGAGGTCAGGAGTTGAAACCAGCCTGGCCAACATGTTGAAAACCCATCTCTACTAAAAATACAAATAGCCAGAT
The DNA here is from genome assembly GCA_036589455.1 of Ateles fusciceps. NCBI lineage: Eukaryota > Metazoa > Chordata > Mammalia > Primates > Atelidae > Ateles > Ateles fusciceps. The sequence continues at coordinate 2,260,266 of JAZHEH010000564.1, read as the reverse complement.
GTGGTGGTGCACACCTGTAATCCCAGATAGGTAGGAGGCTGAGGCACAAAAATTGCTTGAACCTGGGAGATGGAGGTTGCAGCGAGCCGAGATCACACCACTGCACTCCAGCCTGGGAGACAGAGTAAGACTCTGTTTCAAAAAAATAAATAAACAAAAAAATTAAAATTTAAAAAGTGTAGCATCATAGAACCCAAATAACTGCACTGTTAAATTGCATACTATAAATCACTTGAATTAATAAGTGCATCGATCACATTGTGAATTAATCATTGTGAATTTATCACAAAGCCAGTTTTGTGACTTTGTCTTAACTTGGAGCATTACTCTTTAAAGGTGTTAAAAGTTCAATGTGAAACTTTCTTTAATATTTGCAATTGTTAAATGAATACATTATTTAAAAGAAAGATAATGGCTGACTGTGGAGGTCTTAATAGTGGTTAGCAAAATTTCAGGCAGGGGGATTGACTAGGAGGCAAAGCAAATAAAGCTGACATCACGATCACATTTCTAAATTCTGCTTATGTGTGATTATTATTTGCAAAAGGAGAAACACCACAAAATTCATTGAGCTATATTTAATCTCCTTCTGACACATCTTAATGGTGGTGGCAGTTTGAACAAAACATCTCAAAAAAAGCTATCAGTACATTAATAACTATTCGTATGTCTGTGCCATGGATTTATATCATGCTCTGACATGTGAAACCAGAACTAAAATATTAATCAAGGTAGCATAGAAAAGCATTCATATTAATATTTCACGAAAATGCGATTTTAAGTAGAAAAATGCCCATCCAGGTAAGATTATCTTGTCAGATCATAGTTTTCAAATTCAGCCACTGAAGTTGGCTCTGGAAGTTGTTTGGGGTGAGATTTGAAACAACAAAGGGAATAAAAACCTTCTGAGCTATCGTTGATTAATTCTAACACCCAACTAGAATACATATCATTTTCCTTTGTAAATGCAATGATATGTATGAAATCTCCCTTACAATAGTTTCCAAAGATGTTTTAAAGAAAGCTTTTGCCAGACGGGATTAACAACATTACAAGGATTTTAACAAAAGAAACTGGGGAGTGATAGACTGATGGAACACAGTATTTGAAGCTATATAATACAGGCAAAAATTTATTTACTTATTCATATTCTTAAAATTTTTTACACAGTTTTTTGAAACAGGGTCTTACTGTGTTTTCCAGGCTGGTCTTGAAGTCCTAGGCTCAAACAATCCTCCTGCCTCAGCCTTCAGAGGAGTTGGGATTACAATCTAAACTTCAAAGAAATAGAGACCAAGATAATTAGATTCCTAACTCTGACAACAGGACGTGAGAAATATGACATAATATGAAACTGGAACATGCAAGTAGAGAACATGAACAAGAACCTTAAAAGGAGAGGAAGGAAATTTTGACCAGTGACACACCAACCTAACATATAATACCTTCTCTCTGACTAAGTGTTTTAAATATTCTAATAAAGGAGAATTTCCTATTGACACTAGACTTCTACAGTAGTTATACCTTAGTATATTTCTGATTTGCTTAATATTTATGTCATGCTCAGCCATATAAAATTTGTTGCATTTTTCTGTTTCATGTTTTTATTTGTTACTGTTATGCTTTCCCCATCTACTATGTAAATCCCTTAAGAACTGTGTCAGTTTATCATCTCTGAATCCTTAATACCCAAAAGAGTGTTTAGCAATAGGAAGCACTCTCACTGAATATTGATGAATGACTGTGTTACTATATGTATTAAATTTGGGATGAAATACAAACTTAACATTCTATTCTCATTTAGAGCATCAAATACAGGGTACTTACTATATGCAATGCACTGTGATAGGTGCTTCAGAAATAGTCTATACATCCTCATAACAGCCCATGTTAATGATAAATACATTGAGACCAACAGGTGAAGTGGCATGCCTGAAAACAGAAAGCACATCAAAGAGACCTGTGTAAGGTCAAACCTGTGTGGATAGTGTACGCATTTAATTTTCCTCTTCTATATAAAGAGAATTTAAATACATATTCTATATGCTTATATATATTTATATGACTACATGTGTGCTTACATATTTATATGTATAAATATGTATTTATATGTCTATTTTAATTTTAAATAAATTTTTCAAATAAGATCTTTCCCTATATATATATATTTATATATTTTAATATATTTTTAATTTTGCATTAACTTTTTAACTAAGCAGACTATTTCTTGTTTGGTGAAATAGCATTTCTTGACCTGGGGTTAACAAACAAAATTAATAATTTCGTAGATCTGGTACAAACAAACCCAATGAATAGTTTTAATCTTTGCACCTCTGTTGGCTAGACCAAGTAAATACACTCACTTTGAGGAGCTGCCTGACTGGAGACAGTATTTCTATATCCAGATCCTCTGGACATTGCTCTATGTAGGATTGTTTCTCCACTGTTATAAAAATTAAATGGTACCCAGGACTCTAATTTTTACTGAGACTTTGGAAAGGGGCTTTAAAATATGTTCATATTCATAGTAGGATTGATAATTACAGCCTGAGAGGTGGCCTTTCCCACCCATGTCTGTCCTCTAACAAAATTTTCCCTTTTTATTATTTGGGATTATTTGTGTACACCTCTATTTCTCCCCTAGTAATGTACTATAAAGGTTTTCTTTGAGCACTGGAAATAAGCCTTATCATACCTCTACCCCAGTCTCCCAAGTGTAAGACACTATAGCTTGCATACAGTAGATGCTTAGTAAAAGATTGCTATTTTTAGAGCTATGCCTTGCATAGCCTCACCCCTCTTCTAGCCTTGGGCTAGAAATCAGTTCATCAATAACTGTTGGTGTGAAACTTACTGACTCTGGGATACACTGGTGAGGTCACAGGAGTTGCCAAAATTGTGCAAAGTAAATAGTTACAGGGTTTAACTTCAAGGATCTATGCATTGCTGTCTAACATTGCTTCTCTGTTTCAGTGTTCTCAGCCATTACTTTCCTCTCATGTAGTTACCAGATTTTCCATAAATTGACAGGAATTATTACATGCCAAGAAAAGATGAAGTCAGAATAATTAGATGGATGTATTCAACCATAAATATATGCAACGATATCACCATAATCATGGTATTATCTAATAATTTTGCCCTTATTTTCAACCATGTGTATTTTTATTTTAGTCTGTTCTGAATCACCGTGTTTAGTGACACTCTGCCATTTCATCTTTTTTAGTTTAAAAAGACCCAGAAGTTATATATATGAGCAAATTTGGATATTTCTTATTGCAGGAACATTTTTTTCTCCAGTGACACCAATCCTTTCAAAAATAATAACCATTAAAATATTTTTACATAGGCATCTGTTCAAGAAAAAATTATAGACTTGTAAAGACAAGATTTCCTTTAAACAAATACCAATACTTTATCAGGGCTTCAAAACCACAGGGACCCATCTACTGCTGGCTGATCAGTCCTTACAAATTTCAAGTGATTGTGGCAAAAATCTGCATACCAAGAGAGATCTGAAGAAGCGACCACTTTGCAGAGTCCCTGTGTTCCATATTCTCCCAGAAAAGACCCTTACGCTTGCAGAATTCTGATCATTAGTTGAGGGTGATGACAAAATATCATGTCCCAATTATCTCTGATGTGCATGACACTTTGTTATGAATAAGAGATGAAGTACCGAAGTCTAAAGACCACTTATTTTTCTTTTGTAAATTAATGCGTTTAATGTGATACATATTGGAGAGAGAAGGCCTTTTTCGTAGACTCTTTGTTCAAGGGACACTGTTGAAGTGACAACATGGCCCCAAGCCAGAAAGTCTGTACGGAATAGATTTCCAGATGCCTAGGAACTGAAGATTAGACTCTTTTTTAAATTGATAAACAATATTTGTACATAATTGTGGGGTACATGTGATATTTTACTACATGCATAGAATATGTAATGATCAAGGATCAAGTCAGAAAATTTAGGGTATCCATCGCCCTGAGAATTTATTATTTCTATGTGTTGGGAGGACAAGTCTTCTAACTATTTTGATGTATATAATAGTGTTTTTAACTATGATACCCTGCTCTGCCATCAAACATTAGAACTTGTATCTTCTTTCAAGCTATATGTTTGTACCCATTAACCAAGCTCTCTTAATTCTCCTCACCACCCAAACACCCTTCCTAGCCTCTGGTATCTATCATTCTATTCTCTACCTCCATGAGGTCAGCTCTTTAGCTCCCATATATGAGTAAGAACATATGATACTTGTTTTCTGGGCCTTATTTTACTTAACATAATGACCTCCAATTCTATCCATGTTGATGTAAATGACATGATTTTATTCGTTTTTATGGCTCAATAATATTCCATTGTAAATGTATACCACGTTTTTTAGGCATTTTTTCATTGATGGACACAAGTTAATTCCATATGTTTACTATTGTGAATAGTGCTGCAATACACATGGGGATGCAGGTACTCCTTTTATATACTGATTTCCTTACTTTTGGATAAATATCCAGTAGTGGGATTGCTGGATAGTATGGTAGTTCTATTTTTAATTTTTTTGAGAAATCTTCATACTTTTTCCAAAGACTATATTAATTTACATTTCTATCAATAGTATATAAGAGTTTCCTTTATTCTGGATCCCTGACAACATCTATTATTTTTTATCTGTTTTTAATAGTAGCCCTTTCAATGAAGTAAGATGATACCTAATTTTGCTTTTGGTTTGCATTTTCGTGATCAGTAACTTTGAGCATATTTTCATATATCTGTTGGTCACTTGCATGTCTTCTTTTGAGAAATGCCTAATTATGTCCTTTGACTTCTTTTTAATGGGATTATTTTTTTTTATTTTTCACTGATGAGTTGTTTGAGACCTTTATATATTCCAGATATTCATTCCTTGTCAGACTAAGAGTTTAAAAATACTTTCTCTAATTTCTAAGGTTGTCTCTTCACTCTGTTATTTCTTTTGCTGTGCAGAAATCTTTTAGTTTAATATAATTTGTCTACTTTTTTGCCTGTGCTTTTGATGTCTTATCTTAGCCGTAAAATCTTTGCCTAAACCGATCTGAAATGTTTTCCTCTATTTATTCTTCTAGTAGTTTTATAGTTTCAGGTATTATGTATAAGACTTTAATCCATCTTGAGTTGATTTTTGTGTTTGGTGACAGGAATCCAGTTTCATTCTTCTGCATATGGATATTCAAATTTTTCTGCACCATTTAGTTAAGAAGACTTCTTTTCCACAATATATGTTCTTGGTATCTTTGTCAAAAATAAGTTGGTTATAAATAAATATAAATTTAGTTCTGGGTTCTTTATTCTGTTCCATTGGTCTATGTCTGTTTTTATACCAATGCCATGCTGTTTGAGTTACAATAACCTTATATATATTTTGAAGTCAGGCAGTGTCATGTCTCTAGCTTTGTTCTTTTTGTTCAGGATTGCTTTAGCTATTTGGGCTTTTTTGTTGTTTTATATAGATCTTAGGATTTTTTCCTACTTCTGTGAAAAATGACATTGGTGTTTAGATAGGGATTGCATTGAATCTATAGAGTGCTTTGTGTAATGTGATCACTTTAAATATATTATTCTTGTGATTCATGAGCATGGAATGCCTTTCTATTTGTTTGTGTCCTCTTTAGTTTCTTTCATCAGGGTTTTATAGTTTCCTTGTAGAGATCTTTCACCTCCTTGGTTGAATTTATTCCTAGGTATTTTTTGTAGCTATTGTAAATGGCCGTGTTTTCTTGATTTTTTTTCTTAACTAGTTCATTATTTGTGTACAGAAATGCTACTGATTTTATATATATTGACTTTGTATCTTAAAACTACTAAATTTATTTATCTAAGAGGTTTTTTTGATAGAGACTTTAGGTTTTTTTAGATATAAGATTATGTCATCTGCTAAAAAAGAATTTCACTTTGCTTTGTTTGAGCTATTAGAGAAAAAAAAAATTTAGCTTTTCCCCCACTCAGTGTGATGTTAGCTTTGGGTTTGTCATATATAGGTATGTTTGTTCTATACCTAGTTTGTTGAGAGTTTTTATCAAAGGGTATGTTGAATATTATCAAGTGCTTTTTCTGTGTCTGTTAAAATGATCGTAGGTGTTTCGTTTTTTATTTTGTTGATGTGATATATCATGTTTATTGATTTATATATGTTACACCATCTTTGAATCTGTGGGATAAATCCGACTTGATCATGGGGTATTATCTTTTTGATATGCTGTTGTATTGGTTTGCTAGTATTTTGTTCAGGATTTTTGTATCTATGTTCATCAAGAATATTGGCCTGCAGTTTTCTATTTTGTTGCATCATTGCCTGGTTTTAGTATTACTGCAGTGCGGGCCTCATAGAATAAGTTAGGGAGAATTTCATTCTCTTTAATTTTTTGGAATAGTTTGAGAACAAATTGTACATTTGTAACAATGTAGCAATAAAGCTATTCAGTCTTGAGATACTCTTTGTTAGGAGACATTTTGTTATTGATTCTATCTTATTAGTCACTATTGATCTATTCAGGTTTTCTATTTCTAATTTGTTCTGATTCAAAATTACTAGGTTGTGTGTGTTCAGGAATTTATCCATTTCCCTTCCGTTTTGTTAGTATTTAGTTGGTCATAAAAGTCTCTGATAATCTTTTATATTTCTGTTGTATCAACTGTAAAAACCGCTTATTTTTTCTGATTTTATGTATTTGATTCTTTCTCTTTTTCTTGGTTAGTCTAGCCATCAGTTTATTGATTTTGTTTATATTTTTAAAAAACTGACTTTTCATTTCATTGACCTGTTGTCATTTTTTAGTCTCTATTTCATTTACTTCTCCTCTGGTTTTTATTATTGTTTTCCTTCTACTAATTTGGGGTTTGGTTTGTTCTTTCTTTTCTCATTCCTTGAGGTGTATCAGTGTATTATCTAGAATTTTACACTTTTTTCATGTAAGTGTTTATTGCTGTAAACTTTTCTCTTATCTCCAGTTTTGCTGTACCACATAAGTTTTGGTATATTGTTTTTATTTTCATTTGTTTCAATAATTTAAATTTTTTTCTTAATTTTTTGATCCAATAGTTACTCAAGAACATAGTCTAATTTCCATGTATTTGTACAGTTTTCAAAGTTCCACTTGTTATTGATTTCTAGATGTATTACATTGTGTTATGAGAAGATCTTTTTGAATTTTTTTGAGGTTTCTTTTGTGTCCTACAGTATGTTCTATCCTGGAGAATGTTTCACGTGCTGATGAGAGGAATGTACATGTGGTAGCTATTGTATGAAATGTTCTATAAACATCTGTTGGGTCAATATGCTGTAAAACACAGTTTTAATCCAATGTTTCTTTGTTACTTCTCTGTCTGATGCTGGAAGTGAATTGTTGAATTTCCCAGCTATTATTGTATTGTAATATGTCTCCCCCTTTAGTTCTAGTAATATTTGCTTTATTAATCTGGGTGTCCTGGTGTTGAGTGTATACATTTTTAGAGTTGTTATATCCTCTTACTGAATTGCTCTTTTTATCATTATATAATAATCTTCTTTTTACTGTTTTTTACTTAAAGTATGCTTTCTCTGATGTAGGTATAGCTACCCCTGTTTGCTTTTGGTTTCCATTTACATGGATTTTTTTCCCCCCCAGCCCTTTACTTCCAGTCTACATGTGTCTTTACAGGTGAGTTTTTTGAAGGCAACATATAGTTGGGTGATTTTTAAGAATCTATTCAGCAACTATATCTTATAGGTGTAAATGCATTTACACTCAAGGCTGTTATGTGAGGGCTTATTCCTGTCATTTAAATGCATTTCTTTTTAAACTTTAGTTCTTTTTCTCATTATTTATCATTGTGGTTCGGTATCTTTGTTTCTGTATTGGGAATGTTTAATTTCTTTCTCACTCCCATTTGTGTATCTGCTGTACCAATGAGTTTTATACTTCTATATGTTTTTATAGTGATAGATTTTATCTTTCTGTTTCCACATTAGGACTCCTTTAAGTTTGTCTTCTAGGGCCAGTATAATGGTAATGAATTCTCTCAGCTTTTGCTTGTCTTGGAAAGACTTTGTTTCCCCTTCATTTATAAATTATTTGGGGGATGGGGGTGGGGTATATTATCCTTGGCTCACAGTCCTTTTTTCTTTTCAGCACTTTGAATAAATCATCTTATTCTCTCCTATCCTGTGAGGCGTCTGCTGAAAATTCCGCTGTTAATATAATGGGAGTTACCTTACAAGTGACTAGATGCTTTTATCTTGTTTTTAGAATGCTATCTTTGTCTTTCACTTTTGATAATATGACTATAATTTGCTCTGAAGAAGATATTTTTATTATTTATTTATTATTGTTTTTGTTCATTTGAGAAGACATTCTGGCATTGTCTCTACTTCAAAATCGCTGAGCTTTCTGTATCTGGCTGACTAAATCTCTTACCAGACTTGGGATGTTTTTAGGTATAATTTCATTAAATAGCTTTTCTATCCCTTTGGTTTCCTCTTGGCCTTCTAGAATACTGAAAACTCAACTATTTGGTAACTTCATGTTATCTTATATGTCACATGAGATTTGTTCATTTTTTAAAAATATATATTTGTTTCATTGGGTTATTACTGAAGATTGATCTTCAAGTTCTGAATTTTTTTCATCTGCTTCATCTAGTCTATTGTTGAAACTTTCAAATGTGTTTATTATTTTATTCAGTGAATTATTTATTTCCAAAATTTCTATTTGCTTATTTTTAATTATCTCTTTATAAATTCCTTATTCAGACTCTGATTTGTTTTTCTGTTTTCATTGTATCATCCGTCTGTATCACATTGTATCCCTTGTATCACACTGAGCTACTTTAATATTATTAATTGAATTCTTTTTCTGTAATTCCATAAATTTCTTTTTTATTGGAATCTGTTCCTAGAGAATTAATATATTCTTTGGAGGTATCATTTTTTTCTTGCTTTTTAATGTTTCTTGTGCCCTTATGTTGATATCTGTTCATCTGGTAAAATAGTCACTTCTTCCAAGTTTTTGGATGTGCTTTCATAGAGGAGGCATTTTTCATGAAGATGCATCTATGGTGTTGGCTGGGTAGGATATTAGATTTTGATTCTGGGTTTATGTAGTAGCGTAGTCTCTACACAAATGTTTATGATATAAATAGAATCAGTGATGTCTGTGGTTTTCTCTATGGCTTAGAGTTTAGTTGTTAGTGGCAGTTGCAGTGAAGTTTTGCTGGGAATGGGGATGCCAGGTCCCACCTTGGGCCCAATGGTGGCAGTAAAAGGCTGCACATGTTTGTCCTCCAATCCCAGGGTGATACACATTGGCACCAGTGTTAGCAGTTCCACATGGGTCAATTCTTGGCCCCCTAGATGAATTGTTCACATGCTGATACTGGCAACAATGGGCTAGGTGAGTGAGCAATGAGCCTTAGGCCCCTGGGCAGCATGTATAGTGTGGGCAATGGCAATAGCAGTGGTGGGATAATCTATTTGCTCTCAAGCAGTCCACATTGATGTTGGGAGTGGCTGTGATGGGCTGTATGGGCCAGCTTACAGGCCTGCAGGTGGTACATGTAGGTGGGTGCCAGCTGTATTGGTTGCAGAAGGTCAGGTGGATCCAACCTCAAGCTCCTGCAGGAATGCTCAAGTGCAATAATGGTAGATGGGATTGGGCAATCCCCAGGTTCATATATGGTATACTTAGGTATTAGGGAGGTCAAGCTGGGTTGAGATGTCCTGTCCTCAGGCTCCTCAGTGGTATGTGCAGGTGCTGGCTGTTGCAGAAGTTGGTGAGGTGATCCCCAGATCCCTGGTGGAATGCTCAGGTAAAAGCCTCATCAGCTGCACAATGGCCCTGTTGCTGGAGAGGACAGAGTTGCTTTCAGTGACATCAGTCATAGGCAGGCAGCCAAGGAGCACAGGCTTGGGCCCTTTGGGCACTTGTAAATGTACAGTAACCCTGCTACTGGAGGAAGTGAGATCACTGCCAATGGCTTGCACTTTGACCATGATGGCAGCAGTAAGCAGTAGCAGTGGCTACAGGTGAAGGTGTCAATCCAGGAATGTTGAGATGCAGGGGTTATTGGGCTTCACAGCAGGATGTGATCTAATGGAGTCTAAGCTCTCAAAATGGAACTGTGCTATGATTAACTGCTTATAAGACTTGGAAGATGTATGGGACACAGTGTGATCTCCCCTCTCTGGAGAAATGTTTTTGCAAGGTCTCCAGGCAGCTCCATATGTTAGTCTTAGTACCCACAGGGGTTGACGGGTTCTCCTGTGGCTAAGATTGCAAAAGTTCACATGGAGATGTGGACCACTGAGGGACTCTTATCCTTTCTTCCATGGAAAACTTCTCTGGGTTCCCTGCTAATCCAATTAAGCAGACTGCCTCACTTCCTTCTCCTTCCTTGCCTTAGATGTTTCTTACTACTTCTCTGTTGAACCACAGTGTTCTCTCTTAGATTGCCTATTCGAAGTTTGATTATCTACTCAATATTTTTATTCTTCTTTGTGGAGAAGGCAAGTACCAGAAGCCTCTAGTCAGAGATCTTGAAGCCCAGCACTGAAGTTAAAATTTACTTATCATTTTATGTTTATTTTTACAAATATAAGTTCATATACATACACAAAATAAATATTCTTTTGAATCCTGTGGTTAAGAAGGTTCATTTCAGCTAAAATATCAAAGTTAGTTCTTCCACATCCTATCACTGAAACAGCAGCAAAAATAGTAATATTCTAAATAGTTATAGTTTTCAACTGACAAAAGAAATAAGGAGTTGAGGGATTTCAGTCTAAAGGTCTCATTTCCATTTTCAATTTTGTGAGCTTAAGGTATTTTTTTCTTAAAACTACAAACATACAACTGCAGGTATAAATGGGTTCAAAATAAATGCCAATCAGTAGTTTCATTAGTTGCAGTATCAAATGAAATAAGATTTTGATGAATGTATTGGACATTCTCATCAGTACTTGTATAGGAGGCAAAGAAATCTAATTTTTAATGGTAACTCAGCTATTAAATTCTGTATATTTGAGCAGGTATCCAAATATAGCAAGTAAGAAGAGAAGTTAAATCTTCGTGTAAGTTGTTCCTTTCATAAAGTCATTTAATGGTTTTATTGTACCCCTCTGAACTCTTACTCTACAAAGACTTCATTCATTATCACCAAACACTAGCTTATAATTCTCTTTATGCTGCTATCTAACTTTCTCAGGATAATTCAAACACTTCAGAAGTTAAAGAGAATTATTTATGAAATGTTGATGACCATCGCGTGATATAACCAGATTGTGACTTCAGTATGTACAAAAGGATGGACCACTTTAAGAAGATAAGAGAAAGAACTGAAAGTATAATTGGAGAACAAGAGGCTAGAAACAATATTCAAATATTAGGCAAACTGAGGTGCTTTTGAGCCATTTGGATTTCTCTTTAAATGACAAAATCCACAACTAAATGGGAGAAATCTGAATTTAAAAGCCATAGTCTAGTTTAGCCTTTCTAAATATTTTACTAAAGGTCACCTCCTTGTCATCTTTAAACTCTTAAATAACAAATTAAATATCCCAACAAGACTATCCAACTTGCATAATACTAGGTTTGGTTTGGTTTGAAATAAAAAGTTTCTTCCATTTACATTGCAAAAGTGAGATAAGCAAATAAGAATTCCTGAATTTTTTTTCTATTTTTTCAAAAGTAAGTGTAGAAAGGCTTTGTTATCTTACAGTTTGTGTTAGCCAGCATCCAAGTTGGCTCCTGATTCTCACCCCTGGGTATTCACACCCTTATGTAGGCTGTTCCAAATTGTACTAGAATTAGTCTGTGTGCCGCATAGCATATAGCAAAAGTGATGGTATGTCACTTACAATGTTATGCTATGAAAGCTTTGACTTCCATCTTGGGCACCTCCCTCCCTCTCTCTCGTCTCCCTTTCCCACTCTATATCCCCTCCTATCTCCTTCCCTCACTCATCATTTGCCTAGAGGAAGCCAACTGCCATATAACCAAGGCAGCCTGTGGAGAGGCACACAGAGTAAGGAGTGGGGTCTCTGGCCAAAAGTCAGTAAGAAATTGAGACCTGCCAAAAACTAAGGAAGAGAGCTCAGAAGTGGATTCTCTACTTCTAGTTGAGCCTTGAGAAAACAGTAACCCTGACTGGCAACCTGGTGAAAGACCCTAAGCCAGAATCTTGCTGCTAAGCTGCTCCCAGATTCCCTGACCCTAAGAGGCTGAATATGATATGTGTTTGTCGTTTTAAGTTGCTAAGATTGGAAGTGATTTGTTGTGCTGCCATGCTAGCTAATATAGATTTGAAATGATTTCTATTGCTATTTGGCTGCCCACGACTCCTATATTCTGATAGAAAGTGATTGTTTATAATTTTACTTAGTCCCATGTTATGTCTCATGCATATATGTTAATTTCTAAGAAGAAATGAGAATAGTTTTTTTAGAAATTTGGAATGAATATTTTATTAGGATCTAAGAAGTGAGGAGTTTAAGAAAGTTGTTTTTTAATATACAATCAAATCTCTGTATTTGAGATATTATGGAAATTGATTATTATTTTTATATTCGAAAACAGTATATACCTTGTGATATGTTTGAACTTGTAGTTTCAAAATCATATACAAATTAATTTTTAAAATTAAAATAAGTTATAGTTTTCCCAGAGCTGCCTTTTGTCACACAAAATAGATACATCTGCTAAGCAACATGATTGATATTTTAGTTATAAATAAAATAAATAAAATTATACAATATAAACAAAATAAAAATAATATATATGTAGTAATATGTGATGAAATAATAAAAGAATATCCTTCTCAAACAATATAATTATCACTATCTACTTAGAGCCTGATATGTGATAAAATTATTCAAATCATTAGATAGGAGCTATTTTAATCCTTACAGAAGTTCTGCAAAGAGATACCATTAATTTCTAGTGCTCAGGTGGGCAGACCAACACACAGAGGCATTTAGTGATTTACACAAGGAAAAGCAGGTAGAAAATGAGTGAAAATACATACACTCACAGGTTTTTAAGAGTCTAAAGTTTGCAACCTCCTGCTATGCCAGTCTGCATTCATTTCAATAAATTTCATGTTAAACTAATTTAGGGCCAGGCGCGGTGGCTCACGACTATAATCCCAGCACTTTGGGAGGCTGAGGCGGGTGGATCACAAGGTCAAGAGATGGAGACCATCCTGGTCAACATGGTGACACCCTACCTCTACTAAAAAAAAAATACAAAAATTAGCTGGGCATGGTGGCATGTGCCTGTAGTCCCAGCTACTTGGGAGACTGAGGCAGGAGAATTGCTTGAACCCAGGAGGCGGAGGTTGCGGTGAGCCCAGATCGCACCATTGCACTCCAACCTGGGTAACAAGAGGGAAACTCCATCTCAAAAAACAAAACAAAACAAAACAAAACAAAACTAATTTAGATTAGCCTCACTTAGAATTTCTTTTGGACAATGAGTACATTCATTTTGAATATACTCATCTATATCAATATTTTTTGAGGGCATGACTTAAATGATTCAGAAAGAAGTCTGATGAAGGAGAAAAATCATTGGCCATATAATGTTATTTGATAAAAATATGTGATGACTCTGAGGAAGTGGTCCTGTGTTTCTCTTGTGGTACAAAAAGTGGCTCTTCCTCACTCCAAGGATCTCAGGGTCTGGTGGTGCGAAAGATGAGTTCCTTATTCTTTATTTTTCTTCTTTAGTATTTTCACCTTCATTGTCACACTGTATTAGAAAGGATTCTCTAGAGGGACAGAACCAATAGGATAGATGTATATATAAAAGGGGGTTCATTAAGGAGTGTTGGCTCACGTGATCACAAAATAAGGTCCCACAATAGGACATCTGCAAGCTGAGGAGCAAGGAAGCCAGTCCAATCCCAAAACCTCTTAAGTAGGGAAGCTGACAACGCAGCTAGTCTGTGGTCCAAGGTCTAAGAGTCCCAAAGCTGAAGAACTTGGAGTCTGATGTTCAAGGACAGGAAGCATCTAGCATGGGAGAAAAATGGAGGCCAGAAGACTCATCCAGTCTGGTCTTTCCATGTTCTTCTACTTGCTTTTTATTCTGGCCTCACTGGCAGCTGATTAGATTGTGTCCAGCTGGATTGAGGTGGATTTGTGTCTCCTGGTCCACTGACTCAAATGTTAACCTCCTCTGGCAACACCCTCACAGACACACCCAGGAGCAACACTTTGCATCCTTCAATCCAATCAAGTTGACACTCAATATTAACCATCACACACACACTTCATGAGATCGTACCTCCCAAAATGCTTTTTTGTGTATGGGAATCTGTCCATTGAAGACTCTAGCACCTGGCTTACTCTCATTTACCCCACTACTGCTCCTACCATCATTCTTGGTGACTAAAACATTTGTGGAAATGTCTCTGTCTTCTCAGCCTGCTATATCTCCTTTTCCTTCTTTCTACCTGAGAACAAACTCACATATTTATGCTCTAACTATCAGAACCATCAAGAAAACCATCACCTCAGAAACCACAATTTCAAATATTCTGTTGTCTAACCTTCTTACCACATTCAATTCATGAGTTTAAATGCTCTTTGTCTATCCATTAACTTCCCATGACCTCACTTTCTAATTTTTTCAGACTGGACTCCATGTTTCCATATTACAGCTACTCCCTTGCCCATGACTTTAACTGTCTCTACTTCCCCCGCCCTCCCCTGTTCTCCCCTGCCCTTCCCTCCTTTCCCTCCCCTATCCTCCCTTCTTCTCCCCTCCCCTTTCCACCTTTCCTCTCCTCTGCCAAGCTCTTTCTGTTGTTCTCTTCTGGCAAATCTCCTGTACTGGTTAAAATCAACGCTCTCCTTAACTATTCATCTGCATAGCTGAGTGTTACTAGAGGAAAAGCATACCACCATACCATGTCATTCCACTTTAAATTTGGGACCATGACTCAACAAAGCTATTGCTACTGACAGAATATTCCATTACCTTCCTGGTGAATTTATTTTCACACTTATAGAAACAACGGTCTCATGCTTTCTCTGGTTTCTTCATTATCCAGAACTTCTTTTTCTCTTTCTCTGCACATCACTTATTCACATATCTAAAAGTAGTTTCAGTCAA
This sequence comes from Ateles fusciceps, assembly GCA_036589455.1. Taxonomy (NCBI): domain Eukaryota; kingdom Metazoa; phylum Chordata; class Mammalia; order Primates; family Atelidae; genus Ateles; species Ateles fusciceps. The sequence continues at coordinate 2,245,140 of JAZHEH010000564.1, read as the reverse complement.
GAAAGAATTATTTATGATTTGATGGAGAAGATATGCAATTGCTTCTCCTTTTCATTCTTCTTCTTTTCCTCCTCCTTCTCTTTCTTCTCCTTCTCAGTCTCTTTCTCCTTTTTACTAAGCAAATAAACCAATTTGTTTGTGCTTTGTGTTTTATCTCACTACTTCTGAAGGACTTTATTACTTACTTTATCTTGTCTTTCCTACACCATCAGTTTATCTTTCTCTATGGGATAATTTCCACTCTTATACAAACACAAGCCTTCATACCAACCACAGGAAAGCAAACTACAGCAAAACATAAACCTCCATTTTCTCTTGACCCACTTTCATCTCTGTGATACTTTTCTATGTCTTTATACTTTGTTAACTTCTTATACTATCTCACTGGGTTGTAAGTGGCCCAGCGCTAGGCTCCTTTAAATTCTTCTCTATCTTATATTTCCTCTCAGATTATTTCACCCCATTTCAGGGCTTTAATACCACCTACATTTTACCGATTCTCAAATATCCAACAGCAGCCTGGACATTTTGCCCCCATTGCTAAACTCATATTTAACAGTATACTTATTACTGCTAGTTGTGTTCTACCAAGGATCTAATTGTTAGTGTGGCAAAGACCCTTGCTTCCACCCCCTACTTAATACCCTAGAGGTTTTAATACCAGCAAATGGCACCACATGCAGTGATATGGAGTCACACTTGACTCCTAATTCTTTACCAAATACCAACTTGCAATGTCTTTTTAAGTCCAGTTGTCACCTCCAAGTGTAACCTGACTCCAAATACTTCTTAACATCTTCGCCGCTATCACCTTAGCCCAAACCACTCATGGTCTTTCCCTTTCCAGAATATCCTGGCTATCCTGTGTTCTGTACCCTGTATTACAGCTGGGAAAGTAAAAGTTCTAAAACACAAATCAGATCATCTTACATATTTGTTTAAAGTCTTTTGATGGTTTATTATTATAATCAAAATAAAACAAATTCATACCTGTCTCCAAACTATACTTGTTACACTTTCAGCATTTCTTCCAAATGCATCTTTAAATTATTCCTCTCTCAATTTTTCTGGTTTCCTCCCCAGTAACTGAAGGAATACAGCTAAGTGAATAAAATTTCTATCTAAAGCTAGACAGATCAGACTATATGTGGCAGATTATAGGTGACAACAGACATTTCCTATTTCTGACTTTATTCTATGATTTCCATTTTAAACCATCCATCTTTCAATTGACAGTTGAAAACTCCAGAATCCAAAGGCAAAAATCGCTTCCTTAGTTTGTGTTTTCTTTGAATGTATTTACCAATCATGTATCTGTTTGTTCTGTCTAGTCTTTTACTAAATATGTTATGTTTGACTTTCATATTTCTGATTCTGGTTGGGAAATTAAGCAACAAGAAGCAAAATAAAACCACTATCGTCCAAATCATACATTTTTGTTTTTATTAAATGCTCTTGCAAATTCACTCTACTTTAGGTAAAACAGTAACTATTATTTTTATTTTCTCTAAAGTAGCTTAGCAGTTCCTGTAGTTTGCTGTTTACATTGTGGTTAAACTCTTTCAAAGTGTAACATCTCTATGAGATACCTAGCTGCTTGTAACAATTCAATTGCGGGAATAATCTTATCCCTAATTGTTGAAACATGAAAACAACTTGCCTTCACCAGTACAGGACACAGGCATTAATTACGATGACTGGGTACACCTTACTGTATTGATACTCTTCTTAGCATGATTTACTGCATATTTGTGATAGAGCTAACTTTTATCTGGAAGGATGTTCCATCACAGTTCAATGACATGATTATAATCCTATTTACTCCATGGGAGTGATTGCATTCCTCCTTCAAAACTCTTTTTTTTTTTGTCCAGTATTTTTCTGACTATTCCCTTCGTCTTTCTGAAAATCAGCAGAAAAGTATCTTAAAGAACTGAATGAAGCTGGCTTTTAGACTTGGTCTCTTCGGATAATTGAGATTTAAAATTTCTTAAATAAACTGTAAAAGTCATCATCAAAGTTTCAAGTTTTTCTCAAGAAATTTTGAGTGATGTTTATTTTATAATGTCACTTTATAGTAGATAAATGGTAAAGGGCACTGGATTTTTGTTTTACTTCTCCTTTTCCTGGGTGCTTTCATAAAGAAAGGAATATCGATGGCAAAATATTTACAAGCTTTAAATAGAGTTTGTTCTGTAGAACAGTTTAGTGTGTCACCATTATGGTGGCAAGCCAGAAATATCTGGGAAAGGAGGAAAATACACAGAGTACAGAAAATTAAGTAGAGGGAAATTAGTGTCAGATGAGGCAGAAGGCAATGCAGTAAGTCTTAGGAAAAAAACTAGGCCCGCTCTCTTAGTATATTTCTTCTTACTATTCTTATTTGTTGCTATTATATAAAATTAACCTTCCCACAGGATAGAGTAAAATCAGAAAAACAGATTTAGAAACTGGATAAAAATACGTCAAGTGATACCAAAATAACCTTAATAGTTTCCTAAAAGCATTCTTGACCTTACTTCCCACTAAAAGAATAGATTTTAAATGTATTAGTTTAAAATAGGGTCAGAGGATTTATTAAAAAGGGAAGAAATAAATTTTCTCCAGGAGATTTGAGTTTATAATGTAGCAGAGATCAGTGACAAAAGAAATAGCTAAAACAATATGCATTGTGATTGAACTTTAAAAGAAAGGAAAGAAACCAACATAGGAAAATGTGTTGCTATGAACATAGAATCTCTATATTCATTCTGACTCTTTAAAACACCTTCTTTCCTTAGCTGAAAGTCTGTGCAACCATCATACTAGCATTTCCTATGTCCTGGGGCAAAAAGGATTATGACATTTGGATTCCTTCCCTGATGGAGATTACTGAGAGACAGGGAACTTAAAATCCAACCAAGTTTTCTCATACCAAGGGTTTTCCCCGGTGGATTATATTCATTACTCAAATCATTTGTTCATGTGCAAGAACACTTTATCTATATTCAGTTACACTAGTTTACTGGAATCATTTCCATTTCAGTCTAAAACATGTCAGAGTTAAAGATTCTGTATAGTTTCTCTGAATAGTTCCCAGCATAAAGCCAGGTACAAAGGTCCTTTTTTAACACCAATTCAGAGCAGGAACAGTATCTTTAGAAAGCTAACAGAATCTTCTCTCATGAAGTAAGAGTCAGATTCTAAAGTGAGAGTGAGCTTTCCTCTTTTACAACATGTTAGCACCTGTGTGCTGTAAAGTCCCTGTATAAATTGAAAATGAGCCTTGTTTACTGGCTGCCAAGATGATAGATATGGGCATTGAGAATGTGTTTGAGCTTTCTTTCCCCTTGGGGTCTAGCAAATTATAACATTGGTGAAGATTAACACCTAGCCTTTACATAACATTTCAAAACTTTCTATAATGCTTTCATAATTAACACTGTCTTGTCACTCATCAGGCAAAATGAATGACATCTTAACATGCCATTGAGACAGACACTGAACATGGAATGGAGAGATCTTAGAAATGCCCCTCATTTTACTACTACTAGGTCTATTACTCATAATAGATATTGTTTAAGTGCCTACTAGGTGCTGAGTACTGTGCAAAGACTTTAGAGGCTGTTTCAATTAATTCTTTAATATATATATATATATATATATAGTACTTTAGGTTCTGAGGTACATGTGCAGATCATGCAGGATTGTTGCATAGATACATACATGGCAATGAGGTTTGCTGCCTCCATACCCCTGTCACCTATATCTAGCATTTCTCCCCATGTTATCCCTCCCCCAACCTCCCTAACCCCTACTGTTCCTCCCCTAGTGTCCCCTAACAGATCCCAGTGTGTGATGCTCCCCCTCCCTGAGTCCATGTGTTCTCATTGTTCATTACCAGCCTATGAGTGAGAACATGCAGTGTTTGATTTTCTGTTCTTGTGACAGTTTGCTAAGAATCATAGTTTCCAGATTCATCAATGTACCTACAAAGGACATGAACTCATTGTTTTTTATGGCTGCATAGTATTCCCCGGTGTATATGTGCCACATTTCCTTGTCCAGTCTATCATTAATGGACATTTAGGTTGGTTCCAAGTCTTTGCTATTGTAAACAGTGCATAATGAACATACATGTGTGTGTGTCTTTATAATAGAACTACTTACAATCCTTTGGATATATATCCATAATGGGATTGCTGGGTCTAATGGAATTTCTATTTCTAGATCCTTGAGGAATCACCACATTGTCTTCCACAATGGTTGAACTAATTTGCGCTCTGGCCCACAGTGTAAAATGTTCCTATTTCTCCACATCCTCTTCAGCATCTGTTGTCTCCATATTTTTAAATGATCGCCATTCTAACGGGTGTGAAATGGTATCTCAATGTGGTTTTGATTTGCATTTCTCTAATGATCAGTGATGATGGGCATTTTTTCATATGTTGTTGGCCTCATATATATCTTCTTTTGAAAAGTGTCTGTTCATGTCCTTCACTCACTTTTGGATGGGTTTGTTTGCTTTTTTCTTGTAAATCTGTTTTAGTTCTTTGTAGATTCTGGATATTAGCCCTTTGTCAGATGGGTAGATTGCAAAATTTTTTTCTCTGGTTGCCAGTTCACTCTAATGATTGTTTCTTTTGCTGTACAGAAGCTCTGGAGTTTAATTCGATCCCATTTGTCTATTTTGGCTTTTGTTGCCAATGCTTTTGATGTTTTAGTCATGAAGTCCTTGTCTATGCCTATGTCCTGAATGGTTTTGGCTAGGTTTTCTTCTTGGGTTTTATGGTGTTAGGTCTTATGTTTAAGTCTTTAATCCATCTGGAGTTAATTTTAGTGTAAGGTGTCAAGAAGGGGTTCAGTTTCTGTTTTCTGCACATGGCTAGCCAGTTTTCCCAACACCATTTATTAAACAGGGGAATCCTTTCCCCATTGCTTGTTTTTGTCAGGTTTGTTGAAGATCAGATGGTTGTAGATGCGTGGTGTTGCCTCTGAGGCCTCTGTTCTGTTCCATTGGTCTATATCTCTGTTTTGGTACCAATACACTGCTGTTTTTGTTACCGTACCCTTGTAGTATAATTTAAAGTCAGGTAGTGTGATGCCTCCAGCTTTGCTCTTTTTGCTTAGGATTGTCTTGGCGATGTGGGCTCTCTTTTGGTTTCATATGAAGTTTAAGGTGGTTTTTTCCAGTGAAGAGAGTCATAGGTAGCTTGATGGGGTTAGCATTGAATCTATAAATTACTTTGGGCAGTATTGCCATTTTCACAATACTGATTCTTCCTAACCACGAGCATGGAATGTTTTTCCATCTGTTTCTGTCCTCTCTTATTTCCTTGAGCAGTGGTTCATCGTTCTCCTTGAAGAGGTCCTTTACATCTTTTGTTAGTTGTATTCCTAGATATTTTATTCTCTTTGTAACAATTGTGAATGATTTGGCTCTCTCTTAGTCTGTTATTGGTGTATAGGAATGCTTGTGATTTCTGCACATTGATTTTGTATCCTGAGACTTTGCTGAAGTTGCTTATCAACTTATGGAGATTTTGGGCTGAAACAATGAGGTCTTCTAAATATACAATCATGTCATCTGCAAATAGAGTCAATTTGACTTCCTCCTTTCCTATTTGAATACCCTTTATTTCTTTTTCTTGCCCTGATTGCTTTGGCTAGAACTTCCAATACTATATTGAATAAGAGTGGTGAGAGAGGGCATCCTTATCTAGTGCCAGATTTCAAAGGGACTGCTTCCAGTTTTTGCCCATTCAGTATGATATCGGCTGTGTGTTTGTCATAAATAGCTTTCATTATTTTGAGATACATTCCATCGATACCTAGTTTATTGAGAGTTTTTAGCATAAAGGGCTGTTGAATTTTTCGAAGGCCATCTCTGCATCTATTGAGATAATCATGTGGTTTTTGTCTTTGGTTCTGTTTATGTGGTGGATTACATTTGTAGACTTTTGTAGACTTGCATATGTCAAACCAGCCTTGTATTCCCAGGATGAAGCCTACTTGATCGTGATGAATAAGCTTTTTGATGTAATGTTGCAATCGGGTTGCCTATATTTTATTGAAGAATTTTGCATCTATGTTCATAATGGATATTAGCCTGAAGTTTTCTTTCTTTGTTGAGTCTCTGCCAAGTTTTGATATCAGGATGATGTTGGTCTCATAAAATGAATTTGGAAGGATTCACTCTTTTTGTATTTGGAATAGTTTCAGAAGGAGTGGCACCAGCTCCTCTTTGTATGTCTGGTAAAATTCAGCTGTGAACCCATCTGGACCTGGGCTTTTTTTGGTTGGTAGGCTATTAATTGCTGCCTCAACTTCAGCCCTTGTTATTAGTCTAGTCAGGGTTTTGATTTCTTCCTGGTTTAGGCTTGGGAGGGTGCAAGTACCCAGGAATTTATCCATTTCTTCCAGGTTTACTGGTTTATGTGCATAGAGTTGTTTGTAGTAATCTCTGATGGTAGTTTGCATTTCTGTGGATTGGTGGTGATACCCCCTTTATTGCTTTTTATTACATCAATTCATCTCCCTTTTCTTTTTTATTAATGTGGCTAGCAGTCTATTTTGTTGATCGTTTCAAAAACCAGCTCCTGGATTTGTTATTTTTTTGAAGTTTTTTTTTGTGTCTCTATCTCCTTCAGTTCTGCTCTGATCTTAGTTATGTCTTGTCTTCTGATAGCTTTTAAGTTTTTTGATCTTGCTCCTCTAGCTCTTTCAATTTTGATGATACAGTGTCGATTTTAGATCTTTCCTTATTTCTCATGTGGGCATTTATGGCCATAAATTTCCCTCTAGACACTGCTTTAAATGTGTCCCAGAGATTCTGGTACATTGTGTATTCATTCTCTTTGGTTTTGAAGAACATCTTCATTTCTGCCTTCATTTCATTTCATTGTTTATCCAGTAAACATTCAAGAGCCCGTGTTTCAGTTTCCATGAAGTTGTCCTCCTTTTCTCCCCAGGTGCTCTGTCCTGGGAAGGTGGGGCTTTGTTTATAAGTTCCTGATGTGCTGCTGCCTTTTTTCGGAGATGTCCTGCATAGCAAGGAGGTAGTCTAGTCATGGTCTGCCAGCAGAGGCGTTGCTGAGCTGCAATGGGCTCTGCCCAGCTGCTGTTTGAACTTCCTTGTGGTTTTGTTTACAGAGGTACAGTTAGAACTGCCTCGGTAATGGCAGACTGCCTCAGTAAAGGCAGATTGCCTTGGTACCTTACAATAAGCCCAAGAGACCAAGGAGTAGCCACCTCTCTAATTGGAAAGTCCACTGCAGTGTTTACAACAGAGTAAATGCTCAACGTTTTGATGCATGAATAAAAACTTTTTATGATTGTCTTTGTTTTCATTCAACTTACAAATTAAAATGTGAGGCTTGGGGACATTAAACAACTCACTTTTACTTAGTAGGTTAGACCCTGGAATTGAATTCATGTCCATCTGACTTCAAGGAAAATTTTCTTAGTTATAAAGGCTTTACCTAAAATTCATGGAATTTAATGGCAGAGTTTAGACTAGAACTTATGTACATTGTCACTCTTTGACATTTTCCTCTATATCTTGCCTCACGTGACCAAAGAAATCTTGTCTTTTAGTTCTTCAGACAAAGATTTTTCTTACTTCCACGTAATAGAATTTTACAAAGCCTTATTTGTTTAAATAACCTGGAGAATAGGAGAAGGCTGGTATAAAAGTGGACATTTTCAATTAATGAATTTTAAATGATTAAAAAGAAAGTCATTTTATTTCTTCATTATGTGAAATAATTAACACCAAGTGCTTCCTGATGAAGCCTTCCTTTTCTGGCTCAAGTGGGAAAATTAAACTTTTTTTTCATTTAGCAGTATTTTGGGATCAGAGACAGAGTGGGGGCAGGTTGCTGGATATCTCACTGCTACTAGTCCATGAGGAGCACTAATATATCACTGACATAAATCAAAAGCATAAACACGGCTAACTTTGGTTTTCACATATAATTCCTTATAATTAACAAAACATAAATTGGTTCTGCTTCAACTGTTTACAAAGCATCTTTTAAATCAATTTTTTAAAGTGCCATGGTAAATTTATCTGTACCAAAGAACAGTTTGGCATTTCCTCATAAGTTGTGTGGAAAAGATGCATACCCTCAGCCCTGAGGTCAATCAGCTGATGGCTTCCTACAGTTGGTAGGAAAACCAGTTAAAATTCTAAAACCAAATGAGACACATGACAGTGCTGTCTAATGGGGTAAGTGGCAATTTCATTATCCAGATTTAAGAGTCTTAAATATAGATAAGCTTTCTATTTCAAAAGATCACATTCAGTCATTCAACAAACTGATATTCCTCATAGGCACACACATATTCCTGCATACTGTGCAGGAGGGGTCACTGGTGAAGAAAAGCTCTGAGATATTTCACTAGAGAATTAGCCTCATCTCATCGAATACACATTGAAACAACATGTAAAAGTCATTGGTATGGAAGAAGATCAAGATATTTCCCTGTCCAGATCACCTGCATTGCTTAATATAGTCCAGGTTCACATTAAAACAAATGATATTTTCCAGCAAGTAAAACACAAGCTCTTAAGTAAGACTTCTTTGTTGTTATTGAAGTCTGCTTTAAGAACAGCTATGAAGAAAAAGAAGTGTCTCTGTTTCCTTTCAGTGCTGGAGCAAATTGTCACAAATTTTGTGGCTTAAAAAAAATTTATCTTAAGTTTCTAGAGGTCAGATATCTAAAAGTGGTTTTGCTGCACAAAAGTCAAGGTGTCAGCGGGACTGCTTCCCAGGAGGCTCTGAGAGGAGAATCCATTTCTTTCTCTTTTCCAACTACTAGTGGTTGTCCTCATACCTTGGCTTCTGGATTCTTACTCTCATCGCTCCAGCCTTTTGCTTCCATCGTCACATCTTCTATTTGTATTTCTGAATTAACTTCTCTCTTGTTGGGACTCTTGTGATTCCAGTGGAGCTCTACAGTTAATCCAGGAGAGGTTCCCCATCGCAAGATCCTTAGCCATCTCTGCAAAGTCCAGAGGGTTAGGATTGTCTCTAGAGAATAACACATATCCACACTCACACAAAGTGAGGATCTTGCAATACTAAAGCAACCATTTTGCACGTATTCTCAGAGAAACAAAACAGTGACCAAATCAAAAAGTGAACCCTGATAGCACCAAAGATGTCATAGTTTTCAGTGGGTACTGTGATTAGACACTTAGCTCAGGGAAGTCCTTACTCCATTGTATTTGGAAAAATAGCAAAACACATAAACCAAGGCAATTTCTTAGATGTAATATTCGAAGAAAAGAGAATAAGTGTGTTAAAATCCTAAACACATGCTATTTTCTCACTTGTATGGTGTGCTATAACATTCTTTTGTACTTATTTTAGCTAGGTTGCTTCTGCCACTGTCAAAGAGAATAGGATGGTGAATTAAGGTGACATCTCAGTGTATATCTGCATAACGCTATTTCTCATCTTTAACAGACAGCATTGGAGAGTGGTTCTCTTAATAATTAAGACTTGCCTCACAGAAGAACAGGTTTGACTCCTTTGCAAAGCTCAGCAACTTGCTCTGTAAGTAAATTTTTCTCATTTGTTTCTATAATTGTTGTAATCTGAGGCCACCAACTTCCATCGGATTTTCACTGTGCTTTTCTCTTTTCTACCTCTTTTAAGATATCATAGGACCTACTCACTCTCTGGAGACTTCAGTACCCAGTAGTTGCAAGTTAAAAGTTCCCAGTGAGTAATTCTTTTCCAACTGTGTTGCATGGCTATGAAGTTTGGTAAGGTGGTTTTCCTTAACCATGGGGAGAAACATGTAATTTCTTTTCAAATGGAAATGTCTTTGTTAACATTTGCTGCTCTGAGAAGTTAAAACTGTGGTCATTTTCTTTCTTCCTTCCTTTATTCACATTCCCTTTTCATGGAGTGAGGCATATAGAATTATGAATAATATTGTAATCCTTTCTGGAAACAAAAGAGCAACACAGTTTCTATTAGAGTTTATTGCATTTTTATTCTTTTTTCTTTTCTTTTCTTTTTTTTTTTTTAAAAAAAGGTTAAACCAAGTAACCCCTGAAGGCTCAAGTCTCTTTATTCAGAATTGTAGGAAACCTGAGATGGAGGACCAGCTTTCTCTGATGGCATGCCTCTTTTTAATTTAGTTACTGTTTTGTTTCTCTGAGAGTATGTGCAAAATGGTTTCCTTAATAGTGCAAGATGCTCACTTTGGGTGTGAGAGTGAGGATATCTAGAGATAACCCTAAAAAGTCATATTATCTGTACTCTGAATATATTCAGTTTGCATGTTGGTGTGAAGGGGTTAATAACAATTGTATACAACCTTTCATTGGAATTAGCCTTATTATTAGGGTCTTGTACCTTCACATAATATTAATCAAAATGTTCAAGCATTGCTGTAATAAAAACACACAAATTTATTGTATCCTTCACTTACTGGCTTATTTATTTATGTGTTTCTCTGTCTGCACATTTATTCTAAAATGCATGTGCTTTTTCTTTTCCATCTGTAATTAATACTACTAGGAATCAGGCAGCCAGGTTTGTAGACTGGGCTCTGCCATGGATTTATAATAATAAGATTTTATCCCCCACCATAAAAGGAAAGAAAATTCATCATTTGTTATTTCTTTTCTTCAGCTATTCCGGGAGATTGGTATCTAGTCTACACAACTTTTAGAGTTGACCTGATAGTGGAATTCACCATTAAATGAATCCGAAGAATGTAAAAGTATACCAGTAATGGTAGGGCCTTATTGTGTCTGAATTTACTAAAGCCCAGATAGTGTATTAGGGACTGTAAAGATATTTATTTATTCCCCCAAATAATTATATAATACAGGTGCTATATTATTCTCATGTTTCTGATGAGATACAGAGGCACAGACAATTTAAATAATTAGGCTGTACTATATTGGTGAGTAAATTAGAAATTCACAATGCGGACAGGGATCTGTCTGAATCCCAAGTTGAAGCCCACTTCCCCCATCATATACCAGCAGTAGAATTTCTGTAGTTTTAAAATACTGTGCTATTTAATCTTCCTACTTTGCAGATATCTGGTTTCCTTGCCAGATCTTGAAGTGGTGACACCATTGACAGGCCAGTTGAATAGCCAGATATTATTCTTTGGAGTGATTTAATTTTGCTTCCCATTGGGGTCACTGCAGAGTCTTGCCTCTTTATGCTTTTTGAGGCTAGATCAAAAGCATGCGTGGTGTCTAACAAGTTCTTCTCATTTTCAAGTGTACATAGAATTTTAGAAATAAAACACATGGAACAGGAAGACATTAATGATTATCTACACAGTTAGATTGACCTGCTGAACACATCCTATAATCAATAGCTTTATGATACAACAGTAGAGCAGATGAGGTCATGTTCTTCCTTCCTTCTGTGTCCTCTCCACGAGCCTGTAAGCCCAGTTAAGAGAAGGGGTTTTGTTCCTCGCAGTCACCATTTTAACCCCAAAGGCTAGAGCAATAGCTGGAATGATGCCTATTATTAACCAAATGGAATAAGTATCCACCTTTTCAGTCTGAGTCCTTTTTCTCCCTTTCTCAATATCTTGGTCCCCATGGTACAAATATCACACTGATTCCTAAAAGCTATTTATTGCTTTTCTTTACAATCTAATTTTCTCATTAGATTGTAAATTATCTGAAAGGAGAGATGGTTATCTTATTAATATTTTTATCTGAGGTATCCTGCAGTGCCTCTGTAATAAATATGTGTTCCCATAAATATTTGTAGAATTAATTTAAAAATAAACAGATTATTTCAATTCAGCACAGAGTTTCAAGCACCTTTAATTTTCTGCTCATTTTGATAGACACTAGAGAAGGTCTTGGATTTCAAGGAGTCTGTGATTGAGTTTGAAGTCTAATATACAGTTCTGTGGGCTTACTATTAAGTTATTGACTCTTGCCTTCATATCTGCTCTTCTGTTTTTTGCTTTGTGATGTTTGGAACACACCTTTACAAAATAAATTTATTTTTTCCACCTGGCTTCTTGGTTTCACTGCCCAAAGGGGTTTTTAGAGGAAGTGGAAGCCAGGAAGATGAAGAAACAATAAAATTTCCCTCTTCCAGTTTGCTTGCTGCTTCTAGCTATATGGCCCCAGAAGCACTTGTCTGGGTAGCCCCTGCAGTTGGCTTCAGCCTCTAGTTTCTTCCAGCACACACAAAGGGAGTAACTTGCCGTATTCCTTCGGAGGTGACACCTGCAAAGGTGTTTCTGTTCCTTGGAGGTCTGTGCTGTGCTTTGCAGAGCGCCTGCTCTCAGCTTCTAGTTTCCGAAAAGTGCAACCCCAAATCAGTAGCTTAATTGAAGGTAGACACAGCCATGGTTGATTCCTGTAAAGGGAAGTGAAGCAAAATGTGTCTTTGTTCATCTACATTTTACTTACTTAAGAAGGCTTTATTTGATCTATATGCCTTGTGCCAAGAAGCAGGAATAAGAAGAAGATTTGATATAGTTCTTCAAGAAACTTTAAGCCTTGTGCCAAGAAGCAGGAATAAGATTTGATAATAGTTTTTCAAGAAATTTTAAGCCTAGTAGAAGATTCAGACATAAAAAAGGAAAGGTATATTAGATGGTATTTTGTGGTGTGCTGGGGATGATTACAACAAAACATGATGGCATATTTTATTAGGAAAATTTCTACAGTCTCACAATTAGTAAAAATTTGTTTGTAGTGCCCGAAACATCTGTTTCAAAATATTAGATATGAAAATGACAAAACTACTCTTGTCCCTATTTATAATGTCTTCTCTATTAAAGATTAAATTTTTTCTTTGCTGAATATTTCATCCCAATCCAAAATTTAATGGTTCAACATGCACTATTCTGGTGCCTGCTTTGTGGACAAGAAAAATATTCCTAATTATACATTATAAAAAATGCTTTATTACATTTCTTTTACTTTTACTCTGCCTAGCATTTTCCCCACCGAACTCAAGAACAATTCAAAATACATCTAAGTCTTTGCTTTGTGACAGTAGGGAGACAATTTCCCATTGTTTTACTAGAGAACTTTATTCTTTACTATGAGCTTGAAGTCAAGAGGCATCATTTCTCATTTTGCAGCGTACCCTGGAGACTTGACCAAAGCCCAGAGTCTGGTAGAGGTGAATGTGCTCACCATGCTTGCCTGAGCAATTCCTGGCCTGAAGAAGGATGAAAAATGGGTACAAAACAGAAATTATTTTTAATGTTCTAATTTATTAAGTAGGTTATTAGAGAAAAAGAATAATCTAGCAACAATTCACATTACAAATATCAGATTCTGATGATTCTTTATATTTGATCTTTTCTGCTAAACATGCACGGAAGTGATGTTTTTTTTGTGTGTGTGAAAAGTTTCTCTAATAAACTTTTCATATCTTATTTTAAGCAGCAACTTCCATTTATAAATTTATCTTCTAATGTTTCATTATTTGTCAGTTATTAACACTAATTTCTGAAAGTCCCTTCCTTGGAGTTTCTTGAATGCATTTAAATATTATTTTGAATATATGTTTAATTTGCCTAAATGTGGTATGGATGAAAACTATGATAATCATTTATTTTGAAACTCTTCAATAAATTAAAAATATTATGTAATTTAAAATTCTGTTTTTAAAAATTAAAAATAATTTCAAGGTTTTTTTTCTTTTGTTTTTTTAAGAAACAGAAGGTACTTGTGCAGGTTTGTTATGTGGGAATATTGTGTGATGCTGAAGTTTGGGGTATGAATCCTGTCATCCAGGAAGTGAGTGTAGTACCCACAGGCAGTTTTTCAACACACACCCCATTCCCTTTCTCCCTCTTCACTTTTTTGTGTTTGGGAACACTAGACAATTTGAGTACTAGTCAGGGGTCGGGGCGGGCGCATTTTTAAATAGCAGAATCAATAAAGAACACAATTGTATAAAACATGGCACCAAACACACCACAATAGAGACACTGGTTTGTAGTATTTGAACTGAAACAAGAAGGCAAAAGATCACTTTGATTGACCTCAGCTGAAAATGTGTACTTGGGGAAACTTGAATTTTTCTCTGCTCTGTGAATGTCCATGAATGACCAAAGAAGTGCCATGAGTATTGATTTTGGGGTTAAAAATAAATTTCAGCAAGTAAGTGAATGTGCAAATATGGGCTTCCCAAGTCATAAGAACCGACTATAGGTGATTTGCAAATACCTTCTCTCCTCCTCATAGCTTGTCTCTTCTTTCCTTTATTAGTGTCCATTAAAGACCAGAAACTATTTATTTTGGTAAAGTTCAACTTATCAACTTGTTATATTACTGATCAGACATTTGGTATCTTATGTAAAAAATATTTGCCTAACCCCAGGTTTCCAAAGATGTTCTTCTAGCTTTAGATTTTATATTATAATATATGACATGTTTTGAATTAATACAGTATGAGTTATGGAATGAAGTTTATATTCTTGCATATATATATATATATATATATATCTAAATTGTGTCAGAATACTTTGTTGAAAAATAATATTTTCTCTATTATATTTATTTTGTAACTTTGTGAGAAGTCAACTGACTATATGTGTGTGTGTGTGTGTGTGTGTGTCTATTTGTGGGCTCTTTATTCTGTTTAATTGATCTATTCTCTATCTTGATGCCAATACCACACTGTTTTGAATGTTGTAAATTTATAATATCTTGAAATCAGGTAATGTAAGTCTTCCAATTTTGTTATTCTCTCTCTCCTCTTTTTTTTTTAACCTCTATACTAACGAAGATTAAAATCCTCTCATTTTTTTTTTTTTTTTTTTTTTTTGAGACAGAGTCTCACTCTGTTACCTAGATTGCAGTGCACTGGCGTTATCTGGACTCACTGCAACCTTTACCTCCTGGGCTCAAGCTAATTTTGTTATTTTTTAAAAAGTTGTTTTGGTCATTCTAAGTTCTTTGCATTTTTATATGAATTTAAAATTAATCTGCCAATTTCTACAATTTTAACTTTCAAAACCTAGGGTATTATTAACAAGATGCTGTTGAATCACAGTATATCTCTCCACTTATTTAGGTCTTCCTTAAATTCTCTCAGCAATATTTTACAATTTTCAATGTTCACGTATTTCAAATATTTTGTCTAATTTACTTCTGAGTTTTTAATAATTTTTATTCTATCATATGTTGCAATTTTAAATTTAATTTTCCAGTCTTTAGTTGCTAGTATATAAAAATTCAATTGATTTTTGTATATTGACCTTATATACAGTGCTTTTTTCTTCCCACTCTTCCTGCCACCAGGTTTTAGATGTCAAATACACCTCACTGGAGCCAGTGTTCATAGGTAGTTTTAAAGTTTATTGCTTAAACAAATGGAGTCACACAGTGTTCACAGGTAGTTCTAATTTTTATTGCCTATTTAAGCAAAGCAAACTTCAGCACTACTGTGAGGTACAGCAAGACAAAACACAGGGAGTCTGTGGACTAACAGGGCCATGCGTAAGAAAGCTTTCTCATGTCCAGGTAGAGAGAAAGAGACAGAAAGGCAATTGTGGGCCTGTGTCTGAGTATATGCAATAGATAGGCAAGTAGGTATGTAGGTAGGTAGAAGGATATAGATAGAGACATGATAGAGATAGACAGATAGATAGATAGATCGATGATACATAAATAATAGAGGATGCCCATATAAATATTTTATACACACACACACACACACACACACACACACACACACACACACACGTATATACATGCCACAGCCAGGATTATCTCCAGCAGTCCATGAGGAGGGGGAAAATATGAAAGGGGCATATGACCTTACATATGACTTATTGTACAAAAGAGAAGTAAGAGAATCTGGCGATCTAGAGCTTCTAACAGCTCCTGCCCTGGCGGGTGTAAACAGTTTGGCCAAATAGCCTGTTGGAATAGACTCATTGCACCCAGTTTTGCTTTCCTACATCATGCCACCTTGTTAAATTCACTTATTAGTCCTTGTAGCTAATCTTGTTGGTTCCATCAGGTTTTCTAAATAGTTACATTTTCTGAAAATAAAAACAATTTAACATCTTCCTTTCAAATCTAGATTTTTTCTTTTTCTTGCCTCACTTCACTGTTGAACTTCTAGTCCAACATTGATTAGAAGTTCTTTTTTGTTTCTTTTTTGTTTCTGATCACAGAGAAAAAGCATTTAGCCTTTTACCGGTAAGTATGACACTTTATGTAAGTTTTTGTCATATGCTTTCTATCAGATTGAATAAATCTCCTACTCCTAGATTGCTGAGAGATTTTATAAGAAACGAATATTGGCTTTTGTCAAGTGCTTTTTCTGAGTCTATTGAAGCAATCATTTTTTTAGTTGTTAATTTGGTGAATTGCATTGATTCATTTTAAAATATTGAATCAATTTTTCATTTCATCAATAAACTTCACTTGGTTGTAATAGATACCATAAATATACTTCTATAGTTTGAATATATCCCCTCCAAAATTCAGATGTTGAAACTTAATGACCAATGTGATAGTATTAAGAAGTGGGGCATTTAAGAGGTGACTAGGCTGTAATATATGCCTCTGCATTAGTGAGATTCAGGTCCTTATAAGAAAGGCTTCTTCAGGCAGCTTTTGGTTCTCTTGCCCCTCCCCTTCCACATGTGAGAACACAGCACTCCTACCTTCTAAAAACTTCAGCAACAAGGTATCATCCTAGAAACAGAGAGACCGGGCCCACACCTGCCAGAGCCTTGATCTTGGACTTTCCAGCCCCCATAATTGTATATGCTAATAATATTTTGTTTAAATTGTTCACATTTATGTTTATGGATGTTATTGGTCCATAGTTTAATTGTAATGTTTTTGTCTAATTTCTGTATAAGACATTAGAAATAAATTGGAAGTATTCCGTCTTCTTAAATATTATGTAATACTTTTCATAGAATGTGTATATTATTTGTTCCTTACATGTTTGGTGGAATTTACCAGTAAAACCATCTAAAATTTATTTCTGAGATGGTTTTTAGGTATTATTGTAAGTTTGTTTTTTTAAAAAATACATAGTGGACTTTAGGTTTTCTAGTTCTGGTTGAGTAAGCTTTCATATTTCCAGCTTTCCAAGGAATTTGCCTATTTTAATCTAGCTTGTTACATTTATTGGCATGACATTGTTCACAGTGCTCACATATTGTCCTTTTAACATCTGTAGAGTTTGCAGTAATGTCACTGCTCTCATTTCTGATTTTGTTAATTTGTGTCTTTGCTCTTTTTTTCTTGATAATTTGACTAGAGGTTTATCAATATTATTGACCATCTCAAATATTCAGCTTTTTATTCTGTTGTTTTCTTGATGACTTATGTTCCCATTTCACTGATTTCTTTCCTGATCTTTGCTGTTTATTTTTTCTACCTTCTGTACTTTATTTGGTTTTCTTTTTTTAATTCCTTTTGGTTAAAGCTCTTATCATTGTGTTGTGACTCCTCCTACTTTCTAATATAGGCAGAAAACATTATTTTTCTGTTTAACCAGAATGTTCGCTTGATAAAAATTCCTTAAGCTTTACAACTATCTATCCCCTTATCCGTCAAATGAGAATAACAATCCCTGTCTGATCAAACTCACCATATTTGCCTGGTCAACTTTCAAGAAGCTAGCTATGATAATGTATGCAAAAAAAGATTGAACACTATTAAGGGTTAAAGAAGCATGTAGTATTATTTTATCTGGTCATTTCTCAGAACTCTAAGCTGCTGAAATTACTTTAAAGATTTTATAAATTAAATCGAGGACAATATTTTCTACCTTGGTTTTTATGTATGTAGTTTTCTGGAAAACCTCTAGATAAAATGAAGTGAGTTCCATCCAATAGGATGCCTAGGGTAAATCATTGGTATTTTTATTCAAATATATATACATTTGTTCAAATATATATATTTATATATATTTAAATATATATATATTTAAAAGGATATATATATATTTGAAAATATATATATATTTAAAAGGATGTATATATTTCCCTTTTCAGAAGTCAGCTTTATATTGTGTGAAAAAAAACCTTCCTCCTTTCCCTTTGAAGTGATTTTAGAAGCAGATGGCATAGCTTTAGAGGGAGTCTCTTTCCCCTGAAGGCAGGTCTGGTATCGATCAGCACTGAAATGAATGCCCTGCTCTCAACAATCCTCCATATTGATTATCTGCTCACTTCACCAATTAAAGCAGCAGGTAGAGAGTTATATGTTTTACCTTAGGGTTCAGTTTTGGATTGGTAAATTATGGTTCTTTTCGCATTTTCTTTTGATCCAGAATTCAGATCCCCCTCAGGGTTTTGCCTTCATTGCTTCTGAAAACATGAAGTTTTCATTAGGGACAATTTTCAAATGTCTTTGTTGATTGGCAAATAAGGAGAATTAGAAGAAGCTAAATTGAATTCATAGGCAGGTTTAACTAAATCATGAAAAAAAAACTTGAAACAATTTATTTGAGGAAAGTTACAAATAAATAAAACGATCCTATGTTTAGTAGTCATAGGTAAAAGGATAGAAGTAAATCCAGTCATCTTCAATCTACTTATCAAATATTCATTGCGTGACATCTGCCTACCTGCCAGGCACTAGTCACATTACCAGGGATACAGTAGTGGCCAAGGTGAGCATAATCACTTATGAAATTTGTATTCTCATTCTTCAAAATAATAAAGTTGGCTTGAAGTTCGTACCTTTGTCTATCTAGCAATCTGACTGAAAGTCACTGACACACCTGAATAGTTTCTCATTTTGCCTCCAGAAAGATTTAGTTGTTCATTAACTCCACTAAGTACAGAGGACATAAAAAGAAAAGAGAGAATTCTTTCCCTCAAGGAAGTCACAATCATTTAAAAGAGAGACACACTTTGCTCAATAGAAAACTAATGATTTATAAACCTGCACCAACAGGCACAAAAATACATGTACAAAATGCCAGGTTTACAGTAGTCGTCTGACCTCAAGATCATCCTGGGGCAAGACAGGAAGTCATCTTCATCTAATGATAAGACGAGTGAGGCTGTGAGGTCTTGAAGCTCAGGTAGTGAGGGTCTCCCACTAAATTGTTGTATCAACAGAGAAATTCTCAAGTTGCCATGCTAGTGTTAGGGCTGTTGTCTAGCCCTACATTCTTACTTCTGTGTCCTTATGTAGGCTTGCCTAAGGTGGTCCTTCCCCGCTGCCACCTTTCCTCGTGGAGCCACCACATGGGAATGTAAAGATGACTTTGATACCTTTTCTTGACCTCCTATCTAGCAAATCTTCATCCCAACCTGTTTCTATATGGAAAATCTGGAACTTCTAGAATATTCCCAACTTCTCATATGAATTTCCTTTCATTGCCTCCCTTTCATGGCAAAATAAGATATAATGATCCTTCAAAAAAAAAGAGAATCTATTCTGGGTCTCTTTGAAGAGTTACAGGTAATAGCGTGTATTCCTTCCAGATGAAGACCCCCTCCTCTCTTCACTACTAAATATAGACAGAATGAATATTATTTTCTGCAGGCAAACAGAACAAACCATCAATTGAGTTTCCTACAGATAACCCTAAAACCAAGCCTTTGAAGGACACTTAACCATCGAGTGGTGTTTTAGTCTTTTGTTGAATAATGTACATTGAAAGTTATGGACTTAATCACTGCTCAGAGAACCAGAGCAAATTAGAAGAGAAACTTAGAGAACATGCAGTTGGCAGTGTGTTAAAATGAATTTAGTCTAGGCAGAGATATTAAAAATTATTTCTACTCCTTAATCCTCATCATTGGGGGTGGGAGGGGTTAGATATTAACACTTCCCTCAAGGTAGTATAAATAGAGTAGATCCATGAATCAACTCCTCATGTGCCCATAATAAAAAGAGGAAATAGGGAACAAGGGTTCCTTATAAATGAGCGGTGGAGGGAGCTTTTCTGAAAGTTCTATAAACTGAATGCTGTTCTTCCCTGAATTCATATGCTGAAGCCTTAATTTCCAATATAACCCTATTGATATAGGTCTTTAGAAAGTAATTAAAGTTTAATGAGATCATAAGTGTGGCCATAATCCAATAGGATTAAAGTCATTATGAGAAGAGGAAGATCACTTTCTCTCTTTACTTTCTCTCTCTTATATGAGGATCATAGGAGGAGGCTGCTATCTGAAAGCTCTCAAGAGGAACTGAATCAACTAGCATCTTGATCTTGGACTTCTATATTACTTAGGATTCTCCAGAGGGACAGACCAATAGGATAGATACAGATAAAAATATATATGTAGAAATAGATGCAGCTATACATCTATGAGAGGTGATTTGTTAGCAGAATTGGTTCACAAGACAAAATTATGGAAGCTAAGTCCAATAATAGGTTGTCTGAAAGCTGAAGAACCAGGGAAGCTGATAGCATGGCTCTGTCCAAGTCCAAAAGCCTCAGAACCTGGGAATGAGGAGCTAATGGCATAACTTTAATCTGAGGTCAAAGGCCTGAGAGCCCAGTGGGCTGCTAATGTAAGTTCTAGAGTTCAAAAGGCAGAGAATCTGGAGTTTTGACATTCCAGGGCAGGAGAAAAAGGGTTTTCCAGATGGGCCACCATCCAGTTGGATAGTTCCCACTTAAATCAAAGGCAGATCTTCCCCACTCAGTCCAACCACTCACTTGCCAATCTCCTCTGGAAACTCCCTCAAAGACACACTAAAAAATAATGCTTCATCAGCTATCTAAGTATCCCTTAATTTAGACAAATTGATACCTAAAATTAACAATCCTAACTTTCCACCTCTGAAATTAGTGAGAAAACAAGTTTCTGTTGTTTAAACCACCCATTCTATGTATTTCATTACGGTAGCCTGAGCAGCCAAAGACAACAATAAAATCCCTTGAGAAGAGTCTCCTTTGTTCTTTTTGGCCAGAATGGTGTCTCATGCTTATTTCTAAACAAATCACTTTGAAAGGGCAAGTCATGTTTTAAGCCAGTGGTACTCAACCAAACGGGAGTGATTTTATCCACAAAGGATATTTTGACAATGGATGAAGAAGTTATTTTTGATTGTGACAACTGAGGTTAGCATCTCATGGGTAGAGGTCAGAAATATTTGAAATAACCTATAATGGAACAAGACCCTTCTCATCTCCCACAACAAAGAATCATCCTGCCCCAAATGTCAATATTGCCAAAGTTGAGAAACCATAATCTAAGTGAATCATAGATATTCTCATAGATGTTTTGAGCTTTGTGTTCTTTAAACAAATTTATTGAACACTAGTGGTTTGCTGACAAACACAGATAAATGTAATTTCTGTTCCTTAAGAATGTGAGGAAGAGGCCAGAGGCTGTTGGTTCCTCTGAAGGCTCTCACAACAAGAGATGGGCAAGATGCCCAGTGTAAATTGTTGACTTGAGACCAGATTTTCAACTAGGGTTGGCCAGGAAATGGCACCGCTACTGTATCTCTACGGAAGCATACTGACGCTGCTGGGGCTGTGGCTAGGCTTTTCTAAACAGACATTCTATGCTGCATGTGCTTTCTATTGACATTCAGCCGTGCAGGACTTGGGGGATGGGAGTGGGAAGGGTGAAGGGAAGTGGGATGATAGATTTCAGTCCTATTGCTACACTCTCCAATTATACACATCTTCCCTGCTTCAGATCTTCACACTCATCTCTGTGTTCCATACTTCCCAGATTTCAAATCTGGATTCTGAACTAATAGTGTCTGATGAGTGTGTGTGAGATTAAGGTACAAAGGGCCTCCACAATAGCCCTACCAGCATTTAACTCTTCTGTTCTCTCTGACTCTATTTCTTAATCCTGCTCATAGAACATTTTTCAAATGTGGTGATAATGTTGAACTTTATTTGTGTTTTTAGAAAGCAGAAAAGGTTAATAAATCCCTTTCTCCTGTTCTTTTCTAGAAAAAGTTGTAGCAAAGAAATATTCCCAGATAAGACCAGCCTTCACCTTTGTCCATGCCTTTCTTATTTTACTGCCTTTATACAATCCCAAGCCTCCTCCTTCTTTTTTTTTTTAAGATGTCCTTCATTAATTAGCTCCCCTCCTTATAGCAATGATCTGGTAAAATCATCTCCCTAACTGTGCAGCGCACTTCATCCTTCTCGCTGAGTATAGAGAAAGATTGGTTATTATTGACCATATGTTCATCAATGCCTACTGTTTGTGACATAAAGTTCATGTCTTCAGTCATTCCAGGCTCTGAATTTTTATTCTAAGGGGAATAAAACTCCTCAAAACACTTAACTTTCATACAAAATCAGTACTAAGAATTTAAATATCTATTTAAAATTTTAAAGTAAAGCACTGAGGCTTCTTCCTTTTATGTGTACCCTAACTGGAGGGGACGAAGTATAGAATGCCATCCCAGTTGCATAAAAGAATGAGTAATGAGTATGAAAAAGCAGAGGCTAATTTCCTATCATATGAAGGTTTAATAATATACTGTATGTGAAACACTTATAGTAGTTTCTGGTATATGAGAGGTGTGCAATAAATTGAACTTTTATTATTATCATGATCATTCTTATCATCTTTGCAGAATACTTCATTCATTGGGGACTTTTAGACAATTTGGTTCCATTAACAGTCTCTTTTAATGCTATTCTTTATTTTTTAAACTTATCCTAAGGGCTTGGATCATAAACTAGTATAATCACCTAAAAGAGTTTGGTACCCCCTGAAATAAAGGAGAGAAGTTTTTAAAGTACAAATATAATCTTCCCAGTGCTTCTGGTTTATTCTCAAGAAGAAAAGCATAATGTGGGAAGTAAAGGAAGGATGACTGTTCAGGGAGATATAACACAAAGCTCGGAAAGGAATTTTTTTTTAACTAAAATTTGCAAATGCAAGAGCTTTAAAAAAAATGTGAAATAAAGCTTTTGTGTGGTCCCTGGCTTAGAAAACAAAATCTGGAGGAAATTAGTATTGAAGTAAACAGTCGGATCTGAGCTTTGCCTGATAATCTGAGAAATGGGAAATTAATTTAAGCAATGAATAAAACTACCAGACTAAAAAATAATTGGGAACATCATAGAAAAAATATGTTGAAGCTTATTCTAGAACTTACAGTGTTTCAAGAGACTACATAGAATATATTTTTCATTGTAATTTTATTGTTTAGCCCACTAATTTTTTACCTATTTCAAAATCATTATTTACATAATGAGAAATATAGGTATGAATTGATAGTAGTTCTATACAAACATATACATGTAATATTCCAGTGCTTTTTAATATCTAATATAATAAAGTATTTTTCTGAGGAAATGAGTAACAACCGAGTCTTCATGTACCATAAAATAATTTTTGTCAAATAAAAGGAAACCACATCACTCAATAAGATATTTTAAATAATACCATAAGCTATTAAATAAAAATCAAACCTTTAAGTAGCATTTTATAAGTTTTAAAGTAATTGTCTATTATACAAATGGCAATGGTATGAAAAGACAAAATTAAATGGAAAAAACATAATATATTATATTAAAATACAATGAATTGTTATGCTCTTCTGCAAACTTTTTGATCTAAAAGGTTTAGTTACTTATAAGAATAAATAACTAAACTGTAAAAAAAAGTGTGCTACAAGGGACAACTATGGATTGTCTAGAGAAAATTTGAAGATTATCTTACTCCATTCTCAGGGAGCTATTTTGTAATTTGTGAGTACCTGAGACCAAAGCAAAATCAGTATTTTCTATACTCATGCAAATCTATTTTTTCCAGTGGAGACTCAGTTTACTTTTCTTTTCCTGCCCCCATGGAAAAGC
Organism: Ateles fusciceps; assembly: GCA_036589455.1. NCBI lineage: Eukaryota > Metazoa > Chordata > Mammalia > Primates > Atelidae > Ateles > Ateles fusciceps. The sequence goes on along the minus strand of JAZHEH010000564.1, from coordinate 2,221,408 downwards.
CAGTTGCCATCTAATTGTTCTTTTATTTCAAGTCTTTTCTCCATGTAAATGTTTACTTCTTTGATTTCTTTTTGAATCTATTATAATGTGTGTTCAGTTCCCTTAATTAATGGATTAATTAAAAATCCTTAACACGTGTTCATTTTATTTCTGTGTGAGAGTCAGTTTTACCTGTTCTTCACAATTGTCCTTGAATATAACTTATGTAGACACTTGCAGAATAATGCAGCTTGATTCAGTTATCAGGCTGTGGAAAAGGCGTTGAATCCTGCACGCATTTTTGCACACCTACTCTGTGTGTAGAAGTAAGTGACATACTAGAAACTGAAGTGATAACGATTTGAATTACAAATGTGTTTCACATAAGAAATTGAAAATGTAATCGACTGGGTTATAACTAGTCATTCGACAAAAAAATGGACTTGATGACCTAGGTGCTTCATAAAGTACTATAAGAATACAAGGAAGAAAAGTACTTCACATGCCCAGAGAGAAAAACTAAAGAAAGTCTGTTCTTCTCTCATGAAAACATATTCTCATTATTGACACCACTTTTCTGTTGCTTATGATAAACTTCTTACATTTACCCTTTGATATGGACATAATTGATTCAAGTGTTTTAACAAATAGTTGTTGTTCTACATTTGCCTCTATAGACGAGGGTTCCTCCATCTTGGTGCCATTGATATTTTGGACAGGATAATTCATTGTTTCGAGAGCTGTCCTGTGCATTGTGAAATATTTGGTAGCATTCCTGGAAACCACTATCTTGTGACTCATTAGATACCAGTATCACTGAACCCTGAGTTATGACAAACAAAAATGTCTCCCAATACTGACAAATGTTCCCCTTTTGGGGATAAGGGGAAGCATTCCTCCCAGTTGAAATCCACTGCTATAGACTTCAAATTCGGCAATTAAACACTAATCTTATTACCCATTCCCCTTCACCCTATGACTCTTACATATTCATTCTCTGTTATAGTTAATGAGTTCACTGATCCACGAAATCTCTAAGATTTAAAACCTCAGAGTCATATAACACTACTTTCCTCTTTCTAAGTCTTATCCCTTCAGAAGCCCTGTTGATCCTTCAGTAGCTGTCACTCTATTCTTCTACTTCTTTCCACCTGCATTACCACGACTTCAGTACAATTTATTGGCTTTTGCCTAGATGCTTTCAACAGGTTTTGTCTTAATTTTTCTGCTTCTCTTCTCTCTTTAGTTTACTATTCTCTTACCGGAAAATTTACACGCTTAATAATTCAAATTTTATGAAATCATGCAAATTTAAAACAAAAACAGCACATTTTCAAAGGAGTTGAAAATGAAGTCTATTGACTGATAATTTTCATTAAAAATCACCAAATTAATTTCATGATAACACAAGCCATTTTTTTGCTTATGATAGGAAAAGGGATCACTACTTTGATATTCTTGTTAGTATCTCAAAAAAGATCAAGGAAAAGAGTATTCGTAAAGTTGAGTGAGCAAAGGGTTGGCTTAAGGTTGACCATCAATGCAGAGATCTGACTGACATCAAGCAAAGTTCATAATACAATACTTTAAGGTTAGTAGATCCAGAAGACAAAATGATTTGTACAAGCTTAAACATTTATTGAATGAGTCTATTGCTCTGAGAGGGCACCATTTACCCTGGTGAATGCAAGCTGTTCAGATAAATGGATTTCTATGAAGCTCCTAAAGCAATTACAATTCCTTGCAACTTCTTCCTTCTGAGCAAGAATTTTCTGAACTAGCAAAGTCAAGCTTAGGCAGTGAAACATAAACTGGGTGGATAGAGATGGTTTCGATCCCAAGTCCAAACTTCTACTATGATAAGTAAGACTTTTGACAAATGAAACATTCTATCGCTTTCCAAATTTTAATTGTCATGTGTAAACCCTACCTGGCCTGCTGCCTCCTGGTCCAGCCATGGGAAAACTATCCTTCCATAACCACATGCTTTCTGGCTTCCTAGTCTTTTTGCAGGAAAGAGAGAGAAATAATCATGTTTCAAAACTGTCTCAGAAGGTTATTCTACATCATATCACTCATCTTCAAGGCAACCCATGTCTTGGAGGTAGTAATTGCTGTTGTATTTTTCAGATGAAAACATTAAGGTAGAGATGGAGACTTTTTCCTAGGTTACATAAATGTTACATTGAAAGGATTGAGTTAGAGGTCAATTTGATTCCATGCCCAAGTTCTTTACAGAATTACACACTCTTGTTTATTTTTTGCCTGAATTCTCTGAAGAGAATGGGTCATTCTTCACTCTCTGCTCTCAGGGCACTTGATCATTTCTGGAACTGCAACATTTAGACACATTGAAAGATAATTTTAATGTAACAGGATACATCTAATGCTCATTATTGATGATGAATAGTGTTATTAATGTGGGTATCACAATAAATATTAATAGTAGACAGTCTGATATTTTGTAAGCAACAAATGTATATTGGGTCTGTTATGATTGAGGCTAAATGAGTGAATACTATGCATCATAACTTTTGACTTTGCTTATAACCAACTAACTAGTTTTATCTGGGTCTGTGTGTGTGTCTTTATGTGTGTGCATGAAACTTAAAACAGGAGGAGATAGAGGAAAGGAGAGATAGAGTCTATGTATTCATCTTCTAATCTGAATTACACAAAAATGTATTATAGTTATGTATGTTCCAAAATGGAAAAAAATATTTAAAATTAAGAATGTATGATGTACCTAACAACAAATACATTTGCCAGATGTATTTGACATAAAAATAAAAATCTGACTGCTTTAAAAATATTATCTTATTAAAAAAATATAAAAGCTCTGGGTGAGGAGAATTAGTAATGAAGTTGATCATAGAGAACAATAAGTAATCCCAATTTTATCCTATTTTGTTTTTATCTTAACAGTTTTCATCCTTAAACCTACACATATAAGCACCATTGTCATCCGTAGTAGCAGTTAGTAGAATACTATTACTCTTACTTATTACACTCAAGCAAACAGAATATTGAATTACATTTTATTCAGAACTTTTAAGTTACATTTGAAGCCAGAATGGATTATGACTTTCAAAAAGTTTTTCTCTGAGTCAAAGATATTTCTGGATAAAGATTTTGAAAGACAGAGTCCAAAGATTATTAAAGAGAGATCAAGCTGTTGTTCTTGATCTTTTTATTAGTCTCCCTCTTACTTTTTTCTCTGTTCTCTGTTTTGTGAGCACCCATGTAGAGAAGGGTGATCTTTACTGAGCATCCATGTAGGGAAGGGTGATCTTTATTGTGGCAGAATATAAGAGTGGCCATTGTCGGCAACCTGCTCTGGCAAACTGACAAAAGTCCTCCTCCCTAGTCCAAGGATACATTACAAGGGCTATGAATTTTTACAAGAAGTTACTGTGATGTGAAAACCTGAAAGCCTACTTCAAAATGGCTAGTTCAAAAAGAGCCTGTTGATGTTTATGAGACATTCAAAATACTTTGTAGGGATAATAAAAAAGAATATTAAGATGAAACCCAGATGACGATAAAAAGAACAGGGAGGAATCAGATCAAATATTTTGATAGAGAAACAAGATTACCCATCCAAAGGGTGTGGGAATGACAGGGGTTGAAATCCAAACACAGAAAAAGGAGACTTAAAATAAATTGATACAATCAGGGGAAAAATAAACTAAATTGTTGGGCCAACTAGAAATAAAGTACTAAAATTGGAGCCATGTGTATGACAATGGGCGGATGACATATGAAGAATTACAGAAATGGGACTCACTCCTGAGGATACTAAACTATTCACAGGACACATGGAGAGGGCTCTCACATCAGCTAAATGAAGATAAAAAATGTGGTGAGTGTCTGTCACTTAACTGGTGTATTTACTGGCTCCAGAAATGCAGGAACCAGCTTGCTAAAATGTAATCAGTCATTTGTTCCCGGGTCGCTGCAGAGAATGATGAAAGAGAGAATGCACAGTGGTCCCTGGACAGAGAGAAAGGAAAGACTGATGGACAAAGAAACCACAATTATGTGAAATTTCAACATCTCTTCAAAATTAATTGCTGGACCTCTGAGGCAGAGTAGTAAAGACAGGAATAAAGAACAAGGCAATTGACTGTCTCCTGAACCAAGATGTCACAAATTTGGATTTTCTTGTGTTGTGATCCAGCCTTACCCAGTAACAAAGATAACTTTACTTATTTTTGCTTTTTTAAGATTAAAAATAGATTATTGCCCCAAGATGAAAGTTAGAGTTTTGATCATCTATGAATGAATATAAGTAAAATAATTTTCCTTGGAGACTTCAACAGGGAAACAGGTAAGAGTAAATGGTTTTAGTAATTATGAGAACATTTTACTCCTTGTGAGAAAAGGAATAAATGACAAAGAAGACAGAGAATATTGGAAAAGTAAGTGTCACAGCTGGAATGACTTCATCCGTAGAAAAAATAAATGATGTTTTAAGAACCCAAGTTCATATTTCATATATGCATAAACTACTTGATAAGAAACAGAATAATTTTAAAATTAAGCAATTAAATATAATGTCAAACAAGAAAAGAATATATTTAAAATGTAGAGAAACTAGTCAGATCAACAAAAGGCAATTTTCTGATTTGTTTTTTTCCTGAGTCATTATAATAGAAATCATTAGGAAATTCACACATCTCTAAATCTTAGGGCAAAAGGAAATTGTACCTTACAGAAAAATACAATTTAAACAAAATGTTCTTCTCTACTTCTAAGACTTACCATTGTGCTTTCAAGAGTCTGGTATTAAGAATCATTATTCATTCTTTTTGGCCAGTGATCACAATGGTATATGCCTCATTTCTCCAGGGGAAACTTGGGAAATATGCTTGTGATAGGCTAATGAGCAATGAGGTAGAAATTGAACATGAGGCTTCTTTTTGATGTCAGAATTTATCTCCAACTGCAAAAGGTAAAAATCTTTGCAAAATCACTTTTATATATATATAAAATTGCACTGCATAGCTATATACTCCAAAACATATCATTCCACCCACTATATTATTTAATAGTTATATTATTCTTATTATATCAAATACTCAGCAAATTGGGAAAATTTACATCAGACAGTGTAATTTGAGTGACTCTATCTAATCAAATGGCAATTTCAGAGAATTTTGGAAAAGTCAAAATTTTGTCCTGTAAATTACCATCATATCTTTGCTTAGGGTCCCTGAGAGTAAACAAAGAATATTTCCCTTAGTGGCAGACCACAGAGTGCCAAAGCCACATTTCATAGGTTATGTGCATTAGTGTTAATCTTTACAACAATCTTACAAAGAAGTTTTCTTTTTTCTCACTTGGAAAATAAGAAAAGTGAGATTCAAAGAGGTTAAAAAACCTACTCAAAGCCCAAATGCAAATCTACTTCATATTGCACAATAGCGCTAAAGAATAGTGCTCGACTTCAAAGTAGGCAACAGCGTTGACTTAAAGGTCATAAATAACATTGTTTATAAAAAGTGTGCCTATGGTGGAAATAATAAAACTCTTCTACAGATACAGCGACTAAAGCATGGCCTTTCTGTGGAAAGTATGTCCCTGTTATCAACTAGCTCAACTGACATGATCTTATATTTAGAAAACCTAAAGACTACAAAAAAAAAAAAAACTGTTAGAACTTAATAAATAAATTTAGTGAAGTTGCAAGATACAAATTCAGCATACAAAAATCAGTTATGATTATAGACACAAACAATGAACTATCTGAAAAAGGAATTAAAAAGGCAACCTCATTAATGATAGCACCAAAAAGAATCAAATACTTAGGAATAAATGTAACCAAGGGACTGAAAGATCTGCATACTGAAAACTATGAAACATTGATGAAAGAAATTTAAGAACACACAAATAAATTAAAAGATATTCTGCGTTCATCGATCAGAAGAATCAATGTTGTCAAAATGTTCATAACACCAAAGTGACCTACAGATTCAGTGCAATCGCTATGAAAATCCTAATGACATTTTTCAAGGAAATAGAGAACAGACAGTTCTTATAGAACCAAACAACAACAACAGTAACAACAACAACAACGACCAACTCAAATAGCCAAAGCAGTTTGCATCCAAAGGAACAAATATTGGAGGCAACACATCACCTAACTTCAAAACATAGTAAAATCTATAGTAATCAAAATAGCATGGTACACCCAAGATATGGCTTCTGTTCTTAAATCCCTATTAAACGTTTCTTTCTGAGAAACTGTTCTCGTCACACTCTTTATTTGGTCTCTCAGTTCCCATGAGCTTTGGAAGTAGGTTTGCATCTAGCTGCTCATCATAGAAGAGTATGTCAAAAAAAGGCTACACCCTCATGTTTTTTGCAGCATTATTCACAATAGCCAAGTTATGGAATTAGCATAATTGTCCATGGACTGATGAATGGCTAAGGAAAATGGGTATATGTACACAATGGAATGCCATTCAGCCTTTAAAAAGAAGGAAATCCTGTCATTTGTGACAATGCAGATGAACCTGGAAGACACTATGCAAAGTGAAATAAAGTAAGCCAGGCCCAAGGAAACAAACCCTGCATGATCTCATCTGTATGTGGAATCTGAAAAACTCATAGAAGCAGAGTAGAATGGTGATTGCCAGAGGTTTGCAGGGTGAGTGGTGGAATGAGGAGATGTTGGTCAAAAGGTACAAAGTTTCAGTTTGATAGAATGAATAAATTCTGGAGATCTACTGTGCAGCCTGTATTATATACTTGAAAACTGATAAGAGAGTATAGTTTCAAGGTTCTCATTACACCCACTAAAAAGTCATAACTGTGTGTTGATTGATATGGTAATTAGCTTGATTGTGGTAATCATTTCACAATATATACATGTATCTGTCATATATGCTATGGGCAATGGTCACTCCTATATGGCTCAGAATAAATGTCTTCAAATATTTTAAAGAGTCAAATATTAGTTGTGTATATATGATAATTTTTTTCTCTTTAGCCTGATATTGGCTCTGCTTTTTGTTATTATTATTATTTGTGTGTCTACACAGGTGATAATAATGACAATGAATTCACCCTGATGATACTTAAGGAGAAAATAGAAAGATCTTTATGCTAGATCATCCAGTTAATTATGTTTATAGCAGAGATTGTTACTAACAGAGGTAAAAGGGAAAGCCATGTTTATATGTATAAAAGTAAATAGGTGGTAAAAATTTCCAAGTCTGATACAGCAGTCAGAAATGTCTCCTATAGATTTTGTGGTTATACTATTTAACGTATGTTCCTTTACTTGTGGGTTGGAAAGGAATTGGGTGGATGAAATTTTTGAACTTTAAAATATTTTAATATTTTTAAAAACTCTTTAAAATATTTGAAGAGATTTATTCTGAGCCAAATATGAGTGACCAAGGCCTGTAACACAGCTTTCAGTAGACCCTGAGAGTATGTGCCCAATGTAGCTGAGGCACAGCTTGGTTTTACACATTTTAGGGAGACACAAGACATTAATCAAATACATTTAAGATATACAGTGCTTCAGTCTAGAAAGGTAGGACAACTTGAAGAAGAGGCTTCCAGGTTATAGGTAGATTTTAAAATGTTCTGATTGGCAATTGGTTGAAAGAGTTATTATCAATAGGAAGGAATGTCTGGGTTACAATAATAGGTTGTGGAAAACAAAATTTTATTATGCAGATGAAGCCTCCAGATAGCAGGCTTCAGAGAGGATAGATTATAAATATTTCTTGGCAGACGTAAGGTCTGTATTGATGTTAAACGTGGTCGGCTTTTTCTGAATTCCAAGAGGGAGGAGGGAATAATGAGGCATGTCCAACCCCTTGCTTCCCATCATGGTCTGAATCAGTCTTTCATGTTAACTTTGGAGTGCCCCAGCCTAGAAGAGGGAGTCCATTCAGGTGGTTGGGGAGGGAGGGTCTCTTAATTTTATTTTTTGGTTTACATATCAAAGTATCACATTTAACACCGTAAACATATGCAATTTTTGTCAATTTATATTTCAATAAAGCTGGAAGAAAAAAAACTAAGGTCATGCATTAATAAGGTGGAAAAATAACTCCAAAAAAAGTTATTCATGATTAGTAAACTAAAGTTGTTATGTTTTCTACCTGAACACATTTTCAGTTTTCTAATAGAATATCTGGATAGTTCTCATCTTTGACTCACTGTGGTGTCGGGAAAGGTTTACTATACTGTGTGAGAATGATATCAAGCGTGTGCTGAAATTAATGTATGAGATAAAATTTCCAGACTCCTTTCTTACCTTCTCACTCTCTTTTACTCCCTGCATTTATTCTTACAGGAAAGTTGGCATGTTTTTCTCATTTTTAAACTAATTAAACATCACTTTGGAAAAAAACTAACTTTTATGGTCTAAGAATCATCACTACTAAAAAAAAGTATATAGGACTATTTCTTCAAGCATCCTAACAATTTCATTTTGTTGCTTAAATTTGTTCTAAACTTGAGTTCCTTTCCTGAGCTCTGAGACTGAAAAGCATACCTACTTCATATAAATGCTATGCCTCATTAAATACACAGTTGTCTGTGTCTCATCAGGGAGGTGGCTGCCCTTCAGTGGCGGGTGATGTAATCCTTGGTGCACATTGCATATGTCTGCGGAGGGCTTTGACAGCTCCAGCCATGAACGGTTTTAACATATCAGATCAGTATGTGAACCAGTAGTAGAGGATTGCTGGAAAAGTTTCTGTAGCTAACAAATATTTTAATGATGCATGTGGTAAAATTGGAGCCAGCCGGCCTTTCATCTACCCTCAATATGCCAACTTTCAATGATAGATAAGCTCTTTATTTTTCTTGAGCTAAAGCACAGAATGCAAGAAGATTTCCACTAAATAAAGGGCTCATTTTACATGGGTGCTGAAGAGAAAAACACATAAAGCCAATTTGGAATATAACCACATTTTTAACATTGCTTAAAATGGACCAGAGCACATGGATGTTATAGCAACGAACAAAACCATATATATTCCATGCTGACTGTAAGATCTTGCACTTTTACCAAAAGCTCAAAAGAATAATTTACTTACTTCACAGCTTGCACAGCTGTTATTCAAGAATAATTGGGCTCTTTAAAAAAATCAAGTACTGGCCATTTAGAATATTTATATAAAACCAAAATGAAAGATTTCTGACTGTGATGTAGGCAGCATGCGGTGTTTTGTGAAGAATCACATAATCTATTCAGTGTGTCTGTTCCTCCACTGTAGATGAGGTTTCTTACCTTTATAGAGTGCCACTTGTTTCTGACAGTATGTTTAATCAACAGAAGAACAAAGAAAATGTTCCAATTTTACGTGAAAATATTTAAGTTGTATTGTTTAGAGATTATTCTGTGCATTTTTAAGCATAAGAAGAGCTGTTAAATAGTGACATCTCTTATGAAAACAGAATAAACTGCATTTTCAATGAAGCTAGTGACTGATTTTGTGCACATGTGTGCTATCATTTTATCCTTCTTTTTATAGTACCGAAGAGAAAAAAGATCACTACATCCAGTGTACCCACGAAAAGCTCAAAAATTCCATCCACTCAATTCATTTTCAACCCACAAGTAAAGAAACACATACATTAACAACCATAACAACAAAAGCGATAGGAGAGATTTCTGACTGCTGTATCATACTTGGAAATTTTTACCACCTACTTACTTTAATACATATATACAGGGTTTCCTCTTCCCTCTGTTAGAAGCCATCTCTGTTATAAACATAATTAACTGGATGATCTAGCATAAGGTCTTTCCATTTTCTCCTTAAGTATCTGCATCATCAGAGTGAATACATTATCACTGTTATCACCTCCATAGGTGTACAAATAATAAGAAGAACCAAAAACAGATTCAATACCAAGCTGAAGAGAAAAATAAAATCATTATATATCCCCAACTAATATGTCCTGGGAGCTGGATTTAAATCATGACAGTTGATGGTTAAAAATGTAGATTCTGGAGTTTAAATCTTCTGGTTCAAATCCCAGCACAACCTCTTAATAGCTATATGACATTAGTCATCTTGCATCACTTCTTCATCTTAAACATTGAGATACTACTAGCTAATAATCAGGTTACCGGAACATGTAAATGTGGCTTTTAGTATGAGCTCAAATACTGTTCGGTACTTTTGTAATTAATGTTATTTCCTTGACCTCGAGACTGATATTCAAACTTCCTGTTTGATACTTAAGCTTTTTCATGATAATTTTAACAAAGTAAAGGTTCTGTAACTGGGGATTCATGGATAACATTAGCCTCAAATAAAATACAGTGATAAACCTCCATATCAAAGGTCAATTGCGATTATCAAATGTTAAAAAAACAATTCGCCAATGTTTGCCATTGGTGATGGGACACCTCTAGGGTATTGTGTGCCAAACTTTGAAAAGGGACACTTTTCAAAAGGGTGTAGAATACACTCGCTCTTTTAGAAAGTCTGATTGGCTAGGTTTCAGATGAAGCACTCACTCAGACATGCTTTTTTTTTCTCTTTTTTTGAGATGGAGTCTCACTCTGTCACCCAGGCTGGAGTGCAGTGGCCGGATCTCGGCTCACTGTAAATTCCACCCACCAGGTTCAAGCGATTCTCCTGCCTTAACCTTACGAGTAGCTGGGATTACAGGCACCTGCCACCGTGCCTGGCTCATTTTTGTGTTTTTAGTAGAGACAGGGTTTCACTATCTTGGCCAGGCTGGTCTTCAACCCCTGACCTTGTGATCCACCCACCTCGGCCTCCCAAAGTGCTGGGATTACAGGCATGAGCCACTGCGCCTGGACCAGATATGCATTTTTAAAAGGCCACAGGTGAATCTCATTTTGGGTGATAGTCTGGAAATAAAACAAGCTTGTTTGTTAATGACGTATTACAAAGCTGAATATAATTTTGAAAAAAATTAAGAAAGGCACCATGTGTGCTTTTTATGAATATGGATTCTTGAAAGTAATATCAATTTTAAAAGTAAATTTAAGATTCTATTTGATGCTTTAGCTTTTATCTGACCTGTTTGCTTCCATGATTGGCAAATCTGTTAGCTTATGTACTAAACATCAAAGGACCTCATGTATTCGGTGTAAGCAAATGGAATGATCAAATATTTATTTGATTTGCCATACACCTTCGCCCTAAAATTACAAAAAAAAAAAAAAACCCTGTTTCTTTTGATTGAGGTTTGAGGCAATAACTGTAAATACAAATTCTAGCTTTGATTTTGTTTTTTAACCATGTTAAGTGAAGATATTTTTTCTATAAAAAGCAAATGTCTTTGCACACAAAAATCTATAGCTTCCGCAGTGGGCAGTAATCAAGGATAAGTATCTTTCTTTTTAAATAAAGGTTAGCTTCAGCTGGGCAATGTGGCTCACACCTGTAACCCCAGTACTATGGGAGGTTGAGGCGGGCAGATCACTTAAGGTCAGGATTTCAAGACCAGCCTGACCAGTATGGAGAAACCCCGTCTCTACTAAAAATACAAAAAAATTAGCGAGGCTTGGTGGCGCATGCCTGTAATCCCAGTTACTCGGGAGGCTGAGGCAGGAGAATCATTTGAACCTGGGAGGCAGAGGTTGCAGTGAGCTGAGATGGCACCATTGCACTCCAGCCTGGGCAACAAGAGGGAAACTCCATCTCAAAAAATAAGTTAGCTTCAAGATACTCTACAGTTGTTAGTAATCAGTTGTTCACTTATTTTAAACCTAACAGCACATTTTTTTTCAATCTGCAGAGTTGTAAGAGATTCAGAATAAGTACTTAATAGTCATGTCATAATTTCTAGATATATAACAAAAATTAAATATTGCAGAATTTTTGTAACAATAAAAAGTATTTGTTAAATTAATATTCAACTTTAACTCAGCCAATGTTTGTTCAGCTTGTCATATCAAGAAATCACTAAATTGTTGCTGGATAAGCATCTAACAAGACAGACAACTAAATGCAATGTGATATACACTAGAATGAAGCAATGAGCCATGTGCTCTAACTCTGTCTGGATCCAGGGTTAGGAAAGGCACCAGAAAAGAAATTAAATTTAAGTTGTTCTTTAAAGGTTAGTAGGAATTTGCAAGATGGATACGAGGAATGGATGGGTCTCAAAGGGATTGTATATGTCAAGTAAAGATAACAAAAAAGTGAGAACTTTAAAGATAACTGAGAAACACTAAATGAATAGGAAATTGAAACAAAATGGAGAATGTATAGGATGGACTAAAACATGGTAGAAAGAGGTAGGCTCAGCAGCTTGAGGAGAATGAATAATATTTTGAAAAGTAACTTAGGAAAATGGAAAAAGACACTAAGTGATTTTGTCGAACTATTATAATTGAAAAGTAAATCTGAAACTTATCTGACAGGGTTATATATTTTATGTAAAATTTAAGGAGTTTCTATTTAGAAACAGCAAACAGTTGAAGAAAGTCTCATGGAAGAAAAGGTTTTCTTTATATAGCAATAAAAATACAGAATACATGAAGACGACATGAAGAAATGATATACAAAAGAAAAAATTTGTATAAATGAAAGGAACATTATCATAATTTTACTTTTTTAGAACTACACTATCTGATTGTAAAAACACATTGTGAAAAATAACTATGTTCGGGAGTATTCTGAAATATTCAAAACTATACGGGAAATAGTCCCAAAAGATATCAGAGCATATTATATACCTACAATAAATTAAAACTGCCTGGTAGAGACTCAATGGAACATAATATAAAGTCAAAAATAATATGTAATCCCAGCACTTTGGGAGGCTGAGGCGGGCGGATCACAAGGTCAAGAGATCGAGACCATCCTGGCCAACATGGTGAAACCCCATCTCTACTAAAAATACAAAAAATATTAGCCAGCCGTGGTGGCACGCACATGTGGTCCCAGCTACTCAGGAGGCTGAGGTGGAAGAATCACTTGAACCCAGGAGGCGGAGGTTGCAGTGAGCCGAGATTGCACCCCTGCACTCTAGCCTAGTGACAAAGCAAGACTCTGTCTCAAAAAAAAAATAATAATAATATAACAAATTTGACATTGCATATCAATTGGGAAATGATGGAGTGTCCATAAACAACTAAGTAGCTGTCTATGGTGAGAAACATATTTTTTCCCATTTCTTATTCCAAAACAAATTCTGATCAGATCGAAGTTTTCACTGCTAAAAAAATTAAGAAAGAACTTGCAAAGACTATTCAAAGTGTAATGTAAAATGTAGAAGATATAAAAGAAAAATCTTACAAACTTATATGTAAAAAATCTCCATGCACAAAAAGTCTCCATAGAATTTTAAAAAAGACCTTAAAAAGCAAGGCATTAGATACATTAGAGAATATTTACAAATTAAGTTGTAAGGAGCTGATGTTCAACTAATGAGAAAATTATCAGCAATTGAACTGAAAAATGAGCAAAAGATCAGGATATGTCTTATAAAAAGTGCAAATGTCTTAAACACATGGAAAGATATTTGCCTTCATTTATTGGAACTGCAAACTTTAACTACAATAAAATACTGCACTTTCACCTACTAAGTCAGAAATGATTTTTTTAAATCTGATAATATACTGCATTAGCAAATTTATGAAGAAAGAGAAATTTAGAAATAGAATCTAAATTGTTGTAACTTTTAGGGAGTTTTACAATATCTGTCAAATTAAAATTCCACACAGAATTTTATTTCTCAGAATTCATCTTACAGATTTTCTTTAAGCTCAGTATTCATAAAGATATATATTAGATCATTGTTTATGAATCAACAACAGCAAACAAGCTGTGTTAGTTCATTTTCACACTGCTATAAAGAAATATCCAAGACTGGGTAATTAATAAAGGAAAGAAATTTAATTGACTCAGTTTTGCATGGCTGAGGAAGTCTCTGGAAACTTACAGTTATGGCAGAAGGTGAAAGAGAGGCAAAGGCATGTCTTACATGGCAGAAAGCAAGAGAGAAGTGCACAAAGGGGGAAGAGTCCCATGCTTATCAAAATCCAGATCTCACGAGAACTCACTGTCATGAAAACAGCATGGGAGAAACTGTCCCCATGATCCAATCACCTCCCACCAGGTTTTGCCCTCAACATGTGGGAATTATAGGGACTACAATTCAAGATGAAATTTGGGTGGGGACACAGAGCCAAACCGTATCACAAACTAATGTCTTTCAATATAGATTAGTTTTAAAAAGTAGTTCATCTACATAATGAAATGTCATGCAACTCTTGGGAATGGTGTCACCTTTCTGAATATGATTGTATAACATAATCTCCATTATACATTAAGCAAAATACATACATGCATAGATGTATACCCATAAAAACATATATTTGTGTATGTTTAAATGCATGTTTACATATATTAACAATTATATTCATAGAATAGGTCTTCAAGGATACAAGAAAAACATCAAACAAAATTTAGGTACTACTTTAGCTGGTTAATAAGATTAATATTGACCGTGGTAAGTCATAGGGTAAATATGTATCCTTGATATGATATGCTGAGAATCACACTTCATAGCTGTGATCTTTGTCCCCAAAGTCAATAAACCCATTTAATCAAATGAAAAACATTAAACAAATTTAAATTGAGTATATTCCCCAAAATACCTGGCTATTATGTCTCAAAACTGTCAAGATCATAAAACAAGAAAATTCTAAGAAACTCAAAGCCAAGAGGAGCCTAAGACGACACAATGACTAAACTCAATGTGGGATCCTGTAACAGAAAAAGGACATAGATAAAACTAAGGAAATCTGAATTAAGTACAGACTTCACTGAATAGTAATGATGTGTTAACATTGGCTTGTTAATTGCTACAAATACACCATACAAATGTAAGATATTAATAATAGAAATGTGGAGTATATGGAAACTCTTTGTACTATCTATACTTTTTTCCTAAAACTATTTGAAAATAAAAAGTTTTATTTAGAAAAATAATTATATATGGTGTGATAATTTTATGTGTCAACACAGCTTGGCTTTGAAACCTATTGTTTGTTCAAACACCAATCTAGATGTACCCACAATTGTTTGTTAGATGGGATTAACATTTAAATCAGTAGACAATGAGTAAAACATGTCACCCTCCATAATGTGGGTAGACCTCATCCAATCAGTTCAGTGTCTTAAGACTGAGGTTCCCAGAAGAGGAAGGAATTCTGCCTCCAGATTGCATTTGATTTAATCTTGAATTGCAACATCAACTCTTTCTGGAATTTCCAGCCTACCAGGCTGTCCTGCAAATTTCACGCTTGCCAGCAACCAAGTGAACTGATGCCTTAAAATAAGTCAATAGATTTTATATATATACACATATATATATATGTGTGTGTGTGTGTATGTATATATGTTTGTGTATATATATGTATGTGTGTGTATATATGTGTACATATGTGTGTATATATGTATATGTGTGTGTATATATGTATATGTATGTGTGTATATATGTATAGATATGTGTGTGTATATATGTATATGTGTGTGTGTGTATATATATATATAGAGAGAGAGATGATAGATAGATAGATAGATAGATAGGTAGAGATAGGCAGACAGACAGGTACATGTCCTACTGGTTCTGTTTTTCTGGAAAACCCTGACTAATATATATAAATAGGAGATAAAAATGGAGTACAGGGAACAAATAGAGTGAGATATTTTTAAAATATATCTTATTTAATTTCAATTTATAATAACTACTGGCATCAACTATTCAAAAATGAATTAATGACGAAAAAAGGAAAAAATATTGAATCTGCATCTGAGGTTAAAGCAATGATTTTTAAAATTATTCATATAAATTATCTAGTTTGATTCTCATAATAATTCTTTGATGCCTACAAGGTTAATATTATTATTTACATTTGACCTAGTTAAAAAATGGAGCAGGCATTTCAAGTTCTCAAAGGGAGAAAGTAGCGGAACCAGAAACAGAAGGCTGTCTGATACCCAGTGCAATGTTAGTTACATTACCAGAGGTTCCTGAATGAGCCCTGGGGCAGCTAATAAAAGGAAGAAATATCCATTTTTATTTTAGCGGTTCAGGTAAACCAAGAGAAAGGCAGATCAATGGCGAAAGTGAAATCAAAGACATTTAATCAACTGCTGAGTGATTCTCTACTAACTCTTTCCTCAAAGGATAAGGCCATTAGAATATTTGTCCTAAATTTTTAGGATAGTTCATCAACAGGTTAGGAGCACCCTGTACTTCTTGTCCATTAGGAGATTTTATTCTTACCCAGGACATTTGGAACGCAGAGGAAAGCATGAAAGTCCAGGAGCAAGGCAGGGTCTGCGGCATGACAAAATCAGATGTTCAGATTCCTACAAGAAAATATTTACAAAGTCCGATATAGGGCAGATGTTCATAGGCTGTACCTTTTCAGTTACGTGCATTGATTTAGAGATCAAAAGTACACGTCCACGCTTAGGGGAATTTCCAACTACTTGGCCAAAAAATAGTACAGATTTTGAATTGTTTTATTATGCTTGAGGATATTGAAGTCACTGGATGGAGGTCTAAGGAAAATGAAACATAATAATAATTTAGAAACAATATTGACCATAGGGGCTTTTGCTTTTCATGGTATGTATAACAATTCATATCACAGGGGAAATAAATATGCTACTAACCTCTCCTTACTTCCAAAGACTATTAAAGGAAGAATAAGGACCAGCTGGAGATTTCAAATCCTCTGCCAGTTATTCTATTCAACTAAAAGCGGGACTTGGATAAAGAAGGATTTATCATGAAGTAAAAGAAATTTGAGCTTCAGGGTCCCTCATTTGCCTGGGTCTTTCTAAGGTCTTTAAAAAAGGGATCTAATAGTATGTTCACATGTTCCCGCTTTTACAAAATTTCAGAAGTAATATTTCTAAAACTATTTTTCTTAAAGAAGACCCATAAAATCCTATAAGCTTTAAGCTCCATAAAACTTGAATTCACCTCTCTCAAGTTGGAGAGAGGGATTCATGGTTTTTCAGAGGTTCTTGATGAATCTTGAATATTCAAGGGAGGCCTGAGGCCATGGACGGTAGGAAGCTAAGCTGATCTGCACAATAAGATTTGAGAATTGTATTTTCTAGGAAGCCTCAAGGTAGATAAGTTGGAAAATGAAAAGGTGTAAAGTATTTAGAGGGGAAAAGGAGCAAGTCAAACTGTAATGGACTATCTCTCCAATACCCTGTATCTTGAGTCAAGTCTGCAAGACCCAAAATGTCTTGCTTAGGGAGTTTTTGCAGCGAGAATTCACAGAAAAAGGATTGATTTCTGATCTTACACTGACATGGAGAAGAGAACAACTAATTGGGTATAAGGTAAAAGTGAGATCAGATTCACCAATCTAGATGTAGCCACATTATTTTTAGATGGGATTAACAATTAAATCAGTAGACATTGAGTAAAACATGTCACCCTCCATAATGTAGGTGGACCTCATCCAATCAGTTGAGTGCCTTAATTGAATAATCATGAATATTTATCAGAAATGACCTGAGAATATTTTTCTACAGAATGTGGGATATAAAAACATAAAACATGGCCTTTAGTTGAACTGTGGGTCACAGGGATTCAGAGTCAAATGAATAAAAATGGAGTTGTGCCAGCAGTGGGTTTGATCAGAATCCCAAAAGGCACAATCCCAAACACCATAACCTAGAATGTTGAAATCCCAAAAGATCAAAATCCTCAAAATACAATTTCAGAAAAAAATATTTTAAAAATTTCTTTAAAATGCATCTATTTACAATTTCAAAGAAAATTCATTTGAGAAACTTATAAAAGCAGGACAACACTTCGTAGGCTACTTTACACAATAAAATAGGCAAAAATAACATGCATAGTTTTGCAAGCATAAACACTCAGGTATACTACTGACACACATGTATAACATTTATGAGCAGTGAACCATATTCATAAAAAAATAGGTCAAAAAGAAAAATCTACAAACAGATACCACCATGATCGGTAATTATGTGCACCCAGCTTTATAACTGCGCTCATCTGAAACAATGTGATGAATAACCTGGGTCTTTTGACACGATGGATCTGAACCAACGTGGGTCATGACTACATATGGAGTTGCTGAAGGAGATGAGATTTCAAGAAATTTTACCCTTCACAAATGCAGATGTACAGAAAACACATCTCTTCAATCTCCAAACAAAGACAATAAAAAGGCATAGCTACACCTAACATGATGCACCTAACACAATGCATTTTGAGCTCATTCATTTTGGCAAAAGAAAAAAAATTAAAAACCATGATGCAATTATTTTGCATGTAGCCAAAAATGTACTAATCTTATCCTTAGAATTTGGCTTACAAGATTTAAACATTTGGAATTATAGTATTCGGGATTGTGTCTTTCAGGTCCATAATCAGCACTGGCCAAGAGTTGCCAATGCTCTTTATGCAGCTAAAGAATCCTTAGATTCAGAAGCCTAGTCATTCAACGTGAGTCCTTTCTCACATAGTGAGTGGATTCATGATTCCTCCACCAGGCTGGAGCATTAACAGTGAAGGAGGAAACGTAGCTTCCTCTACTTCCTCTGACAGGCTCATGTGAGTACAGATAGCCACATGAAGGCAAATTCGAAAGAAGCCAAACTGAGATGTAGGTTGCTGGGTCACAGGTTTATAGGATCACTATAGTAAGACCTGAGGTGAAATTGCAGGACATAGTGAATAGGACATAACAGTAGGCAGACTCTTATTTGGAAATATACTGGCACAAGCTCAGAAAGTTAAGTAAAATGTTGATACATATCAGGTATATTTTATGTGCCAGGCATGAGTTCAATGCTTTGGGGATGTTAATGCATTTTCCCATTTTTTCTCAGAAATTCACCATGAAATCATGAAATGATGTATTAATCTGTTTTCATGCTGCTGATATAGACATATCCAAGACTGGGCAATTTACAAAAAAAAAAAGAGAGAGAGGTTTATGGACTTACAGTTCCACATGACTGGGGAGGCCTCACAATCATGGTGGAAGTTAAGGAGGAGCAAGTCACATCTTACATGGATGGCAGCAGACAAAAGAAAGACTGTGCAGAGAACTCCTGTTTTTAACACCATCATGTCTTGTTAGATCCAGTCACTATCAGGAGAGCAGCAAAACAAAGACTCACCCCATGATTCAATCACCTCCCACCAGGTCCCTCCCATGACACATGGGAATTATGGGGGCTACAAGATGAGATCTGGGTGGGGACACAGAGGCAAACCATGTCATTCTTCCCCTGGCCCCTCCCAAATCTCATATCTTTTTTTTTTTTTTTCAAGACAGAGTCTTGCTACATTGCCAGGCGCCAGGCTGGAGTGCAGTGGCGTGATCTTGGCTCACTGCAACCTCCGCCTCCCAGGTTCAAGCAATTTTTCTGCCTCAGCCTCCTGAGTAGCTGGGACTACAGGTGCGCACCACTATGCCCAGCTAATTTTTGTATTTTTAGTAAAGATGGTGTTTCACCATTTTGGCCAGGATGGTCTCTATCTCTGGACCTTGTGATCTTCCTGCTTTGGCCTCCCAGAATGCTGGGATTACAGGCGTGAGCCACCGCACCCGGCCAAATCTCATATCTTTACATTTCAAAACTATCATGCCTTCCCAACAGTACCCCAAAGTCTCAACTCATTTCAGCATTAACTCAAAGTCCACAGTCCTACATCTCATCTGAGACAAGGCAAGTCCCTCTGCCTATGAGCCTGTAAAACCAAATGCAAGCTAGTTATTTCCTAGATACAATGGGGGTACAGACATTGGGTAAATATAGCCATTCCAAATGGGAGACATTGGCCAAAACAAAGGGGCTACAGGCCCCAGGTAAGCCCAAAATTCAATGGGGCAGTAAAATCTTAAAGCTCCGAAATGATGTCCTTTGACTCCATGTCTCACTTCCAGGTCCCACTGATGCAGGAGGTGAGTCCTCATGGTCTGGGGCAGCTCCGCCCCTGTGGCTTTGCAGGGTACAGCCTCCCTCTTGGCTGCCTTCATGGTCTAGTGTTGAGTGTCTGTGGTTTTTCCAGGCACAAGGCACAAGCTATCAGTGGATCTATCATTCTGGAGTCTGGAGGATGGTGGCCCTCTTCTCACAGCTCAACTAGGTGGAACCCCAATAGGGACTTTGTGTGGGGGTCTCACCCCACATTTCCCTTCTGCACTGCTTTAGTGGAGTTTCTCCATGAGGACCCCTCCCTTACAGCAAACTTCTGCCTGGGCATCCAGGTGTTTTCGTACATCTAAAATCTATGCGGAGGTTTCCAAAACTCAGTTCTTAACTTCTGTGCACTCACAGGCTCAACTGCCAAGGCTTGAGGCTTGCGTCCTCTGAAGCCACAGCCCAATTTCTACATTGGCCCCTTTCAGACATGGCTGGAGTAGCTGGGACACAGGGCACCAAGTTCCTGGGCTGTACATAGCACAGGGTCCCCAGGCCAGGCCCAGGAAACCACTTTCCCTACTAGGGCTCTGGGCCTATGATGGGAGCGGCCACCGTGAAGACCTCTGACAAGTCCTGGAGGCATTTTCCCCACTGTTTTGGAAATTAACATTTGATGCCTCATTACTTATGCAAATTTCTGTAGCCAGCTTTAATTTCACCTCAGAAAATGGGATTTCCTTTTCTATCACATTGTCAGGCTGCAAAGTTTCCAAACTTTTATGCTGTTTCCCTTATAAAACTGAATGCCTTTAATAGCACCTAAGTCACCCAAGAATGCTTTGCTGCTTAGAAATTTCTTCTGCCAGGTATCCTAAACTATCTCTCTCATGTTCAAAGTTCCACAAATCTAGAGGGCAGGAGCAAAATGCCACCAGTCTCTTTGTTAAAATATAACAAGAGTCACCTTTGCTCCAGTTCCCAACAAGTTCCTCACCTCCATCCGAGACCACCTCAGCCTGGACCTTACTGTTCATATCATTATCAGCATTTTTGCTAAAGCCATTCAACAAATCTCTAGAAACTTTAAAACTTTCCCATATTTTCCTGTCTTCTTCTGAGCCCTCCAAACAGTTCCAGCCTCTGCCTGTTACCCTGTTCCACAGTCGCTTCCACATTTTCAGGTATCCTTTTAGCAGCATCCCACTCTACTTGTACCCATTTACTGTTTCAGTTCATTTTTATGCTGCTGATAAAGACATACCTGAGACTGGGCATTTAAAAAAAGACAGAAATTTAATGAACTTACAGTTCCACATGGCTGGGGAGGCCTCACAGTCGTGGTGAAAGGCAAGGAGGAGCAAGTCACATCTTCTATGGATGGCAGCAGGCAAAGGGAGAGCTTATGTAGAGAAAATTCCATTTTTAACACCATCAGATCTTATGAGACCCATTCACTATCACTAGAACAGCATGGAAAAGACCTGCTCCCATGATTCAATCATGTCTCACCGGGTCCCTCCCACAACACATGTGAATTATGGAAGGGGACACAGAACCAAACTATATCAGATAAAGAAAATAACACTTAGAGATCAGGAAACTAAGTAGCAGTGTAGAACACAGGACCACTCATCACAGCATCCATGTCCCTTCTTCCCTGCCCACTGACCCTAATGCGGTATGACATGAACCAATCTCAAATCATGGGCAGTAGAGCTGACTTCTTTTTGGGGGTCTGATTAGTTTGACTGTGTTACACTGCCCAGGTGGCATGATTTAGCACTCTGTCTTTTCAAGTTGCATGTCAGCTTCCTGTTCTCCTACAAGTCCCTTTTTAATTTGGTCAGAAACAAAAGGAGCTTTTGTGAAGTAGTAAAAACCTCAACTTAGACACATATATACCAGAAGCAAAGGTCTTTTGGTATTTGGACATGAGTTGGTTGAGGAAAGAATAATCATGGAATAAAAAGAGTGGAAAGAAAATATAACATTTTTCACTGTTATTTTTTCTGTGCATTTTTGACTGATATGTCTACTTTCTATTTGATTGAAGCCAAACAGAGAGAGTTAACCAGATCTAATAACAAATTACTTTGAAGCACATTTATTTGAACACCTAGTATGTCCAAAACAGTTGTTAGAGAATAAGATGCCATTCCTACCTGTAAGAAAGTTATGATCTACCATCATAGCTCTTTGACAACAACACATTTCAATATAAAACTGGAGGCAAAAATAGGTATGATTAAAAGCAATATTGCTTGAGGTTGAAAAGAGCTATGTTAATTAAAATATTATGTATGTTCTTTTTGAAGTCCATGCTTAAAAACAGCTTGAACCCATCCATATTGGGAAATGTTTACATTCCTAATAAGAGGAAAGTTTATAAATTTTACTATTTTGGAGACAACAAAGGTATATACTAATGATCATGGCCAATGTGATAAGTCTGTTTATCCAGGCATGCCTAGGGGTTTATTTTTTCTATTGGTTTCCAAGCCACATTTATATAAAGATTGCTGTTTGAGCTAATTAGATCAGTAATTTTTTTCCTGCCTATTATATCATGTATTGTGTTAGACAATAGTGAACAAAATAATGTTGTAGCAAACACTGTTGTTGACCTGCTGATGTGATTTCGCTGTTTTTCCACCCAAATCTCATCCTGAATTACAGCTCCAATAATCCACACACATCATGGGAAAGACCTGGTGGGAAGTAATTGAATCATGGGGGCAGGTTTTCTCCTGCTATTCTTGTGATAGTGAATCAGTCTCAAGAGATAAGATGGTTTTACAGAGGTGAGTTCCTATGTGCAAGCTGTCTTGGCTGCCACCATGTAAGACGCGATTTTCCTCCTCATCTGTCTTCCACCATGATTGTGAGGCCTCCCCAGCTGTGTGGAACTGAGTCAATTAAACTTTTTTTCCTTTATAAATTACCCAGTCTCAGGTATATCTTTGTTAGCACCATGAGAACAGACTAAACACCTGCCTTTTTCCCCTCAGCCCTCACCAGTCAAATATTTGCTGACAGCAGCTTACTGCAAGAACATGAACAACTCTTCTTGATATCTTTCTGATATCTTTCTTCCATTTCACCCACTCTGGACTACTAGTAGTTTCTCCTTCCTCAGGAGCAGCCCTCCACCAGTGCTGAATGAACTTTAAAAATAAACATCGTGGTTCTTTCTCCCGATAAGTAGCTCTGAGGTATATTCTGCATTGCTCCCCTCACAGAGAGATTGAGCTGTATATCCTTTATCCAGCTTCCAGCCTTTCCCTATTTCATGATGCCATTTGCCTACTGGTGCTTCTCCAGATCCTTCAAATTCAAATTCTTGTCTCAGAGACTATATCTTAGGGAACCCAATCTAAAGTAAATACATAATCTCAATCTCTATCTTCTAGGAATTTGCAGTGAGAAAACTGTAAAACTACTATGAAAGAGGCAGTGACTATAAGGAAGGAAAGACAAAAAGTACAAGTTACAGTTCAAAGGCAGTTTCTAGGCAAAGCTATGAAAAAGTCAAGAAAATTGATGAATCTGAAAAAAATCTTAGAAGTTGAAATCAAGAGGAATGAGCTGCAGATTAGAATAGAACTGTCCTATTTTGGTCAAGATAAAGTGACTTAGAGTGGAAATATATTACCTGATTTTTTTGATTGATTGGTAATATTTTTGGAGAAGAATTATTTTTGTTGTCAGAATAGACATAGGTCCATAGATTTTCCATTTATTTATTGATAAGAATATTTCAAAATTTGAATGTGATCCCTCACAAAAACCAATTTGTGTGAATAAGGAAATAATTACATTTTGTTTTTATTAATTTAATTAAATGATTTAATATCATGTGAACACACCTAACACTGTGTACAATAGACTGTTTCCATTTTTATTTTGAAATAATTTAAGGTGTACAAGAAGTGGAATCAAATGTCTCTCTGTACTTTACACCCAGTAAATATAAAACATAATTTGTAATATATATGTAACATAAATAAATATAATACACATATAAAATCTTACATTATTAAAAACAGGAAATTGAAAATGGGTAAAAGAGTGTTAACTAAACTCTGAATCTTACTTGGATATCAACAGAAAGATTTTTATATGCACTCATTATTGAAGTTTTGATAAATGTTAGCAGAAGACATAATATAAAAACTCTCAGTTATTCTTTTCCTTTTAGTTTTCTGCAATAGTAAGAGTGGCTTGTTAAAACATAAGGCACACATGGAGCTACAGCTAAAACTTGCTTAGGTATTGCCTGTATCACAGTATGCAATGCTGGTGGGGGAGAAAGAGGCACTGAGGAGATGAAGAACATGAAATGAGATATGCCCATGGGACATTTGCTTACTTTATAATTAAGAAAAGATCCATTTTCTTTAAATATTTCCAGGGTGGCTTAGAATTTCAACTTACAATGATAAGCTTTTTCTGCTTTTTTGGAATTTATAATCTAATATAAGCAACATATACAAGGTAGTCATGATGGTTTAATATATGATCAACAAGTCAGACAGATCCACTCAGACATTTCCTAATGGTAAGATTTTTAAAAAAATGTAATCTAAGTTTTATAACAGAAAATAACTGATTTTTCCAACCACAGGACTTGATCTTGACTAATGTATAAGGAAGTACATTTCTTAGTAATGCTGCTTATTTATGTAATTCCTTTGAAGTTGTACAGCTTTATTATGACATTAACTTGGTGGATTTACACGTAGAGTGACATGACACTAGCTTGTATGAAATCACAGCTTTTATCTCAAAGGAACTCTTGCCTAATACTGGATTGGAAATTTAAGAATTTCTTTGAGTCCTGGTCTTGTAGTCTATATTCTTTGCTTCTAGCACTGAAGTTTTTATTTTCATAGGACATGTTTCTTTGTCTCTAGTATTTTTAGATAATTATATTCCTATTAAGTAGAATTAGGATCAGAGACTCTCTTTTGAATTTATAAAACATAAAACTAAATCAAATGATACATCTCAGCCCTCCTGAAAGAAATAAGTTGATTTAATTTCCCTGAAGTCTGGGAAGATGGGTACTGTATCATTTTCGTTTTTTATA
Source organism: Ateles fusciceps (assembly GCA_036589455.1). NCBI lineage: Eukaryota > Metazoa > Chordata > Mammalia > Primates > Atelidae > Ateles > Ateles fusciceps. The sequence goes on along the minus strand of JAZHEH010000564.1, from coordinate 2,196,439 downwards.
AATTGTTGTTTTATAAACAGTATTTTTGTGTTGTTAAATTATTGACAATGTCTCCGAAGGTAGATGATACATCTTTCTTTTATAATATGTTAAATTGTTCCACTGAGCTTTTGGTATCTGCATACTTTAGTATCTCTTGTCTCAAAGTATATGTCCTATCTAAAACAAAATTTTATGAAAGAAACATAAAGTTTGATTTGTTTAGAAGACATTGGCACTTTTTTGCCACTCATTAGCTCCAATTTTCAAGAAATAAGAAAATGTCTTTATTTATCCAATATCTACATGTTTTAGAGAATTATTGAGTCCTGTTGAATAGATCATTGGAGACAAATGCACAATGACCCTCACTAGGTCCTATCACAGGTCCTTGACCTTAGATGAATCAGTCATGTTAGCCACTCACAGACTTATCTGATGGAACAAAGAGGCAACCAAACAAATCATGTCAATATCCATTGAAAATCAACAATTCATTAACAGCAGCAGTTCCTCAGCTCTTGGAGGTGACTGCACCAGCAAATTGTGAACATTATACAAATTCCAGCATGAAACTCAATATAATTGTCTGTTTCAATACATTTCACATAATAATAGTCAAGAAAGACAGAACTGACTTGATGATTTGAAGCAAGGCATGCTGTCCAGGCTACTGCTAAACCAAATGATTTAGCATAATTTGAAGCAAGTCATGCTGTCCTCCCTACTGCTAAACCAAATGCTAGTTAAGAAAAAATGGGTTGAGGGGAGAAAAAAGCAGAGAAAAAGAAAGCCTTGCATTTTGCATTTTCAGGTAGACATTGAGAAGCTGTTGTAAGGTCCACATTAAAAATAAATAAATAAATAAATTAGATACATTTAATTAAGATAAATCCAGAGTTTCCAAAATCTTAAAGCATTTGAAGAGATTACACAAGAAATTACTTGGAAATATCATTAATTCTGACGCTTAATTGCATTTCAATTTATTTTATACTTTCTGGTCTTGAAGGATTTATAATTTAAGTCTCTTATCTAAGGGAAGAATGCATAATTTGTTTCAATTGTCTGTTGTTTCAATTAGCCTCTGGTGATCGTTTCATATTTAAAGAGTTCATTTGGGAAGATTTGTTTCTGCCTCCTGAGCAAAAGGGAGAAAAAGCAGGAGTAACCGAGATTCCCTGAAGCTAACTGATCCTCCTGGGGACCACACTGAAAAGATCTATGTTTTGTGAATAGGATAACTTGATGGAAACATATTTTTTTATTTACTACCTTATTACAGAATTATTCAGTTTGGAACTATAGTGAAAGACTGCATCCCTCACCACTCACTGTTACTAACTTTGCTTTCTATCCATATAATTTATAGCACAGTTAATGAGCTTTGGCACTATAACCATAAGGATGGAAATATTGTTACTGTGTCCTTGCTGATGCCAAGAACATTTCTTTTCTTAAACAAAAAATGGCTCTTTTTTTAAAGAGCCATTCATACGTGCTTTCCTATTTGTTATTCAGAATCCAATGAATTGAAAGGTTTTCTGATTTTGTTTGTGTTTTAAATAATAATACATTTGGGCTGGGTGCGGTGGCTCACACCTGCAATGCCAAGACATTGGGAGGCCAAGGTGGGTGGATTACCTGAGGTGAGGCATTCAAGACCAGCCTAGCCAACACGGTAAAACCCTGTCTCTACTAAAAATAGAAAAATTAGCCAGATGTGGTGGTGGGTGCCTGTTATCCTAGCTACTCAGGAGGCTGAGGCATGAGAATCGCTTGAACACAGGAGGCGGAGGTTGCAATGAGCCAGGATTGTGCCATTGCACTCCAGCCTGGGCGACAAAAGTGAAACTCAGTCCCAAAAATAAAAAAAAATAAAAAATAATAATACATTTGAACATACTTGTACTTTTACACCAGTAGCATCATTCTTCTAGAGGTTACAGATGATTATAAAAGGATGCAAGATCTCTGTCTCCTATGACTTATTGCTATGTTGGGGAATTAGGTAAACAACCAAGAAGAGAGAAGTGCAGCCCTCAGCAGCAGTGCGGTCAATTAAAGAACATGAGTTTCTGAGTTGAATTAGAATTGTGGTTCAGCCACTCATTAACAATGTGACATTGAGAAACGTAGTTAAAACTCTTAAGTTTCTTCATTTGAAAAGTAATAGATATAATATCTTCTCTTGGAGGGGTGGTCATCGTGAGAATCTTATGACCCAATAAATCAAATGTGTCGAGGACACACTGTACCTCATTCAAAGCAAGCAATAAGAAAAATTAGTGTTCATTTTCTTTTTTATTTTTAGTGTTTCCCTTGAGGTCTTCAATTTCTTCAGGGTTAAGCTACTTCTCTAGGATTGGCTTTTTATTTACTCATCCCAATGGACAACAAAATTGCTCAGTTTTACACAAATTATGTGTTGTAGACTGATTGCAGAAATATTTCCAATGTTTCATCTCTCCCTGTATGTACAGCCTATTTAATGTGAGTTTTCAGCTTCCATCAAAAGGTGATTCTCTTTTCCCACCCTTGCCTCTGTGCTGGCCACATGACTTAATCTGGCCAACAGTATGATGTTGCGTGCCACTTGCAAGCCTAGGCCTTAGGAGATCTGAGTGCTTCCCATTTTTCTCTTGTACTCCTGCTGTGCTATGAATGCAAAACAAACTAACCTACTGGTTGATGCAAGAGAAGTGTCCTAGTCATGTCAGTCACCCAAGAATGGCAGTCAACCAATCATCAGACATGTGAATGAGCCCCAGCAGAAGTCAGACAAATTTAGTGGAGGGTAAAATGGCACACAGCTGATTATAGTTAAAAGAAAAAAAAGCTATGCAACAGGCTCACAGATGCCTTAGCTGAATACATATTGTTTTAAACCACCAGGTTTTTCATATAAGTTAATCATGAATAGATAACTGATACATGAAGATAGGGGTAAGATTTCAGGTTGTCATCTACCATTTACCATCAGTTTAGTTAGGAGTTGAGATGACAACTGTAATTATTTTCTAATGTAACTGCAGAGCACATCAGAATACTTTTAACTAAAATTCATCAATAAGAGATTTATTTGCTATAAACAATTCCTCTGCTGTTAACCAATACTTCTAAAGGAGAATTGAAAAAACTATAAGTGCTGCATATCTTATTGGTAAATGTTCAAGTCAGCTACATAAGTTGTCCTACTATATTTGGGCAATCATGCATTTATTATTAAAATTAACATGTATAAAACACCTACAATGTTTTTGGTATTATTACCATTTTCAGAGGTATAATGTGGCATTGGTTCCTGAAATAGGAAACTTCAGATTTTACTGGGGAAAATACACATGAAAGTGCATACTTGGGGGCTCATACCTGTAATCTCACATTAGGAGGCAGAGGCAGGCAGAACACCTGAGGTCAGGAGTTCGAGACCAGCCTGTCCAGTGTGGTCAAACCCCATCTCTACTAAAAATACAAAAATTAGCCTGGCATTATAGCCCATGCCTGTAATCTCAGCTACTCAGAATGCTGAGGCAGGAGAATAGCTTGAACCTGGAAGGCAGAGGTTGCAGTGAACTGAGATAGCACCTCTGTACTACAGCCCGGGCAGTAGAGCAAGACTCCAAAACAAAAGAAAGAAAGGAAGGAAGGAAGGGAGGGAGGGAGGGAGGGAGGAGAGGGAGGGAGGAAGAAAGAGAGAGAGAAAAGAAAGAAGAAAGAAAGAAAGAAGGAAAGAAAGAGAGAAAGAAAGAAAGAGCATACTACAATAGTGAACTTGTTAGAACCAAAATAAGGAGAACAAACTGCTCCCTAAAGAAAGGAGCAGCTATGAAATGGTAAATAGTACAACACAAAAGGAAATGGTCAAGCGTTCCAAAAAACACTAAGCTAAGAGATAGATGAGAGTATGGAAGACAAAAATCTCAACTATTAAGGAGATGATTGTATTCAGGTTATTGCAGTAGAGAGGACTTTCCTCAATGAAGATCATCCCAAAGGAAAGGGACACAGGAATTTATAGGAGGAAGTAAACAAGGAAGGCTTTGAGTTTTATGGGTGTCATTAGAAAAGAAGAAGGTGGTCTTATGTGTGAGTTGTAAGAGACAGCTCCAGTAATAAACTTTGTGGAGAGCCGTGTAGCCCTTTGTGGTTCATAAGAAAAAAATATGGGGAGACTTTTTAGGCCTCTTCTGCTCTCTTGTGACACACAACTGAGATAAAGGTCAATATTTTCAATGGAAAACATTGAAATTGAAGTAAAGACATTCAGTGTTAATATGCCTACTTCAAATTACATATAGTTGACATATTTACAAATCACAACTTATAGTTTTGGATCGGTTTTATTTTTAGTTTAATACTTTTTATTATTTCCCCCCCCCCCAAATACCTGTGATCCAACACTGTCTGCCACCAACATCTCTTTTCTTTCTACATTATAGAGAAGTTATATCCATGTGGACAATGTTGGTCAGGAAGAGCATTTGGGTCATAGGCAACATGGGGACACATTTAACTTGTTTCTTGTTCTTTCTTTCACGATTATTTTGACACCATTTTTGCATTACCCTCTGCCCTCATTCACGTCAATTTTATTCCTTTACTTTTCTCAGCCTCTTCCCCATTTTTTCCCTTTCCTCTTTCTCAACTTATTTTTTCCCCTTTAAATCATATCATGATTGAATATTAGTTCAACCATCAACACTTTCTGAATGTTACACAAAGAAAGTAGTTGGACTTGCTTTAACTTATATGATTTTTTCTTATCTTAAGCAAGAGTTCCCTAAATAAGAAATTGCAGCAAGGTAAGAGTGAACACTGGCTTCTTATTTCCAGTCCCTGCGCAGATCAAAGCAGAGCTGGCTGTCCTGCTGATAGAAATCCTGTCAAAAGGATTGAATAAGTAGCCAGACTTCTTTTGAAATGAATGATACATGTGCCATTTTCTATACATTGTGGATACTTATTCATATATAGGTCCATATGTAAAAACACGTATATTACTGAAATACACATCTATGCAAACTAACACTTTCTAAACTATTTTCATACATATTTTTCCTTAACTCTACCACTCTATGTCCCTCTATGTTTTTCTCACTTTTTTTAAAAAAATTTAACAATATGTTTAGATATTTTCATTTCAATCAATGTAGTTCTTCTGAATTCTTTTTATTAGTATTTCATCTATCTATCTATCATCTATCTATCTATTTATATGTATGTATGTATTTTCTGTGACTACAGGCAAGCACCACCATGCCCAGCTAATGTTTGTATTTTTGGTAGAGATGGGGTTTTGCCACATTACCCGGGCTGATCTGGAACTCCTGCAGTGAAGCAGTCCACTCACCTCGGCCTCCCACAGTGCTGAGCCACAGTGCTTGGCCTAGTATGTCTTATATTTTGATTTTTTTGACTCCAGCATTATTGATGAACATTGAGTTCACCTTCAATTGTTCATTATTAAAAATAACGCTTCAATAACCATCTTTGTATGTGGATGTATGTGCACTTGAGAAATATGATAGATTCTTAAAAAGTAAAATTTCTCCATAAAATTTTTGATTCATTAAAGTTGTCATAAATATGGAACACTGTCTTCCAAAAATTATTCCTAAACTAATTCCTACCTCAGTGAGTGATTTGAATCCTCCTTAGTCTACATAAAAGTAATCTTGTAACATTTTGTTGGCTTGATGATTGTGAAAGGAATGGTGCTCATTGTTTCAGTTTGCCTTTAAAGTTGCAAATATTTTTATATAAATATTGCCTATTTGCATTTCTTTTGTGAATTGTCCACCTATGTCTTTTTCCTTATATCTCATAGGGTATTTGTTTTTTTTTTAACTTGTAGGAATTTTTGCATTATCAATATTAACCCTTTTTCTGTTATACATGTTACAAATATTTTTTCACAGTCTGTAAGCTAACTTTTGTCATTGTTTACTATGATTTTATGCTATAGGAAATGTAATTTATGTCAAATTATTCCATGTGCTTCTTTATAGATTGTTCATGTTGTGCATTATATTAGAAAGCCTTCCCCCTCCAAATAATCCTAAGAACACTATCCTGTGCTTTCTAATAGTACCTTTGTGGTTTGGTTAGAATTTATCTCCAGTTGGAATTTGTTGTGTGTATCAATAGTGAGAAGTATGAATCTAACTCTATTTCCTTCGATTTAGTGAATAAGTGACCATTCTGTCATTGATTGAAAATTCTGCCTCAGTTATAACCTAAGTTTGGCTTTATACATGGATCTACTTGTGAACTACTGTATTTTATGAATCTAAGATATAGTTTAGGGGCTGTTTAATACCATCCTAAATGCTTTAGCCTCACACTGCATTTTTATATATTTTAAAAAATATATTTTGTCTTTTCTTTCTTCAAAATTTATTGGGCTATTTCTGACCCATTTTGACTTCCACATAAATTTAAGAATCAGTTTCTTAAATACATTTTAAAATCTTGTTGGCTCTGTGACTCTGATTATATTGACATTATAGATTAATTTTGAAAAATTAATAATGTTATAATATTGGTTGTTATAATTCACAAACTTGAGGTATCTCCCTGTTTAAGTTTCATTTCATGTCATTTACAAAAGTTTTACTTTTTTCAAATATGATTTTCATATATCTTTTGAGATTCATTTCTAAGCGTATTTTGTTATTCTGTGTTTATTTGAATTCTTTTTTTGAACAGTCGCTCTGCCGTCTAGGCAGGAGTGCAGTGGCAGGATCTCGGATCACTGCAATCTTGACCTCCTGAGCTCCAGTGACTCTTGTGCCTCAGCCTCCAGAGTAGCTGGAATTATTGTTTAGATAGAAGAGCAAGACTGTGTCCAAAAAAAAAAAAAGAAAAGAAAAACTTCAGATCAGAAGGTTTCACCAGGAAAAGTATTGGACACTTAAAGAACTAGCAGTAATTCTACACAATCTATTCCAGAATATGGAAGATAGGGAAATACTTTTCAACTCATTTTACAAAGTCCGTATTTTCTCAACAACAAAACCAGGCAATGGCAGTACAAAAAAGAAACAAAACCACAGACTAATATTCCTCACGAATTTAGATGCAAAAATATTCAATAGACTATTAGAAAATCAAACCTAACAATTCGTGAAAAAATAATACACCATAATGAAGTGGAACTTATTTTGGGGATTTCAATATTACTCATTACATAAAGCTAGAGAAAAATCAACAAACACAATCCTATCAATTGATGCAAAAATAGCATTATATTAAACCCTAAAGCAATCGTACTTAATGGTGAAAGATTGAATGGGTTCCCCCTGATACTGAGAAAAAGATAAGTACGTCTATTTTCACCACTTTTATTCAACCTAGTTCTTAATGTTATAACTAATGTAATCAAGCAAGAAAAAGAAATAAAACACACAGATTGGGAAGAAAGAAAGAAGTATTTTTGTATATGACATGATGGTCTCTGCAGAACATTTCTCAAGACTGACTGAGAAGTGGCTTCAGCAAGGTTGCAGGATAGAAGGCTACCACACAAAAATCAATCACATATTTATCTACTAGATATAAGCACCTGGAAACTGCAGTTATAGACATAACACCATTTAATATCTCTCCAAAGAGAATGAAATACTAATATAAACTTAACAAGATATACAGTATCTATGTACTGAATATTAAAAACTGCTGATAAAAAATTTCAAGGAAGATCTAAATATATAGGGAGACCTACAACTTTCACGGATTGGACAAATCAATACAGTAAATATGGAATTGCCCCAACATTGATCAATAGGATTAACGTAATTTGCATTAAAATTCTAGCAATGTTTTTCATAGACGAAGACAAGTTTATAGTAAAATTTATATGGAAAATCACAGCACAATAATAGCTAAAACAGTCTTGAGACAGTAGAATAAAAGAGGGTTAATCTACTTAAGGCTTACTATATAGCTACAATAAGCAAGGTAGTATGAAATTGATGGAAAGATAGACACACAGATTAATGGAGTAGAATAGAAAACCAGAATAGACTTAAAGAGATTTGTTCCACTGATTTTTGACAAAGCTGCAAAGGCAATTCAATAGAGGAAGAAAGACCTCTTCAACAAATGGTGTTGAAACAATGGAAAATCCATAGGCCAAAAAAAAAAAAGAAAAGAAAGACATTTGAACCTGTCTGACACCTTGTGGAAAAATAAACTCAAAATGGACCATCACCATGGATTTAAATACAAAATGTAAAATTATAAAACTTTTAGAAAAAAAAAGTAAAGTCTTTTTAGGAAAAAAAAGCAAAGCCCTATCTAGGGGTAGGCATAGTTCTTAATTATTATATCAGTAGAAAAAATTAGTAAATGAAACTTAATCAAAATTAAAAATGTTTTCTTGCCCAGGCACGGTGGCTCACAACTGTAATCCAAGCACTTTGGGAGGCCAAGGCAGGAGGATCACTTGAGGTCAGGAGTTTGAGACCATCCTGACCAACATGGAGAAACCCTGTCTCTACTAAATACACAAAATTAGCCAGGTGTGGTGGTGCATGCCTGTAATCCCAGGTACTTGAGAGGTTGAGGCACAAGAATCGCTTGAACCCGGGAAGCGGAGGTTGCTGTGAGCCGAGATCGTGCTATTGTACTCTAGCCTGTGCAACAAGAGTGAGATTCTGTCTCAAAAACAAAACCAACAACAACAACAAAAAGTTTTATTTATGAAAGATCCTGATAAAGGAATAACAGAAAAGCTACAGAGTGGCAGAAAAAATATTTGCAAACTACATATTTGACAGAGGACTGATATATTGAATATATGAAGGACTCAAGACTAACAATAAAAACTAAAACAATCTATAAACATCAAAATTAGAAATTAAGCAAAAGCTATGTATAAACATATATAGATTACAAATAAGCACATTAGGAGATATTCAACGTCATTATTTCTCAGGGAAATGCAAATTAAAAGCACAATGAGATATAACTACATACCTATTATAATGTCTAAAATAAAAAAGAAAATTAAGGACAACAAAAAATGCTGTTGGGGGTGCAGACAACTGATCACTCACACCTTGCTAATGGGAATATAAAACAGTGCAGGCAATTGGGAAAACAGTTTGTAAATTTCTTAAAAATCAAGGCATATCATATGACCCAACAATTATGCCCCTGGGCTTTTTTATACTACAGAAATGAACTTCCATGTTGACATACAAACCTGTATACAAATATCATAGCAGCTTTTTTTTTATAGTGACCCCCAAACTAGAGAAACTCATCAGGTGAATGGTTAAACAAACTATGGTACATACAAACCACAAAATACTATTTAGTATTTCTTTTACTCAGCTCATTTTATTACAAATAAATGAACTGCTCATATTTCCAACAACTTGGTTGAATCTCTAGGGAATTATGAGGAGTTAAAAAAGTCAATCCCAAAAGGTTACATGAATCATGATTCCATTTACGCATGTTTGAAATGACAATATTTTATAAATGGAGAACATATTATTGGTTGTCAAATGTTAATGATGAAGGCAGACGGAGGGGGAGATGTGTGGGTTATTAAAGAGGAATGCTAGAGGTCCGGCAGTAATGGAGCTCTTCTATGTCTCAACTGAGGTGTGAACAAATCTACACATGTTCTAAAATTTTATAGAACTAAATACACACACACAACCTGACACACACACACCCATAATAAGTACAAGTAAAACTGAAAAATACTGAACATGATAAGTGGATTATACACCAATATTTGGCTGAAACATAACACAAAATGTTTATGAGATATTACCACTGGGGAAATTAAGTAAGTGATATATGGGACATCTTAACCTACAATCATCTCAGTAATAATTTCAATTTAAAAATTGAGCAAAGCATCAATATCTAATGATATTGATACTTATAAATAATATGGCAAGAAAGAGAAAAATATATATGGAGACAGAAATATTTTAAATGGTAACAATCAAGAAAGAGCTTTAGAAAATTAATGAAAGACAACAATCCACAGATCCAAGATGCACAGAGAACACTAAAAAAATATATATAGATAGACAGATGCGACAAATGCAAAATGAAAAAATAATTCCCCTAGAAATAGCATAAGCAGAATGTGGAAAGTCAAAAATAATTAGAACATATTTAAAGCAGCAAGAGAAATAACTCCATTACACTATAAAACTATAAAGATAAAAATCATAGAATGCTTTTCAAAAGTTTTCCAGAAAGGAGAAAATGAAGAGATGTCTTTAAAGTGTTGAAAAAAGAAAGTTATCAGTGCAATTCCATACATAGTCAAAATATCTTTCAAAAAGAAGGCAAAATAGAAACGTTATTAAACAAATGAAAGCCGAAGGGATTCATTAGCAGCAGACCTGTATTCCCAGAAATATATAGCAATGTTCTTCACGTATTAGTATGGCCACACACAGAAATTAGGATCTACCCAAAGAAGTGAAACACTCCTGGATGCACCAAACAGTTGTTAAGGGTCTACTATGTTTTCTATGATTACTCATTGTAATCTATTGTTATATTGTGAATTTAATTCAGTGGTTTGAGCCAGCATTGTATATATGTTTAATATCTAGAAATACATAAGTAGAACCACATGCCCAAGGAACTGCATCCCCAACTGCAAATTTGGAAGTACAATCTCATTCAAGTGGAAGCCTCAATGGTAAAGTGAGAAGAACATTGGCAGTGTTGTATGGGGTTATTTTTGCCTCTGCTCCTAAGTAGGTCTGGGGCTCCTAGGATTATTTCTCCAGCTGGGGCTCACTTGCTTCATGTGTGGTGTCAGATGTCATCTAGATCCTTGCTACTGAACCTAGAGCTCATGGCCAACAGCACCCATGTCATTGGGTATTAGAGAAACAGAATCTCATGTCTCACTCTGACACATGACACTGGAATCTCCATTGTCACAAAATTTAAGGTGACTTGTATGTTTATAAAACTTTCAGAAGCATTGCATTTGATAATTCCCCAAGAATTATGATTAGAAATAGATACAAAGTGACTGAAAATGAAGTTTATGTTCCTTGCTTCTCTCTTACCCCAAGTAAATTTGAGAACACTACCCAGTTTCTAGCCTTTAAATGGAAAAAAAATTAAACATAATGGAGATTTTTGCCTTTTATGATCACTGATGTAGTGCTAACTATAGTAATAATTCTTAACATGTATCAAAAAGTGGCTGAGCACATTTCCTATTTCATTATTCCTTATATCTAATTTAAAAGATATTGGTTTATTTCCTCTTTTTTATAAAATTAGAAGCTGAGGACTTGAGAAAATAAATATCTTGTAACACAAAGTTAAGACTGACTCTGGCAATATACAAACTTAGGCCCTCTTACTACCAAATGCCTGCTAAGGAAGAAGCTATAAACCTTCTATGGCAAAGTGAGTCCTAGAGGCAGAAGGTTTGGATTTCCTTGTTTATAAAGTAAGGTTAATATAAAGGTCTACTTTGTACAATTTTGAGCATCATCTCTAATGTAGATATTATTTCACATATTGATATCAAAATTATTTTATTTATATATAAAGATGCTCTATCTTATTTCCTCAGGAAATATTAGATTTTTTTTTTGAGACATAGTCTCACTCTGTCACCCAGGCTGGAATGCAGCATGCAACGTGAGATCTTGGCTCACCGCAACTTCTGCCTCAGCAGTTTAAGTCATTCTTGTGCCTCAGCCTCCTGAGTAGCTGGGATCACTGGTGTGTACCACCATACCTGGCAAATTTTTGTTTCTTTTCTTTTGTAGAGATGGGGTTTCACCATGTTGGCCAGGCTCATTTTGGACTTGCTGGCCTCAAGTGATCCACCCACCTTGGCCTCCCAAAGTACTGGAATTACAGGTGTAAGTCACCATGCCCCACAGAAATATTTAATTTATGAAGTGGCTTAGACTCTTCTTTTTCTATGTTAATCTATTCTCCAATATGGCAAAGAAAAAAATGGTCATTCTAAAATACATATCTGATTCTTCGATATCACTGGTTTTAAAACTTCAATAAGTCTCACTGATGCCAAGAGTAATAATTCCCAAGTTGGCTACATTTTAGATATAGCTAGGTATTTTGAAAATATAGATTCCCTGACTCCACCACAGTGTATTAAATTGGAATCTCTAGGCATCACCTTGGGTTCTTCCTATACTTACTTTTCTTTTTAGTCTGGCTGAGTCTCTGAATTCAGGATAAATTAATTAATTATTCTATATTAAGTAATAATATTTTTTATTGTTTTAATATTGTTTCTACAGATTGAATTTGGGGGGGATTAAAGCAGGTTCAGATATATCTACTAAACTTTATTGCTTTTATATATGACCAAGAGAGACTTCCTACTCCCCTTTTATTCTTGCTTTTCCAAATTTTATAACCAAAACACTCAGCTTTCTTCATTGACAACAGGTTCAACAATTTGAGATTAAATGCACAATATTTTTTAAAAACACATATACACAGTAGACACACTATGTAACAATAAGGAAAGCAAAGTTTTTAAAGGTCTATTGTTTCAAGATTATCAGAAATTTCAAATTCAGAGTGACAAAAAACCTTTCCTGCCTTTTACTTCCTTTGCTGGTTCAGATTGCCTAACAGCAGATGTCCACTTATGATCATATTTTGATTACAGGAGGTATCAAAGAATAAATGAAAACAATACAAAAACATAGTAATAAATGAAGGCATTACTTCTTTTATGTTTTAATTTGAAATTACCAAGGAGAGAAACATATTATCTAAGAATCCTTTAGCAGTTACTTAATATCTCCGTGTCTCAATTTTTCTCATCAATAAAAAGGAAAATAGTATTAATCTCACAGAGCTTAATACTATTTAATTTAAATATTAATTAATTTCTCATTTAATTGTGGGGAATTAAATGTTTTTTATGTATTAAGTATTTAGAACAGTGCCTGGATATAGTAAATGCTTTGAAAGAATTCGACTTGACTATTGTTATTATATTTTACATATTTTATGTTTTCTCTGGTCTTTTTCTGTACATTCATCAGGTTTCAGTTAGGGATAAACATAAAATTTATCTCCCAACATCCTCTCATTCTTACTCATTTCTTCTCATCCATTTTCGCTTCTTGACTGCTTGTCCTTCAGACTCCAAGCTCCAGCATCAGACTTGAAGACAATAGCCATACAAAGACTGTTTAGCCAGCTCACATAATTACATCAGGACAGATACCTGTGGCAAATGGCCTCATATAAATTCAGTAATTCAGTCTTGAGAAATTTCACTTAAGGAAATAATCAGAAACTAATACAAATGCTTTCAGGCAGGAATGCTTATTATAACATCATTTAAACATAAAGGAAACAAGTGGAGGCATACAAATACCTAATAGTAAGGTAATTGCTAAATATATAAACAAAGTTACATTTCTTTAGCTCTTTATGAGCAATAAGAAATCATCTGAAGATGCAAAAATTACTGGTAAGAGTAAGTACACAGAATATTATAACACTGTAATTATGATAAGTTACTGTTATTTCAAATAGAAAGACTAAAAGATGGGCCAATCAAAAAATATTACTACAATGTTTCAAGACATAGACAATAAGATATAAATAGAAACACAAAAATTAAAAGCCGATAGGATGAAATTCAAATGTAGAGTTTTAATTTTTCTTTTATTTGTTTGTTTATGCAATTAGCATTGTCATCAGTTTAAAATAATGAGTTATAAGCTATTTTGCAAGCCTCATGGTAACCTCAAATCAAAAAACACACTACAAATACACAAAAAATAAAAAAACAAGATATTAAAATATATCAGCAGAGAAAACCACTTTCACTAAAAGGAGGGCAGGAAGGAAGAAAATAAGGAAGAGAAGACCACAAAGCAACCAGAAAACAAATAGCAAGATGGAAAAAGAAAGTTTCTGCTTATCAGTAATAACATTGAATATAAATGGACTAAACTCTCCAATCAAAAGACATAGAGTGGCTAAATGGATTTTCTAAAAAGACCCATCAATCGGTTGCCTACAAGAAATACATTTCAGCTATGAAATCACACACAGACTGAAAAGGGATGGAAAAGATATTATTAGTGGAAACCAAAAAATGACCAGAAGTAGCTATGCTTATAGTGTGGCTTGTCTCTGTGTCCCCACCCAATTCTCATCTCAAATTGTCCTCTCCATAATCCCCATGCGTCGGGGGGAGGAACCCAGTGGGAGGTGATTGGATCATGAAGGCATTTCTCCTATGCTGTTCTTGTGATAATGAGTGATTTCTCACAAGATCTGATAGTTTTATAAGGAGTTCTTCCCACTTTGCTCCTCACTCTTCTCTCTTCTGCTGCCATGTGAAGAAGGTCCATGTTTCCCTACAACTTCTGCCATGATTATAAGTTTTCTGAGGCCTCCCCAGCCATGTAAAAGTATGAGTCAATTAAACCTTTTTTCTTTATAAATTATTTTGTCTTGTATATTTCTTTATATCAGTGTGAAAACAGACTAATATAGTAAATTGTTACCACAGAGAGTGGTGCATTGCTATAAAGACACTTGAAAATATGGAAGCAACATTGGGAATGGGTAACGGGCAGAAGTTGAAACAGTTTGGAGACTTCAGAAAAAGACAGGAAGATGAGGAAACATCTGGAGCTTCCAGAGAATTGTTGAATAGTTTTGACCAAAATGCTAATAGTGATGTGAGCAATGAAGTCCAGGTTGAGGTGGTCTCAGATGGAGATGAGGAATTTGTTGGAAACTGGAGCAAAAGTCACTCTTGCTATGCTTTAGCAAAGACACTGGTGGCATCTTGCCCATGCCTTAGAGATCTGTGGAACTTTGAACTTGAGAGAGATGATTTAGCATACCTGATGGAAGAAATTTCAAAGCAGCAAAGCATTCAAGATATGACCTGGGGGCCCTTAAAAGCATTCAGTTATATGTATTCACAAAGAGATGGTTTCAAATTGGAACTTATGTTTAAAAGGAAAGCAAAACACAAAAGTTTAGAAAATTTGTAGCCTGATTACGTGATAGAAGAAAAAAAACGCATTTTCTGAAAATAAATTCAAATTGGCTGCAGAAATTTGGATAAGTAATGAGGAGCCAAATGTTAATTGCCAAGACAATGGGCAAAATGTCTTTATGACTTGCCAGAGGTCTCAAGGCACCCACTCCCATCACAGGCCTGGAGAGATAGGAGGAAAAAATGGTTTTGTGGGCTAGGCTCAGCGTCTTGCTGCTTTGTGCACTCTCAGGACTTGGTGTGCTGAGTCTCTGCCATGACTGAAGGGGGCCAACATGCAGCTGAGGCCATTGCTTTAGATGCTGCAAGTGCCAAGTCTTGGTGGCTTCCACATGGTGTTGGGACTGTGGATGCACAGAAGTCAAGATTTGAGGTTTGTGAACCTATGTCTAGATTTCAGAGGATGCATGGAAATGCCTGCATATCTAGGCAGAAGTTTGCTGCAGGGGTGGAATCCTCATGGATGACCTCTGCTAGGGCACTGCAGAAGAGAAGCATGAGGTTGGAGCTCCCATACAGAGTCCCAACTGGTGTGAGAAGGGGCCACCATCCTGCAGACCTCAGAATGGTAGATTCATCAAGAGTTTGCACTGTGCACTTGGAAAGGTTGCAGACACTAAATCTCAGCCTGTGAAAGCAGTCAGGAGGTGGGGTGTACCCTGCAAAGCCAAAGGGGCAGAGCTGAGAAAGACCATGGAAGTCCATCCTTGCATCAGCATGACCTGGATGTGAGACATGAAATCAAAGGAGATTTGGAGCTTTAATATTTGTTGACTGCCCTATTGGATTTAGGAGTGACATGGAACCTGTGATCCCTTTGTTTTAGCCAACTTCTCTTATTTGGAACAGGTATATTTACCCAGTGCTTGTATACTTTCATTGTATCTTGGAAGGAACAAACTTGTGTTTGATTTTATAGGCTCATAGGTGGAAGGGATTTGCCTTGTCTCTGATTAGACTTTGAACTTGGACTTTTGGGTTAATGTAATGCTGTAATGAGTTAAGACTTTGGGAGACTGTTCGTAAGGCATGATTTTGTTTTGAAATTTGAGAACATGAGATTTTGGAGGGGCCAGGAGCAGAATTGTATGGTTTGGCTCTGTGTCCCCACACAAATCTCATCTCAAACTGCAATCCCCACAATCTCCACAGGAAGGAACCCAGTAGAAGGGGTTTGGATTATGGATGTGGTTTCTCCCATGCTGTTCTCATGATAACTGGTAAGTTCTCATCAGCTCTGATGGTTTTATAATGTGCTCTTTACCCTTTGCTCCTCATGGTAACTAGTGAGTTCTCATGAGCTCTGATGGTTTTATAATGTGCTCTTCTCTCTCCTGATGCCATGTGATGAAGGTCTTTGCTTCCCCTTCACCTTCCACCATGATGGTAAGTTTCCTGAGACCTCCCCAGTCATGTAGAACTGTGAGTCAATTAAACCTCTTTTCTTTGTAAATTACCCATTCTGGGTATATTATAATATACACTAATTTACTCAGTAGTGTGCAAAATACTAACACAGATTATATCAGACAAAATAGATTTTATGACAAAAAATATACAAAGAAACAAAGATGGTCATTACGTAATAGTAAAGGATCAACTCAGAGAAGATATAATAACTTTAAATATATATGCACCCAATACTGTAGCTGTATAAATACAGCTTTATAAAGCAAATATTATTAGAGCTAAAGATAGAGATGAGTCCAATACAATAATAACTGGATATTTCAACACCCCACTTTCAACATTGGACAGATCTTCTACATAGAAAACCAACAATAAAATATCAGACTTAATCTGCACTATAGACCAAATTGATCTAATTGACATTTTAAAAATGTTTCCACCAATGGCTGCAGAACATATATTCTTCTCCTCAACACATGGATCATTCTCAAGGATAAAACATAAGTTACAAAACAAGTCTTAAAACATTCAGAAAATTGAAACAATATCAAGCATCTTTTCTGACTATAATAGAATAAAACTATAAATTAATAACAAACAGAATATTGGTCTTGAAATTCTAGCCTGAAGAAATCATCCTGCCTTGCCCTCCCAAAGTGCTAGGATTACAGGCATGAGCCACTGGGTCCACTCACTAGAATATTGGAAACTATACAAGCACATGGATATTAAACAATAGGCTCTTGAATGACCAGTTGGTCAATGAAGAAATTGAAAAGGAAAGGGACAAAATTTTTTAAATAAACAATAATGGAAGCACAACATACAAAAACCTATGGGATACAGCAAAAACTATCTAAGATGGAAGTTTATAGCTAGAAGTGCCTATATCAAAAAAGAAGAATTTCAAATAAACATTCCAACATTGCATCACAAAAAATTAGACCAGCAAGAACAAGCAAACCCAAAATTAATGAAATAAAATAAATAGTAAATATCAGAGCAGAAATGAATGAAATTGAAATGAAGAAAAAAATACAAAAGATCAAGAAAATAAGAAGTTCACTTTTTGAAAATATAAGCAAAATTGACAAATCTTTAGCCAGACCAACTAAGAAAAAAGAGAAGACCCAAATAAATAAAATCATAGATGAAAACAGAGGCATTACAACCAATATCACAGAAATTCAAAGGAACATTAGTGGCTACTATGAGCCACCATATGCCAATAAATTGGAAATCTAGAAGAAATGAACAAATTCCTAGATACATACAACCTACAAAGATTGAACCATTAAGAAATCCAAAACCTGAAGAGAGCAATAACAAGTTATGAGACAAAAGCACAATAAAAACTCTCTCAAGATATGAAACTTGAAAAAAATGTCTGGGACCCACAGCTTCACTGCTGAATTCTAAACATTTGAAAAACTAATACCCATCCTACTCAAACTATTTTGAAAAACAGAGTAGGAGGGAGTGCTTCCTAACTCGTTCTACAAGGCCAGTATTACTCTGATACCAAAAGCAGAAAAAGACATATTAAGAAAAACAAACAAACAAAAAAAAACAAAACTAAGGCCAATATCCCTAATGAATATTGATGCAAAAATACACAACAAAATGCTAGTAAATTGAATTCAACAACAAATTAAAAATATCACTCAGCATGACCAAGTGAGATTTATCCCAGGGATGCAAAGACAATTCAATAATTGCAAGTCAAGCAATGTGATACATCATATCAACAGAATGAAGGACAAAAACCACATGATTATTTCAATTAATAATTAAAAAAGCATTTTACACAATTTTATACAAATCATCCATTCATGGTGAAAATGCCCAAAAACTTTGGTGTAGAAGGGACATAACATAATTGAAGCCATATACAAACCCAAAGCTAGTATCATACTGAATGGGGGAAAAAACAAGTTTTCCTGCTTAGATCTGGAAAACAATAGAGATGCCTACTTTCATCACTGTTTTTTAACATAGTACTGAAAGTCCTAGCTAGTGCAATCAAACAAGAGCAAGAAATAAAAGGGATTGAAGTTAGAAAGTAAGAAGTTAAATTACACTTTTCTGCAGATGATATGATCTTATATTTGGAAAAACCTAAAGAGTGCACCAGAAAACAATTAGAACAAATTCAACCAAGTTGCAGTTTACAAAATCAACATGCAAAAATTAGTAGTATTTTTATATGCCAACTGCAAACAATATAAAACAGAAATAAAAAAGCAATCCTATTTATAATAGTTACAAATAAAATTAAATACATAGGAATTAACCTATTCAAAGAAGTGAAAATTCTCTAACATGAAAACTATAAAAGACCTGTCAAAGAATACACCAAAAACTGGAAGGACATTTCATGTTCATAGATTGAAACAATCAATATTTTTTAAATGTCCACAGCCAAAGAAATCTACAGATTCAACGTAATCTCTATCAAAATACCAATGACATTCTTCATATAACTAGAAAAAAATCATAAAACTTATATGAAACCATAAAAGACCCAGAATAGCCAAAGCTATCCTGAGCAAAAACAACAAAATTGGAGGAATCACATTACTTGACTTCAAATTATACTACAGCTACCTATCATAACCAAAACACCATAGTACTGGCAGAAAAACAGACACGTGGAACAATGCAGAGTAGAGTACCTATAAACAAAATCATATATCTACATATCTACAATGAACTCATCTTTGACAAAGATTCCAAGAACATACAGAATAAAATGTTTGGGGGAAAGAATAGTCTCTTGAATAAATGGTGCTGGAAAAACTTGATCTCCATATGCAGAAGAATGAAAATATGCGCTTATCTCTCACCATATATAACAATCAAAACAAAATGGTTAAAAACACCTAAGACCTCAAACTATGACACTACTAAAATAGAGCACTGGGGATATGATCTAGGACATAGGACTGGGCAAAGATTTTTAACACCCCACAAACACCAAGCAACCAAAGCAAAAATGGAAAAACGAGGTCATCTCAAGTTAAACAGCTTCGGTAGGTAAAGAAAACAACCAAAAAATAAAGAGACAACCCACAGAATGGGAGAAAATATTTGCACACTATCCACCTGGCAAAGGATAAGGAGCTCAAACAACTCTACAGAAAAAAAGCTAATAATTCAAATTAAAAATGGGCAAAAGATCTAAATAGCCTTTTCTAAGAGGAAGACATGCAAATGGTGACTGGGTATATGAAAAGGTGGTCAACATCACTGATTGTCAGAGAAATGAAAATAAAAACTACAACAAGATATTATCTCATCCCAGTTACAATGGCTTATATCCAAAAGTCAAGCAATAAGAAATGCTAGTGAGGATGTGGAGCATAGGGAATCCTCATACCCTCTTCGTGGGAATACAAATTCGTACAATCACTATGATGAACAGTTTGGAGATTCCTCGAAAAACTGAAAATAGAACTATCATATGATCCAGCAATCCCACTGATGGGTGTATGTCCAAAGACAGGAATCAGTACATCAAAGAGATAATCTATACTCTTATGTTTATTGCAGTACTATTTGCAATGGCAAGATTTGGAAGCAACCTAGGTGTCCATCAACAGCTAAAGGGTAAGAAAAATATTCATATACACAATGGAGTTCCATTCAGCCATAAGGAAGGATGAGATTCTGTTATTTGTGACAAAATGGATGAAACTGGAGGTCATTATGTTTAAGTGAAATAAGCCAGGCACTGACAGACAAACTTTGCATGTTTTCACTTATTTATGGAAGCTAACAATTAAAACAATTGAACTCATAGAGATAGAGAGTAGAATGATAGTTATCAGATGCTGGGAAAGGTAGTGGGACCGTGGCTGAGAAGTGGGGATTGTCGATGGGTACAAAAAATCATTAGAAAGTGAATAAGTCCTACTATTTGACAGTACAACAGTGTGACCACAGTCAATAATAATTTAATTGTATATTTTAAAATAACTAAAAGAGGATATTGTTTGTAATACAAAGGATGAATGCTTGAGATGATGAATATCCAATTTATCCTGACGTGATTATTACACATTCTATGCTTGTATCAAAATATCACATGTACCCTATAAATATATATGTCTACTATGCACCCCTAAAATTTAAACTTTAAAAAAGTTAATAAGAAAACCAGACAAAAAATAATTACCATTATTTTTAGTTGCATATGAAATGACAACAAATTAGCAAAATATTTTTAAAAAAGAAGCCTATGCAATCCTGACATGTATATAGCACAAATAGAACTCTCGTGTACCTTTGGAAGTACACAATTGAAAAATATTTATATATTTGATCTAGTGATATGGATACTGGCAAATTATTCTATTAATATAAACATAATGCAACTGTGGGAAATTATCAAAAAAGTTGATAAATGCACGTATGCATAAATACTCATCATGATCTTATTTGTAATAGCCAGAAAATAGATAAGATAGGAAAAGCTAAACACTGTTAAAGTAGTCATATAAATGAAATATTATGCATAAAATCAACAATTAGGTAATCATTGATAAGCATGTTTATGAAGTACTTTAATTATATAGACATGTTTATTCAATAGCATTATGTAATAGTAAGAGGATAAAGTGATCCCAAAGACATACGGAAAAAACATGTTAAAAATAATGATGTCTGAGAAGGGTTATTTTAGATTTTTGATCCCTTGTGTAATGTCTACACTGATATCTTCAAGGGACTTGAATTTTTCCTTCTAGTAAGCTCTACAATTTTATATTTCCATCATACCTTCTGTAGATAGGGGCTATGTATTTTCATTCCTCAGTTATGATTGTGTGGTACGCTTTCTATATTTGTTGCTGAATAGATACTAGATAGCGAAGGAATGTGTTCTTTCTAGCTTTCTCTTTCAGTCTTCTAACAAACTCTTGCCTCTGGGTCTCTATGTATTTCATTCTATCTTTCATACGTACATTTCTGTCTCGTGCTTTTGCAGATTATTTTTCCTATTATCAACCTCCTGTCATAGATTTTGGTGACATAATGGGGAAAGCATAAAAGTGATTAGATGTGTAATTTGTGCTGCTTTTATGTTGCTTTTATGTTCTTTTCGGCAGCACTTTCTTATATAAGCTCTTAGAAGGATGACTTTGACTAATTATTTAAAGGCACAGGTAACGGCATGACCAACTTGCACTGGAAGGTAGGCAGGGGGATGGCTTACACCTAATATTCTGGAATATTTTCTCTACAATAAAAATTTATAATAAATTAACAGTAGAAATTTTAAGGAGCAATTGTACTAAAGGGCATAGCACATAAATTCTACATTGCATTTCTTCACAGCCTATCGGACAAAAGATCCTCTCATGTGCTTTACTGAATCTGAGCTAGCTACGTTAAATCTTGATAACCAGACCTTTGAAGTTTTACTTACTTTTTAAAAGAAATTTGGAGATAACTAACTGAATAGATTTTCAAATTAAAAATAGCACAGATGAGGTCTCAATACGAAACAACGTTTCCTGAACTGTTTCTAAAATAAAGGTTCACATGCCAATGAGAATTGGTAGCCTTGTCTGTACCTGGATTTGATTAGACATATTTGTGATTCCGAATAGTTTTCTATTTCAGTTGTCATAGTCTGGCAACCAAAGGTTTAAAAATTCATGGCCCTCTGTAAAATAAATTGTTTAAAAGATTTTGTATGTCCTGGAATAATGCTTTTGCCATTCAAAAACAGTTGTCAGCCAAGGGCTCTAGGAAGTTCAGCTCTCTTGCTAATTATATGGTTTCAGACACATACCAAATTTTTTCTTGAAATGTGTCATTTCCAAAAGGATGGATTTGGGCAGCGTTTTCCTGATGATCCCTTCATCTCTAGTCCATCCTGGCTTTGATATACAGGATGTTCTTCAAAAAGTATCAGTTCCAGTGGATTACTGTGGCAAGTGCCTGTATGAGTTTGAGGCTGGAGTGAGTTATGATTGTACCTGTGAGTAGCCACTGCTATTCACAGCAGTGAGACCCCAGAGAGAGACCTCATTTCTTAATTAAAAAAAAAAAAGTATCAGTTCCTTGATTCAGCAAATTTGTATAATTTATTTCAGAAAAATGAAGAGTATTTTGAACTGAAAGTCATCCTTTTGTTTATAGTTTGAGGAAGCTGAGGACCAGAGTCCTTAAAATGACCCTCAGTCTGGGTTCTAATCAGTAACAGTGTCAGGACTTGGGTCTCTATCCCTAATTCAAATGCTCTGTTCCTTTTAACAAACCATAGCCTCTTTCTTCTGACTAGGAAACTGAGAGTATTAGCAGTTGGGGCATGTTTGTGTATTTTTAATAGCTCCTGATACCACTTGCAAATAATTGCAAAATAACTCATCTATAAAGCCATGTGAATCATCTTTTAGATATTTGCCATGTGTGTATATGTCTGTCTGCTTTTTCTTATTTCTGTAAGTACAACCTGTACTGGAGAGAAAAGTTTATGATGCCATCAGCTTCTGAAGTAGATGTGAGATGTAATAACCGGGGTTCAGTGACAGGAAGAAAATAAATAAATCACATTAGCCACCAAGTGAATCTTCGTGAATATCTTGTTCCTTCCTGAGGGCTTATGAAGGATGAAGCCATTGTGACATCTAGGTGGTTGATGTTCCAGGCATAGGAATGGGCACTTGCTGAAACCTGGGCGTTCCTTTTTGAAATTTTCATATGGGCACAATACACGCAAACATCTCATTAGTCAGTTTTTTTTCTTTTAATCTTTGGGATTCAATCAGCAAATACATTTTGGTATCAGAGTCATTTGAAGATCTGATACCTTGTCTTCTTGCTTCGCCTAGCATTTTATGGGATTGTTGCTTCCGTTTATCGAGCATATGCTGAACTAATACAATCTAGTTGGAATTTCAGAGAGATACGATCATCCGAGGGCGAACACGTGTTTTTAGAATCGTTGTTGGAACGTGGTACGTATTATCTTAGCAGAGATTCAAAAGGTTTTGTTATTAGGTAATATGAACACATTTGAAGAAATTTCTTTTATGAGTCTTAAATAAAGGAAGATACCAGAGAGTATCTGTTATTGTAATGTAGCTGATCCTGTCCAGTGCTGCCTGCTTGAAAGCAAAATTATTCCACTCAGAGCAGGCAACATGAGCAGAATTTATGGTTTCATATATTCAATAACTCAATAAAGTTATTGAGCTTGTTCAGGTCCTTTATGCTGGGAATAGAGTAGTGAGCAATGCATACAGTGTCCTACCTTCATTAACTTTACTTTTGAGTTAAGGAAACATACAGCAAACAAACAAATTTTTAAAAAATCTATTAGGTTGTATTAGTCAGTGTTTTCCAGAGAAACAGAACCAATAGGATGTGGATGGCTAGAGAGAGAGATAGAGCGATAGCCAGATAGATAGGCAGGTAGATGATAGATAGATAGATAGATAGATAGACAGATAGTGGCAAACAGACATTTATTTTAAGGAATTGGCTTACGCGGTCATGCCAATTCAGGTGCAAATTCATAATATTTATCAGATTGGCAGGCTTTAAACCAAGAGAGAAGGAGTGGCAACCCAAGTCCAAATATCATCTGTTGGCCGAATTCCCCCTTACGTAGGAGAAGGTCAGTCTTTATCTAATTAAAGCCTTCAACTGACTGGATAAGGCCCACCCACCAATCTGCTTTACTCAAAGTCTACTAATTTAAATATTAATCTCATCTCCAAAACACATTCACAGAAATATCTAGAATTATATTTGACCAAATATCAGGGCACTGTGGCCCAGCCAAGTTGATAGATAAAACTAAGCATCACAGTGGTGTGAAGTGCTATAGAGTAAAATAGAACAGGGTAAAAATAAGGCTTGTTGACCAGTGCTATTTTAAGTAAGGTGGGCAGGGTAGTCTCTCTAATAAGATAGCCTTTGAGCAGAGACTTGAAGGAAGAAGCCATTGGGCCATCTAGGTGGGTGACATTCAAGACAGGAGAATGGATGCATGCTAAAACTCTGAGGTGAAAACATGTTTGGCATAATCAAGTCCGGGTGGGAAACCGTGTGGCAAATCACAGTAAATTCAAGAGTGGGTGGGAGGAGACGGAGTCACATAGTTGCAATAGACAAGGCAACTTTAAGAACTTTGGATTTTAGGTTCTGAGAAAGAAGTAAGTAACATGATCTGACTTATCATGTTTTGTCTTCCATTTCCCTTACTAGATTGTAAAATTCTTTAGGACATCCAGGTTCAAGGCCTGGCAATTGGATTATTGACTATAGGACTTAATGAATTCATCTACAGGATTAAATCTGAGAGAAAACTAATATATTATAACTCTTATTAGTGAAGTACAAACATATATTTGTAAACCTTTTTTAAACACTCAAAAATGAAAAAATATTATTTTCTGAGTTTAGCATTCGGATAATCCATACTAAACAAGGTATCTAGAGCCATGCTCTTCAATACGGTGGGCCCCAGTCACATGTAGTCGCTGGAAACTTAAAATGTGGCTTGTCTGAATTGAGATGAGCTGTAAGTGTAAGCTACCCACTGGATTCCAAATGCTTGGTATGAAATAAAACATAACATAAATAACTCCTTAACTGTACTGACTACTCACTAAAATGATAGTACTTTGAATATGTTAGATTAAATAAATGTATTGTTATAATTAATTTCACATGCTTTTTTCTTTTTAAAATGTGGCTACTAGAAAATGTAAAATGACATATGTGGTTTGCATTTCTGACTCACATAATATTTCTATTGAACAGTGCTGATATCCATGTTTTAAATAATATTTCACATGCCATGGATATGCATGCCTATACATTGTGATATTTTGCTTTTGTGACTTATTCTTTTGATTCCCAAACCCTGTTCTTAATTTTCATCTGCAAAGCTGTTGCATGTTCTATTCAATTGGGGGATCAAGATAACTTATCTTCTACTGCCCCTAAGACAGAGCAAGACTTTAGACCTGATTTGGAACAGTATATATTTGCTCCAAGGCCATGAGTGATATAAAAAAGAAAAAAGAAAAAGCAGCTAATAAGCAATGTGAGACAAGATGGAAAAAAACTGGTCATAATGGCTTTAAAATTGGCAAGTAAATTATTTAGGAAAAAAAGCATTCTCAGTCTCTCCAATGGCATGGTGAACTCTCTGAAGGCAAGAACTGTGTTAGGCTTAGTCTTTCTTCCGTGTGTCTATCAGGCTTGCTCAGCATTGCAAGAGCTAACCAACCCAACCTGAGGATGCCAAGGCTTCACACAGCTGCCACTTTGGGGTCCTAAGTTCCTTTCATTCAAGAAGGAATTATTGAGGATATTTTCTTCAAATTTCAATTTTTAAATAAATCTGTTCTTTAGTAATTTCACCCTAATTTTCAAAGCCATAGCCAAAACCCTAAATTTATTTAGACATCAATACTCTTTCATATTTCTATCCACCCCAAACATCATGCAGTTTGTTTGTTTAAATCTGATTCATCCTCTATCAAGCCTCTCCCTTTTCCTTCTTTTGCTCCCCTTACCCTTGCACTTTAACCAACCAAACTCATATTCTACCATTAAAAAGCACCCTGACTTTTTCACCTCTTTGCGTAAAAACTCCATTAAAAGCCTCACCTCCACTGTGGTGGACAGAGCTAACGACTGCTTCATCCTTTGCATCCTACCCGCCTGAGGTCTGGGAGACACAGAAGGCTTTCATCTCCCCCTCACATTTCCAGATACGAATGTTCACACTTAAGTTGGACTTTGCAACCATTTCTTACATGGGATGTTGTAAATTCCTTGCTTTCAAGCAAATGTCTCTAATTTATCCGCCACTGCACAAGCCAAAGTGACCTTTCTAAAATGCAAATCTGATCTTGTTATTCTTACACTTAAAGCTTATTTCAATAACTTGTGTTTCTTTTAGGTTGAAAGGCACATAAATAAACAATTCTTTATTAAGGTTCTCATGTCTTACCATAATTTGTCTCCTATGTCTTACCTACGTCTACCCTTTCAGTTAAATGTCACAAGCTATTCTCTTTACTAGGACTAATCTTTCCTTTTTTCCTTAGGTTTTCCTATTCTCATCTATCCTTCAATTCTCAGTTTAGATGATTCTCAGAAGAATCTCTAATGCCACAAAATGGACTTACATGATCTCCAATTTCACATATGAGAACTACGTTGATAATCATTGTTTATTTTAGAGTCATTTACCATTTTCCTTTTCTAGTAAATTGTATATTTGTTGAGGATAGAAACCATGGCTATTTTGTCCAATATCAAATTCTAGGGTATACCATACGCCCAGAGTAGTACACCATTTACACAGAGTATTCATTAAATAAATATTGGTTAAATGAATGAAGAACACCTTTAAAATACATTATTTTAGAGTTAACAATACAAGACAAAAAAGGTTCCAAATTACAAAGTGATTTTGTGTATTTTCAGTTTTCTGGATTAGGCTAGATTGTAATGGAATATATAAAATATTTTAAATCACAGATTTAGAACCGCACAAACTCAAGTTTGATTCCCACCTCTGCAACTATCTAGCTGTTTGACCTTGAGCAAGTTGCTTAACACTTTGAAGCATATTTCCTGCAAATCCAAGTTTGTAATCTTGATTATATAGCTGAGTCAAAAGGATTAAATGTGGTGGTATCCAGAAGTGCCTGGCTCAGTGTTTTCTTAGCACAAATTTAATGCTCAAGAATGTAAGCAATTGATCTATGTAGGCTAAATCCCTACAAAATAATGTCCATCATTTAATCATTCATTTCCCACATAAAAATATTTGGAGACTTTACTTTTTTGGCATTCAAGCAATTTTGTAAAATTTAGGCAATTTTTATTTACAATGGATATATATTCAATACAGGATATCATGTGGCTAATGTGTTCATGAAGCATCAATTGATTATTCTTCTTTGCTCTGTACTTAGCTCATTAGTTATGGGTACAGGCAGTGAAAGTTCCTAAAAAAATAACTAATAGCTACGTTTTTATCAGATAGATATTCTTTTGACTGCAAGTGAGAGAAAAATACCACTAACAATAGTGTATTGATGCCATTCTCTATGATTCTCGTGGCCTGCTTGAATGAGATCACAGGATGGTTTTCTCAGTTCTGTCTCCTCTGTGTTCAAGGCAGGAAGAAAGAAGATAGCAAAGGATTAGCCATGTTTATCCCTTTTATCAAGAAAGCTAAGTTTTGCTAACAGCCTCAGAATACTTTTCCAAAATTGTATGGGCTGGAAAAGTGAACGTTTTATGTTTTCGGCTGTATTAGATGTCTGTAAGAAAGGAACCATCACCTTATATTTTTGTTGCAACACATATTGAACTCTTACAAAGTTCTAGGCCCTATGCTAAACAAATGATTTATCTATTTTCCACCTTCAAAAGAAACCCATGCATTGGAAGTTAATACATCCTGCCCATCCTCCCACTGTCTTCCCCTGACCTTCTCCACCACTACATTAGGCTCTGAAATTAAACAATGCACCAGATGACTACTTTATCTTACATTATTTGATAGAACACTTGCCCTTAAAACACAAGTGTCATGACCTTGAACATTCATTGAGAGCCTCCTTCAGCCCAGAGCTGAGATTCCAAGGGGTGTAAGTCTTGGCTTACAGTGTAAATGGTGAGTCAGGCCAGACACTCAGAGAGAAAGCAGACATAACAGGAATAAAAGAAAGGTTTAGCGCCTGTTTAGAAATTTATGCATATTATTTTGGAAAACTAATTTGGAAACAAGCTCAGATCCTTATAGAACAGGTGATAAATATAAGGTTTTACCCGGAATGACCAGGGCCTAAAAAGCTGAGCTAGGTAATATGGATCTTACTTTTGAAAGAAGAGAAAATTATTCATGGTTTTTGAGCAAGAGTCAGGAAATGAAGGAGTGACACCAAAAATGATGCAATAGAAATAATCATCTAGGAGCTCTTTGTTTTCGTGGACAAGGTTTGAAAGGCAAGAAGAGTCAGGGACAAAGCTGGGAAGGCTGGAAAGCGATTCTTACTGAACACTTACATTCTATTGGAGACCTTTTCTGAATTGAGGGCAACCAATACTTGGACATATTTTCAGGGCTTTTCAGATACAGCATAAGAAACACTTTTCAGATAGCACAATATGGTGATATTCCAAATCAAAGGCATGCAACTAACTTTAATAAAAGGAAGTTATTACACAGTTCAGTGCAGCATGTTCCACAGACAGATCAAGGTGAATTCCTCAACAAGAGCTTTTGACTTCAAATAACTTTACAGACCTTGAATTTTTCAAGTCCCTCTGTATTTATGATTGGTCAGATTGGAATAGCAGAAAGGTTAGATGCTTAGAACCAAAGACCAGTAGCCTGTGAATCACATAGAAATGGCAAAAAATCTTTATTCAAGTGATGCTTACAAAGCTATTCATGTACTTTTGCTATAGGAAGTCATCAGCTCAGAAGAAAGCTATGAGCTAGTAAACATTATCATCTGATTGATGAGCTCATTTTCTCTCTAAAGAGTGTGTAGCACAATGAATCAGGTAATAAAGAGGTCAGCAACTGCAGGTTTGCACTTAACTACAGTTTATTATATTTTAGAAACGATTCAATATGGTTGTACAATCAGCAGTATAAATCATCTACTTCATATTTCCAGATTTTCTTTCAGCCATAGGAAACAGATCCTTTTTCTTTTTTTTTTTTTTTTTGAATGACTGGTAACTTAAGAATTCTTTCATAACGTGCTTTTTCCCTCCTTGAATGAAACTTTCATTATTTGTACGTTAAAAACCATTCTGAACAACAGAGATTGATGCTCTGAGTTATATAAGCAGATCTTTATTCTGCAAATGAAAAAATCTTCCCGGTGTCCTCATAAATAGATATAATTGTGTCTAGGTCAACACTGAATATCGCTGCTTTGGAATTAAATATTACTATTCTTTTTTTTTGGAAATGGAGTCACGTTCTGTCACCCAGGCTGGAGTGCAGTGGTGTGATCTTGGTTTACTGCAACCTCCGCCTCCCAGGTTCAAGTGATTCTCATGCTTCAGCCTCCCGAGTAGCTGGGATTACAGGTACATGCCACCACACCTGGCTAATCTTTATATTTTCAGTAGAGACGGGGTTTCACCATGTTGGCCAGACTGGTCACAAACTCCTGACCTCAAGTGATCTGCCCACCTTGGCTTCCAGAAGTGCTGGTTTTACAGGAGTGAGACGCCATACCTGGCCTAAATATTACTATTCTTGAAATATGATGTTGTTCCATTGGTTGACACTGTAAAATTAATCTAAGTTTAAGGATTTCTCAGAAAACTAAGAGTTTTGGTTTTGAGAGTGATGGAAATAAAAAATAATCCTTAATGTGTTAAGGTAACTTGATTTACTTGATTTAATACTGATGTAAACTTTACAGGGTAAAGAAAATGCTCACAAAAATAAGTAAGTCAGAGCTAACATAAGTAAAATGAACACTTACAAGAAGCTTAGCTTATTGTCAATAAAATAACAACATTTATTTTATTAATTGTATTGTTATTAGTACTTCATCAAAGAATTGGTTAGATTTATTGAAGGAGTCCTATGCCCAAGACACTGTGCCCAGCACTTTGCCGAGTGAAAGAAAGAGAAATGAATATGGCGTGGTCCTTTCTTCAAGGAGTTTATAATTTATAAAGAGAAATAAAATATTCCTAACAGCAATACAAAATGCTAGTGTTATCAAGAAAATGGCAGCTAAAATTCTACAGGGGTTGAAAGGAGGGGAAGAAGCATTCTGGCTGGGCCTGGTCTGGCATGTTGGTAACATCAGGAAGGGGTCAGAGGCTGTTGCTTTGATCAGTAACTTATAAGAAAGCTGTGATTTAGACCTGCACAAAAAGATGATGCTCTGGAGGATGCCAGGGGAGGAAATAGCAGCGAACAGCTCTTTAGCTAGTGGTTTAATTGAAGGCAAATGCAGAAAAAAACTATTAGGATAATAGGCCAAAACCAGATTATGGAGATTTTGAATGTCAAACAGAACTTTATCGATTGGATTAGGAGAAGCTCCTGAATATTTTACATAGGGAGAATGAAGGAAAATGTATTCTAGAAAGATGAATGATATGATTAGTTAGAAATTGGTTGGAATAGAAGGTGAAAACATTTATGAGGAGATTGTGGTAATACTCCAAACTTCAGGAAATAAGGGGAGGAACTAAGGGAGTAGAGGACGTGGTAGCTAGTTGTGTTGGTATTATAGAAGTAGATTACTTAATGACTGGTCTGCTGTGGGAGATTTGGGAATACTCGCCATGGCCCTCGGAATGGGAGGCCCCGTATCTCTTGTGGGCGAAGGAGGACAGCAGCTATTCTTGGACTCATAAAAGGATGTCGTACCCTAGAGATGTGAAAATTCTCTCTCGTCTTCTTTATAGAAGGATATACATGTTAAGCACTACTCACTAAACTGTGAAAATAATCAGTAACATTTGATGCCTTAATTAAAGACTGAGCTGGGATTTTTGCTCCTAGAAAAATTACTATAGGAACACAGAATAAAATTATCTTAATTAAGACTTATTTAGAATAGAATCTAAGACTCCAACCCTCAGATTTATAAATTATCCCAAGACGTTTTGATAAGTAAATTTACCTTTTGACCTTTAAAAATTTGCTTAAACTCATTCTGTTTAATCCACCATGTATTTCTTGCCTAGATGAACCTGAGATAGAGAGAAATGTATGTAATTCATAGTTCCTGATGTTCAAATAAAATGTATATTTAGCTTTGTATGGACTAGGGATTGAGGCTTTTACCTTCTTATGGAAATTTGGTAGGATATGTGCACAACAGACCTTTTCTGTGAATTTACGGACAAGGAAATGTTAAAGTAGATTCTCAGTATTTGATAATTTGAGTATTTCCAAGATACTGGAAAATATAAGGTGAAGTCAAGAGCTAAATCCTAAAGTCTAGTTTCTGCTGTCCTTCTCCCATTTCACTGTTAATGCTTAGTCCTCAGTCACACTTTAAAAAATCATTTCTCATTCAAAATTCATTACATTTTAATTGCAGATTTATTAACAAACTGGCGGCTTTGTATTGATTTCTGCTGGATGTTGTGGAAACTGGGAACAGGCACAGAGCACCTTGTAAGACTGACAGTACTTCACACTAAGTGGCAAGGATGTTGTTACATGCAAACACTTGAAAAAGAGCAGAGCAGAACACAGCATTCATGAGCGGTGTGGGTGAGAAACAGCCTACCGGAGAAAATGAGGAAAGAGAAAATATGCAATTGGGACTCGTGGTTTCAATGTTGATAATATGTGATTAGCTTTGGTTTACTGTATACCTTTGATTAATTCTTAGTGTCAACGTCATGCTTATACTCCATGCTAGATTCTTCTGAAGCAAAAATGACACCCAAAGCATGTTAGAGACTATGATACACAAAAATAATGAAAGACTGAGAATTTAACATTTCCTTGTCCGTAAATTCACAGAAAAGGTCTGTTGGGCACATATTCCACCAAATTGCCAGAGGAAGATGAAAAGCCTCAATCCCTAGTCTATACCAAGCCAAATAGATCTTTTACTTGAACATCAAGGTGGTCAATACTTCAGGCTTGAACTCCGTGTTTAACAATTTTGGACCCAAACAGGGAAAGCAATTGTAAGCGAAATATTTGTATATGTAACTCACATATAATGGTGATCATAGACTCAAAGGCCCTGTTCTCATCAGTATAAGGACATCCATAGGAAAATGGCTTATATTATTTGAAAATATATTTATCATCTCAAAATTTGAAAAACCAAAACAACAGCCACAAAAACTTTCATGTGCCTTTAAGAAAACAGCATCTTCTACTCTATATTTTGTGACCAAGATATCTTTAACTTTCTCTTCAGCTTGACTTAACTTTAGACAGGCTTCTTTCTGATGATAAGCCCCGATGTCCCTTTCCTTAAAAGCATTTACTTTAGAAACTTTGCAATGGTAAATTCTCTGTCTGTGCTTTTGAGATGTAAATCTCCCACAATTCAGAAATGTCTTTCTCAAGAAAAAAGAGATGGGTGCTATCCATTTGAAATATTCATTAAGAAAGACAGGCCCTTGTCTCCTATTCTGTCTGGGAGAGTGGGAGCTTAACTTTCATAAGAAACAACTAGTAAACCCAGGCGGTCTAATCACATTGACCAACCCACCACCAAAGTCACATGGTACTTTTCCATTAGCACACACCAGCATTAAAATCAAATCCATCTCCTTTTTTTTTTTTTTATTGTAATTTAGGTTCTGGGGTACATGTGCAGATCACGCAAGATTGTTGCATAGGTACATACATGGCAAGGTGGTTTGCTGCCTTCATCCCCCCTTCACCTATATCTGGTATTTCTCCCCCTCATTACCCCCTCCCCACCCTCCCCCACACCCACTGTCCCTCCCCCTAGTCCCACCCCACTGACTGCAGTGTGTGATGCTCCCCTCCCTGCGTCCATGTGTTCTAATTGTTCAACACCCACCTATGAGTGATAACATACGGTGTTTGGTTTTCTGTTCTTGTGTCAGTTTGCTGAGAATGATGGTTTCCAGATTCATCTATGTCACTATGAAGGACATGAACTCATCGTTTTTTATGGCTGCCTAGTATTCCATGGTGTATATGTGCCACATTTTCTTTATCCAGTCTATCGATGATGGACATTTGGGTTGGTTCCAAGTCTTTGGTATTGTAAACAGTGACAGCAAGGAACATATGTGTGCATGTGTCTTTAAAGTAGAACTATTTATAATTCTTTGGGTATATACCCAGTAATGGGATTGCTGGGTCAAATGATATTTCCATTTCTAGGTCCTTGAGGAATTGCAACACTGTCTTCCACAATAATTGAACTAATTTACACTCCCATCAACAGTGTAAAAGTGTTCCTATTTCTCCACATCCTCTCCAGCATCTGTTGTCTCCAGATTTTTTAATGATCACCATTCTAACTGGTGTGAGATGGTATCTCAGCGTGGTTTTGATTTGCATTTCTCTAACGACCAGTGATAATGAGCATTTTTTCATATGTTTGTTGGCCTCATCGATGCCTTCTTTTGCCTTTTTTTTTTTAAATTGGAGTTGAGCTCAATTTCCCCACTATTGCAAAGTGGGGAAATTGCCCTACCACTATTTTAATATTCTTGAATGATATCTTCCTTGGCATTCTAAACAAATATCCTGTGCATTTTTTCTTTTGTACTTGTGATAGAAAAAATACTTAGGTTAGTAAATATGCCACATATAGATTTAATTACAAGTATAATTATTTCTAAACTAGACTTTTAAAAAAATACCTGTTTGTATGGAAAAATCACTGAAATAACTTACCCCATCAGCATCCTTCTTGGAAAAGATTTAACATGCAAGATAAAGAAATGCATCTTAGATGAGTAACCTTTCATAGATTACCGGTGTCATTGCCAGGTGTGACCATGGCAATAGAACAATATACATTTCTAAAGAGGCTGCCTGCTTTTTCATTCAGGAAAATCTTCTCAATCTCTTCTTTCTAAAATCTGCTTCATATCTCCATGTACACATGCTCTCCATGACCCCTGAGCCATGTTTTACTGCACAGGATGGGTATAGTGATCAAGGCCCAGGTTGTCAATTCAGTGCTACTCATACTTTTGCAGCATACAAATGACCTGGGAACTTGTTAGAAAAGCAGATCTCTGAAGACCAATCCACAGATAATCCAATTCCATAGTTCTTCAGTGACATTTTGTAATTTTTAAAAAGTACTGTGGGCAATTTTGAAGCAGGTTAACATGAATCACAATTTAACAAATTCCCTTTAGACTTCCTGTGAGAAGTAGAAATGTTCAGAACTCAGTCTTTAATAATTGCTCCCAGATTCCTTAAAAAAAAAAAAAATGGTCCTAGAATAACTCTAGCTTCATGGCCCAGCCCAAGTTGCCAGATCACTTACAACTAGGTCCCTGGATTTCTGTCTCTATCCAGGAAGGGGAAACAGACAGCAAGAAGTTTCTATTTCAGTTGAATTCAAAACTCTTGAAATTCTGCTTTGAATCGATCTAGTTTATTTTTAAACTCTAAGAGTAAAAGTTGACTGGAACATCTTACTTTATTAAAAATACTGAATTCTTTTTTAAACAAAACAAAACAAAAAACACTAATTTTTATCTTTGAATGATGCTCAGCCAGAGAAGTTGCCTAAATTTCTTTCTCTGATGGAAATTTTTAAGAAGAAAATAACTGTGTTGGATTCTATTATGCACAGATCAATGCATGAGACTTGATCGAAAAGTTTTATTTAAATGAAATTGTTCATGAAATCACATGGAGACTCATATGATGACAGTCACATTATCTTTCTTTTTTTGTTAGAAAAGTCCATTATTTTATTAGTAATCACAGATACCTTTTCCAAGATGGATTTGGGTAGCATCTGGATGAGGCTTCATTATTATAGCTTCATTTATAAAATTAAAGGATTAAATATTTAATTTCTAAGTGCATTTTTTTTTCCTTTACAGAAAGTCATAGAATGGTATAAATTTGGATAGGCATGTGATTGCTTTAATTTTTTTTAATTATTATACTTTCAGTTCTGGGATACATTTGCAGAACATGCAGGTTTGTTACATAGGTATGCACACAACATGGTGGTTTGCTGCACCCATCAACCCGCCAACTACATGAGGTATTTCTCCTAATGCTGTCCCTCCTCCAGCACTTCAGGCCCCTGTGTGATGGTCCCCTCCCCTGTATCCATGTGTTCTCATTGTTCAACTCCCACTTATGAGTGGGAACATATGGTTGGTTTTCTGTTTCTGTCTTAGTTTGCTGAGAATGATGGTTTCCAGGTTTATCCATGTCTCTGCAAAGGACATGAACTCATCCATTTTTGTATGGACAGCCTCATGATCTTTCATATCCACACTTTCATAGACAATTAACACAGGACCTAATAAAGTATTGGCATCAGAGTTACTCAGTCTTCTTACTTCACAATGAAACTACCAGTCTTCCTGACTTTATTTTATATATGACAGGGAACAAAATACACCAATGATAGCTTCCATATTTATATATTCCCTAAAGTAATTTAGTAGGGAGTATAAATTTTCCAATATAAATTTGTACATTAGCCTAAATATTTCTATTTTTATATTCTTGAAGAGTCAGATAGCCTGAGACTCAACAAACACTACTATCTATTGCTGACATTGGCAGAAATAAACATAATACCAGATGTAATTAATTGAGTTCTCACTATGTGCCACACACTTGACATTATTGCACTTCTGTAAACAACCCTTTAAGACAGTGTCAATTCCATTTTACTGACAAGAGAATTGAAGGTCAAGAAGGTAAAAGAACTTGATCAATTGAAAGTCTGATTTTAAACCCTGTCTAATTTTAATGCCAGTATTCTTTCCATGAAGTTGCATTGCTTATTTACTTGGAAGTTTGGGATATCTCTGAACCAGAAAATATTTAAAAATAGAAAGCCGTTGTTTGCTCATAAAAATCTTCCCTGTTTCCTACCACCCTTACCAATCACTTTCAAAGTAGAACAGCACTTTATAATATTTTAAAACATTTTTGATTAAATATTATTTTTAAAAATACCCATCTCCTCCACTTAGGACTGAGTTGTTTTGTGCTTCCTGATAAATTTATTCTTTTAGCACAGTAATTAACATGGAATTGATATTTCATCAATATTTGCTGAAAGTAAAAACAAATGGATGACCACAAGTCCTGAGTGTCCTCTATATCCGTAATGTGACCGGGATCATACATTCCAAACACTTGCTCCCCTAAATTACTGAGTGAAGTTCACTAGGGTGAATAATACCTGGTTTATAAGGTGATCTAAATATGTTTGTAGAAACAACACTATTGGTTAAGTGATGTTATTCATTCTTCTGAAATAAAGGAACTTTTCAGAAGCCTATATTTGTAACCTAGTTTGACCTTTCTTAGCAAGGTATCACAGAATGACTTTACAAAATGGAACTTGATATTCCTTTTTTATTTTTGAGGGTATTAGCAGTTAAGAATTGGAAAGACACCTCAGGAACGCTTTGTGACTTATACCTACAGTTGGATTTTGTGCAATCCTATTATTTCCTCAATGTCCTTGACTGCACTCTGGAATTAGGAATAGACATATTCCACCAGACTTCTCTTCCTTTTTCTTTTGTTTCTTTGGTTGCTATCTGCATCCTACTACACAATGGTTTGCCTTGAAATAAGATTTGAGGAACAACCTAGAATTTTGGTTTGGAATGTCAATAGCTGCAATAGACTCCCTGAAAGAAGAGTTTTGTCATTTGCACCTAAAGAATTTGAATACTCAACTACCAGTATCAGATCATCTTCACTTTGGTATTTTCTGGGAAATAAAAATATAAGCAGCACTGTGAACACCTGGAACTGAGATGGAAAAGCCCTCAAGGACTTAATGGACATGATTTTTGTCCCTATCTGCCACCTATTCTACCATTTTTAGTATATTTTTTCATCAGTATAGAGC
The DNA here is from genome assembly GCA_036589455.1 of Ateles fusciceps. Classification (NCBI taxonomy): domain Eukaryota; kingdom Metazoa; phylum Chordata; class Mammalia; order Primates; family Atelidae; genus Ateles; species Ateles fusciceps. The sequence continues at coordinate 2,159,464 of JAZHEH010000564.1, read as the reverse complement.
ATTAAAAAATCATGGTCAGGAATAAATTTTAAGAAGTTGTCTAGAAAAAGTGTGCACTAGGTCTGAGCTTCACTATATTTATCAAATTAACTTCTCAAGTTTGCTAGTTTTACTACCTATAAGAATGTTCCAGTTAGGCAGAAAGTACAGTGATTATGAGTACAGATTCTGTAGCTGGAATTCTTTGGTCCAAATTGGACTCTGTCTCATACTAGTTACACAACTTACTTAATCATTCTGGGCCTCAGTGTTCTTATTTCTAAATGCATGTAATCATATAAGTAACTGCCCTGTAGATACTTATGTTGATTAAATTAATTTGAACTTCTAAGGTGACCGGAAGAGTGGCTGGCATAGACTAGTCCTGTATAAATATTTCTTAAAATGTGTGTCTTTATTATGGACTTTATAATTCTATCATTTTATATTTTTATTTCTTTAGTCTAGACAATCTGGTCAACTCTGTATCCTGGTAACTCCCAGCAACTGTAATCAAGGTCAAGAGGACGCCCTTATCACAAACCCCACGTTTCAGAGGACATGGCTGAAACCGGCATCTCAGACCATTCCCAAAGTCATAAGAACTGTGTAGTAGGAGGATGTGGATTAGAATCCTACATTCTTCTATTCTTATCAGTTTTTACCATCAATACAAATATGTCTAAATGCAATATTTCCTTTAGAAATAAAAATGAATAATTTTGCTATGGAATGAAAAGTTACCAATGGAAAGAGAAGATAGAACGATTCTAGATTAAAACAAGCTAAAAATGTCATCTGCCTTAGAACTCTGGTTGCTTAGGGTGTGTATGAGAATTGAAATTTGTGGCCCTGTTTATTCTGGTTCAAAATGTCATCAAAATGTTATTTTGGTCCCTAATGCTAGGTAAGTGGACTTTCAGTTGAAAAACTTTTCTGCCCACTCTCTAGCCCATACCACGACAAGGCTAACGAGCACCTGAAACCCTCTCAAGTTTCTCTTGTGTAGCCTGAACTTGGCACTGGTGAGGAAAGATTCCTTGAAGTTTCTGGTAGGTCCACTTGAATAATAATGATTTGATGTGAACAAAGGAGGACCTTAATCTATTCTTCCACTTCTGTGAATGAAAAAGATAGCTACGAGCCTCAGCTTACTCTGGACCAAGCTATGTGAGATCTCACTACAAGAAATTCTGGAAGCACTCTAAAAATACTACATCCATTTTCAAACTAGCTTTGATTCTATGTTTCTATTTCCCATAAGACTCAGAGTTGATAACATATTCCTACTGTCTAGCCTATATTTCACAAGTAAAATTACTTGATAGATTTGGAAGAGAAATGTATCACTTTTCATAAAAGATTCTTTAATACGCATTTAAAACCAGCATTTAACAGGACCTTACTTTGCTGCTCTGAAAATTTTGAATTCTTCTAGTCTTTTTTTATATAACTATTCCCTCATTCTTTTAATAATTTGCTCTTTTCCTCTGGGCTCTCATTAAAGTCTTTGTTTCCTGCTTTATGTTTTGGACCCAAAAGATGAAAGAATGCTTTAATTATTACCTTAATTGCATTACTATTCCCAGGAGAGTTACTAGTAATATTATGTATCTCAGGACCTAGATTTACTTGTTGAAGAAGAAACACACTACATTGCTGGCTGTGTTTGCTAATTAATTGAGTCATTTTGCAGAGAACTTAAAACCAAAGGAACATGTTCAAACTTTTAATATTTTGAGGTCATATATGTCTCATTTTTAGTGGTTAAAGTTTACTCTGTTAATCTGTCAATTTCTACAGTTTGATTTTTTTTATTAAGATCTTAATCTTGTATTCTAGAATTATCCAAAAAGTACCTTATAGCAATAGGTGCATGTATCAGAAAAGGTTCTTTGGTTATAGGCATCAGAAAATGACTCTGAAAATGTTAGACAACATATAATTTATTAGAATATCAAAGAAGGTTCATAGAATCAACTGAAAATAGAAAGTCAACTTGGAAATGAGGAGGTACCAAGGCAGAGCTGAAGACTGGGAAGCTGGAGCTATAAAAACTTGTGCCAAAGGAAAGCAAAATGGTAGGTTACAACTTCTGGAATGTGCAAAAATAATACTAATAGCCAACACTGAGCAACTACTAATTGTTTTGCATCTGCTAGTTTTTTAAAATCATCACTATGAGTTTTCTGTTATTATTTATTTATAAGTGAGGAAACTAAGGCAGAATGATTAAGCAACCTGTCCCATGTGGTGAACAGAGTCAAGCTCAGCAAGTTCATTCTTGCATTATGTACAACACCGATGTCACTTGTTGTAACAGAAACTTCAAGAATTTTCAGTTCTTTTGATCTTTTGCTCAAAATTCAAAATGAATGACAGGATCATCAGATTAGCCCAATTTGCATTTGTGGAGAAAGCACTTCTGATTACAATCCAACCAACCTAAGACCAAGGAAGGAGAGCTAATTTCTCATTTTGAAATTAGGGCACTGCTAGAAAGGGGAAATGGATGTCAGAAAGCCAAAAATAAAAAGGCAGGCTATAAAAAGTCTGCCCTTCATCACACTTCACTGAAATGAATATTTGAGATTGTCTTCTTTATTTAAGGACAGAAAGTAAACACACTAATTTATTTTACAGAACTACTTTTAGTTTGATTTCAAAAATACATAATTATCTACATTTTGAGTTATCACACAAAATAAAGATATCTTGACTGAAATCCTTTTCACTTTGTAACCATGAAATTACTTTTGTCTGAAACAAAAGTATCGCTGTTGTAATATAACAGAAGGAAGTGCTGTACTAGATGAAGCAGCAAAGATATTGACAAGTGTTAAGAACAGGATGCTTTCTTTCATCAAGTGGAGTCAAGAGGAATCTTATTTCTCAGAAGGAAGCAGAAGTATTACAAAACGATCATCTTTCTCCTAGGCAATACAACTGCAAAGCATTGTTCAAGGTCGCCATGGGTGCATGCATTTGCAGTGTAATGGAATATGCAATTATTCATAAAATAAATTCATCGGTTATGAAAAAGGAAAACTCCAAATAAATATATGCTTGGTATCTTAAGGTAAGAATATTATTCAAATATGTGGCTTAAGCTGGCATTGTTTAACTAGGCTGAGGTTTCTCGCCTTTTTTGTTTGCTTCTTTAGTGTGATTTGCTAATTTCATGCTCCCAGAATGTCAACAAGGGTAATAAAATAGCAATTTAAGGCCACATTAAAAGCTGAACTAAATGGCACCATTCTACAGAAGACATTAAAACAAAATAGCAGCACGTCCTCCTATCAGAAGGCGTCTTTGTAGCTTTAATGCAGAGCGGAGAAGAAAGAACTTTATTTTTCCTACCCCCTACTTCCTGTTCCAGGGATGATGTTGTTTTGTGGTTCTAGAAGGTCCAGCTTATTCCTGCTAAAATAATTCTGTGAGATTTCAATTATTTCTCTTTTAAAAAAAAAGCTTTTAAAAATCACTTTATTAAGATATGATTCGCATTAAGAATCTGTAGATACTTTATGTGTGTACAACTTGATGTGTTTGGAGATATTTATATACCTGTGAAACTATCAGATCATCATCTCTATCAATGCCATCAATTTATTCATCACCTCCAAAAGTTTTCTCCTACAAACTTATTTTTGGAGTTTGTTGTTGTTGTTTGTGTGTGTGTTTTCTTTTTATTATAACAGAACATAATGAAAACAACTAATATCCATCTATGGTTGCATGGATAAAGAAAAAGTGGTAAATACATATAACAAAATATTATTTCAATCTTTAAAAGGAAGGAAATTCTGTCATTTGCAATAACAGGGATAAATCAAATATATTATATTAAGAGAAATAAACCAGACACAGAAAGACAAATACTGTGTGATATCACTTATATGTGGAGTCAATTCTCTTTTCACTTGAATTATTCACATTCTTCTTAGAATAGGATTGTAAGATTTGACAGGTTAATTGGATACACAAACAGGACAGCCACATAGACTTTATTTTTTTTTTGTTTATTGTCTTGTGATTTTTGTTTGCTTCTTTCATGTGATTTGCAGATTTCATGTCTTAGTTTCACACTCCCTGAGGTTCTCTTAGTTCACATTCTGCCACATTGTCTTTATTCTTAATAGGTGCTCACTAGAAGGAAACTCACCTGGATATTAAAGGCTGGTAAACTTAGTCTCTCTGTACCGGTATCAATAGACTTGGCAACATTTACGTTGTCAGTGTTAAGGGCATTCAATCAGGAACTCTCCTCCCCTCTCCGTCAACCTCTCTATATACGCATGCCCAGTGAATAAGGTAACACTGTGTTTCGATATGCTCCTTCTTCCTAATTGGTTTCATGTGGATTATTCATCAATATTCACATTATGCAGTTTTCCTATGACATTCTGTGTAATTTGTAAGGCTTTCTTTACATCATCCACCTAAAGTAGTGACAAAGTAGAAAAGTCAGTGAAGAATCAAGGAAACTTGGGACTGAAGTTGAGAGAAAGATTAAACACCTACCTAAAAATGACTTCGCATTTGTTAGTATTGGCACTATTTTAAAGCACTTCTTTACTAGTGTCTTATTGTAATCTGATAGCATGCTGTGGTAGGAAAAAGATGCTACTTAACTTCACAGAATATGAAGCTAAGAGAGTAAGAGAGTTGGGGTCAAATGTGAGCTATATTCTACAATCATGACAATACCTATCAATTCAAGCCTTTAGGTGGAATTTTATGCATAGGAAATATACAGAATATTCAGGATGTTTCTTGGGCAAATTGATTTTACTTTTGTACTCTGACTAATGTTAACACCAAATGCTCTGTTTTTGTGAATGTAAGAATTTATTTTTGTGAATTTTTACATGTCTCAGAAAATGTAAAAGCTGTGGAAGTCTTGGTAACATATACAAGGATAACATACATTAAATTTTGGTAAGATTTTAATCTGTATCGATCCGTTATTCTTAGCCACATTTCATTACTATTCCTAACTCTTGGAACTTCATTCTATATTTATTATAGATGTTTGAGATCCATTAATATATAATCTCTATCACGATATTCTCATCATGAATGCTTTTCTAATTAAAATTTTAAAATGTAAGAATAACATTAGGTAATTTTTAGTACTTTGGGTAGAATTTTACCACGTGTTCCAGAAAAAAGTATGTTCCGGAAAACACAATTCAGCATGACAGGAATTAATTTTGAAATCTCAACTGACCTCTCTGAATGTAAGTGAAAGTAACTGGATATCAAAGAGATCCAAACAAATTGTAGTGATCTAAAAAACCTAATATAACATTTTGAAAAATAATCGCAGTAACTACTGGATATTATGTGCTTATTATTAGCTGGCCTTACTTCTTTGCATTCTAAAGTTTTCTTTCTGGAAAGCAAACTGAATCGTTATCATCATTGGCCTTACTGTTGCCCTCATTCTGCCCAGGGAAAGGTCAAGTGACATCTAATTGGTGATTTGCAAAGTCCAATTGTTTGGCCTAGCTCTGCGCTTATTTCTCTTGGGAGCAAGTTTACTTCTCAAAATTGTGTTGCCATCTGCTATGCCTTGTGCCAAATATTATCTGGGCTCTCAGTTGCTAACCACCATTTTGCCCCTGCTCTGCCTGATTAGTGCATAAAATTCGCCTTTACTCAGGAGACCCATTGGCTCTTGCTTAAAGGTCCATTGACATTAAGGATATTTTAGTTTCCTTATCTACTTTTTGCCTTATTTCTTAAAACATTCAGAACCTGGTAGAGAAGAGAGATGCTATTCATTGAGGTTCTTCTTGAAGACCCACGGTTTACAACAGGGAAGCGTATTTTAATCCATGTAATCCATTCCAGGGTTATTTAAAATGTGTTAATTGTCTTTTACAAATGAGAAAGTAAGCTCAAGGATTAAAAAGTTCAAGGCCACATGGTAAATGGTTGAGCTTGAATAGAGTCTGCCTGTCTCTAAGTCTCATACTCTTAAATCTACATTCTGCTTTCTAAAGTCACAGAGATGAAAGATTGTTTTTGCACTCTCATCTCAATGATGAGTAAACAGAGTCAAACAGACAGAAGTTAATTGTGCAAGGTCATGCAGCTAGGTCTTGACTTCATCAGGGCCTGAAATCAGGTTCTGTACTTTGTCCTTTTCTGTAAATGTATGATCAGGAAGTGACTTAGGCTAAACAGACTTTTGCCAGGTGTGGCTAAAATCTTTTATGAGAAATCTGATACCACATTTGCATTTAGCCATAGGACATAGAATCTGTAGAAGAATCATTAAATATTTATTTTCAACTTGGAAAAACCAGAAAGAGAAAAAAATGCCAATAATTGTTTTTAGTAGAGGGCAGGGGCTAGAGATTTTAAAAGAGAACAGTCAAGTTTTTATGATTTCTATTATGAAGGTTGAAATAATTATACAAAATCATGTATCTGCAGAAAAAGAACACAAATTATTTTTGTATTGCTAATTGAATATAAAAATCTATTCCGATGCTGTTATTGTTTCACAAGAAAAGATATTATTTGCTGACTTGACTTGTAAAACCAATTCATATGTACTTTTTTGATTGCTATAATTTAGGCTAATCAGTCTGTTTTTTTCTGTTTTTTTTGTGTGTGTTTGTTTGTTTATTTTGAGACGGAGTTTCCCTCTTGTTACCCAGGCTGGAGTGCAATGGCGCGATCGCGGCTCACCGCAACCTCCTCCTCCTGGATTCAAGCAATTCTCCTGCCTCAGCCTCCTGAGTAGCTGGGACTACAGGCACGCGCCACCATGCCCAGCTAATTTTTTGTATTTTTAGTAGAGACGGGATTTCACCATGTTGACCAGGATGGTCTCTATCTCTTGACTTCATGATCCACCCGCCTCGGCCTCCCAAAGTGCTGGGATTACAGGCATAAGCCACCACACCAGGCCTGATATATTTTAAATACCCTTAATAAAATATGCTTCCATGTATATCAGTTATCTATTACTGCTAACTCTCCAAAAAAAATAGTGGCTTAAAAGAACAAGTCTTTATCATTTCTCATGATCTTGGGAACCAGTTCAGTGGCAATATTGTCTACAATCAGCTGAGTGATCCCCTAAACAGTGTGGCTGATTTTGGCTGTGTTTTCACACACATCTGAGTCTTTGGCTAAGAAAATTTGCCTATGTTCCATATGTTTTTCCATCATCCAACAGGCTAGCTCAGTCTTGTTCTCAGCTTAGCTTAAACGTGTTCTAACAGTGATTGCAGAGAAGCAATAAATAGAAGTAGAAATGTGCAAGAGGTTTTTCAAGCCTCTTGTTAGAGTCGAGTTAGCTAACATCCTATTGGCCAAAGCAAGTCACATGGTTGAGTCAGAGTGATGTGGGGTTACAAAATTACAGGGCAACAGCTGTGGTTACAGAAAGGCCATACTAGGGTTATCCATGCATGCATTGTACCATGCAATATCAGGTATCTGACTTTTATAATTTATTGGAAGATCACAGATATATGACATTAATAAAATTGTATATTCTATTGACTGAACCCTGACGGTATTTCTAAGCAATTTAATGCCTGTTAGGAACATCATTTTGTTCTTATTGCTGCACATATAACTAGCTTGAGCAGGAGCAGGTTGAATGTATTGAGTCATATCAAAGTTGGTAGTTTCGACACTATCTGAAAGGAGAAAGAAGGGAGGAAGCCAATAAAAAGTAATCTTAAACCCAGAGGCATTTGTAGATAAGCATGACTATTTTCTAGTGGCTTTTTCCTTAAACGAATAAAGTGATCAGTTTTAACACTGGGACTATAAATGTCTTTGATGGTGACTTGGATGTCTTTTGAGTTCTAGACTTCCTTCCAACTTTGAATTAATAAAGCAAAATTCTGCTTTTAGCCACATTTTATCAAATGTGCAAAAGTTACAGTTGAGGTGGATTTAACTCACTCATATTTGCTTCTTATTCTCTAGTTATACATTTCCAATCACTTAATAACTAATCAATTATCATTTGAAATAATGGTGTTTCTAGATGTAACATTATTAACATAGAAATTAAATGAGAGAAAGCATGTGGGATTTTGAGTATTAACCACACAACTAATTAAATCATAATGAATCCACTGACTTAGGTTTCACTTTACTATGAGCATTTGTCTTGACATTTTATTTAACCAGAATTCTTAGCTTATGAATTCAGTATATCTGCCTTCATCTACTGTCACTGTTATTGTGGGATATTTATATAGAAAAAATAGATAAGATTGGCAATCAGCAGTAACATAGACTAAATTTATAGACTGAAACCTAATGCATGAAACTATCAACTAATTACATCTGTGTGGTAGAATTTGGGGGGATCAAGTAGGTAAATATTTTTTCTCTTGACTTTATTGTTGCACAGCATGTATGATGCTAATGTTGATAATTTTGAAGGGTATACAAAGTTATGGACAACACAGCCCCTGCTCTTAGAAACTTACTATGTGTGGAGGAAATAATAATCTAATGCATAAAAGCATGAAAAATGGCACACGGTGTCTTAGTTTGTTTCATGCTGCTATAACAGAATATCACAGACTGGGTAATTTATAATAAACATAAATTTATTTTGTGGAGCCTGAATATCTGAGATAGGTATCAGTTAACTCAGAAAGTTTATTTTGCCAACATTGAAACTGGGGGAGGTACTCAACTCCCCCTTCTGAAGAGGTTCTTAGCTTCCCTAACCCCAAAGAATGGGAAAAGGAGCTCTGGAGACATGGTGAGTTTGCTGTTGGAATAAATATTGTGGACCCAAAGAGTTTTGTGGAAAAGCAATTTATTAGACAGATAGAGAAAGAAAGACAGCTCCATGCTGTCATGGGAGGGGACCCAGAGAAGGAATCCTATAGGTAAGGAGCAGCTGGAGTTTTAACCCTTGAGTTATTCCACTCCTCGGAGTGATTGATCTTTGACTCTGATACTGGATTGGCTACTTGGTCCACAGTCCTGAGTTATAGAGCCCTCTCCCCCAAGAGCTTTCGGCAGGTATTTTTGGACAAAGAAGTCTCACCTGGCTTTCTCTACCTAGCCCACATGTGGGAAACCCAAAGAACTTTAAGTTTGAAACCCCTCTCTAGTTCCCGGATGGAGGCGTGGAGCTGGGAAACTCCTGCCTTTGAAACCTCAGTCCTCGCTGACCCAGGAAGAGAAGTCACTCAACATCGAGGACATGTGCCCATGACACAGCCTCGGGAAGTCCAGACAACATGTGCCCCAGGTGGTCAGAGCACCTGGGGCACCTGTTTGGTTTTATACATTTTAGGGAGATATGAAACATCAATCAACATATGTAAGATGAACATTGGTTCAGTACAGAAAGACAGGACAACAAAGCAAAGGCAAGACAACTTGAAGAGGAGAAGGGGCTTCCAGGTCATAGGTAGATAAGAGACAAATGGTTACGTTCTTTTGAGTTTCTGATTAGTCTCCCCCAAGGAGGTGATCAGATATGCATTGATCTCCGTGAGCAGAGGGGTGACTTTGAATAGAATGGGAGGCAGGTTTGCTCTAAGCAGTTCCCAACTTGACTTTTCTCTTTAGTTTAGTGATTTTGGGACCTCAAGATTTATTTTCTTTTCCCAATTGGCTCATGGATCTGGAGGCTGGAGAGTCCAAGATCAAGGGACTGGCATTTTGGACTTTCAAAAAAGAGGTTTTGCTGTGTCATGTGAAAGAACACGTCACATGGCAGAAGGTCAGAGAGAAACAGGGGGAAATCTAATTCTTCAGTAACTATTCGACCATTCATGAGGGTGGATCTCTCATGATCTAAACACCTCTTAATGGTCCCACTTCCTAATACTGTCCCAAGGGCCATTACATTTCAACAAGTTTCAGAGAGGGCAAGCCTTTGATCCGTAGCACATGAAGTGGTTAAAATCGTAACTCTCCATCCACTATCTTCATTAGTCGACATTCACATTGCTGATAAAGACATACCTTAGACTGGGCAGTTTACAAAAGAAAGAGGTTTATTGAACTTACAGTTCCACATAGCTGGAGAGACCTCACAATCATGGCAGAAGGTGAAAGACATATCACACAGGGTGACAGACAAGAGAAGAGAGAGCTCGTGCAGGGAAACTCCCCTTTTTAAAACCATCAGATATCCTGAGACTTATTCACTATCACGAGAAAAGCATAGGAAAGACCTGCCCTCATGATTCAATTACCTCCCATCAGGTTCCTCTCACATGGGAAATTCAAGATGAGATTTGGGTAGGGACACAGCCAAACCATATCACTGTCTATGATGTACTGGATCTTACCAAGCCTGAGCTTTTTTTCATCTGTTAAACTGAGATAGGTTTGTTGGGAGAATTAAATGTAATAATTGCTGTAAAATGCTAAGTACAGTGTCTGTATGTGATACATGCTCAATAAATATTAATCTTTAATAACATTAATGAAAAATACGTAAAATATGTGTAAGTGGTTATAAAAATCCTGAATACTCATTAAAATAGTAGCTTGAATAAGATTTGTTTAATGTATCCAAAAGTGTAGAAATATTTTTAACAAGCAAATAAACTTAATTAAAATGTAATTTTTTAGTTCAGAAATTGCGATTTGTCTGTTTGCAGTTTTCCTGGAAGAACAGAATTGTATATGCTTGTGATTGAGGCTTACATGATCCTGGTTTCTGCTGTATTTCTCATGGAACCAGTAGGAAGAGTAGTGAGTTTCTCTTTTGTGGTAGCTGATTTAAAACTTGTCTACAAAATATAACTCCTCATCTCACTGCTTCCCAAATGTTAGTGTGCAGAACAAAAACAAATAACGTCATCAAATATGCGAATTCAAAATAATGCAGAGATTCTAATTCAGGTTACAGCAATGAGATGAAGACATTTGAATTTCTTATAAGCATAATAGGTTACTCGGATGCAAGTAGTTGGGAGCAACACCTTGAAAGCCACTGAAAAGTCAACTTTGCTCACATATCAGGGCCAAAGCATCCAGGTTGGAGGGAGTATCAGCATTTGAAGACGACAAAGACTGATTTAAAGTGATTCCATGTTAAGTGTTTTTCATCTTTGAAAATGTATGACTGTCTACAGTCGCTTCATTCTGGTTTAAAATGCACTTGATGGTGGAGTTGGTAGTTGCTGTGTGCAGAAAGGAGATATATTTGAATGTTTCTGTGTACAATTGATGGGATTAAAATCAGTTGGAGGCTTTGGAGAATACACTGTAACTCAAACAAACCACTTAGATAGAAGAGCACAAAATTAAATTTTCTGTTTTTCCCATCAACACAAAAGTCTTCACAGATTTAAAAGTGAAAACTATTTGGAAAATATTGATATAAAAATCTACAGAGGTTTTGTACCTACATCATAATTATCAACAATAACAATACATCGATTAATTTAAAAAATTTTTTAATTAAAATGATGTAATTTCTATCACATAGGAGACCCTAAATACTGAACTATGTACTAGACCTTAAAGGTAAAACACTAAGAGAGAATGACTGCCCTAGGGAGTAGATGTATTTCAAGGGCTAAGTGGAAGCATTTCTGTGTTTAAAAAAAATGTATATTTTCATCCAATGAAAGTTCTGTTTTGCCAATAAAATTATAAATTACATGTGTAACAACTTTCTTTAAGTTTTGTAAAATTAAAAAGCCCTCAGACTCTTATGTTCTTTGATATAAAAGTTGCCTTATCATAAGATATTAGTGATCTTGCATAACGTCCTATACACAAACATTTTTAAAAATGCTTAGTCCACTGAATAATAACAAAAAAAGTAAATTAAATGCTCTCCTGGATGACACAATTTAGTTCAAAAATATAATGCATGCACATCAAGATAATTTCGAGGCTCCTGGGAAAGAACAATAGGAATTATAGTAAAAACAAACAAGACTTACATATATATCCACTACGTGTCAAGCCCTGTTCTAGGATGTTTAAAATTACTAACTCTAATTCTCCAATAAGTAGTGCAAAATAGCTGTCTTAGGCTTTATTTTACAGATGGTAACTGAGACTCAGAAATGTCAAATAACTTGCCATAGGGTACACAACTTGAAAATGGCAAAACCAAGATTTAAACTTAAGAATTTCCGCGTTCTTTCACAAAACTTCTCAAGAACATCTATAGCATAAACTTCTTATTCAGTATTGTTGCTTCCACTTGTATACCAGAAACAGCCAAATGTGTGATCTCATTAAAAGGTGTGGCTGATAACCAGGATTTGGAACTACTCATTACATATTACACTCCTTGACAGTAATCCCTTAACTTAGTTCTAACGAGTCCCTTGCAATATCATCACGCCATTAATTAGTTTAGCAACCGCAATAGCATGAAGGATGACTTTCCTGCAGCCCCAGTATAAACTGTCTGATGGTTTTTAGCAGTAATGTCCAGAGAATGAAATTTCTTGATCATCATAGACCTTGTGAGAATCTAACATTATTGTCTTTCTCAGCAAATTCCCTGTTACAGCAATATTAATTTAACAGCCAAGCTTTCTTTCCTCCAGAGAAAAGTTTAAAGTAACATGTGCTTTGCAATTAAATAGGATTTTTATTATTAAGATAATTCAGAATCAGCTAAAAGTGAATTCTGTCAAAGTTCTAGTAAAAATATGCAATAAAGTTAATTTAAAAATAACACTTAAACCAAACCAAGATTGCAGCACCTAATTCCAAGAGTTATAATGTCTTCTTTAGCAATATAACATAAAGTAATATATGTTACTTTATTTAACAAATGAAAGATGAAAAGTTCTCTACATGACTTGCCCACTGCAATAACACTTGCTAAGAAGCATTTTGGAGTAGAGTGTTAAAATATTTAAGTCTTTAATTACAAATCATTTCTCCTAGCGTTATGGGTGGTATAAGTATTAACTAAATAGGGTGCTACAGAGCTGCAAACAGATGGAATCAAATATAGAAGCTACAGAAATAAAACAGCTTACTTTTCCTTGCACTTGTGAAAAACATAATTAAAAATTATTGACTCGAGCAGGTTGCAGGTGAGGGAGAACATACAGAATGAGGCCAGTTCAAAAGTGAGGACAATCTAGTAAGAGCAAATTAGGTATTTTATCCCATTTGTGTCCTTTCTTCTGGCTTGCTATTCTTAACCTTTTTAATCTTCGTTTTATTTTTTTGCTGCATCTTTGACTCCAGTTTGGGACAATTATATTCTATTATTCGTTATTCTAAGGCAAATATGACCATATCGGCAACTCTGTTTCTTCCAAGTAGGTGCTTAGAATATAACAATTTAGTAAACTGTGGTTACTGTTATTTATTTATACTTATTTTAATTTTTATTAAAACGTGGGGGAGCAAGAGAAAAACAGGTATCTTAGTGGTAAAAGGCAAATCATACAAAGTCTTGTGCATTTCACTCATTGCTGATTTATTTTTGTGTTTTTACATCATTCAATACTGTAAAGCAGGAAGCCAGAGGGAGTGCTTAGTAAAGAGAAGCCCAAACTACTGATGGTGAAAAGTTTGCAAGAAAGTAGACTAAAGAAGCATTTAAGAGAAAATACAGCACAAACTGGAGCAAGGTTGTGAAGAGCCAAATGAGACTGTCCTGTCTATGCCAATAGCTTTCCATGATTACATTTAAATCTCCATATGATAATTGTGTAACTACAGTTATGGAAAATAAAAAGATCAACCTTTTGTCACATTCAAACCAAACCACCAATTTCTTTCTTTAAAAATAAATACATAAAAATGTTTTCATAAAATTGTGTCTCTAAAAGGGTTGAGAAATTTAATTCTGCGAAATATTCATGTTGATGCCATATGAGGAAGACCATGCTGTATAATTTTTTTTTGTTTTGAGACAGAATCTCACTCTGTCACTGAGGACGGAGTGCAGTGGTGTGATGTTGGCTGACTGCAACCTCTGCCTCCTGGGTACAAGTGATTCTCCTGCCTCAGCCTCCCGGGAACCTGGGACTACAAGCACACACCACCATGCCTGGCTAATTTTTGTATTTTTAGTAGAGATGGGGTTTCATCACGTTGGCCAGGCTGGTCTCAAACCCCTGACCTCAGGTGATCCTCCCTCTTGGCCACCCAAAGTGCTGGGATTACAGGCATGAGCCATTGTGCCCAGTCTGTGTTGTATAATTTGACTATTTTCTTTAGGTGTGAGAGAGGATTTCAAGGCAATTTCAAGGAAACTGATTTTAAATTTGCCATCTAAATTAGCAGAGTTCTCATTTTGTTCTCTTTCAAGGAAGGACTGGAAAGATACAGGTGTGTGGCAGGGAATGGGGTAGAGAAATAGCTACAAAACATCCTTTAGGCCAAAGGAGCAGCAGAGGGCAGGAGAAAAGGGTCCATTGGAAAATAGACCAGGCCTGCTCACCAGTTTATGCCAATCACTTACGTACCTTCTTGACCTCAGGTAAATGGAGTTGGGAAGGGCAATAGATGATTCAAGGTCTCAATTAGCTACAAAATCACAGGAATTTGTGGCAAGGAGAAAATCCATAACTCCTAGAAAAATCTGTGACTTCTGATGGAATAGAAAGGGGATTCAGTTCAACACCAATATTTCCTTTGATTATACTCAGCCCATTCTATCTGAAAGCTGACTAGATTTCCTTCATAAACACTTTGATTCGATCCCCTGATAACTGGAGTTTCTTGTTCTTCTCCAAACATCCCTTAGAGTAACTTGGTATCCCCTGATTCTCCATCTTTTCTTGCAAAAGAGAATCAGCCATCTCTGTGTATGTGCCTAGATTCATTGGTTACTGCTGCACAGAGTTTACAGGTTCATAGAATGATAAATTGGAATGAAATCAGAATTATATGAATAAAGTTCCTCATTCCATAGGCAAAGGAAAAAAATAAATTTCAGAGACATTAAGAAACCAACCTAGAGCCACATAGCAGTTATGCATAATTATTTATGTGGGAAAAAATTCCACACCACTTAACTTCCAAAACACTCTCTCCTCTGTCTCGCTCTGTAGTTGATTTCTGATCACAGGTTATATCATAGTATTCTTTGTTTGTTAAATATTGTATAGAACATGGAACCTTCTTTCATGTTTTCTCTTTTTAAAATAATTTTTTTCTCTATGTATTGATATCAGATTTGAGAAAAACCATTTATAATGAGTAGTTCAGGAATCTAATTTATAGTCAACCCAAAGTACTTTCTGTTTATCAGTTTCTCTTTTTCCTCTTTGCTCTCAAGCTCATTATTTTACTTTTTATCTTCCCTGAATTACAATTGGCATCCTATTTACCTACATCCCTGTGCAACTGGACTCGTCAGAAGTTGAGTGTAACTGACATTGGGGTTGGCAGTGGAGAGTGTGGTGTTGGCTATCACTTGATTTAAGGTGCAAATTTAGTATTTAGCATTATTTTTATTCTGCAGAGAATTATTTAATCTGCACTTCTGTTTTGGGGATCAAAAGAAAGATGAAACACCATACCAGTGACTTTCTAGTAGGCAAAATGATTTTGAATAACTATGTATTCATAAATGGATGGAATAATAGAGTCCAGTGCTCTTATCTCTTCACCTTGTATTTATTTCTTGCACAATAGCCATTTATCAAGTACAGTACATTTCAGTAAAAGTAGAGATGAAAGCACAGCCCTTCCCCCGAAAATGTTCACATTTAATTTGTGGTAGCTGGAGGGGAAAAAGTCACCAACAATGCCTGCTGCAAAGCTTTATGCCAGATGGCCTCTCAAGGTGCAACATCTGCAAAGGGATGGGCCCAGGTCCAGACTGGAGAAACTGGGGAAGGCTTCCAGAAGAAGGAAGTGTCTGAGCCTCTTAGAGAATGTCAAGAAGGACTGAGCCAAGTGATTCTGTAGGAGGAGGACAGAGGGTAATATACAGCATTTTAAAATCTAGAGCTGAATAGATTGGGTATATTCAGGAAAATATAATAATTTTGAAATGACTGGACTGTAAGAAACTTCCCTAGAAAGGACAGTGAACAGGCAAGCCTAGTTTCTGCAGCTTCCTTTATATAAACTAAAGAGTTAGACCTTCATGTTGAAATATAGGAAATCCTTGAAAGACTTTAATTGAGAGAATGATGTGATAAGATGTACATTATAATAAGAAGCTGCTGGCAGCAATATAAAAAATATATTTGTTAGAGGTTGAGGTTACTGAAGAGATGAGATGGAAAAAATGTCAAATAGATAGAAGCTTCTTAAATCCTCCAAGGAAGAAAAGATGAGGTCCTGAGTAAAGGCCACCTCAGTAAGAATGGAAAAGGAAGATACCCTGAAAACCAATAAGAAGAGAGAATGGACGCTCTAGAGAATAGAGTCCTGAAAATGTGAAATTAATCAAGCTGGGCCACATACTTAATGAGTACTGGGGCAGTGATTGGAACCAGGTGCCTATCTCTCAGTTAAGGAACATTTTGGTGACATCAGCCTGACTCTCTGAGGCTGCGTTTTGACAATGATAACAATTACATTTAAAATAGATTATCTATAGCAAAGGTCTATATTTAAGAGACCCCATTTTCCTCATCATCCAATGCAAGTAAAGGCAGGTGTTTGATTAAAATAGAATAGGATGTTAACAACTCCCTCAATGCCTTAACTTCTTGAAAACAAATCGACATTGGCTGCCCTTGATTTAACTTTAGAGCAGATATCATTTTTCTTCATCAATGAGAAAGATAAGGGCAGATTTCCTGTCTTATCTCCTCTGGATTTTTTTTTTTTAAACAAAAAGCAACACAATACCAATAGATACTGTTGCTATGCATGAGGCATCTCACAATTCAAACCCTTATTCCCAAGCAGGATTTTGGGAAATGGAGAGGAGGAGAAGCCAAGGAGAGGGGTGAGGTAAGCAGCAAATGACCACCTCTCTGCATATTCCTCTTGCCTAGCCAGAAATTAAGTCAATGCCACATCTTCATTGCAAGGATCTAATGGAGGAACGGGTATAAAAAGGCTTTGAGAAGCTGTAAAGGGGAAAATCAAAAGTTAGAAACTATTATTCATTTCTCCAAAGTGAAGATTATTTTTAAAGTATTTTACAATGCTTGGTTTACAGAGGGAAGACATTTCTTTGCCCAAGCTTCAGTTTCCCAAAATAAATGTACGTGCCGTTTGGTATACAGAACACTGTAATCGTAGATTTCAAACTGTTGTCAACTGGCTTACCTCAATTTGCTTGTACACATCTCTTAGATTACTTTTGGCAAATAGTAGTGGGAGAAAGGGTTAGTGACATTCCCCAAACTCCTCTACCAGATTATGGTGAAAGTAAGTCTCCAATTACACATGTAGGCATTTATTACCTGAACATTAGCAGCAAAGTACTACCATTAAAATCATTTATAAGAGCACTTCTAGGAGCTCAAGAAAGTCCCTGCACCTGGAGAGAAATAACACAGTGTTCAATGTGCCAGTTGATATCAGATCTTCACAAAGAGGAAACAAGGACTCACAGCACATATTTTCCACAGAAGGGCAAGTCCTGAATGGACCTTAATCCTCAGATGTACTTACAAAGCAGGGGAGGTGCAAAAGTTCACATGAGTGACCTCATGAAAATAGTGTTGGTAGAATGTCAAAGAAGAAAGTTCTAATTATACTATAAGGATAGGAAGAAGAGATTAGGGTGGAGGAGATGGAGTGCTTGACAAGAAGCCTAGGTTTTGAAGGGTAACTTGAAGTTGAATTCACTTGAAGATTTATCTGTGAATTTCCATTTTGAGGTTTGAGACTAAACAAATTAAGCTGTGAGTTCTTGCTTTAGAATAACACTTCTCAGAGCTGTGGAACCTTAACACAGCCTTTTGGACCTGACCTCATTACACTAATAATTTTTTTTGGGGGGGGAAGTTTACTATATAAATTAATTTAAAGATACATAATATATACTGTAACATAATGATATAGTATTAGTATATATGTTTAAAGATATATACATAAATGTGTGTTTTAAATGTGTATATGGGAAACATAATTGACTGTGACCATGTTATCCATTACCAAATACATCTATATCCTCTTCTTCCTCTGAGCCTGGATATATGTGAATCCCAAACCTTGTGACATTCTCTATAGCCCTTGCTGCCCTTTCTCTTTATCTCTCTCTGTTTTTCTAAATTCTATTTATCTTGTTGGTGTCCACCTAAATATTCCCTACTCAAGGTGCTTTCGCTAATTTCCTACAATAGTTAAATACTGTCATTATATGCTCCTAAGGCACCTTCTATTTTCCTATTGGTAGTATTTATTATACTTGCAATTATTAGTCCAAAGACAAGACTACTAACTCCCTGAAGAAAGAGTCAATGCCAATCTCCTTTAATGCTTTTTAAATTTATGAAATGCCTAATATTATATTGTCCTATGTTTAAAAACATCAACTTCATGTGATTCAAACTCTTACATGTCTTAGCACTTAGCAGAGAGCCTGTCTGAATGCTAAACACAATTATAAGTCTTAAGATATCTTCATCAAGTATACATGTTAATGAGCACAGTCAAATGGGACATCCAAGATATTTTACCAACTCTGGTTTTATACCAACTGCATTTTCCCCCTAGATCTCATTTTTTAATGATACATTAATCTATTTTTGATAAAATGATACATTATATTACACATGAATTGTTTATGTGACACATCTATGTTACAACATAGATTAAAAGAATAAAAGAGAGACGGAAAATTTAATAGCAATGGATGCTAGTATTTATGAACAGTGAATATACCACTCTCCACTTAATTTAGGTGGCTTCATTGAAGTAAAAGCATGCCGTCATGTCCTAATGCACCTTTCCTCCCTATTTCCTGCTTTTAATTGGAAAACTGTACACACACACGTGGTCTGGAGTTGACAGCCTGATTCATCACCTTAAGCTGCCCCTGGTACTGGGAGAATCAGTACTGACCTACAAGTTGTCATGGCCTTAGCAAAAATGGTGTTGTGGAAGGTTAGCTAGAAATACAAAAGATTTCATGACTGTGAGTGGAAATAGTTTAGTTTGGTTGTTATTTAGGACAAGAGTTAGCAAACTGTGGCCCATAGGCCAAATCCAGCCTACTGCCTGCTTTTGTAAAGTTTTATCAGAACACAGCCCCTCTGATTTATTTGCATATTGCCTATCGCTGCTGAAACACTAAAAGAGCAAAGTTGAGGAGTTGTCACAGAGATAGCATTGCTACAAAGCCAAGAGTTTTTACTGCCTATCTCCTTATAGAAAGTTTGCCAACTTGTGATTTAAGATACGTGTTTCCTTACGTATGTCAAATGGTTTAGAAATTGTTCAAAAATTAGCAATATACAATAACATATGCAGATAATAATTAAATCATGCAAATAATTGACATTATTACATTTGCTTACTCCAGCAAAGGTATTGCCTATTCCAGCCTAAGGTAATGGAATGAAACCTTTGAGAGTTAATTTTATTTTAAGCCTAGGCTTAAAGAGGAAAGTATAGTTATTTCACCATGAAATGACTCACATTCAAATGCTCATGAACTGATCCATAATATGCCAACCAATTTCAATCACTGAAATCTCCTTTTTCTTCACATTCATATCTTCCGTGTGGGTTAATATGAAGCTGACAAAACCAAAATTCAGTGTCTGGATTTAAATGCACAATTGAAATATCTATGGATCCTCATTTCTTTAGATGATTGCAAAGGTTGCCCCAATCAGATGGAAATAATGAATCAACAAAACCCCTTTATTCTAGGGGCTACGGGTCTTTACCTGACATCAAGGTATTTCCCCATATATTGCTAAGAGGATGAATGTGAAGATCAAACAAAACCTGAGCCCACTCAGGTCCAGTCCTGAAGATTGGTTGTCTGCAGATGGTTCACGGCCTTAGATAGGACCCTGGATACTCTCAGGTCACATCTGGACTTCTAAACACAGCTTTGAATATAGTAATACAAGGTTTTTGTTTCCCTCAAATAACTTAGAAACTTGTCATTTGCTTTCAACATCTGAATTTTTTTCCCTCCTAAGCTCTAATTAAAGTTGCATTTTTCACACATGTGCCATATCTCTGTTTCCTCCTTGGTTCCATCTTCTCAGTCCATTTGTTTTTTCTACAGCTAAATCAATTTTTTCCTTCTTCAACTGTCCATAGGCAAGCATTTGCCTATTCATTGCTCACAGCTTCTGCTATGTTACTTCTTTGGTGTATCCTTTAATCATTCATATCTGGTTCTTATTTCTAGATACACACATACACACACAAATGCATATATAAAATAGACACACACATATGTCTATATTACCAGTTATATCCACTGATGCAATCTCTGATCCCATCTATCTGGGTTTAATTTTCCTTGAGGATTTCGTTATTCATTATAATGTATTGTATTCTTCTGGTAATACTGGCTTTCTATCTGGCTTAGATAGAGATAAGTATCTGAATGGCATCTTTTTTTTTAAAAGTACATGAGGTTATCAATTAGTACTGATTCTCTACTCATCTAAGTTTCTTTATTTTTCTAGACCAATTTGACCCCATTTCTAAAGCTCCTTATAGATAAACAAAGCTTATTAAATCAGAAAACCAAATTGAAGCAATTCTTTATTCATACCCAGACAAGAGAACTGTTTGTTTTTCTGTTAGGAGTTGTTTCATGTTGGTTTTTTGTTCTGCTTTTTTAAAAAATGCAATATATTGGCTAGTTATCCTTGAAGGTATGCACATTAACACAACATTGGCAAGCTAAGAAAAAGCTGAAAGTAAAAAAAATATTTTAATAACTTGACTTTAATTAAATTTTTAAGCCAGTACTTCATTAAGGCTGCAGGTAATACAAAGACTATGAAAAATCTTACTATTCTCTAGAAACCTGTAATAAAATAGTAAGTGTAGTTAAATGGAGGTTTGCAGATATAAGCACACATTCTTTCATTTAAAAAGTAATATCTGTCTCAGCATATGTGCTAGATACTAAAAATAAAAGGATAAATAAGATAACATTTTTATTCTTAATAAGTTGTCAGTCTTCTGTTAGAGGAAAGAAAAGTGAACCCTCAATACCAATGCAACAGTATAAATATTACAACTGGTATTAATGGAAGTAAATTGATAGTCCAGACAGAAAATTTAAGTTATTAAATTTGTGGATTTTTTTCCTGAAATTTCAATGAACAAACTTATAAATTAGCTATTAATAAAAGAAGCCTTAGAAATATAGGTAAGAAATGCATCAGTGATCTACCCAAGGAAAAGGAAAATATGACCTCTGAGTCAAATTAAAGAACTGTATCAAATAATCCATCTGAGTTTGCACTGGTTGCAGAAAATAGAATAATTACCACCAAAATAATGAAAAGGTCAAAACATGTTATAATAAATGAGGTGAGCCCATTCCTGTTGCCAACATCTCTCACTTTAATTGGCATTTGTTTTTAAAGGAATACTGTGACATTTACACTTCAATTATATATGATAAGAATACTAACCAAGTTTCAAAACAAACAGAACAGCTCAAAAATTAGAATTCTACACTTGGAATAGAGACAAACATAGCAAAAGGTTTACATCTAAAATCAAATCTGGATTATTATATCTACATACTCAAAAGAACTAGATTTACCATGAACTCAAGTAACTGAGTCCTTTAGCCTACATTAATAGGATGGTTTTAATAAACAACTAATAATTTTTTATCAATATATTTAGTTTTATGTCAATATAGACGATGTGGAACTGACGTCTCCTGTCATACATACAGTATTTGGCATTAAAATGATTTTTCCAAAGCAGAACTCATGTTGTTCATTTGTACAACAAATCTTCAATGGTTTTTCACTGTTAAATGAAGTTTTGGCTCCTTCGGACTAACGTTTAACCTGCCACAAATGTTGAACCTAACTTACCAGCTATATTGCTTATTTCTACTTTGCATAAATTTAACAAACTTTAGTTCACAAACTTATTGTCTACCAAACTGAGAGTTGTCTCCTCTTCTCGACTAGAATACAAGTTGGGTCATTTATGTCCAATGTGATGAAAATGACCTGAAAACAATATAGAAACCAATCAAAAGATTTGACTCCCTTTATATTTCATTAGATGCAATGCCAAATACTGCACTGGTGTTTCTAGCTATTTGCTACAAATGTGAATCCTTGAAGATCTAAAGAGAGCTAAACACTTCTTGTTTGATAAAGGGCTCCAATGCATAGAGTTTTAACCTCCATAGTACAGCACTGTTCCAGAAGGGCAGGGTTAGTGAGTATTTTTTTCCTTGTATTGCTTTGATTGGCTGTCAGTAGATATGCAGTGAAATCTCTCTGACATTATTTGAGATGGTGCAGGATTATGTTTTTGCTTGTCTTTGTGGAACCACAGAATATCAAGAAATCATGGAAAACATTTAATAGGGTAATAATGTGAGTTACATAATCTTCTCCCTGATTGTGTTCCCAGTCAATTGCTTGGAAGCAGCATTTAAGTAACTTGTTTAAGAACTGAAGAACCTCACAAGATATTAATTTCATTTACTTTCATTGAAAAGAAAAAACACTTACAAGGCTCTCTTTGGCAAAATGAGGGCTTGGAGGAGAAAGACCAATGTAGCAGATATTCCAATGTCTGAGTTCAGGTTGCTGTAATAGAATATCATAGACATAGATGGAGTGGATTTTTGACAACAGAGATTTATTTCTCGTGGTTCTTGAGGCTGGGAAGATCAAGGTCAAGGTGCTGGTAGGTGATTCAGTGTCTGATGAGAGCCTTCTTCCTGATTCATAGACAGCCATCAATGTCTCGCTGTGTCCTCACATGGAGGAAAAACAGCTAGGGAGTTCTCTGGGGTCTCTATAAGGGCACCAGTCCTATTCACAAGGGTGCTGCCATCATGGCCTAATTATCTCCCCAAAGCCCCACCTTCTAATACCATCACCTTGAGGTTGAGAATTTTTTTTTTTCTTTTTGAGGTGAGTCTCGCTCTTGTTACCCAGACTGGAATGCAATGGCATGATCTTGGCTCTCCGCAACCTCCACCTCTCGGGTTTAAATGATTCTTCTGCCTCAACCTCCCCAAGTAGCTGGGACTACAGGCTCCTGCCACCATGCCCAGCTATTTTTTTTTTTTTTTTTTTTTTTTTAGTAGAGACAGGGTTTCACCATCTTGGCCAGGCTGGTCTCAAACTCTTGACCTTGTGATACACCCGCCTCAGCCTCCCAAAGCGCTGGGATTACAGGCATGAGCCACCGCGCTCAGCCGGTTGAAAAATATTTTAAGGCATGTGAAAAGACATAAACTTTTAATTTCAGTGTTCATAAGTCAAGTTTGTTTACACATTGTTTATGGCTGTTTTCCTATTACTTTTCTTCAAAGTTAATTTATTGCAATAGAGATCAGACACACAAAGACAGTTGCAAAAAAGATGCATGCAGCCTAAAAAGATGTCCTATCTGGCCCTTTACAGAAAAAAATTTACTGATATTTGTCCTGGACCATAAATGGCTATAGATTGAGATACCTTCTTTCATTAGAGTTTACAATTTTTACCATCGAGTTAATTATTTAAATCTAAAAGATATTATAAGCTTGTTGCCATAGTTAATAGTATCTATTTTTACTAATTTTTAATTAGGCATTGCTCTTTTCAAGAATTTCTATTTTTTTAGGGTGATGTGATATCTATCAGCATTTGTTGAACTATTTACTTCAATTTTTGATTCAGTAATATTTTCAAGCTGGATGATTGTACTATGTGAAAATAATAAAAAGAGTTTTTTCTTCCTTGCAATTCTTAACTTCTAATCTCCTTTTCTTTTTCTTAAAGCATTGTTCAAAACCTTCCAATACTATATTAAGTTTTCAGTATTGATAGACATTCTTTTTTTATTGAACTTAAAGGGGTTATATCTAAAGTTAATTCTCAAAATCAGCTCTAAGATTTGGGAATGCAAACGTTGTCAATTTAAAAATATTTTATTTGAATCTCATATTGTTATATTTTTATAAGTAAGTGCTAAAGTGAATGAAATACTTTTTCTTCATATATTACAATGATGATTTTATAATTATATTAAGTGTAAACACCATTGTTAAATTTTCTGATGTTAAAAACTCCCTTTCGTAACTCCTCAGATAAATTCTAGTTAAAAACGACAGTATATTTAAATACATAAACTGGTTTTGCAGAGCTAATAAGGTATTTAGGGTTTCTGTGACTATGTACATACATAAAGTTAGCTTTCGAATTCCTTTCATGTATTTTTCTTATATAGGTTTAAAACCAACAATTTATTAGCCTTATAAAATAAGTATTACAGTTGTTTTATTTTTTCCTACTCGCTAGAAAAAGATATATAAATTGAAATTCATTCTTCTTGGAAATTGTTATAACGCACCAATAAAAGCATATGAGCCTCAGTTTTGGTGTGAATGAAGATCATCCACTACCATTTTACTTTCTAAATAGTAATTATTCAAATACTGTACTTCTTTTTCAATTTTGATAAGTTTTTGAGTGTTTTTATTTTTCATTTTTCTGGATTTTCTCTTTCTCTCTTGAAAACTTAGCCAAATACCTGATAATCAATGTTTTTAGAAACACAGCTGAATTTTGTTCATCTGCTCCATAGTTTTTACGTTTTATTTACTTTTTATAGCTTTATTACTTCCTTCCTCTTTTACTTTAACCATGCTGCTCCTTTTTAACTACTTGATTTATATGCTTAAGCCATTTCTTTCTCTTTTTTTTTCTTTTATTTATGGTTTGTTTGTTTGTTTGCAGGACAGTGTCTCTTTCTGTCACCCAGGCTGAAGTACAGCAGCTCAATTATGGCTCACTGCAGGTTCAGCCCCCCTGGCTCAATCCATTCTCCTGCTGCAGGTTCCCAAGTAGCTGGGACGCATGTGCTGAAATGCCTGGCTAATTTTCGCATTATTGTTTTTTGTTCTTTGTAGAGATGAGATTTTGGCATATACACACCTACACCTACACACACACACACACACACACACACACACACACACACACGGACGGAAGGCAGAGGGCTCCACCCTCAGGAAGCCTGGACCCACCGCCTTAAATGAAAACCCACATTCCTGTTTTCGCACCGAATGTTGCCTTTTCCAAGACCACTGTGGCCTGCTCCGCCCCCTATCCTGTGCCTATAAGAACCCCATACCCCCGGGTTCCACAAGCAGAAGAGCAGAACAGCATGGCAAAGGAGAGAAGAGAAGCATCTGTGCATCCAGAGGAGTTCAGCTGGGGATGGTTCGGCCGTCGCTGGGGAAGATTACCTTCCCCAGGAGTGGTAAAGGGGTTACTCTATCCCTTTTCTGCTCCCCTTCCATTGAGAGCCTCTTTCATTGCTTAATAAAAATCTGCATTCACCATTCTTCAAGTCCGTGTGACCTGATTCTTCCTGGACACCATACAAGAACCTGGGTACCAAGAGGGCAGGATGTAAAAGACTGTCACCCTGACTCTCTACTGAGCTGGTTAACACATCCTTGCACGGACAGCTAGGCTAAAAGATCATTGTAACACACTTGGCACTGCCACCGGACCGGTACAGGACCTGCTCCTACTGGAAAGAAGTGGCTGGCGGTTCCAGCTCACTTTTTTCTTGAGTTTTGTTTGTTTTTGCTTTTCTATAAGCTAGGCTAAAAGAGCATTGTCACTCCAGGCTGGGTGACAGAGTGAGACTCTGTTTCAAAAAAAAAAAAAATTTTCAACCATTTGAAAATATTTCTCAAATTATTAGACTGTGAGCCATATAAACATAGGCAGCAGGCCAGATTTGGCCCATGGACTGAAATCTAAGGACCCTTACTAAAAGTGAGACAATGTACTCTTACCCTAAAGGTAATAATTATCCCCAAGTCAATGTATAAATTAATTGAAAAATCAATGAATATTCTCTTTGGATACGTTTTCAGAACTCCTCGATAAATTTACTTACATATTTATGAGGATAAATCAAGGTCCATGAATAATTAATAAGTTCATCTTTTAAAAAAGAGAGAATTAAAAGAGGAAGTTGCCTTTCTTTTCCCTGTCTCGTACACATGACAAAGGCTAAGGGATAAAAACAAGATGGAGTTGGTAGAAGAACAGATATTTGAACCAATGGAACATAGATTAATACATGAAAGTAGGGGCACCAGAAATAAATCAGGAAATGATGAAAGCATTGGTTTACTATATGGAAAAATACTGGATTATGTATAATGGTGAACTCAAGGGGTTTAAATATATATACAATTTTAATGCTATTATGAGAATATCTTTCTGTTTCAGGGATAAGGAATGATTTTAATCAACTTTCAAAAGCACAGGTCATAAAGAAATAAACTGATAATTTTGACAAATCAAAATAAGAACTCCTATCAATCAAATAATGCGATGAAAAATTAATAGACAAAATTTATATTAAAAAATTATTTGGAATGTCTAAAGTTTACGAAGCTTCAAAGATATAAGGAACTTATGAACTCAACAAGAGAAAGACATTAATAGTGGAAAATGTGCTGAGAGTATGGAAAGGATATTAGCAGACAAGAAACCCTCTCCCAATGAGTTAACAAGAGAATGACCAGATGTTTAAAATCAGCAGGGTGCAGTGGCTGGAGCTTATACTCCCAGCTACTCAAGAGGCTGAGGTGGGAGGGTCACCTGAGCCCAGGATTTC
Source organism: Ateles fusciceps (assembly GCA_036589455.1). Taxonomy (NCBI): domain Eukaryota; kingdom Metazoa; phylum Chordata; class Mammalia; order Primates; family Atelidae; genus Ateles; species Ateles fusciceps. The sequence continues at coordinate 2,132,806 of JAZHEH010000564.1, read as the reverse complement.
CAGGCAGCAGTGAGCTGTAATAGTGCACTCCAGACTGGCAACAGAGTGAGGCTCTGTTCCTAAAAATTAAAATTAAACCAAAAATCATTAGCAATCAGAAAAATGGAAATGAAAACGTCAATAAGTGTGATTTTATACCTAGCAAAGAGATAAAAAGCTTCACCCATGTGTGATAGGATGTGAACTAAAGGAGTTATTCCTGTGAACAATCTGTCAGTATATTGTTACATTAGTGTGCATATATCCTACTAACTGGCTATTCTGTTCCTTGGCATATACCCTAAGGAAATTATTACCTAGTCCTTAAGAAGACATTAATGAGGGTGCCCATTGTTGCACTTTATGTGCTGGTGGAGAGTTGGAGGCAATCGGGATTCCCGTGACTATGAGTGGCTTCTTAAAAGGTGGATGCACACCATTGATTATGTCTCAGCAATTAAAGGTAGTTGAGTAATTTAATACATAGAAACATGAATAGATCTTTAAAAACATGTACTTAGGGGGAAAGAGAAGATAGACTAATACAATCAATGAGTTAATAACATTTCTGTAAATTAAAAATATACACATATACATGCACTGAAAGAAATTCATCTTGTAATAAAATACTAGAATTATCAAAATCCACTTTAAACTTGTTAAAGTGGTTTTCTATATATGAAGGCAGAGAAATTAGGGATTTTGATAAAAGAGAATAAATAAATAAACATGTAAATAAATAAATGATGATGCCATATATGGAACAAAATTATTAAAATGTCTTGAACTAAGGATAGTATTAACTCACAGCCCTGTTTGTGCAATTAATAAGCAATGAAAAGAAGAATAAAAGAAGAGTAAGAGAGAAGGAGAGAGGAAAGAGAGAGAGGAAAGGAGGGAGGGAACAAACCAAGTGTGATGTTATACAGTAACAATAACCAATTAATAAATTTAATGGGAAAGTCCCATTGAAATTCACAACAAAATCAGAAATAAATCTAAGGATGAGCAAAACATAAACACAATTGTTGCTAATTCTCTTACTACCACACTGATTACATACATCTGAATTCTTAAAAAGAAAAAAGTACAAGGAGAGAAAACGTGGGATTAAACACAATAAATGTTTTACAATAAATATTTTAACTAAGCATTAAAAAATAAAAGTTGTAAATTCACACGTACTTGTTAGAAATAATACGGAGATCCTGTGTAGCACTTGCCCAGTTCCCCAATGGAAACATCTGGTGTAACTATAGTACAATATCACAATCAAGATACAAATGATACACTAAAAATTCAAACACTGGTACGTAAAAATACAGAAGAATTTTATCATCATAAGGATCCCTCCTGTTGCCCCTTTTAAAGCTACACCCATCTTTCTTTAATTTTTCATCCCTAAGGGCACCATTCTCCATTTATATAATTTATTTATCTCAAGATGTTATTTATTACGGAATCTTTTGGAATTGGCTTTTTTTTTTCACTTGTATTTTCCTGGAGAAACATTCAATATGTTGCTTATATCAATAGTTCGTTCTTTATTGTTAAGTTATATTCCATAGTATGCTTGACCTTTCACCTACATTATTATGAATGCCCAAAAGAGCGGTTAATGGGTTGTAGGATAGTTGCATATTTGGACTTCCAGAATGGCTGTACCATTTTCCATACCCGTCAGCACTCTGTGAGAGATCCAGTTTCTCAACATCCTCGCCAGCATTTATTATTGTCCCTACTTTTTAAAAGCCATTCTGACAAATGGGTAGTAATATGTCATGTGGTTTTAATTTGCATTTCTCTGACTGTTAGTCACCTTGAACACTTTTTATGTGTTTACTTGCTATGTGTATATTGTTTTTGGTGACACATCTGTTTACATATTTTGCCAATTTTCTAATTGGTTTGTTTTTTACTTGTCAAGTTTTAAAAGGCTTTTATATATACCAGATATTAGACTTTTGGCAGTGATGTATTTTGTAAGTATTTTCTCAGTTTGAGGTTTGGTTTTCCATCCTCAGATCTTACAACAGGATTTTTCACCAATCAAAAGTTTTTAACTTTAATCTGGTAAACTTTATTAATTTGTAAGTTATTTTTGCTTTGGTGTCAAGTTTAAGAACTCTGCCGAACTCACCAAAATTTTCTCACGTGTTTTCTAGATAAAAGTTCTGTATTAGCTTTTACACTGCTGATAAAGACGTATCAGAAACTGAGCAATTTACAAAAAAAAAAAAAAAAAGAGGTTTAATGGGCCTACAGTTGTATGTGGCTGGAAGGGCCTCACAATCATGGTGGAAAATGAAAGGCATGTCTCACATGGAAGCAGAAAGAGACAAGATCTTGTGCAAGGAAACACCTATTTTCAAAACCATCAGATCTCATGAGACTTATTCACTGTCATGAGAGAAGCATGAGAAAGACCCGCCCCTGTGATTCTATTACCTTCCACCAGGTTCCTCCTATGACATGTAGGAATTGTGGGAGTTACCATTCTAAATGAGATTTGGGTGGGGACATAGCCAAGGGACAAAGCCAAACCATAGCAAGTTCTATAGTTTTATATTTTATAGTTAAGCTTCTGAGACATTTTGAGATCATTTTTATATAGATTTTGTATAGGTTTAAGCCAGAGTTCTCTCTTCTCTTTCTCTTTTACTATCTCTCTCTCTTTTTATTTTTTTTTTTTTTGGCCAGTGGATGTCTAATTGCTCCAGTACCATTTGTTGAAAGGTTGTCCTTCTCCCATGGATTCCTTTTATATCATTGTCCAAAAAAAACAACAACAAAAAAATGTTCTGCATATTTATTTGGGTCTCTTTTGTGTTCTCTATTCTGTTCCACTGGGTTATGTTTCTTCTCTTCCACCAATACTGCAGTATTTTTGGTACCATGGTCCCCCAAATCAGATAGTGATTCTTGTTATTTTGTTCTTTTTCAAGATAATTTTAGGTGTTTGAAAGTATGTACCTTTCCATACAAATTTAAAATAAATTTGTCTGTCTTCAAAAGCTTTGCCAGAATTATATAGAAATTATATTAAAACTATAGATGAATATGAGAATAATTAATACCTTTACTGTAATTCTTTCAATCCATGAACATAGAGTGTCTATTTCTGTGACTCTTCTTTGCTTTGGTTCATCTGTATTTTATCATTTTCAGCATCTGGATTCTGCATGTGTTAACTTGATACTTAAGGAATTCATTTTTTTGGAGTGATTGAAAATGACATTGTATTTTTAATTTCAACCTCACCTGTTTGTATATAGAAATGCAATTAATTTTTGTTTGCCTATCTTGCATCTGTGATATTGCTGAACTTATTATTAATTTTAGAAACTTTTTTTGCTCTTCTAAATTGTTCTGCCTGAATAATCATGTCAGCTGCACAAGGAAACAGTTTTATTTGCTCCTTTCCACTATGTATAGCTTAATTCATTTGCTTATCTTATTTATCTGAAATCTTCTGTATTGTATTAAATAAGAGTGGTAAGAGCCTACCACATCTTTGCTGTGATAGGCTGAATAATGCTCCCTCTCACCCTCCTGAAGATAACAACATCTAACTCCTGGAACCTATAAATATGTTACCTTACATGGTACAAAGACATTTTCACATGTGATTGATTTAAGGATGTCGAGATGGGGAGGTTATTCTAGATTATTCTGCATGCCTAAGGTAATCACAAATGTCTTTATAACAGAGAAACAGAGAGAGATTTTACCATAGAAAAGGAATGTCAGGGTGATCTAGTGTGAGAAAGACTTAGCTAAGCATTGCTGGCTATGAAGATGTAGGAAAAGTCTGAGTCAAGATACTCCTGTGACCTCTAGAAGTTGGAAGAAGCATGGATTGTTTTATGGAGTCCGCAGAATGAATTAGTGCTGCTAACCCCTTGATTTTAGCCCAGTAAAACTGATGTCACACTTTGGAGGACTAAAACAGGAAGATAATAAATATGTATTCTTCTAAGCCACTAAATTTGTGGCACTTCACTTTAGCAGTGGTAGAAATCTAATGCCCTTATTTCCAATGTTATATCACAAACATTCAGTTATTCATTGTTAAGTATGATGTTATCTATAGGATTTTTGTAGATGCTGTTAATATAGTTGAGAAAGTTGTCACCAATTTGTATTTTTCTGAAAGTTTTTATAATTGATAATGCATTAATCTGTTCTCATGCTTCCAATAAAGACATACCCAAGAGAGGTAACTTATAAAGAAAGAGGTTTAATGTACTCATTAATGGATTGTGGGGGAGGCCTCACAATCATGGTGGAAGACAAAAGGGAATAAAGACACATCTTACATGGCAACAGGAAAGAGGGCATATGCAGGGGAACTGCCCTTTATAAAACTATTGGATCCTATGAGACTTACTTACTCACCATCACAAGAACAGCACGGGAAACACCCACTCCCAGGATTCAATTACCTCCCACTGATAGGACACATAGGAATTATGGGAACTACAATTGAAGATGAGATTTGGATGGAGACACAGCCAAACCATATCTGATGCATATTGTATGTTTTAACATTAAATTTTTTTATCTTTAGTCTGCTAATATGGTAGATTATACTAGTCGATATTGGAATATCGAAACAGCATTGTATACCTGGAACAAATTCCACTTGGTTGTTGTGAATGGTTATTTTTTTTCATTTCTGGATTTAATCACCAATATTTTGATGAGAACTATTATATCTAAGTTCATGAGATATATTTGTCTATACCTTTTTACTTTTTCTATTCTTCCCATTTTTACTTTTTTATTTTGCTTCCTTTTTTGAAATGAGTTAGTAAGAGTTAGTTCCTGCTCTGTTTTATGGAAAAGATTGTGTAAAGTTGGTATTAGTTCTCTCTTTAAGTATTTGATATTTTCCCCTCAGTAAAATGCTCTGGGCCTGAAATTTATTTTCAGAAAATTTTAAATTATAAATTTGATTTATCTATTAATGATAGGAGTATTCAACTTGTCTGTTTCATTTTGTTTGAATATTGCTAGTTTGTGGTTTTTGAGGAATTGATTCATTTCTTCTAAATTATCAAATTTATGAGCATAGAGTTTCTTATTATATTCCCTTATTATCTTGTAAGGGCTTCAGGGTTAGTAGTAATATCCCTTGTTTCATTCCTGGTATTGGTGACTTTTGTCATCTTTTTATCTTTGTCAGCCTTGCTAGGGTTTAATCAATTTTGTTGATCGTCCAGAATGAGTTTTTTGCTACGTTGATTTTTCTCAATTGCTTTTTCTCTATTGCTTTTCTATTCTCTGTTTTATTGAATTCTGTATTTGTCTACTATGTCCTTTCTTCTGCTTGTGTTGGTTATATTTTGCTATTTGAGGTACAAACTCAAATAATTGATTCAAAACATTTCCTTTTTTCTAATATAAGCATTTAGTACTATACATTTCTATCTCAACAGTGCTTGAGCTGCTTCTACTTATTCATCTATATTGCATTTTCTTTTAGTAAAACATATTTTTAAACTTTCTTTAGATTTACTATTGACTTATGGATAATTTAGAAGTATACTGTATAATTTTCAGATTTCTAGAGATAGTTCTTTTTGTCTTTCTAATATGGTTCTCTAGTTTTATTTCATTACAATCATATAAAATAGTAACTATGATTTCAATTTTTAAAAATTGATTGAAGTTTCTTTTATGGCCTATTATGTGAGCTACTGATATGGTTTTCTGTGTCCCCACCCAAATTTTATCTTGTATTGTAGTTCCCATAATCACCACGTGTTGTGAGAGGGACACGGGAGGCAATTCAATGATGGGGGTGGTTATCCTCACGCTGTTCTCCTGATAGTGAGTGAGTTCTCATGAGATCTGATGGTTTTATAAGTGGCATTTCCCCCTTTTGCTTGGCACTTCTTGCAGCCACCATGTGAAGAAGGCCATGTTTACTTCCCTTTCTGCTATAATTGTAAGTTTCCTGAGGCCTCCCAGCCATGCTGGACTGTGAGTGAATTAAACCTCTTTCCTTTATAAATTACCCAGTGTCAGGTATGTCTTCATTAGCAGCATGAGAACAGACTAATACAGCTACGTTGGTGAATTTTCTCATGGGCACTATATATGTATATTATTAGACAGAATTTATCAAAATATATACATTGTTACATAAAATTATTGTATATTATATATTATACATATATTACAATTCATACAAACTATATAAAATAATGATATATTATTTAATCATATATATTTGTTATAGTTTATATATTATATATATTATATAAACTATATTACATAATTTATAAATCTTAAAATTTTTATTTATAATTATTTTACTATACATTTTATATATATTCCACAAAATATAAAATAATACTTTATATAATCTATAAGATAGAAAATACTTATAATAAATAATATATAATCATTTATATATAAAATATGTATGGGGTCACTCATGCTGAGATTCCAAAAAGAATCTAAGTTATTATCTCACCTTTGGAGAAATCAGGAGAGAGTTATGAGAGTCTTATTTCCTAAACTTTCAATTGAGATCTGGATTAAGTTCCCTCCACTTTAATCCTTACAAAGAAAAAGGTAATCTGAAATAACCTGGTGTTAATCAATCAGCTATTTCAGTACTGTTCAGTTACAAAGAAAACAACTTCAGAGGTTACCAATACCCTTTTTGTTCCTTATTTCTACTTTCATCAACTCTTCTCTGTCTATGAAAACAAACTCTTTGCTCAGCTAATTGGAATATTTGTTCTCTTTTATGGAATGAAATGCTGCCTGATTCTAGAATAACAAATAAAGCCAATTTATATCTTTACATTTTTTTGCTGTAATTTTGTCCTTTGGTATGTGTATACACATAACTACAGACACACACACACACACACATATGAATGAGGGAAAGAGTTGAGTGGAGTAATATATGTATATATACACACATATACACACATACAGACAGTCTTGACCTGTTTCAACTTATAATTTTTTTTACTTTACAATGGTTGGAAAACAATATGTATCCAGTATGCTCTTCAACTTATGATGGGGTTATGTCCTGAAAAGCCCATCATAGATTGAAGATATTGGAACATGACCCCATCATGGTAACTCAAGCATCTGTATTGTTGAGTGGACTATTCTATATATGCAAATGAGAATCTGTTGCTTGATTGTGTTTTTCAGTTCTAGTTTCTGCTGATTTTATGTCTAGTAGTTCTATTGATTGTTGAGAGTAGAGCAATATACTTTTTACCAAATAACATTATTTTTAAAAATGAACATTGTAATCACTTTATTCTCTAGCCATACACAGCAGCGGATGGCAGATAATAAGAAGACAATCCTTAGCCTGCTGCCTCAGGTTCATTTTGCACCCTGGAATGTAGTGCTAAGCTGTACTTCATAATCACTTGGAATACTTAATATTCAGCACCAACCAACCAGATCTTTAGGCTCCACTTCAAATCTACTGAATTGGAGTCACCTGAGATGAAGTATGTGAATTTTCATTTGAGCAGTCTTTACATGTTTCCTGTGATCAATTTAGTAAAAAGGAAATACAATACATTTAGTTTCGTAAAGATAAAAACATAATAACCTCTAAAACCTTGCTTCTGAAGGTATATTCTGCAGACTCATCATCACCTGGGAACTTGTTTGAAATGCAGATTCTCAGGTTAATCCTAGTATTACTGAAAGAGATTTCTTAAATTAACAGATTTTCAGTGGGATTCTTGTGGTTGTCAACATTTTAGAGACACTGAAGCTTACTATCAGAAGATATTGAAAATCTGTCTTGGCCGGGTGCGGTGGCTCACGCCTGTAATCCCAACACTTTAGGAGGCTGAGGTGGGCAGATCATGAGGTCAAGAGATCGAAACCATCCTGGCCAATACGGTGAAACCCCGTCTCTACCAAATATACAAAAATTAGCTGGCCATGGTGGTGTGTGCCTGTAGTCCCAGCTACTTGGGAGCTGAGGCAGGAGAATCGCTTGAACCCGGGAGGCAGAGGTTGCAGTGCACCAAGATCACACCATTGCACTCAAGCCTGGTGACAGAAGGAGACTCTCAAAAAAAAAAAAAAAGAAGAAAGAAAAGAAAGAATAGGAAGGAAGGAAGAAAAGAAGGAAGGAAGGAAGGAAGAAAGGGAGGAGGGAAGGAAGGAAAGAAGGAAATATGTCCTGCAGACTTTAATTTAGGACCTGGGAGTCCATGTGTCTACCAGGATGCCAGACTCTTCAATCCAGCTGTATTTGTCTAGTGCTTCCTATTAAGTTCTGCCTATGTCTCCTGAATACCCTCTTAGTTCCATGCTGGAGGAGAAACCTGCCTTTTTGCTAGAACCTGAACTATAGTCTAGAACCTTAGAGATCTCTCCTCTCTCGAGTTTTCAATCAACCTGTTATCTGTTGCAAAGCAGAGGGATTTTATGGAAGATGAATGTTACTAAATTCAAAGGAAGCCCCTGCCCTACATATTTTACTACCCTGTTATAACACACCCTTTATATACTGAAGCTAAACTCATCCATGCGTCGTTGGCCACTACGCTGTAGGTGTTTTTTGTTGGTTTTATTTGTTTTGTTTTATATCTTCTGTTTGTTATACTAGTTGATCTTCGTTGAATTCATAGCGTTAGCTTCATCAGTTCCTGCCCTTTAAGGTTCTAAAATATCCTGTGTCCAAATCTTAGGCTCATGACAAGTGAGGCTCTGAAATGATACAGAGAATATAATCAAAGAAAATACCTCTTTCTAGATTTAATAATATGGGTGCTATGTGCTTTCTTCTGGGTTACAAAGAAACACAGGAAGACCTTCTGCCCCCTAGCTAAAGTAATTTCCTTTTTTTATTCTGCCTTATTGTACTGAATAATATTAAGTTTCATGTGGCAAATGCTATTATTATCAATAGGAAAGTATTAATGACAACAAGAAATAGTGAACACTTGGAAACCACTATAGTTTGTTGCCTAATGGTTCAAAATGTTATCTCCGGCCAGATGAAAAACTTCATTGACTTTTCATTTCCCAGGAAATTTGGTAGAACTGAAATAATTTCATGATTTTAAAAGAGAGAAAAAAGGAAATGGAGGGCAAGTCAAAGGAGCGTGTGCATTATTTAAAGACTCTTTCTTTCTGGAATAGAAATAATGTCACTGATGTTGTTGCTAGGGTTATGCTTCAGAATTTCCAGCAGTGACTAGTTAGGAAGCCCAGGTATTGGAGCAAATTGGGAAACAAATCCCAATTCAAACAAAGTGATTGGGAAGGGTTACTTATAACCTGGAGATATTATCCACAGCATAGAGATAAGACCATGGTCTCATTCAAAAAGACTTATCCAATCAGCTCAGTAACGTTTATTTGTTTCGTTTTGTATACTTTTATTTAAATAGACTGTCTGCTACCATTCAGAAATACTCATATTTTCCAATTCTCAGGCCAGCCTCTGGTGCTGCTCACAAAACTAATACATTTTTTAACACAGCATCTATGTATATTATATCCCCATAATCTACGCACAGCTTATGTCTCAAGCATGACACATGACACACATGACTATATCTTTAATTATCTTGTTCCCATTTCCTGGACTATCTTTCCTTACACATTTTCATTCATTATTTCTCAAAGTGAGAGAACACATTGATGAATTAAAGATGTTTCCCCTAGTTCTTCTGGCGGTTTTGGGAGAAATGGGTATTGAGGAGATGGGCATCCCATAAATCTATATGGGAGAAGGAACAATTTGTTTATACCTGGGTTAGTCAATTTGAGCTTCCATAACAAAATAATGTAACAGAAATTTGTTTTCTCACAGTTCTGGAGGCTAGAAATTCAAGATCAAGGTGTCAGAAACATCCAGTGATGCCTCTCTCCTGGGCTTCCTCTCACTCTGTCCTTACATGGTCTTTCTTCTGTATGCATGCATGTCTGGTGTCTCTTCCTCTTCTTATAAGGACACCAGTCCTATTGAATGAAGGCTTCACCCATACAGCCTCATTTAACTTCAGTTATTTCCTTAAAGGCTCTATCTCTAGATACAGTCACACTGAGGGTTAGGGCTTCAATCAGTGAATTTTGAGGAGACACAAGTCAGTCCATAACATGATTTAATACATCAGAGTACAATTATATTGTATTTTCTAAATGATTTTGGAAGTATATTTTCTAAATGAAATATGGATGTATTCTCAAGCACTTTTCTTCTTATTGCCCTCATTGCCCAGGCACCTGTTAATATTATGTTCAGAATTAGTCCCTATTTGCTCCCATTTTCAGTATTATCACAATTCTTCCCAAACATGCATAAACACAACAAGCAGGTTCAAGCTCATTAATTGGATAAACATCTGCAGTGTATATCTTCCTGTCCTGTTTTTTTCCTTCATATATTTTGGGGCTGATGTCTTCGTGCTCAGTGAGTGGATGGACATTTTCCTTGGTTCTTGAAATAGGCCAGTATTAGGCTTCTGAACTGACCACTTCCCTGGATGCCAAATGAACCACAAAGAGCTAGTCTCATCTCTGATTTGGAGTAACAATTGAGAAGCCTATTTGACACATATTTTCTAGGCTCTGTCTAATGTTTTCAGGCCCTGGAATCCTGAAATAACAGCAAATGTCTCTTATTTCATCACATGGAGGCACCAGTCCCCTCTGCCAGTACACAGAGCCACTGAAACTTTCCTCTCAAACTTTCTTATCTTAATTTGCTCTGCATCATTCATGCCCATTTTCATCGGTAATCTACTCTACTTCTATGGTGCATACTTTTTTTGTTTTGTTTTGTTTTGTTTCTGAGACAAGGTCTCACTTTATAGCACAGGTGTGAGTGCAGTGGTGCAATCTTGGCTAACTGCAGCCACGAATTCCCAGGCTCAATTGATCCTCCCACCCCCAGCCTCCAGAGTAGCTGGGACTATAGGCACATGCCAGCATGTCCAGCTAATTTTTCATATTTTTAGTAGAGACAAGGTTTCATCATGTTGCCTAGGCTGGTCTTGAACTCTTGGGCTCAAGTGCTCCACCTGCCTCAGCCTCCCAAAGTGCTGGAATTACAGGTATGAGCCACCGCACCCAGTTACATACTTATATTTTTCACACTCATTCTTCTTAATCTAAAAACAAAAAGTAATTGTACTGATATAGATATCACACCATAATGAAAAGGGGACATTTAGTGTTTTCTGTAATGATACACTTGGTCTGAAATTTTAGAGAATGAGGGAAACTGACCCTTTATTACCCCAGCAATTCCAAAATTCTGAATTTTATAAAGAAGAAACTAAAGCCCTGCAGTGTGAACATAAAAAACACACTAATCCATGTATCCTGATGCCAGATGCGTCTGTATGCATGAGGTCCGTTCCACCACCTGCTGGATGTTCATTCCTTCTCTCTCAACAAATATAGGCACTATAGTAGGCGTTGGGGTAGTTAATGGTGAACAGAGAAACTTACTTTGTTACTTCCCTCATCACTCTCACAGTCTGACTGGATAGACTGATAATAAGCCAAATGTCACATAAATAAATGCAAAATTTCAGCTATGGGCAGTGCTCTGAAGTATATATACAACATGTAAGAAGCTACATTCAGAGAATTTGACATACTGGGTAAAACGGAGAGAGCTTCTCTGGAAAACTAAAATGTAAAAGATAACACTGATTTAATTAGGTGAACAAGGACCAAGAGAATATTGATACCAGAGGAAATAACCCATACAAAGATCCTATGCTGAAAGACTGGAAAGAAAAAAGAATGAGAGGAGGAGGCAAATGTGGCTGGAGACACAGTTGGGTATCACACAGCAAATGCCTTTGGGTCAAGTGAAGAAATTTTGCTTTATGCTAAATGCAACAGGAATCAGTAAAGGACCCATCTCACTATCACTGCAACTTCAGTCCTAAGCCAGCTCCGGCTTCTCTCACCTGATTATTTCACTTTCCTCCTCACTGTTCTTTCCTCCTTGCACCTCCCAAGATCTATTCTCAGCAACAGTCTGCATGATTAATTTAAACCCAGGTCAGATCATGTTACCTGTCTGCTCACATCCAATTCCAACATCCTGTCTTTCCCAGAATAGCATCCAAAGTCCATCTGCTGGCCTTAAGGCTCTCCATGATCATATTCATTGCTACCTCTCTAACCACACCTCCTAAGTCTCTTTTCCTTCACATGCTCTCTCTGGAGAGCTGCAAAGTCTTATTACTGTTCCAGAACACTTTAAGCATACTCTTGCCCCCAGGGTGTTGGTGTTTCCTGTCCTCTAGACTGGCCTTCTCCCAAGGTAGGCACTTGACCCACTCTCCCCAAGTGCACAGATCTCTCTCAGACATGCACTCACCAGGAGGCCTTCCCTGACTGCCTGTATAGAACAGCTACCATCCTGCTTCCATCCCTTCCCAGTATCATCCTCAGCTTTATTTTTCTTCATAATACTGTCTGCTACCTATCGGGTCTTTTTGTCTCTCTGTTTTGGTCAGCCTACTCCCAGAAAAAACAGAAGCTCTTAGAGAGCAACAGCTTGTTTTCTTTTCTGCTTTATGCCTAGTGGGTTGAAAAGTACCGGGTACACAGTGATCCATAAATATTTGTTGAATTCATAAATAAATGAAAAATTGTGGGACATTCATTACCACAATCATTTTGCTCATTAGATATTTTTCGTTTTTTGTTCTGAGTCAGAATGTTCACTCGTATGCAGCCAATACACAGATATGCCCTGTTTTAAATCAAGATCTAACTCCAGCTCTGTTTATTCTCTAGGATTCCCTTTTAATACACAGCAATCTTTATTTTTAAGATTCCTATATATTAATAATCTAACCCAGTAACTTATCTATAATAGTCCAGTGTCTTTTCTTGGGTAATTCTCATCTGCTGAACACTATCGTTCATAACTTGAAAACATGTACTCAACATTTTTTCTTTTTCTTTTATGTAGATCTGCCAATGCAATGCTATGTTGTAAGAGGTAAAATACACACTTAGTGCTTTCTCATAATAACTACTACTTATCATTCTTAAGCAGAACAAAAGCAGTGTATGTTCATTTAAAAAGTAGTAACCTGGCTGGGTGCAGTGGCTCACACCTGTAATCCCAGCGTTTTGGGAGGCCAAGGTGGGCAGATCACAAGGTCAGGAGTTCGAAACCATCCTGAACAACATGGTGAGACTCCTGTCTCTACTAACAATACAAAAATTAGCTGAGTGTAATGGCATATACCTGTAATCCCAGCTACTTGAGAGGCTGAGGCAGGAGAACGGCTTGAACTTGGGAGGGAGAGGTTGCAGTGAGCCGAGATGGTGCCATTGCACTCCAGCCTAGCGACAGAGCCAGAATCCATTTCAAAAAAAGAAAAAATGTAGTAACTAATTTTAGCTGAGACGGAACTCTTGTATGATGGAGTGGTTATAGACATGGAAAGGTAAGTTGGATGTTTTAACATTATGTTGGAAAATTTAGAATTTTTCTAAAGCAATGAGGAGTCATTGAGTATTGCAGATCAATGAAAGGGCTTTAGAAAGATAACACACAATACTATTGAGGCAGATTGGTTAGAATACAAAGAGAAGTTGCTTGGTTCAAAGGCCATCAAAGTAGGCCATGCTGAATGAGGGAACAGGCAGTAGGAAAAGAAATTTTTAAAACATCATATTTTTGATGTTTTTGCTTTAATCCAAGCACTTACTGACTGGGACTGATGCTGTACTGTGTTCTCCATTAGAGTTTAAAAAAACGAGCTGTAAGTTTCGTGGACATACCATTAAAATCACTTCATTATCTACATTTTTCCTTTCAGGCTAAGAATTTCAGCTCCTATTAACAATGTCATGATGCATATTCATTAAGCCTAACAAAAGTCTTACATTTACATTTGCATAACATTTTGCAATTTAAAAATAGCCCTTGTATGTGTTAATTATGTTATTTGATCTCACAAGAATCCTGGCAGGTAAGCTGAGTAGGAAATTCTTTTCAGTTTTCAATAAGAAACTGTAAGTTAGATCTGGTAAGTAATTGGCCCAAGGTTACACAGCCTGTGAATTCAAAATTGAACTCATATATCTAAATTCCAAATAACGTTTTTCCTTAGAATTTCATTCCACCTACATTTTTAAAGTTCATGTGAAAGTAATTTTTTCTCTGTACTAATTCCCTTATTCATAGCCCATGGTTTATTGTCTAATTCCATGACTTCTTTTGTTACAGGTTTTTAGGAAATACCAACAATGCTGTAATTTTTTTTATTTTTGTGATAGAGTTGTGAGGCTATAAATGCCAAAAAAGCCCAAGAACAAAACACAACAAGAAAACAAAAAACACAAACAGATAAGCAAACAAGAAAGCCTTTCTCCTAACAATGCACAGCTTCTCTTTCTGACCTCAAAAACAAAGAAAGACCGTGTTTTAAAACATATACATTTTATAAATAAAAATATATCAGCATTGGTTTATGTTTTTAAAGAAAAAATGTAGACTTTAATTCCACTTTGTGTAAATATTTTAATTTTGTTATTTTGTTTACATAACTTCTCACAATAGGAGAAGCTGAAAATTGAATTTGACAGGAAACTAAAATATCAAATCCTGCTGGAAAACATTAAACTAAAACCCACACCTCTCATTGTTTTTGCTCTGTGAATTCACAGTATTAATTAGTTTAGCAGGAAAGCAAAACAAATTATTAGCATGAATCGACTTGAATTTCAGATATTCTGAAAGTAAGCATCAGTTCAGTTCATTAGAATGAATTTCTTTAAATGGAAGATATCCGTAGCATTCATGTTTTGCATCCTAAATATTATTCTCTAATAAAAGGAACCACAGCTCCTTGGAAAAATGGCCGATTCTAGGGTTAGGGAAGAAAATACACAAGGTAAATCTCAGGAAACTGGTAGTGCCAGAAAGTAAGAAACTGCTCAGAAAGAAAATACACACAACACACACACACACACACACACACACACACACACATATACACACACACACACACAGATGGAACTGGGGGGTGATTATGTTAGTGAAATAAGCTTGCAAAGAAAGACAAACACAGTGTGCTTTCACTTATTTGTTGGATCTAATAATCAAAACAATTGAGCTCATAGAACTAGAGAGCAGAAGGATGGTTACCAGAGGCTGGGAAGTATAGTTGCTATGGGTGGTGAGGAGGAAGGTGGGGATTGTAAATTCGTACAGGAAAAAAAAAAAAAAAACAAAGAATGAAGAAGACCTAGTATTTCATAGCACAATAAAAGGACTGTAGTCAATAATAATTTAATGGTACTGTAACCTGGGGAGGGAGCAGGGGTATCTTGAAGATACTCCCAATTCCCCAATCTGAGGTTCTTGGCCTCTCTTACCCTGAAAAATGGGGAAAGGAGCCCCGGAGGCACGGTGAGTTTGTCATTCGAATAAATATCGTGCACCCAAAGAGTTTTGCAGAGAGCAATTTATCAGGCAGAGAGAGAAAAAGAGAAAAAAGGAGAGACAGCTCCCCATGCTGCCATGGGAAGGGATCCAGAGAAGGAGTCCCCCATAGGTATGGAGCCGCTGAGTTTTAACCCTGGAGTTATTCCCTCCTCATTCATGTTCTCGTCCAATGAGAGGAGTTCTTTCAAACTTCCTCTGGAGTGATTAATCTTTGACCCTGATATCAGATTGTCCACTTGGTTCACAACAGAGCCCTCTCCTCCCAAAGCTTTCAGTGGGCTTTTTGGGACAAAGGAGCCCACCTGGATTTTTCTACCTATCCCACTAGTGTGAAACACAGACAAAGAACTCTACATTCACAGATAAGGACGAGGATGGAAGCATGGCGCTGGGAAACTCCTGCCTTTGAAACCACACCCCTCATGGACCTGGTAAGAAAAGTTTTTTCTTTAACACAGTCCTTCAGTACTTTTAAAAATAACTAAAAGAGTATAATTGGATTGTTTGTAACACAAAGGGTAAATGCTTGAGGAGCTGGATACTCAAATATTTCATATACTCCATAAATATATACATGTACTATGTACCCATAAAATTAAAGAATTAAAAGAGCTTCCAATGAGCAAAATTAGGACAATGTGAGCAACAAGATAAATAGCATGGCTTTTTCATATAACCCAAATATAAAATAAAAATGACATCATACTATTGTAAATGACTACTTTTTTTGATTTTTTAATTATAGCTGTCAACAGGCAACACGGGTTAAAAAGTAGACAGGGATGAATGTAGGCACACTATCCCATGATGCTTAGGGACTACGGAAAGCATTATAATTAAAACTGGAGATAAGAACACTAGGAGCAATTCACACTAGATAGTGAACACCTATATCTCTCTATCAGAGATAAGTCAGAGAACTGAAAAATTCAGCCTGAAGAAGATGCACTAGGCAGCTAACATGAATAGACTATTAAGCATAAATAGTCTTACCTTGGGAGATGGAGCGGAGGAGGGGAAGCTTCCCAGGTTCACACACAAAAAGAAGCACTAAAGGTACTCCGCCACCGCCAAATGCTCAAAAAATCTCATGCCATTCAAAGATGAATACATGGCAAATAGACCTATGCTAGGTCTTTGAAATAATAGTAAACAAAAATAGATAACAAATATTTTCCGTGTATTTCCACCAAAGAATGTCTCTCTGAAGAGCAGACAGCTGAGAATCATTGGAGAAGATATATGCTTGACTTACTGAATAATGATGCAATTGAATGTTATCACAATAAATTCAAGAAATTATAAGGTGGTAGCAAGAAGCTGAAATTAGACAATCTATTTGGGAAGAATTTTTAAAAGAAGAATGAAATGGAGATTAGTATAGAGTAACAGATTTATAAAGTTTATCCATCCACAACAGTAAAAGACATAAGTAAGAGGAAAGAAAGAGGTATCAAAGAAGTAAAGAAAAACTTAGAAGAAAATTCCACTAGAATGTAAATAAAAACAGCAATTAAATATGTAGAAATGTACCAATACATCAATAGGACAATTGGATGAGAAGTACCATTTAAAAATATACTCAAAACACTTATATTTGGAGCTGATGAAAAGCTTTCATGTGAACATTTAATCAATATAAAAAATTAACACAATGTTAACAATGCCAATCTATGAATTAGATAAATTTTGAATTTTAAGGAAAAAGAAAAATAATAATCATTCAGACATTCAATTAGTAAAAACAAAGTGCCTGCAAAAGAATTATGTTCAGAAGACTAAAGGTCATAAATTTATGAAGTGGTATCTACAGAAGTTTGAAGGATAGACGCTAAAAGAAATCCATACACAGCTGTTCAAGTAAAAGGTACAAGAAAATTATGTAAACATTCAGAAAATATACCCTCTAAATATGCTTCTCAAGTCTAGTATTAGAAACTATTCTCCTGCTCACTGAAGTATGCATTTAAAAATCAGGGATAAAAAATTCCTAGGATAAAGGAACTCACAATGATTCTGAAAAGAATTAAATGCAAATTTCACAAAAGATAATTTTTAAGTTAATGAGCTAAAAGATTGTATTTCTAGTTCTAGTGATAAAACAGTATGAGGCTTGAAGCAAATTACTTAATATTTCTTGCCTCTACCCTTTGCATTTGCAAAACATTACCATGTTTCAGTAATATCAAAGTTCTAATTAATATTTTAAAGCCACATGAACATTTTGGCTGTTTTATCTTTCCCATAGTACTCTTCTTGGGAAAGCTCTGTGATCAGACGAGTTACCTATCCGGTAACCCTTACTCAAAATGTCAATGCAAGGCTAGACTTGTTACTCTATTTGATTATAAGTTCTCCAGTACAGAAAAGAGTATTTTCCTTGATCTCATTTCCATTCAAATGGCAGAACACAGAATAAAAGCTATAAAATTTTCTTGATTGTTCACAAATGAGTTTTCCTTTTACAAAGTTGTTTAATATAGCTTTTCTAAGTTGAAAATTATGTGATGCATTCTATTCTTCTATGACTGCCTTTATCCTCACCACTGGTACTTCTCCAGCTGCTACTTTCTGAATACAATAAACAGGAAGTAAAGAAATAGAAAGAAAAGAAAAGAAGAGAAAGAGAGAGGGAGAGAAAAGGAAGGAAGGAGAGAAAGAAAAAGAAGGAAAAAAGAGATGGGAAGGAAGGAAAGAAGGAAGGAAGGAAAGATGGAGGGAGGGAGAGAGGGAGGGAACGAGAAAGAAGGAAGGAAGGAAGGAAGAAAGAAAGAAAAAAGAGAAAGAAGAAATAAAGAAAGAAAGAAAAGAAAGAGAGAAAAGAACCTTTGCTACTTCAATGCCTGTGTTAATCTGATTTTGAAAGACAACTGGTATGGTTTGACTCTATCCCCACCCAAATGTCATCTTGAATTCCCACATGTTGGATGGACCCAGTGGGAGTAGATTAAATTATGGGGGCAAGTCTTTCCTGTGCTGTTTTCATGATAGTGAGTAAGTCTCACGAGATCTGATGGCTTTATAAGGAGGAGTTTCCCTGCACAAGGTCTCTGTTTGCCTGCTGCCATCCATATAGGATGTGACCAGCTCCTTGCTGCCCTCTGTCATGATTGTGAGGCTTTGGCTTCCCCAGCCATGTGGAACTGTAAGTCCAATAAACCCTTTTTCCTGTATAAATTACCTAGTCTCGAGTATGTCTTTATCAGCCATATGAAAACAGGACTAATATAGCATCCTTCAAAATATACTGCTTAATCAATTTAGTTAACATATCTATTCTTGAATGATAAGTGTAGATTAAAGGAAAGGAAACAAGGACAATTATGTAAATTCTACTCGCAGCATTATGGTACAAGCTTCTTTGCTGTCCATAACAGTCACATGAAGTTAGGTTGTTGACAGAGGCTCCATAACTGCAATAATTACTAACTCTTAATGAAAAATCCAGACATTTCAAGATCTTCAGAGAATCAAATAGGGGACTAAGAAAAAAAGGAATATTCTATCTTCCAGAAGGATTTCAGGTAGGTATGAATGACATATAAATAAATAATTCCAATGCATTCAGAGGTGATCATGGAATTGCTAAACTATGTTTTTTTTTCATATTTTTTTATTAATCTCTGGAAGCAGTTCTAATTAGGATCAGTCTGATTATATATATGTATATAAACATATATACATACACATATGCACACATATGTATGTGCATGTGTGGATATATATATATATATATATACACACACATATATATACACACACACATTATGTATGAATGTCAAAGTTCTTTTAACTTATACATATGCTTGAAGAGACTGGAAATTCCTGCTTAACAGTATGAGACTAACTTTTTCTGAAGCATCTCTTGACCTTCTTTTGCTAAGTCATTAATCTTTATTTCAGGATGATTTCTGTTATTGGAGAGATTTTACTACCACTTAAAAATACACTTATGTACCCTATGGTCCTATATTACTTCTGCCTGAATGCCATTACAGGGAAGAAGATGTTACTACTGTAAATAACACTGCCATTTTCTCATTGTGAGATACATAAAGAGATTATAAGATCTGATTGCTAGCGATGTGAGTTCTTGGTGCAGGCTGTGATCCAGAATCAAGTTATTTTGTGTCCTCAAACTGTTATATTTTATTCCTTACTCAGATGTAATTTCAGCACCAAGATTTGGGGGCTTTCTGACTTAGTCAAAACAGTAAGCTGAAAATTTACCTATAAGCTAGGCATGGTGGTGCATACCTGTAATCCCATCTAATTGGGAGGCTGAGGCAGGAGAATTGCTTGAATCTGGGAGGTGGAGGTTGCAGTGAGCCAAGATCACGCCATTGCAGTCCAGCTTGGGAAACAAGAGTGAAACTCCATCTCAAAAAGAAATAATAATAATCTGTAATCAGTTTTGGGGTCTATTCTTAAATGCAGGACACATTATTTACTCAGACACTAACAAGACATTTCAGCTATTTATCCGTATATTCACTGTATGTTGAATAAGCAAGCTCTTCGTGGCTCAGAGTCTGTCCTGTCTCTTTGCCCTGAATTGTTGAAGTTCTGTATTTTGAACACATCCTATTGGAACATTACCAACACTAGCTCACCAGTACGGGTTTATGTGCAGGTGTGTGCAGGTGTGCAAGAATGGTGGGGGGGGGGGGGTATCATGAATTTTCCTCTGACCAGTATAGATACAATTATTATAATTAGTCTATTATCATAATTCTAAGCTATATTATAGTACTTGGGGAATGCAGAATCACGGTTGGCCAATTTTCTTAAACCTTTTTGGGGTAGCTTAGCAAATAACAAATGCAGAATAATAACAGCCTCAATTATCTCCTTTCATTCTTCCCTCTCTTTCACTTCATCCTCTCCATGCGTGTTCATCTTTGCATCCCCATTCCATTTTAAGCTTCAGATGTTTGTATTTTGTTACTTCCTCTGGTACCACCATGCCCAAAAATGCTTTCATCAAGAGGACTTAAATCATTCTAGGCACAGAGTATTGCCTCCCTCTGTTCTCAGTCATGTTCCTCAAAATCGTGACTTATATTTTGCGATTGTCTCCATAGTCTACCTGCTAATTTCTTTACTACCACATCCAAGTAATACTGAGTAATTAATATTTATCAACCATAAGTCATCATGGCAAGAAACTGAAGACATAGAGCTGAATGTCACAAAGTTTTTCATTATTTTCAGTAATCAACCTGCTACATTACTTCTCTCCCCAAACTGTTATTTCAAAAGTTGCCAGGCTTCATCTACCACCTAAGATGATGTTTCCTTAAGGGGCCCTACTCATCTTACCTGGAATATGTAGTATTTTACCAGGCTAACCATCTTTCCCTTCTTAAAGCTTCCTCTTCTCCTATTCTCCAAGGCTATGCTACTCAAAATGGGATTAGTGGGTTGATGGCTGGTCTGCAAACTCATTACTATCAGTACACGATAAGACAGGGAGCTGATGCCAAAATGCTAGTTAACTCTGTTTGATTCAGCTCTTTTTATTTTTATTTTTTCCCTCCCTCCCTTCCCCTCTCCCTCCTTTCCTCCCTTCCTTCATTCCCTCATTCCTTCCTTCCTTTCTCCCTGGCTTTCATAGTAACAATACTTTCTTGATAAAGACATTGGTGTTTTGATTTACTTTTAGCCCTTGTGGCTCTTGCTTTTTGTGGACTGGCACTCTCAGTAGTATTTTTTCTGTTTTAGAACTGATTAATTCCTTCATTATTTCCTTTCTCACCCTACAATGTTAACAATAACTATATATATGTGTATGTTATATATTTAATATATAATATTTTTCATATATATTTCATATATAATATACATATATAAACACATTATGCGTGTGTGCATGTGTGTGTATATATATATATATAGATAGACAGATACACACACAGACACACAAATATAGTTGACGCTTGCACAACATAACATGTGAGATAGGGGCATCAACAGCCTACACAGTTGAAAATCTAAACATAACTTTTAACTTAAAAATGTAAAACTGTAACTGCTAATAACATATTGTTGACTGGAAACCTTACTAATAAATAACAATTGGTGAAAACATTTTGTATGTTATGTGTATTCTATACTGTATTCTTACAGTAAATGAAAAGAAAACATTATTAAGAAAATCATAAGAAAAATAAAATATATTTACTACCCATTAAGTGGAAGTGGATTACCATGAAGATCTTGTTTCTCATCACCTTTACATTGACTAGGCTGAGGAGGAGGAAGAGAAGGGGGTTGGTTTTCTCTCTCAGGGGAGGCAGAAAAAATTATATATACATGGACTCGTGAAGTTTAACCCCGTGTTGTTCAAGATCTACTAGTACTCTTAACAGTTGATAGCTCCTGAGGTTCTAAGACTTGGATGAAGTAAAGAAAACTCTATACTTAATATCTATTTTTTGAAGCAGGATCTCACTCTGTCACCCAGTCTGGATTGTAGTTGCATGATCATGGCTCACTGAAGCCTCCACCTCATGGGCTCGAGGGGGTCCTCCCACCTCAACCACCTAAGTAGCTGGAGCTACAGGCACACACCACCATGCTTAGCTAATTTTGTTTATTTTTGTTGAAATGAGGTCTCACTATGTTGTCCAGGCTGATTTTTAACTCCTGGGATCAAGCGATTCTCCCATCTCAGCCTCCCAAAGTGCTAGGATTGTAGGCATGAACCATTAGGCACCCAGCCTATACCTGATCTCCTTTCTGCTTACAAAAAAAAAAAAATGTAGGCTGGGCATGGTGGCCCACACTTGTAATCCCAGTATTTTGGGAGGCTGAACAGGAGAATCACTTGAACTAAGGCGTTCAAGACCAGCCTGGATTTCATAGTGGGACCCCCATGTCTACAAAAAATAAAATAAAAAATGAGCCAGGCATGGTGGCGTGGACCTGTGGACAATGCTACTTGGGAGGCTGAGGAAGAGGACTACTTGAGCCCAAGACTTTGAGTCTGTAGTTAGCTATTATCATGCCACTGCACTCCAGCCTGGGTGACAGAGCCATACCTTGTGTCAAAAAAAAGAAAGTGTGTGTACATATGGGAGGGGATGGGTTTGTCAGTGTGTATATAAGTCATATGCATAAATAATGCTGACCTGAAAGATTCCAACCTTTTAAGGGCAGAAGAATGGCCATTAGACAGACTTTGTTCTCATAAAATCAGCGTTCTTTTTTCTTTTTACTTTAGGTTCTGGGGTACATGTGCAGATCATACATGATTGTCACATAGGTACATACATGGTAAGGTGGTTTGCTGCCTCCATCCCCCCTGTCACCTATATCTGGCATTTCTCCCCATGTTATCCCTCCCTAATTTCCCCCACCCCCTGCTATCCCTCCCCTGGACTCCCCAACAGACCCCAGTACATGATACTCCCCTCCTTGTGTCCATGTGTTCTCATTGTTTAACACCCACTTTTGAGTGAGAACATGCAGTGTTTGATTTTCTGTTCTTGTGTCAGTTTGCTGAGAATGATGGTTTCCAGATATATCCATGTCCCTACAAAGGACACGAATTCATCGTTTTTTTATGGCTGCATAGTATTCCATGGTATATATGTGCCACATTTTCTTTGTCCTGTCTATCATTGATGGGCATTTGGATTGGTTCCAGGTCTTTGCTATTGTAAACAGTGCCACAATGAACATATGTGTGCATGTCTTTATAATAGAATGATTTATAATCCTTTGGGTATACACAGTAATGGGATTGCTGGGTCAAATGGAATTTCTATTTCTAGATACTTGAGGAATCACCACACTGTCTTCCACAATGGTTGAACTAATTTACACTCGAACCAGCAGTATAAAAGTGTTCCTATTTCTCCACATCCTCTCCAGCATCTGTTGTCCCCAGATTTTTTAATGATCGCCATTCTAACTGGCACGAGGTGGTATCTCAATGTGGTTTTGATTTGCATGTCTTTAATGACCAGTGATGATGAGCATCTTTTCATATGTTTGTTGGCCGCATATATGTCTTCTTTTGAAAGGTGTCTGTTCATATTCTTTCCCCCACTTTTGAATGGGTTTCTTTGCTTTTTTCCTGTAAATCTGTTTTAGTTCTTTGTAGATTCTGGATATTAGCCCTTTGTCAGGTGGGTAAATTGCAAAAATTTTTTCCCATTCTGTTGGTTGCCAATTCACTCTAATGATTGTTTCTTTTGTTGTACAGAAGCTCTGGAGTTTAATTAGATCTAATTTGTCTATTTTGGCTTTTGTTGCCAGTGCTTTTGGTGTTTTAGTCATGAAGTTCTTGCCTGTGCCTATGTCCTGAATAACAAGGGCTGAAGTTGAGGCAGCAATTAATAACCTAACAACAAAAAAAAGTTCAGGTACAGACAGGTTCATGGCAAAATTATACCAGATGTACAAGAGGAGCTGGTACCACTTCTTCTGAAACTATTTCAAACAATACAAAAAGAAGAAATCCTTCCCAAATTATTTTATGAGACCAACATCATCCTGATATCAAAACCCTGCAAAGACTCAAAAAGAAAAAAGAAAACTTCAGACCAATAGCCATGATGAATACAGATGCAAAAATCTTCAATAAAATACTGGCAAAACAATTGCAACAGCACATCAAAAAGCTTATCCATAACGAACAAGTAGGCTTCATCCCAGGGATGCAAAACTGGTTCAACATACACAAGTCTACAAACATAATCCACCACTTAAACAGAACAAAAGACAAAAGCCACATGATTATCTCAATAGATGCAGAGAAGGCTTTTGACAAAATTCAACAGCACTTTATGCTAAATCTCTCAATAAACTAGATATTGATGGAATGTATCTCAAAATAATAAAAGCTATTTATGACAAACCCACAGGTAATATCATACTGATTGGGCAAAAACTGGAAGCATTCCCTTTGAAATCTAGCTCTAGACAAGGATGCCCTCCCCTCACCACTCCTATTCTGTATAGTATTGGAAGTTCTAGCCAGAGCAATGAGGCAAGAAAAAGAAATAAAGGGTATTCAATTAGTAAAGGAGGAAATCAAATTGTCTCTATTTGCAGATGACATGATCGCATATTTAGAAGACTCCATCATCTCAGCCCCAAATCTCCTTACATTGATAAGTAACTTCAGCAAAGTCTCAGGATACAAAATCAATGTGCAGATATCACAAACATTCCTATACAGCAATAACAGACTAACAGCTAAATTATGAGCGAACTCCCATTCACAATTATACAAAGAGAATAAAATACCTAGGAATACAACTAACAAAGGATGTAAAGGACCTCTTCAAGGAGAACTACAAACCACTTCTCAAGGTAATAAGAGAGGACATAAATGGATGGAAAAACATTCCATACTCACAGTTAGGAAGAATCAATATTGTGAAAATGGCCATACTACCCAAAGTAATTTATAGATTCAATGCTATCTCCACCAAGCTAACAATAACCTTCTTCACAGAACTAAAAAAAACACCTTAAACTTTGTATGGAACCAAAAGAGAGCCCACATAGCAAAGACAACCCTAAGAAAAAAAAAAAAACAAAACAAAGCTGGAGGCATCACGCTACCTGACTTCAAACTATACTACAAGGCTGCAGTAATCAGAAGAACATGGTACCAGTACAAAACAGAGTGTACAAAAACAGAGATGTAGACCAATGGAACAGAACAGAGGCCTCAGAGGCAACACCACACATCTACAACCATCTGATCTTTGACAAACCTGACAAAAACAAGCAAGGGGGAAAGGATTCACCGTTTAATAAATGGTATTGGGAAAACTGCCTAGCCATGTGCAGAAAGCAGAAACTGGACCCCCTTCTGACACCTTACACTAAAATTAACTCCAGATGGATTAAAGACGTAAACATAACACCTAATACCATAAAAATCCTAGAAGAAAACCTAGGAAAATCAAGACAAAATCAGGGTTCTTAATGGTCTCTTCCTTCCTGGAACCCCAGCATCTAGCTCCTAAATAATTAATGTGTTCTACATTCAAGAATGGACTCCTAGCATACACTTGGCCAAGAGAGATGCCCAATTAGTATTGAATGAGTGAGTTGACAAGGAGTTCTCAGTCTTAATATCTGCTTACAGAATGCCTCCCTCAACTTCACCCCACCTCCAGGACACTTAAAAAATGTTTGTGTTGCTATCTTTCCCTTCTTCATTTTAGAGCTGTTATTGAAACAAACATATTCCCATTTCTAAGGTATAAAAAATCTCTTTTGCTGTGCAGAAGCTCTTCAGTTTAAGTAGATCCCATTTGTCAATTTTGACTTTTGTTGCCATTGCTTTTGATGTTTTAGTTATGAAGTCTCTTCCCATTCCTATGTCCTTAATGGTATTGCCTACGTTTTCTTCTAGGATTTTTATGGTTTTAAGTCTATGTTTAAGTCTTTAATCCATCTTGAGTTAATTTTTGTATAAGGTGTAAGGAAGAGATCCAGTTTCAGCTTTCTGCATATGTCTAATCAGTTTTCCTAACACCATTTATTAAATAGGGACTCCTTTCCCTATTCCTTGTTTTTGTCAGGTTTGTCAAAATTCAGATGATTGTAGATGTGTGGTGCTATTTCTGAGGCCTCAGTTCTGTTCCACTGGTCTATATATCTGTTTTGACCAGTACATTGCTGTTTTTGCTACTGTAGCCTTGTAGTATAGTTTGAAGTAAGGTAGTGTGATACCGCCAGCTTTGTTCTTTTTGCTTAGTATTCTCTTGGCTATGCAGGCTCCTTATTGGCTCCAT
The DNA here is from genome assembly GCA_036589455.1 of Ateles fusciceps. Taxonomy (NCBI): domain Eukaryota; kingdom Metazoa; phylum Chordata; class Mammalia; order Primates; family Atelidae; genus Ateles; species Ateles fusciceps. The sequence continues at coordinate 2,106,619 of JAZHEH010000564.1, read as the reverse complement.
ATGATTTTTAAGGTAGCCTTTTCCAATTCTGTGAAGAAAGTCAGTGGTAGCTTGATGGAGATAGCATTGAATCTATAAATTACTTTGGGCAGTATGGCCATTTTCATGATATTGATTCTTCCTATTCCTGAGCATGCAATATTTTTCCCTGTGTGTCCTCTCTTATTTCCTTGAGCAGTGGTTTGTAGTTCTCCTTGAAGAGTTCCTTCACCTCCCTTGTAAGTTGTATCCCTAGGTATTTTATTCTTTTTGTAGCAATTGTGAATGGGAGTTCACTCATGATTAGGCTCTCTGTTTGTCTGTTATTACTGTACAGGAATTGTTGTGATTTTTGCACATTGATTTTGTATCCTGAGACTTTACTGAAGTTGCTTATCAGCTTAAGGAGAGTTGAGGTGCATATAGCCCAGAACTTAAGGTATAAAAACTAATAAGAATAATGTCCCCAAAGGAAAAGAAAAAAAAAAAGAAAGATTTCAACTAAATATTGTTCCCCTGATGAACATGTTTATATTTCAAAAAACAAATCAAGAAGCATTCCCTAGGAAAACTGGCTATTTTATCTTTTGTGCACCTCCTTAATCTCCACATCACAGTTGTCTATTAGAAATTGTCATAGTGTTATTAAATGTCTTCTTCACATGTCCTATACCCTCCTCCAAGTTTCCATTTCCAGAGGGCAGGTTGAATGAAAGACAATTAATTTTTAATTTGGCCCCTGTGACATGCCAGTTGCTTCACTAACATACATGACCCAATTTCATCTCTGCCCACTCTCTACGTGAAGCATTATTATCTGTGATGTTTCAGATGCAGAATTTCAGACACACAGATTAAGTCACTTGCTCAAATAAAAACGGTGGAATCATGGTTCATACCTAGAGTCTTCTGAGTCTAAAAGTTCTTAGTTTTTTCTTCTTTCCATTCCTAAAATTCATCAATGTTCTTAATAGTTACTTGAACTTCATTTTAAATAAATGCAGGAAAAACTAGTAAACAAAAGAAGACTGATAAGAATAATTTACCACTTAAATCATAATAGCCAACCATGGTTGCCTGAGTCTTTTAAATCTCTTGGAGGGCATTTGTTTAATATATATAAATGGCTAAATTTCATGGAGTGAAGTTTGTGTGCGTGTTTGTGTGCGTAAATAGAATTGGGAACATTTTGATGTAGTAAAGGTCTTCATATCACTCGGAATACAAAGATCGAAATGTCTGACAACATATTTACAAAGTTTTGTACATTCTGGAATATTTAGCATTCTGAATGGATGCTGGCTGCCTAGTTTTTCCTAATTTCCCTTCTTCACCAGCTGACATATTTTGATATTTATTTATCCAGCCTAGTCTAGTTCTCACCTTGGTTGCTTGTTCTGGTAAGATTTGGCTTACACCTCCTGCAGTTAACTTTTGGAGTAACAATCTGCTTTGGAGTATAACTATAGCTAATAGATAATCTCTAAAGGCTCTGGGAGTCATTGGGGAGGATAGATGTCAGTTTGTGTTTGAGTACAGAGCTTTCCTCAGTAGATAATGGCTATTTAAATAGCTAAACCCTATTTAAGTCACTCATTCAAGTGTATGCATGGAATGAAGTCTGGGTGTTTACAGAACTAACTTTACTTCTTTGATCCTACAATGTCTGATTGCTTCTGGATAGATGTATGTGAGTTAACTGAAGCTGCAGACTGAATTTATCAACAAAAGAAAAGTCTTTAATGTCTAAATTAGAACCCAGAGTGATGTATTGACTCTTTAATATTTTATTTGAGAATATGATAAATCCACTGCTCAAGTCATGCTAAATATTCTATCAAAAAGTTCACTTTGATTGTAATTAGAGTTTTATTTTAGATAGAAGGAAAAAAATAAGAGACAACTTCTTAAAAGTTTTGAATACGTAAAACATAAGGTTTTATTATCCCACAGAGAGACATTCTATTATGCAAATACATTAATTCAGTTGCTGGTATGGAGACTTTAAATAGAAACAGATAAAGTTTAAATAAGGATTTCATGTTGAGAAATTGCTGAGTGAAATAATCAGCTATTTGGTATTGCTTAGATTACATGTTGGTTTAAAAAGAATCTTCTTTTAATATATATTAGTTTGTGCAAATCATCTACTATGACTACAGATTTTTCCAATTGCTCTAGAAATAGAAGTCATCATTCAGAGATAAAGTCAGCAAACAAGCAGAAACATTGCATCTGAAAATGGGTTTAACCTAGCGTGTTTACTTTAAATAAACCAAAATTGCTTACGTCAGTAGATGTAGAAGAACAGTATAAAATTTACTAAGGTCTTTGCTATTCGTTCATGTGTAAGTACATTATATTCCCATGAATCTTGGAAAAAAAATGTGTGTGTATGTATATATACTTATGCATATATACATATATGTATATAACATGATAGAGGTTGATATTGACATATGGATACATGCAAAGTGAGGGAAAGGAGAGACAAATCGTTACTTAACAAAATGAAAATCTCTAGCAATGACCAATCTATTTTTTTGGATCTGTATGTTTACAAGAACACATTTTGACATCTTTATGCCTTGCTTACAAATTGAGGACATTTTTAATCCTTGAAATATCAGTGCCACACTGTAGCAGACATTCTTCATGCATTTTTGACCACTCACTATCCTTGAGCATCCTTCCTATGTATGGAGAACTTCTTACGTATAAGTCCACAACTCTCCAAACTAAACGCAATACACATGCCATGCTCATGTTCCTTCCAGCTATTTGGACCTGCATGTGACATAAGCTCACCCTAGCAGACTGTTTTTGGGCAAGGAGAGGCACAGTGAAGTAGACACTGCAGAGCTTACCCTCTGACAAACAGAAGTAGGCAGCTTAGCGTGCATTACAGAGGCCAGTGGTCCATCCCTCTGATCCAGGATCTGATGGAGTGGCCAGTGCAGCAACAGTGAGGTTTCTAATGGGGCTATCCTACAATACAATTCGGATGTTGATTTTATTGTCCAGCCTAGAAATTCTGTGAGTGTCCTTATAGCTTTGAAAATCTCCTTCATCCTACCAGAATGGATTTTTAATTTTATTGTAAACGCCATGACTGGTGTACTGCCCAAACACTTGTACACTCTCATCTACTTAAGAACCTCACTTAAGGATTTTTTTCCTTCCCTCTGTCTCTTCATCAACTTTTCTCCGTTCTAGAATCATTCTCAGCAGGACACACACATGCTATTGTTCTCTCTCTTAAAAACAGATGTTGGAGAGGATGTGGAGAGATAGGAACGCTTTTACACTGTTGGTGGGAGTGTAAATTAGTTCAACCACTGTGGAAGACAGTGTGGCGATTCCTCAAGGACCTAGAAATAGAAATTCCATTTGACCCAGCAATCCCATTACTGGGTATATATCCAAAGGATTATAAATCGTTCTACTATAAGGACACATGCACACGAATGTTCATTGCAGCACAGTTTACAATAGCAAAGACCTGGAACCAATCCAAATGCCCATCGATGATAGACTGGACAGGGAAAATGTGGCACATATACACCATGGAATATTATGCAGCCATCAAAAGCGATGAGTTCGTGTCCTTTGTAGGGACATGGATGAACCTGGAAACCATCATTCTCAGCAAACTGACACAAGAACAGAAAATCAAACACCGCATATTCTCACTCATAGGCAGGTGTTGAACAATGTGAACACATGGACACAGGAAGGGGAGCATCACACACTGGGGTCTGTTGGGGGGAAAAAGGGGGAGGAACAGCAGGGGGTGGGGAGTTGGGGAGGGATAGCATGGGGAGAAATGCCAGATATAGGTGATGGGGGAGGAAGGCAGCAAATCACACTGCCATGTGTGTACCTATGCAACAATCTTGCATGTTCTTCACATGTACCCCCAAACCTAAACTGCAATAAATATATATATATATAAAATTTTTTTTAAAAATAATAAATTAGTTTTGTCAAAAAATATATACTGGAAACTAATATGTACCAGCCGTTTTCTAAAAAAAAAAAAAACAAAAAAAACTCCCTCTGTTTTATCATGCTTTCACGTCAAGCTTCTGTCTTGGTTATTTCTTTCCTTTTTCAGCAAAACTCCTAGTAGTTTTATATATACACACTCCAATTTATTACTCCCATTCTCTCTTGAACTCACTTCAATCAAGCTTTTCCACTGAAACTGCTTTTTTCGAAGTCCCCAGTGACCTACACATCACTAAGCCGACCTCTGCGTTGTTAAACCATCTTAGTTCTTCCCTTGCCTCACCTATCAGCGGCACACCATGTGATAAAATTGATCACTCTCTCCTCAAAATACTTGCTTAGCTGCCAGGACAGCATACTCTCCTAGTTTTCCTCCTACTTCTCTGCTGCTTTTTGGCCTTTTATTTCTTAATTTTGAAGTGCCCCCAGTGCTCAAACCTTGTATCTCTTTCCTTTTATATCTATACTCACCTAACCTCATGGTTTTCAGTGCTAACAGGCTCATTCCTTACTCTTGAACTCTAGGCTTGCATAGCCACCTACCTAGTCAACGTCTCGACTTGGAAGTCTAATAGACATTTCAAAAATAATACGCCTAAAATTGAGCTTTTGATCTCCCCTAATGCTTGCAGCCCTGCTTCTCTCCATTTTCCTCACGTTCATAACAAGCAACTTAATTCTTTCCATTGAGTAGGTCAAAATATTAGTGACATCTTTCATTACTGTATTTCCTCCATGTATCATGTCTGATACACTGGGAAATCTGATCCAGGCTACCTTCAGAATGTGCCCAGACTCCGGTGCGTCCTCATCACCTCCACATATATCTCTTTGGTCTAAGCTATCACCTTTTATTTGGTTTATTGCAGTAGCCTTCTAGCAGGTTTCTCTTCTTAATTCTTGTCCCTTTCCCATCATCTATTCCTAAGACAGTAACATCATGACTTTTTGTTTGTTTGTTTTGTTCTGAGATGGAGCCTTACTCCGTCACCCAGGCTGGAGTGCAGTGGTGTAATCTTGGCTCACCGCAGCCTCTGCCTCCCGGGTTCAAGCAATTCTCCTGCCTCACCCTCCCCCAGTAACTGGGAGTATAGGCATGTACCACCATACCTGCCTAATTTTTTTTATTTTTAGTAGACACAGGGTTTCACCATGTTGGCCAGTCTGGTCTCAAACTCCTGACTTCAAATGAGCCACCCACGTTGGCTTCCCAAAGTGCTGGGATTAGAGGCATGAGCCACTACGCTGGCTGCATCATGATTTTTAAATGTAGGTGAAAGCACATTATGTCTCACTCAAATGATTACACAGCTAAAGTCCTTACAATGATCTATTTGCTGAAATATTTCCTGGCTTTATTACTTTTCTGATCTCATCTCTGAGTGATAGCTCCTTAGTCATCTGGGTCGTGCCAAGTTACCCTCTTTGATGATCCTAGAACATACCAGAAACAGATTGACCACAGAGACCATGAGTCTCTGTTTTCTTTGGCTTCTTGCCTTTTTCTTCAGATGTCAGCACACTTATCTTACCTCTTCAATGCTTTATTTGCACTCACCCTTCTTAATAAATCTTTTCTTGTCACCCTCACCAAAATTAGGACACCTTTTTATATCTATTATTACTTAGCATTTATCACAATCCAACAATCCACTAGCACATGGCTGTGTAAGAATATGGCTCTTTGTATGGCTGTCACATAACAGGTACTTAGTATAGCCAACTCTTCTGGCTTGCCTGAGACTTGTCCGGTTTTAGCACTGAAAGTTTTGTGTCCCAGGAAACCTCTCAGGTCAAGGAAAACTGGCATAGTTGGTCACACTAGCTCCTTAAATATTTGTTAAATGACAGAATGAGAACAGAGATGAAAGTATGCACTCTAAGTAACTATTAAACATGTAGGATATTTAAGCTCTAGCTTTCTAGATGACACAATCATCTGGAGGAAGGGATATAACCACATCCAATCATACAATGGAAAAGTGCAGGCATTTCTGCAATCATCACAAAGTACCATGTAAGAAATATCTCTAAACGTATAGCAACTATTATTGGATCCATACACTCAAGTCTTATCTACAATTCTATTATAAAGGATACTTTATAAAAATGCTTATCCTTGTGACTGACAGCAAATTTATAAAAATATTGAATATAACTGTAAAATATATGCAGTGGAGAGATTCAACTACATTATTACTTACTGACAGAAAATTATGTTCAAGAGTAAATGAAAACAAAATATTGACTTTACTGACCTAAATCATGTTTCCAGTTAATAGCTGTGTGTGACTTCAATGATTAGCTGAAGTCCATCCTTTAGGCATAAATCTTTCTGGGCTACCTAAGCAAGCTCACGTGATTATTATAGGCTCATGTAATTATTACAGTAATTTTCGTAGGGACATGGATGAACCTGGAAACCATCATTCTCAGCAAACTGACACAAGAACATAAAATCAAACACCGCATGTTCTCACTCATAGGAGGGTGTTGAACAATGGGAACACATGGACACAGGGAGGGGAGTATCACACACTGGGGTCTGTCGGGAAAAAGGGGAGGATAATGGGGGGTGGGGAGTTGGGGGAGGGGATAGCATGGGGATAAATGCCAGATATAGGTGATGGGGAGGAAGGCAGCAAATCACACTGCCATGTGTGTACCTATGCAACAATCTTCCATGTTCTTAACACATGCACCCCCAAACCTAAAATGCAATAAAAAAAATAAATAAAATAAAAAAAAAAGAAATGAGAGTTAGGGGTTAATTTCCCCCAAAACAACTCTTTTTAAGGTACCTTCCTGGAAAGTTCCTTGGGAAACTGACTACATCTGAGTTCAGTTCATCTTGATAAAATGTGAGGTGATAGCTCCTGCCAATTGGCTCTGCTATGTAATAGAGTTGCTGTTGACCTGTGATCATGCTAGAGAGGGCCTGGTGTTCTATCAGCCATAGTTGTAATAAGATAGCGATGCAGACCAAGGCTTTGACATATGCCAATCACTGTAGGGGACAAGCTCAATGAAAGATTTCTCGTTAGAATCAGACGTCTGGCAATTCTAGATCCCTGTGAGCTGCCTCCCAGAACTTCAGTGGAGATCTAGAATGTCTGTGACTGCTTGTCTCTGAGTTTTACCCCAGTAAAGGCCATTCCAGAGGACTTGTGTGTGCATTGTGGGGCTATGCACTTTTGTTGGCTTGACCGCTGGTACAGGGAGTTATTCGTCTGCTCCAACAACCATCATAGCCTTCTGAATATGAGCCAAGAGATCAGAGACCACTGGCTCATCCTGAGAGTGGGAGAAACTTGCTTGCAGTGGCATAGCCAGTCATGCTTAGGGGAACAACCTGACTGATCATTGACTAATCATGAAAGCTAGCTCTTTAAAACCCAGGAAATGTAAAACCTGGAGAGATTAGCATAACCAAGATAACAACTCAAAGCTATTATTGATGGCCATGAAGAGGTCAAGAGGTCATCTGAGAGACAGTGGACCCCACCATAGGAATGGCTGAAGTGGTCTCCTTTACAAATAATTTTTGAAAATGGTAATGAATGGAACATTCCTTGAAAAAGTATCATTTATTCAAAGCATGTTGAATGTTCTTATTTGAACAGAGCTAACACATAGGCTATGTTTATGACCCTCATTCTGTGATGGGGTCAGTCTGAGAAGGCATAGTGTTTTCTAGGTTCCGTCAGTACTCAATAATCGCAAACCAGGAGGGACATGACCTAAAAGTTGCGGCCCTGTGTGAGGTCCTCCAGGTCAGGCAGATAACCCGTGGGGTTCCTGTAACTGCCAGGTAAGCATCTCAGCTGGCTATTCTCTTCTTTCCCTCCTAGAACATTCTCCACACGTCTCTTTCCTGTTCACCATCCAGGAATAGGAACCTTGCAGATTGCATCCCCCTGATGTCCTTGCCTGCTGGTTTCCAGATACCCTCATCCAGTGAAAAGTGCCAGAAGCACACAGAAGGGTAAGGGAACCAGAGGAAGATTATTTTTTTCCCTGTCCCCTTCCTGCATCAAGATTACAGCTCTTGCAAAAGCTTAATAATTATATAATGAAAACTCCACCTTCCCAAGTCCTATTCTTTTTAGGATGCCTTCCTGGAATGTTCCTTGGGAAACTGACTACATCTGAGTTCAGGTCATCTTGTAAAGTGTGAGGTGATAGCTCATGCCAATTGGATCTGCCATGTAATAAAGTTGCAAGTGACCTGTGATCATTCTAGAGAGGGATTAGTGTTCTATCAGACTCTGGCAATTCTATCTCCTTACATTGTCTCTTCTGCCTTGCAGTGGTAATTTCTTCCTTCTGTTGTTAATTCTTTGGTACCCTACAGTCTTTGTATGTTTCTTTAATGCTACTCATACTTCCATAATATAGCCTTTTATTAATGCTTCTCATTCTTTTCTGTAGAAAGACAAAAGATAAATAACCCTGTTGTTTCCTCTTGCTATCTTAGGCTAAAATTTTAATCTTTACCCTTTGTATATTAGGCTAAAATGAGTGTACTATTGGGATTTATCATGGCCACAGTAATTAGACTGATTAGTGTAAAATAAATTACAGTGCATAAACAAACAAAATGAACTATCAGAAATGTGTGAGTATTAATGAACAAAGTATCTGTTTCTGCTTACATTACAAAAAAACACCATAACCTTATGAAGTTTTAGAATGGAATATGGGTGAATAATAGAGGTCAGTTTTGTTATGTAGAATGGTTTCTAGTCATTGTAGATATTTATCACATGCTAAACAATGCAATCTAATAAGCAACATGAAACTTTGCTAAGGCTCAGATAGATGCACTCCCATGGGAATAGGTGAATTAGACTGCAAAAAGTCAGTCAACATATAAACTGATCTGGAAATGAAATTTCCTACAAGTGTCAAGCATTCAAAGCAGAATAGTAAAAGTAGCAACATACTGAAAGAAGGCACTAGTAAAATTGCCATCATCAGAGATCAGAAAAAAATGCAACGCTACAAGACTATTGGAAGGTGAGTTTAACATTGACCATTGTTTTTATGAAAATGAATGAGCCAATAATGCATTACTTTCTGAGAGCCCAGTAAGCACTGAATAAAAGAGCATTAAATATTCACATTAGAATCTATGGAATATGCTTTCACATGATGCTTGCCGTTTGCTTCTGTCATAGGTTCATCCAAAGTTATTAAATTTTAAAATTGCACTAGGACTTTTTATATGTAGTACATTTATAGCCTCTGATTTATATAGCACTTTTCTTCCATAGTGCCATTATATCCTCATTCTCCAATTCAATTGTGTTTATGGCTAAATATAGCGAGCAATATATGTGTGTGTGCATTAAATATATATATATATATATATATATATATATATATATAATGTTATATAAGTTTTTCTTGATCTTTATATACCACATTTCCTGAAATTTTGCAGTGGGTCAGAATGCAATTGCAAGATGACTTGAAATGTGGAATGGTATTTACATCCACAGGAATTCGGTATATTTCAAGATTGTCTCTAAATAGCAATCATTCTGAAGTAGGCGTTCTAATCTGTATGAAATCCCATTCTCTGTGCATTTAACTTACATAAAGTCAACTATATATGCCTTAGAAAGACAGGCAGAAAATAAATGAATTAAAATTAAAATTATTCTCTCTCTCCCTGAGTGAAGCTTAGTTAAGCAAATCAAATTGCCTTTATTTAATCCATCCCAGTTTCATCACCACTGTTACAAGGTGAGAATCTTAACTGGGTAACTAGGTGTCTAGTGCTTAAAGATGGATTATTTATTTATTTAGTTGAAAGACAGGGTATCACTCTGTAGCTCAGGCTGGAATGCAGTAGAACAATCGTGGCTCACTGCAGCTGGGTTCAAGTGATCATCCCACCTCAGTTTCCTGAGTAGCCAGGACTACAGGCATGTGCTACTATGCCATTCACCTAAAGATACATATATATATATTTTGTATATAGCACATACCTTTATCTTAATCCAGCTACTACACCTGATATTAAACCAAGGAAAAAATGATCTAATCCCAGATAAAGGAAAAACTGCTCTGTTGGACTAGTACATCAGTCTCCAACAGGATTTTCTAAAATATTTTCCAGGTTTCATTTCATCGATATATAATGATTGCCTTGTCATTAACTATAGACACTGGCTCTCTGGTAGAGTGGGACTGTATCTATGAGTAATAATAAAGAAAATGGTCATTTCTGTATATGTTTCAAAAAACATAACTTTATGAAATTTTAGAATGGAATATGGATGAATGAATAAAGGTCAGTTTTGTCAACTAGAATGGTTTCTAGTCATAGCAGATAGTCATCACATGCTAAGCAATGTAGCCTGATGAGCACAAAATCAGTATAAAATCTCTGTGACCTTCTTAGTGGTGACAACAATTCTTAGATTCAAGTTTTCCCCTGCCTTGGACCACACAGAGGAGAGATTTAAACAGAAATAGGCCACTGAGAATAAAACTTCAAAAGAGGGAGGCAGGAAGTTACAACTTGTGTTGGAGAGTGCTGGGTAGAGAATTGACCTTGAGGTGAATGTGCTGTGAATGGGATGATTCCGAGAACTTTCATTAGGATGACAGATTCTGCTAGTAATTTCTCAAATCTTTTGAAAATGGTGCTTAATCACCCCTACATTATTAAAACAAAGGATTGTAAAAATGGAAGACATTCTACCACTTAGAAGCTATGTTAATTTTGCACCAACTTTGAAGCCTGGCCATTTAATATATGACCATATAACTAATTAGGGAAACATGTTTTTGCTCAACAAAGAGGCAAGAAATATTTGTCACCAGGGGGGCACCCGTGAACAAGTTTCAAATGTGTCACCCCTGCAACAATGGTGAATGGAGGAATGGAAGGGAAGTGTTCCTATTCCTGCCCTATATGATTTCTCATAACCACCATCATAGGAAATGTCTCTTTTAAAAAAATTGTTGTTAACTGATATTTTAATTTGAGTTGGCATGTTAGAAAACAGCTTTGGATTTCAATTCCAGTTTTACAATGGAATAGCTTAGTGAGAGTGAGCTCATAATTTTTTTTACGGGCAAAATGGATATAATGATAATGCTGTCTCAAACTATTTTTGCCAGAACTAAACTGGTTGGCAGTAATAACTAATGTTTACATATCCTCAGAGTTTAATTAGCTTATCTTTGCAGATATCATCTAAATTATGAAACACCGAAAGACAACAAGCCTTTCCTAAAAATGAACTGATTTAAGAAGAGTAATAATTTTGGAAGCTCTTAATTTCAGCTCTTTCTGTAAAATTAGTTGAGTATTGTCTCATACCAAAAGCACTTTTGAAAAGTGAAGTATTCAGCCTCTCTCTGAAGCCTGATATTTGTAGGCTGTAAAAATGGTGTGGACTCTTTGGACTTTTCCAAATTGGCTCCAGATTTCTTGAAGGAGGAAAAGGGCTGTTGTATGAGAAATACGGAGGATGAGGGAGAAAGATGGAGGAATAGGCCAAAAAAAAAAAAAAAAGAACTCCTGGGAGCTATTCATCCAGATACGCAAGAAAAGAAAAGGACTCTATTCTATTTCCAGAATCCACTGTGATTTCCACTGTGATTTGTTTATTAGATGACGCCAGTGGAATTTCTATTCTGAACTATTCTTTCCTCAGCTCTCAGCAATTTCCCTCCTTCATTTACATCAACAACCTGACATTATAATGTGCTCATGTTGTATATTAATGCATGTTGGAGTTAGCAAAACCTTATAATCCACTTATTCAGATCTCCAATTAGTAAAACATTTAATAAGGAAAATTTCTCATAAGAGACATACATAGCTGGTTTTAACCATGTGATTGTACAAAAGACAATCTAAAATGAGAAAACTTTTATTCTATTTATTCTTCTTGTCACTTTGATACTTTGTTAAATTACTGGGAAGAGAAAGTCTACCCAGGACCAAGGATATAGTTGTGAGCATAGAGTTTCTCATTTTTATTATTACTATTTTTCTTTTCCTTCTTTAATTTTGGGTACCATACTGTGCCTATTAGTGATTTCTTGGAACATAAATCTTCCTGAGGAAGAAAATTTTCTAAAAACAGAATTCAATTTCTTTTTATTCTGTCTTTCAATATACAATAGCTATTAAATCCACCTACTGCTCTCAGAACCTTTCTGCACCCTGGAATCGGCTGTCTCCTCATGACTTGCTGTCCCTTGTCTTATTGCCTTTTTTCTAAGACCAGCCTAAGCAATAGGTTTGAGATGATTTTTCCTTTTCTTTACCCAGATAGGCAGCTACCTTTCAGCTCTTACATAATTTTATTATTTCTTGTATGTGAAAGAAACTGTCACTGATAAAAGGGAGGGAGAGATGAATATACTTTCCTTTTGCTATAGGGAAAAATACAAGGAAAATAGTACATCACTTTAATATATCTCCTTTTTTTGAAGTTTGGCTTTTAGATCTAGTTTGATCAGGAGCAAATTGCTTTTTACGTATATCACATAAGATTTTTAACTTTATCACAGTAAAATTAATAATAACAATAATAAAAAATCTCTGCATATATTCTAGGCAAAAATTTGTAATATGAGAGAAAAAATCCACAAATGAAATAATGGGGACTTAAAGATAAATTTATGATTTATAGGTTTATTAGTCAATTAATTGACTGACTAATTCATCAGATATTTGTGAAACATGTAGTATGTCCAAAGTAGATTTTGTTTTAAAAACTCCTAACAGGTAACCAGTCTAATAGGGGGATAGGGGAAAAGCTAGTATTTAGAGAATAATGCACAGCTTAATTAAATCATTTATTCTTTCATTCCAAAGCTATTTCCTGAATTCCTATAATATGCATCACATATATTTAGCTAAAGAGCATTAGATTTTACAAAGAGGGAACTCACGGAGAATGGATTGAAAGAAGTGAGAATATAGGAAAAGAAACCAATTAGAAGAAACCAATTACAGCTTTGTGGGGACTTTGGTTTATATCATTGAGAGGGAGGACTATTTAAGAAAAAAAAGCCAAATTATGTCCATAAGTAAATAGGTATTTTTACATAGGGAAACATCATGATGAATTATTAATACAAATTTTTAAAAGTTGACATATACTAGAAATGTCATATAATTTTTAACAGTGACATACTTTATATGACTTAACTTACTGGTTACTTCTCTGTAATTTTTTTCCCTTCAATCTAGCTATATTTTCTTTCAATGACTTTTCATGTGCCATTTCTCTACAGGGAAAAGTGAAAGATATTTTAGTCTTAATTATCATGATAAACATTTGTTTGGCTTTTTGTATTACTTTTTATTTTTATTTTATTTTTACTTTTATTTTGGATTCAGAAGGTACATGTGCAGGTTTGTTATGTGGGTATATTGTGTGATGCTGAGGCTTGGGGTATGAATGATCCCATCACCCCGGTATGGAATATAGTACTCAGTAAGTAGTGTTTCAGCCCACACCAATCTCTTTCCCTCCTCTCACTAGTATTCCTCACTAACTATTGCTTTAATATTTGTGTCCATGAATAATCAATGTTTAGTTCCCACCTATAAATGAGAACATGTGGTATTTGGTTTTCTGTTATTGCATTAATTCACTTAAGATAGTGGCCTCCAGCTGCATCCATGTTGCTGCAAAGGACATGATTTCATTCTTTTTTATGGCTGTAAAGTGTTTTATAGGGTGTATGTACTTTTTTTTTTTTTAACACAATCCACTGTTGATGGACATCTCCACTGATTGCATGTCTTTGCTTTTGTGAATAGTGCTGCAATGGACATACAAGTGCAAGTGTCTTTTCGGAAGAACAATTTACTTTCCTTTGGAAATATACCCAGTACTGGGATTCCTGGGTTGAATGATAGTTCTCTTTTAGGTTTCTTTTAGGTTATTTGAGAAATCTCCAAACGGCTTTTCAAAGGCACTAAACTAGTTTGCATTTCCACCAACAGTGTATAAATATTCTCTTTTTTCCATGGCCTAACCAGCATCTGTTATTTTCTAAATTTTTTATAATCGCCATTCTGATTGGTGTGAGGTTATATCTCATTGTGGTTTTGATTTCCATTTCTCTGATGATTAGTGATGATAAGCATTTTTTTCATATATTTATTGATCACTTCTATGTCTTCTTTTGAGAGGTGTCTGTTCATGTCCTTTGCCCATTTTAAAATTTGATCATTTGTTGTTTACTTGTAGATTTTAAGTTCTTTATAGATTCTGGATATTAGACCTTCGTTGGATGCAGTTTGCAAATATTTTCTCCCATTCAGGTTGTCTGTTTATTCTATTGATTATTATTGGTTTTTGGTATGCAGAAGCTCTTTAATTTGGTTTCACGTGTCAATCGTTTTTATTGCAATTTCTTTTGGGGACTTACCCATAAATTCTCTGCCAAAGCTGACATTGAGAAGCAAATTTCCTAGATTTTCTTCTAGGATTTGTATAGTTTGCTGTCTTACACTTAAATCTTAAGTCCATCTTGAGTTAATTCTTTGTATATAGTGAAAGACAGGGGTCCTGTTTTGTTCTTATGCATATGTCTAGCCAGTTATCGCTGCACAATTTATTGAACAGGGAGTTCTTTCCCTATTGCTTCTTTTGTCAACTTTAATGAATATCAGATTGCTGTAGGTGTGCAGCTTTTGTTCTAGATTCTCTATTCTATTTCTTTGGTCTATGTATCTGTTTTTTACCAGTACCATGCTGTTTTGTTTACTGTATCCTTATAGTATCATTTAAAGCCAAGTAATGTGACACCTCTGGCTTTGTTCATTTTGCTTAGAACCACTTTGGCTATTCAGGCTCTTTTTTGTTTTCATATGAATTTTAGAACAGTTTTTCCTAATTGTGTGAAAATTGATGATGGTACTTTGATAGGAACATTATCGAATCTATAAAATGCTCTGGGCAGTAGGGACATTTTAACAACATTGATTCTTCCAATCCATGAGCATGAAACATTTTTCCATGTATTTGTGTCTCTTTGATTTCTTTCAGAAGTGTTTTGTCATTCTCCTTGTAGAGATCTTCCATCTCCTTGGATAGATGTATTCCTAGGTATTGCACTTTTGTGTGGCTATTGTAAATGGGATTGTGCTTCTTATTTGACTCTTAGCTAGAATGTTTCTGCTGTATAAAAATGCTACTAATTTTTGTACATTGATTTTCCATCCTGAGACTTTACTGAAGTTGTTTATTTGTTCTAAGAACCATTAACAGAGTCTTCAGGGTTTTCTACATATAATATCATATAGGCAACGAAGGGAAATAATATAACTTCTTTTCCTATTTCAATGCCTTTTATTTGTTTCTCCTCCCTGATTGTTCTAGATAAGACTTCCAGTACTGTGTTGAATAGGGGTGATGGAGCAGGAATCCTTGTCCTGTTCCAGTTCTTAAGGGGAATGTTTCCAGTTTTTGCCCATTCTGTATGTTGTTGGTTCTGGGTTTGTCATAGATGACTCTCATTATTTCTAGACATGTTCTTTTAATGTCTAGTCTGTTGAGGGTTTTTACAGGAAGAGTTGTTGGATTTTTATTGATGAGTTTTTCTGCATCTATTGAAGGGAACATATGATTTTTATTTTTTATTCTGTTTAGATGGTAAATCATATTTATTAATTTGCATATATTGACTCAATCTTACATCCCAGGAATAAACCCTATTTCATCACAGGGAATTAACTTTTTGATGTTGCTACTACATTTGGTTTACTAGCATTGTGTTGAGTATTTTTGCATCTATGTTCATCAGTGACATTGATCTCAAGTTTTCTTTTTTATTGTATCTCTGTCAGATTTTTGGTATCAGAATGATGCTGACTTCATAAAATGAGTTGGGGAGGAGCCCCCTTTTCTATATCTTTTGAAACATTTTCAGTAGGATTAGTGCTAGTTCTTTCTTGTAGGTCTGATAAAACTTGGCTGTGAATCTGTCTTGTCCAGGTCTTTTTTAGGTTTGTAGGTTCTTTATCACTGATTTAATTTCAGAAGCTGATACTGATATTTTTGGGTTTTCACTTTCTTTCTGGTTCAATCTTGGGAACTTGTGTGTTTCTAGTAATTTATTCATTTCCTTTAGAATTTCTGATTTTTGTGTATAGAGGTGTTTATAATAATCGCTGAAGATCTTTAGTATTTCTGTGGGATTTGTTGTAATGGCATTGTCATTTCTGATTGCACTTATTTGGATCTCCTCTGTTTTTTGTTTGTTTGTTTGTTTGTTTGTTTTTTGTCCTTTGTTAATCTAGAAAAGTGGTGTCACTAATGATCTAACAATCTTGCTTATTCTTTTGATCAAACAACTATTGGTTTCATTGATCTTTTTAATGAATTTTTGCATCTCAATTTCTTTCAGTTCTCTGATTTTAGTTATTTCTTTTCTTCTGCTATCTTTGGGATGATATGATATATTTTATTTTCAGTTGCTCTAGGTGCAATATTAGATTGTTAATTTGAGATATTTCTAACTTTGCAGTAGAGTTATTCAGGAACAAGTTAATTTCTATGTTTTCCTAGTTGTGAGAAATCTGCTTAGCATTGATTTCTATGTACTTGGTATGATTTTGATTTTATTGAATTATTGAGACTTGCTTTAGGACTGAGCATGTGATTGATCTTATAATATGTTACATGTAAGCATGAGAAGAATGTACATTCTGTAGTTGTTAGATGAAGCATTCTATAGGTATCTATTACATCCAATCAGTTGAGTGTTAAGTTTAAACTCATAATTTCTTTGTTAATTTTTTGCCTGAATGATTTGTGTAATTCTGTCAATGGTGTGTTGAAATCCCCCACTATTAATGTGTGGCTGTCTGAATCTCTTCATTAATCAGGAAGAACTTGTTTGATGAATCTGGTTGCTCCAATATTGGGTGCAAATATATTTAGTATAGTTAAGTCTTCTTGTTGAATTGAACACTCCATCTTTATGTAATGCCAATTCTTATCTTTCCTGAGGGTCATTGGTTTAAAGACTATTTTATCTAATATATGAAAGGGATTCCAGCTTTTTTTTTTTCTTTGCATGGTAGTTCTTTCTCCATACCTTTACTGGTAGCCTGTGTGTGGCATTAAATGTGAAATGGGTCTTTTCAAGACAGCAGATAATCAGCTCTTATTTTTATTTTTTACTTTTTGAGACTGAATTTTGCTCTTATTGCCCAGGGTGGAGTGCAATGATGCAATCTCAGCTCACTGCAACTTCCACCTTCTGGATTCAAGTGATTCTCCTACCTCAACCTCCAAAGTAGCTGGGATTACAGGCATATACAATCACGCCTGGCTAATTTTTTGTGTGTTTAGTACAGACAGGGTTTCACCATGTTAGCCAGCCTGGTTTTGAACTCCTGACCACAGGTGCTCTGCTCTGCTTGATCTCACAAAGTGCTGGCCCACGTCTTGTCTTTATATCCAGCTTGCCATTCTTTGCCTTTTAAGTGGGAAAATTAGACCATTTATTCAGGGTTAGTACTGGTATGTGAGATTTTGATCCTATCATCACATGACAACATGGTTGTTTTGTATAATTTGATTGTGTAGTTAGTAGCTTTATATTGTTTGTGGGCTCTATGTTAAGTGTTTTTTGTGATAGCAGGTTCAATTCTTTTTTTTTTTTTTACATGTTTAGCACTCACTTGATGACTGCTTGTAAGGCTAGTTTTGTGGTAATGAATTCCCTTAGTGTTTGCTTATCTGAGAAGGATTTTGTATCTTCTTCACTTATGAAGCTTAGTTTGGCAGGATATGAAATTCTTGGTTGGAATTTCTTTTCTTTGAGGATGTTGAAAATAGGCCCCCCAACTCTTTTGTTTTTTATGGTTTCTTCTGAGAGTTTCACTGCTAGCCTGATGGGGTTCCCTTTGTAAATGACCTGATCTTTCTCTCTTTATAAATGGCCTGACCTTTCAGGTTTTATCTTTCATGTTCATCTTTTTGAATCTGATAACTACATGCCTTGAGGATGGTTGTCTTTTATAGCATTTCACAGGGGTTCTCTGTATTTCTTGAATTTGCATGCCAACCTCTCTAGCAACACTGGGAGCTTTTCATGGACTATATCCTCAAATGTGCTTTCCAAGTTGCTTACTCTCTCCTCTCTCCGGAATGCCAATGAATCATGTATTTGGTCTGTTTACATAATCTCATGTTTCTCAGCCATTTTGTTCATTTATTTAAATTATATTTTCTTTATTTTTATCTGACTGAGTTGATCCAAGAAGCAGCTATCGACCTTTGAGATTCTTCTCTCAGATTGACCTGTTCTGCTTATAATGCTTCTGACTGTACTAGGAAATTATTCTAGCACATTTCTCATTTACAGGAGTTTAATTTGATTCTTTTTTTAAATGTCTATTCTGTCTTTCAGCTCTTGCATCATTTTACTGGACTCTTTGCATTCCTTGGATTGGGTATCAACTCTCTTCTCAATCTCGATGAGCTCCCCTCCTTGTCATCCAGATTCTATGTCTATCATTTTGGTCATTTTAGTCTAGTTAAGAACCATTGCTGGGGCACTAGTGTGCTTGTTTGAAGGTAAGGAGACATGCTGGCTTTTTGAATTGCTAGAGTTCTTGCCCTGATTCTCATTCCTCTGAGAGCGTTGGTGTTCCTTGTTAAAGTAGTATAAGTTAAATATAGTCAGTTGGCTTCATTTCTGGGTGCTTCATAAGGCCAAGGCTTTGCACATGATCTTTATTTGTTGATGGATTCTTTCCTTAAGTTGCACAGGTGCTAAATACTGGCAAAATATTTTTGGTGAGATAGTCTCTTAATCAGCTGTGTGTCTCTTTCGTATTTCAGCATGTTCACAGTGGGCTCTGGGGTGGGGTTGGGGGAGAGAGATGACTCCCCTCACCAGGTTGACTCCTGGTCCTTTGAGGAGCCCCCTCCAATCTCCAATCAGTGGAGTTTTGCCTGTGTTTTCTTTGTTAGGTGTTCCTGGCCATGGGGCTCCCTGAGGCAGATACCACAGCTGGCAGAGAGGCTATCTACTTCCTTAACTGGCCATATGGAGGGAGGTGTGTCCTACTACCAGACTGACCCATGAACCCTGGTGTCTCAGTCCTCTTGGTTCTCTGAGAGCACTCAGGCACCAGTAGCCCAGCAAGTCTTGCTTGGCTGGGAGCAGTATGGGCAAAGGCAGTCTCAGGATCTGCCATATAGGCATTTCCTGAAGGAACATAGAACTGTGCCCAGCCACAAGGTTCAGTCAGGTGTGGAGCCACTGTATGAAAGATCAACCTGGCAAGACCTGCCTGGCTAGGGGCAGTGGGGGCAAAGGGTCACGTGATCTGCAGTCCAGGTGGTTTTTGAGGTAACATAGTACCATGCCTGCCATCAGAGTTGAGGCAGAGACTGGACCACTGCACTGGAAGACCAAGCTAGGTAGCCTTGCCTGGCTGAGGAGAGTAGGGGCCAGTGGGGGTCACATGGTCTGCAGTCTGGGAGGTTCCCAGCGGAACATAATGTGCCTATCTGCAGGGTTCAGGTAGCGTGGAGGTTGCCATGTTGGAAGCCAAGCATAGAATTCTCTGGCAAGAAGGAGTGGGACAGTCGGACTCCTCCCCAAGTACAATGACTGTGGCCTTGTTTGGCATCACGGCAGCTGGTGCTAGGCTGCTCAGATCTCCAGGACCTATGGGACTCCCTGTGGTCTTAAGTAGTGCCTCTGGAAAAAAAAAAAACCCAGGAGGTTTTCTGTATCAGTCTAGAGAACTGGGGGGTCTCAGGGAGGTTCTTCCATTCCCAGAATTGCAAAACTTCCTGTTGCAGCATCTCTTACTCTCTCACACTTTCCCTGTGTTAGGAAGCTTCTCCTGGCTCCTCACTAGTCCCAGGTTTGTGGCTGCTCAGATTTACTCTTACGTATTCTCCATGGGTCTCCTCTCTTTCTTGATGGATCCCGATGTGGTTGGACAATCCACTTGAAGAGTCAGTATTTACTCATCAGTTTATTTCCTTTCTGTGAGCACTGTACACACTAGCTGTCAGCCATCTTAAAAGAAACCTTGCTTTGTTTTTAGGTTGACAATTTATAAAAGTTAGTTTAACCTTTGTAGGTCTTTATTGGTAACGATGTAAAAATATTTTATGCATGATGTAAAATTTGGTAAAACCCTTATCAAATTTTTTCATGTGTAGTACTAAAATTTTCTAGCTTTTCACATTTTACCGTGCAGAGGCTGTTTAAGTTATTGTTATTCATTAATCTATTTGTCTTTTTTGTCTCTGCTATAATGGTCTGTTTTGTGTTTCATGTACTCTTCATCAATATCTATATTTAGTGTTCACTTCCTCCTTGCTAGATTGAAAAAATGTCTGTGCGTATATCAAGCCAAGCAACTTAGAAGTGCAATGGGAGAACTGAAGGAGAAAGAGACAATGTTTCTAACAGATTGTGGTTCGTATAGCCAACAGATTTTGTAGATTTTACATAAATAGGTGAACACCTTGTCATGTTCCTTTCCAATGCCTTGAAAGGAGCCCATGAAAGTGAGAGGCTCTGTTTTACAAAAATCTGCCCATGGTTTGAAGCTGTCACAGTCAAGAGAAACCCATGAGGGTTTAAACAAGGACAATGCAGAAAGAGTACACTTCTGAGGAATATTAAGGAGGCAAAATCTATAATTAGTTGCACGATGGAGATGAGTATTACCATTTCTATACATGGTAATATCTGTTCTTCCTACTTATTTATTACCAATTTCATAAATACAGGTCTGTGAATACCTGTAATAGTTAAGCATGAAGAATAGTCTCTTGGATCCACAAGAGGCTGGAGGAGAAGAGTTATAATCTAAGCAAGCTCTGGAACCAAAAACTAAACAGGAAGGTCAAGATGTTATCATTGTCTTTGCCACTAGACAGAAATAAACGCTTTGAGGAGTAATACGACTTCCCATCTTAAATTTATAATCAATCAATGTACAGATAGGTCACCCTAAATGGTAACAGCACTAATGAAGGCTACAATCTATTGGGATCGAGAAATTGTAAATACATAAATATAACCTATAGAGATTCCCTGAAACCAGAGGAATTAGTGCCTGATCCTTCTAGGGACCATCCGGATAGGAAGCACAGAAGAGTTAAAGTGTGTGCTGAATTGTAACACACTCCAAGGATTTGACCATGTGGTAAAATAGGGAAAAATTTGAGGAGGGGGAGATGAATTAAGCAAGGTTTCATATCAAATATTCCAATAGCTACATTATCCAATAGAGATCACTGATACAGCTTTCTATTTCTGCAATATAGATTAAAGGCGTCCCAATGAAGGCTGAAAATACTAGTCAAGTTACAAATTGAAATTAAAATGTATTGTTGCCCTGAACAAGAGGCCATGGACAAAAACAAAATGGAGCTGGAAGATGCAAAGAGACAGTGATCCTAAACCCCACAGTGGATATGGAAATCTCTGTGACGATGTCTGAAAGCTGGTGGGAATTTCATTCCTATGCAAGTTGGAATTGGAATGATTCCTAGCAAATTTGAAGGTGTGCATTTTCTATGGTCCAGCAATTACACACCTAGCTACTGTTTCATCAGTTTCAAGACACATTTTTTCATAGTTTAGTATGTCTGAAGTTAAAATGGAATTCTGATATATTTTAAATGAAAATATCTTCTTTCAATTAAAACATTTTGTGCATTATTTTGTGCAAAATAATGGTCTGTATTATATTACCGATAGCATCTTAGCCTAGCCTTGATGAAATATCACATACATACCCTAGAGAAACTCTTGTATGTTTTTGTCAATATATTTGAAAATGTTCATTGTAGTGTTTGCATAACAGAAACCTGTAAACAATCCAATTGTTCATCAGTGACAAAAAGAATAAACACATTGTGTTATATTTAAAGTAGTAGATGTGAATGAATATACTGTAGTTGCACATGTCAACATACACGCATCTGAAATATCTATTGTTCAAAAGTCATGGAAGAATACACACAGAGTAATTTATTAAATACAATGAATCCTTAAAGTTAAATGATACATACATGGATGGTAGCACTATAAATAAAAACAAGAAAATTATTCATACAGTATGCAGGAGCATAGAGATAATGAAACAATTAGGAAGCTCACTGAGTGCTTCTTAGTTCCTGGTAATTAATCTGTTTCTTAAGGTGAGTAGTGGGCAGATAGGTTCATGCATTTTATTATTTTCTAAAATATATACATATGATTAATATATTCTTTCCTACATAAGACAAATATTAAAGTAAATATACAGAAAAATTCTACTTGATACAAACTTAAAGAAATTTTGACCTTAACCTCTAGCAATTTTTTCAGGCAAAGAAGACCCAGAAGTTTGGTTTGAAATACCATTGTAAGAATTGCGGTAATCGTGTATTCTGAGCTGTCCAGGACATGTACACCTGAGCCAGATAGTACATTGAAGCCTCATAATAATATTTTAGTATTGTCAAGGGTTATTATTACTATGCCCATTTGAAAATACAAAAACTGAGGTATACCATTATTATAGTAGACACCTAAGTTTTTTTAAATTAATTAATGGAAGAGCTGGAATAAAATGTATCTCCCCAACCACAAATCCAGGTTTCACCACCCTGCATGGTTATAAGGCTAAAAAATTTGGATATAGAATACATTGTTAGGTGGTTTGCAGATATTTGAAACAGGAGTAAATGCATATATGTGTGTGTGTGTGTGTGTGTGTGTGTGTGTGTGTGTGTGGAGAGAGAGAGAGAGAGAGGTTGCAGTTTTAAGACAGTATTAGTTATTTAATTTTATCTTTCTTTCTAAATTATGTTGTAGTTATAAAACAAAACAAACACAATCAATATTCAGACTTTCACTCAACAATTTTGAGTTTCTACTACAATCCCAAGGGCATAACGCATGGAAGGGGTTACTCTCTTAAAAAACATCAGCTATGGCTATCCAATAGAGAAAATATGTACTTCAATTTCTGTTAAACCAGACAGAAATGTATAACTATGAGGCGAACAAAACTGGCACATTTTAGTGGCTACTTTTAAAGAACAACTCTTATTTTTACTGAGTGTTTCAAGGATGGGCAGGATGAGATTGGCACCTTAAGGAATGTGACATACAGAAAAGCACACAAGGGTAGAAAGAGCTTGTGGTGAGCTGTGCATGCCTGAACACATAAAAAAAAAGCAGCTTATCTTTGACCCACCTGTACTGGGTATGGTTGTTTCACATCTGGAGAACATCACAGAAAGCAATTGTGAGTAAATTTTTTGAGGTTTATTAAGGTATAATTGAAAAATAGAAAGTATATATATATATATATATATATATATATGGTAAACACCTGATGTTTTGATATATGTCTACATTGCAAAGTGATTAAACCAAGCTAGTTAACATATTCATCACATCATCTACTTATTTTGTATGTGGTTAAAAATGTGTAAAATCTACTCTTAATGATTTTCAAGTATCTTTTTTGATTAACTATAGACACTATGCTGTACAGTAGATCTCTAGAATGTATTCATTCTGTCCAGATGGAAGTTTGAACTATTTGAAGAACATCTTTCCATTCCCATCCCTGACTGTCAGCTGCTCACAACCACCATTCTAGTCTCTGCTTTTATGGTTCAACATTTTTAGTTTCCACATTTAAGTGAGATCATGTGGTATTTGTCTTGCTGCGCTTGGATTACTTTACATAGCATAATGTCATCTAGGTTCATCAATATTTTCAACAAGTGAAAGGATTTTCTCCTTTTACAAGGCTGAATAGTATTCCTGTGTGTGTTTATGTATTACATTTTCTTTATCCATTTATCCATTAATGGACACAGGTTATTTCCATACCTTGACTATTGAGAATAATGCTACAGTGACCATGGGAGTGCAGATATCTTTTCAAGATAATGATTTTATTCTTGTGAATATGTACTCAGAAGTAAGATTGCTGGATTTTATGATAGTTCTATATTTATTTTTATTTAGCATTCCCCATACACTTTTCCCTTAGATTAAAAACACAGATCTCACATATAACAAGAACGAAAAACATTAAATTAATATAATACACCAAAAAAGAGGTTAATAAAAGTTGTTACCATAGATTATTGGAACCAGTTCTAAAATGCTTATGTGGCAAACAGATTGTATGCTTTTCTTACAAGGTGAGATTAAAAGATCAATTGTTTATAGCTTAAAAAAAAAAAAAGACTCAGAATGCACTCGACTCTGTCTCAAAAAAAATATAGTAAAATTGCATTTTGCTCCTGCAAATTCCCTACACTTTATTTCTCTTTTCAGCTGCTAAAGAGTCTCTCAGCAAATTTATAGGTTATAACTAAATAGTATTCATCCTATTGTTATTTTTCTTTTTCTTTTCTTTTTATTTTATTTTATCTTTTTTTTTTTTGAGACAGAGTCTCACACTGTTGCCCAGGCTGGAGTGCAGTGGCACAATCTTGGCTCATTGTAACCTCTGCCTCCCAGACTCAAGAGATTCTCATGCCTCAGCCTCCTGAGTAGCTGGGATTACAGGCACATGCCACCACACCCAGCTAATTTTTGTATTTTTTAGTAGAGACAGGGTTTCACCATGTTGACCAGGCTGGTCTCGAACTCATGACTTCAGGTGATCTGCTCCCCTTGGCCTCCCAATGTGCTGGGATTACAGGTATAAGCCACCACATCTGCTCGTTGTTTTACTTTTAAGGATAATTTTGACAATTCTTTTTAAAAAATAACTTTTCTAGTGCTTGTTTTATTTATTTAATGCCAGTTAATTTCCCCTTGATATGTTCCTTCTAAAATCGCAGTCGGACAAAGCAATGTCCAGAATTTAGATCCATCTTGAAAAGTCTATGCGAAATTAGTTTTTATTTTATCCTAGGTAAACCCCATAGCTGGAGATTCCCTTCTGTATTAGTCCATCTTCACACCGCTGTAAAGAACTACCGGAGACTGTATAATTTACAAAGAAAAAAGGTTTAACTGACTCACAGTTCTGCATGGTTGGGGGAGACCTCAGGAAACTTACAATCATGATGGAAGGTGAAGGGGAAGCTAGATATTTCTTACATGATAGCAGGAGAGAGAAAAGGAGTGGGGAACTGCTAAAGAGTTTTAAACCTTCAGATGGCAGGAGAACTCACTCACTATCACAAAAAAAGCAGAAGGGAAATCACTCCCGTGATCTAATCACCTCCCACCAGGTTCTTCCCTTTGCATATGGGGATTACAATTCCACATGTGATTTGGGTGGGGACACAGAGCCAAACCACATCACCTTTCCATCATTATACTATCAAATTCTTTTATAAAAGAGTTTCTCCCATTAAATATTATAGATAAATGACTTTCAACAACTCTGAGCAACTCTCTGTCTTAGCACAGTTGAAGCTGCTTTGGGAATCTCTCTTCTTTACCAGGGACAAACTCAAGACTAACTCATAACACCTACATTTTTGTGCTGTAATTAGAAGTGGTAAGAGAGACTCCTTAACCTTCCAGGGGGTTTCTTAAGCATTAATGACAACCAGGAGCTCTTTGGACATTAGTTTATAATTATACAGCTTATTGTTATGATTATTGTTATATTATGTGTTATGATTTACCGACACTTTTAGAGAGGTTATGGGACTTCCAGGCTAATTCAGCTTGACCTTCTCTTTATTATACCACCAAGTTTTTGACCCTCATCTGTAGGTAATCCATTGCTATTCAAACACAGCTGCTGCAAGTTAGGTTTATGAAAATGAAGGTTTTAAAATGTAAATGCAGAATGTAAATAGTTGGAAGATAAAATGTACAGCCACTTTGGAAGACAGTTTGGCAGTACCTCTGAGGATTAAATACAGACTTTCTGTATGACCCAGCAGCTTTGCTCCTAGATATACACATGGGAGAAATAAAAACACATCTACACAAAAATGCCTATAGAAATTCACAGCAGCAATATTCACAATCACCAAAATGTAGAAACTATTCAAACGCCCATCAACTTGAGGAAGGGATAAACAAATGTGGCATATCCATTCAATGGACTATTATTTGGCAATAAAAATATTGATGCACTGATACTTGAACACTGTGATCAGTGTTCAGTACATCAGCACTAAACGATAAAAAGTACAAACTGTATAATTCCATTTATAGGAAATATTTAGAATAAGTTAACAGGTTTAACAGATAGAGACAGAAAGCTTAGTAGCTGACTAGAGCTAAGGGTGAAGGGAATGACTGCCTACCTCCCCAAGTGGGTACAAAGTGTCTTTTTTGAGGCAATGACAACATTCTAAAATTAGACTGTGGTGATGGTTTCATAATTCCATGAATATACTAGAGACCACAAATTTTACACTTTAAATGGATGAATTTTATGGTATGTGAATTATATGTCAATTTAATAAATTTTTTAAATGCGGACATCACAAGGCAAGCATCAATTGGGACGTTTGCACTATCAAATATATCTTTGGTTTTATCTGTTCTCTGAG
Source organism: Ateles fusciceps (assembly GCA_036589455.1). Classification (NCBI taxonomy): domain Eukaryota; kingdom Metazoa; phylum Chordata; class Mammalia; order Primates; family Atelidae; genus Ateles; species Ateles fusciceps. The sequence continues at coordinate 2,080,115 of JAZHEH010000564.1, read as the reverse complement.
TAGCTTTATACTAAGTGAATCTAAGAACGCTGGTGGTTGTTCCTTTTTGCTAATTAACTATTAGATTTCCCTTCTTAAGTAGGGCATTTTGTCACTCTTCCATGCTTCTTTCAAAAGTCCTGATCATGAAATTCCAACAACGGTTCATTTCTCTGAAATGGAATTAATATCAGAAACTATTTGTGTATTTGGTAGTATTTCTACTGCATACAGTCATCTCCTTAAGGTTTAGAAAACAAGGATAAAAAGCCTATTTATTTCTATTCAGAACATGACAGATTTTATCCAATGGCTTATACCAATGCTGTATTTTGAGAAAATGTGTTTTATTACTATTAGATAATAGAGCTTCTTTTCTGTTCCTTTCCTTCTGACCCCAACTTCCTCTGAGTTTTATTGCTGACCAATAGCAGCTTCTATAGTTTTAAAACTAGTAGTGTGAGTCAGCACAACTCAGTGTTCTTGCAGCAGAGCCTTCCAAGAAATTCAGTTTTCTCAAGTTTTTTACTGACCCAGCTCTATCCTTCAGAATAACAATAAAATAAAATTGAGTGCAGGGCAATAGGTTTTGAAGACACAGACACAGAAACCTCCCTTTTTTCCTTCTTAGATTTTGGAAACAAAAATTGGATACGAGGAGAAATAACGGTAATATTCTGGGGCACAACTAATAAAATAACTTCTTCTTATAGGAGCTGACCCTTGTACAAGACAGGAGGACCTGCAGTATTTGAAAACACCTCATCTCTCTTTACTTAAAACATTTTTATTGTTAGCTACTGTTTAAACTATATAAAACCTAGTTGCATGGATTTTCACTTAACATGGTCCAACTTACAATAGCAAAATGACATCAACCGTAAAAATGAAATAGATCAAGCTTACTCTTAGTAGGCATTCTTTCTGATACAAACTTTTCACTAACACTTTTGGTCCATGTGAAGAAAAAGAAGCCAAAGTATAGTATTAACTGCTTAGAAATAAGGGAGATTTGTCTATTTTTCTATCCCATAGGTTATTCTATTTCATGGTTTAGAAATTACCAATTTAAGATTTTTCATTCATTGAGTAAAAGGCCAAATTGTTCCCAACTCTGTATTAAAAAAATTCAATGGCATAAATTTTATTATTGTTTGCAATGATTTTATTTATCACCCTTCCAAGGACGTTATACCCAAAGTACTGCTGTGTAACTTTCAGAACTTTTCTATGGGAAAAGCACCCTTCTGTGTCCCAGTACTGCTAGCCTTTTCCATGTGACTTGCTTAAGCCAATTCAATGAGCACAAAGTTATATATGCAAAAATTTGAGAGCCATCTCACTATCCTGGCATTTCTCTTTGCCTCTGACTTAAGAACCGTAGAGTGGAATGGGCTATGGAGCTGTTTTAGGACAAAGAATCAGAACCTATCCAAGGAATGCTTCCTACCCCCAAGACTTGAAAACATGTGCACAGCAGAATTTCAGAATTGCTTTGGACCATGACCCAACTGTATGCCTCCAATGATCCACCTTACTACGCAGGAATGCTAACTTATTCTCACTTTCATTTACCATTCTAAGCTGTTGGGTTTTATGGTAAAGGAAGATATATTAGTCCACTCTCACACTACTATACAGAAATACCTGAGATTGAGTACATTATAAAGGAAAGAAGTTTGACTCAGTTCCTCATGGCTGGGAGGCCTCAGAAAACTTACAATAATGGTGGAAAGCAAAGGGGGAAACAAGGACCTTCTTTATGTGGTGGCAGGAGAGAGAAGTGCAAGCAGAGAAAATGCCAGATACTTACAAAACCATCAGATCTCCTGAGAACACATTCACCATTATGAGAACACCATGGGGGAAACTGCCCCCATGATCCAATCACCTCCCACCAGGTTCCTCTCTTAACACGTGGAGATAGTAATTCATGATGAGATTTGGGTGGGAACACACAGCTACAACGAATCAGAAGAGATAATTTAGCTTTATGGTTCTTCAATCCCTTTATCTCTTCCTTCTTCCACAAGAATGACATGTCCAGAAGTGGACTGCTCCTTCAGCCTGGCCATTTTGATTTGATTTGATTTGATTTTGAGTGTTTTAGAGATAGAGTCTTGCTCTATCACCCAGGGTAGAGTGCAGTGACATGATCAAAGCTCACTGTAATCTCAAATTCCTGTGTTCACATAATCCTCCCACTTCAGCCTCCCCAGTAGATAAGCCTACAAGTGCACACCAGCACACTCGGCTAATTTTTTTAAACGTTTATTTTAAGTTCAGAGGTACATGTGCAGGTTTGTTACATAGGTAAGCTTGTGTCATGGGGGTTTGTTGTACAGATTATTTCATCACCCAGGTATTAAGCCTAGTACTCATTAATTATTTTTCCTGATCCTCTCTCTCCTCCCACCCTCCACCCTCCAACAGGCCCAGTGTGTGTTGTTTCCCTCTATATATCCATGTGTTCTCCTCATTTTGCTCCCACCTGTAAGTGAGAACATGTGGTATTTTGTTTTCTGTCCCTGCACTAGTTTGCTAAGAATAATGGTCTCCAGCTCCATTCATGTTCCTCCAAAGGACATGATCTCATTCTTTTTTATGACTGCACAGTATTCAGCTACTTTTAAATTTTATTTCATTTTATTTTATTTATTTTTTGAGACTGCGTCTCACTCTGTTGCCCAGGCTAGAGTGCAGTGGCGCGATCTCGGCTAACTGCAACCTCTGCCTCCTGGGTTCAAGCAATTCTCCTGCCTCAGCCTCCCGAGTAGCTGGGACTACAGGTGGCTGCCCATGCCTGGCTAAATTTTGTATTTTTAGTAGAGATGGGGTTTCATCATACTGGCCAGGCTGGTCTCAAACTCCTTGTGATCCGCCCCTCCTCAGCCTCCCAAAGTGTTGGGATTGCAGGCATGAGCTACTGTGCCCTGCCTATTTTTAAAAATTATTTTGTAGAGGCAGAGCCTCACGATGTTGCCCCGGGCTGGTCTCAAACTCCTGGGCTCAAACAGTTCTCTCATCTTGGCCTTCCAAACCTCTGGGATTACAGGCATGAACCATCATGTCTGGCCTGTCCTGGCTCTTTAAATGAAAACAGTATGAATCCGAGTCACAGGAATATGGAACTATTTAACAGTAGTAAGACATCGACCTATATAGTGTAAGTCACTAAAATTTGGGGGTTGTTCATCATTGTAGCATATTCTAAGGAAAGCTAAAATGATATATCCATTAAAATATAAAATAAACCAAAAGAGATAAAAAGGTTTGTAAATTAAACTTTGGTAAAAACCCATGTCTAACACCAAGTATAAATACCTGCAATTAATTTTGTGAGTATTGAAGGTGGACTAAGGACAAACTCTTACATAGGTCATCCTTTAGCTTCCAAAGCAAAATAACACAGACAATCCCAGAGAAGGGAGGGGGAAGATCCTTGCTTTATCCTCTATCCTCCTTCCACCCTACTTTGTTATCCCATTGGAGGTGGGGAATAAACTCACGAGAAAAATATAATTACTTCTTCCAACTTTGTGAGAATTGCCCTCTAAGCCATATAGTGCCAGAATCACACACATGTTCACACATAGGCTTTTTACCCAATCCTATTTTACCCTAGTTCTATAAACACACACACATACACAAAGGCATTTAAAAAGAGGGGTTGTATATATACACACAAGCATATGTATGCAAAATTATATTTGCAAGCTTTTTTTGATTGGCATTATATTATTCTAAAACATGCTTGTTTCACTTAATTCATCATAAACTTTTTATTAAAAACATATTTTTGATCTTTTCACTTGGAGATCTGTTAAATAAAAAAAAATTCTCATTATAATGTTTCATAAAAGCACAGCATGACAAAATGTAGTTTGACCTCAAATTGTTCTGGGCTGAACTCTATCCCCTCCAGATTTGTATGTAGAAGTCCTGATAACCTCAGGATATAACCTGATTTGGATATATGATCTTTACAAGGCAATCACCTTATAGTGAGGTCATGGGTTGGGGGGGGGGGGTCTTAATCCAATAGGACTGGTGTTCATATAAAAGTGGATGACGTTAGCAGGGCATAGTGGCTCCTCACTTAATCCCAGCACTTTGGGAAGTCAAGGCAGGCAGATCACAAGGTTAAGAGATGGAGACCATCCTGGCCAACATGGTGAAACCTCCTCTCTACTAAAAATATAAATACTAGCTTGGCTTGGTGGCAGGCACCTGTAGTCCCAGCTACTCCAGGAGGCTGAGACAGGAGAATTCCTTGAACCTCGGAGATGGAGGTTGCAGTGAGCCAAGATTGTGATACTGTATTCCAGCCTGGTGACAGAGCAAGACTTCATTAAAAAAAAAAGAAAAAGAGAGAGACGACTTTTATAGGAAGGAAATTGATTTTAGACACTGGGAAAAGGCAGCTGTCTTTAAGCCCGAGAGGCCAGTAAGTACAGGTTTTTCCTAATAGCTCTCTGAAGAAACCCATTTTGCCCACACCTTGATCTTAGACTTCAGGGTTCCAGAATTATAAAGCAATACACATATGTTGTTTAAGCAACCCAGTAAATGTAGTATTTTGTTACCACAGTTCTAGCAAACTAATATATATGTAAAATATTAGAACAAATAGACCAAAAATATCAGAGTAGTTAGCTACCACTGTTCTCACTTTATCTTCCCTCTTCTGCCACTTCTCCTTTATTCTTCTTCTTGCCATCAGTGTATTAGAGTAACTTTATGTTTTACTATGTAAAATAATTTGATATTCAAAATGTGGTATAGCACTTACAATACACAAATTTGTGCAGGCTCTTTTACTCTGTGGAATACCTCCTACCCACTCTAAATAATTAATTTCTGCTTATCATTTAAACAGATATTAAGAGACTTATCCTCCTAAAAACCTTCCTTATATTCCACAAAGGAGTTAAATGACCCTCAGGAGAAAAAGCCTCCAGGATATGGTTTGGCTCTGTCCCCATCCAAATCTCATGTATTATAGCTCCCATAATCCCCACATGTGTGTTAGGGACCCAGTGGGAGATAATTCAATCATGGGAGCAATTTCCCCCATACTGTTCTGATGGTAGTGAATAAGTCTCACGAAATCTGATGGTTTCCTAAGGCGAAAACTCCTATCCCTTGGCACTCTCGTTTCTCTGTTGTCTGCTGGTGACTTTCACCTTCCACCATGACTGTGAGGCCTCCCCAGCCACATGGAACTCTGAGTCCATTAAATCTCTCTTTCTTTACAAATTACGCAGTCTTGGGTATGTTTTATCAGCAGCATGAGAATAGACTAATACACTCCACATACTGTACAAAACTTCATCACACTGTTCAATACATTACTTTTATATTAAATTTTGTTGTGCAAACTTCCTAGAGGGCAGAAACTATAGTTTTATTTATGTAATACTGAAACTTTCATATTATCTGATGCTTAAAAATTTAGTACACATATTTTGAAAAAATACTTTTGCATTAGTAAGTATCGACGTGAGAATACATTGTAATTAAGTAAAACAAGAGAAAGACAAAAGAAGGTTTAAAAAAATGGACGTAAGTAAGGGACAAGAAAGATACAAACACTTATTGAACGTAAAAGAAAGTATTTTTCACAAGCTATTTTAGTAATGCAGGCTTTAAGAATAAAAAAGTTATTAACTAGCTTTTTCAATGACGAGGTAGCATTTATTATTTAATGAAGGACATTGCACCTCCTCCAACCAAAACTCCCAGGCCAGCCAAGATGAAGAAAATAATCTGAAAACACAATGATCAGGAAACAAGGAAAGATCTTTTCCAGACTGAACACACAGTTTAAGCTGTAAGAGGATTTAAGACTCGACTAAACTCCAATGTCTCAAAAAAGACCTTCAAATACTTAATTAATTTTTCATTTGTTTTATAGCTCTAGCAGATGTTGCCTTTTTTAATAGATTAGTTCATCACTGAGGTGCTAGAGGAAAAAATTCTTTTGTTAGATTTTGAATTAATATACTTGAAATGACGTAGAAAACATGATTTGTGCAACTCACAATGTTCTGGTTATTCTACCTCATAATATTCATTTTAATATGTGCTAATTTAAATATAAACAGAGATATTTAAATTTATTTTTAGGAAGAGAAAGGACTTATTACAAGAGTGTGTTTCCATTTATTAATACTTAGTCATTTTCCATATAGGTCTCTGGGCTCCAGTGAATATTTTCACTGATCATGTCATCTATATTTTGCATCTAGTAATTATGAAACTAAGAAATAGATACAATTGGCTTTGAACTTAAATGTGCTGGATGAAAAGAAATAGTAAGAAATAGAGGAAATGTGACTAAGACACAGCCTTGGCAACTGCCAAGGGTCTCTGAGCATCTTGTAATCACCATATTCTAGAGCCACAATCTTAATGATTTGTCATATAAAATGATAACCATGTGACTTATTCTGGAAAGGGCAGTCAGTGATTGGCAGTCCTACATACATCCCACCCTAACTAATTATCTCTTAATACCAAATAAGGTCAAATGTAAAGTTGAAGTGCTAAATGGGATAAATGACAGCATTGTATAATGACATAAGGCACAATTTAGAATAAAAGTAAAACAATAAAATTTTCCTCAACAAACAAAATACTAGCTTCTTCTTTGTAACTTTTAGTTTAGCTTCAGGAATACATGTTTTGATTTGTTACATGAGTAAACCAATGTCACGAACCTTTGTTATACAGATTATTTTGTCACCCAGGTACCAAGCCAAGTACCCAATAGTCAAAATACTGCTTACTATCTGAAGCAAAACTATGAGAAATAAATAATGAAGTTGACTTAAAAAAATATAAAAATAGTAATTTTATATGTTTTTACTGTGAAAAAAATGGCAAGAAGTTGAAGAAACAGAAAACATTATCAACAAACTTATTTTAAAAAATTAGAATTTACCCAGAAAGGAAATCTTAACAGACTAAACAGAAAATAAAATAATTTAAAGTAGAAATTTTCCAACAACTTTTTCTAAATAAATAAAAATAAAATTAGAAAAGTTTAGTGAAACTCCTAACTACTTCAAAACTAAGTAAGATATAGCTATACAATCACTGGATTAAAAGAGAATTTAACAACCATTAAAAAATTAATGGAAAGAATATTCTTCTCAAATAAACTTTGGAACATAGTAAAGGCTGTAATTAAAGAAAAATGTATAGCTTTAATTGCCATCACTATTTAAAAGGAAAGTTTTAAGAAAAAAAAATTCATCTTAAGAAAATAAATGTAATAAAAGGAAGTTAAGGTGACTCTTGTTGGTTATAGAACAAAAAGTATACAAGGAAATAACATAAAAATTTTAAAACTTGAAAAATGGTAGAAATATTAAATAAGTCTAAAAGGCAGTTATTTCAAAATATTGACAAAATAATTCACTTTTTATAATTAACAACATGTCTGAGGTAAAAAATAATTTTTAAAACTTATGGAGGGGAAATGATACATAATCTCAGATATGGAAGAATTTTATGACATTATGAGAATATTGTATGTGACTCTATGAAAATATATTTGAGAACATAATTTATTGAAACAATTAATATTCAAAGTAAATAGAAATGAATAAAATGGGCTCAAGAATATGAATATCTTGAATACACTAACTATAATAAAAGCTATAAAAAAGTGACTGAATTGCTAACATTGAAAAAGACACAAATGGTGATTTCACATTTTAAAGACTCATCAGATAATTTTGGTGCTATTTAAACTTTGTAGAAAATGGAACCCCAGAAAGTTCCCCCCACTTTATTTTATGCATCAAACATGATCTTTATATGAATAATGTAAAATAAAAAAGACAACACTGGTAATTTGCAGAAATTTTAAGTAACAACCTGGCATACTGACTACAGCAATATGTTAAATAATACAATGATCAAGTTGTGAATTTATCCCAATAATGCAAGGATGATTTAATATTGAGATTATATAAATATAGCAAGTCACATCGTTATAAGAAAAAGCGCCCATTGTTAGAAGAAGAGATGCTTACAATGGATATTTGACAAATTTCTGCAACCTTATTTTCTAATAAAACATTTAATTAAAATAGAAAGATAATACAACAATTAATGTGCTAAGCAACAATAAGATAATGTCGTCATGAAAATTCAATAGGCAACACACACAATATAAAAACACACAAAAGGAAATGAACAAAGGCAAGTGTTAGTTATTTGAAATATTGATGAAAACAGATCATATCTGATTATGTTGATCAAGGAAAAAAGTAATACAGGCACAAGTAAATATTATAATTAAAAAAAGAACATGACAAGAAAAAAAAGTAATTAAAATGTTAAGAGAATACCATCACAGGCTGAGACCAACAGTTTAAAAATTTAGATTAAATCAGCAGAGCCTGGTGGCTCATACCTGTAATCCCAGCACTTTGGGCAGCCGAGGAGGGTGGATCATGAGGTCAGGAGTTCAAGACCAGCCTGGCCAAAATGATGAAACCCCATCTCTCCTAAAAATAAAAATATTAGCTGAGCTCCTGTAATCCCAGCTACTCAGACAGCAGAGGCAAGAGAATCATGTGAATCTGGGAGGCGGAGGTACAGTGAGCTGTGATGGTGCCACTGCACTCTAGCCTGGGCAACAGAGCAAGACTTGCATCAAAAAAAGGAAGGAAGGAAGGAAGAAAGGGAAGAGAGGGAGGGAGGGAGGGAGGGAAGGAGGGAGGTACAGAGGAAGGGAGGGAGGGAAAGAAATCAGCAGAGCCCTAAAACTGTAAAAAAAATGAAAGTAGTTAAAATTATTTCAACAATGAAGACATCAGAACAAGAAAGATTTCCAAGGAACAGATCCTTCCAAACCTATAAAAACTATTTCAGAGAAGACAACAAGGGAAATACACTCAGTGCCAGTCATTTGATTGCTTGCTAATCAGCTTTGTTTTAGTTCTCATTTTGTATCACAGGGGCAGGATAACTGCAAACTGCATTTCTCAAGCTTCCTTGCATCCATGTGCTTAGGTTCTGGCAATGGGAGACACTCCTGGATATCAGAATGCTTTTGACAACATCTTCCATAGCAACGTATGTAATTGTGAGCTCCCAGATAAACGGTGGGCAATTGTTTGTTGCCAGAAGTATCTCTAATTCTTTTAGCAGCTGTAGCAGGTACATGGGTTCCTGAATTACTCTTGGAAAATGAAGATAAAGGGCTGTTAATAGCAGTCTTAACTACTCCAATATTATGAACATTGTGTTTGTGTTTGAAGGCCTAAGCTTACAGATGATAGAAGCTTTCTGATGCTGGTCGGTAAATTTCAAATTCTAACTTTTAAATATTTCCCAGTGTCACACTTCAGTTTGTTACTCCAGTTTTACTAATATTTTGTGACCAAGTTTCTGAGTTAAATATCTCTCTGCTTAAAATATTTAAATGTCTGTTTTTCTCACTGCACTTTGAAAAATACAATTTCTCAAATCATTTGCTAAGATCAACATAATCCGTATAACAAAAGTTGTCAAAGATATTGCAGGAAAGGAAAATCATAGTTCCATTTCATTAATTAAATTGTGAAAATTCATAATGAATAATAAATATATAAATCCAGTGTTTATACAACCAAATTATACTTTAACCAAAGGAGATTTAACAAAGGGGACTACAAGTCATTTAATGGTAAAATAATCCATAAATATAAAATATGATATATAAATTCTTAATTGAAAATATATTATCTTAATGCTTGAAGAACTGATAAAATTCTAAATAAATTAATATTTACATTCACATATTGATTTACAGCGAGAATAACACTTTCTATTAAGGATATGTATAGAAAATCTAAACCAAAGATTATCTTAAATGAGTAAATATTAGAGGCATCTTTTTAAAAGTCTGATGTATGACTACAACAAAATATTTTACAACAGTAAAAAAATGAATCTACATTTATATGCTATACTTTATTTAATTTTTATTAAAACATTAAAGAAAAAATCTGTGGAAAATTATATATAGCATACTGCATGTTAAATGCTTTTTGTAATTGAAGAAATAGAAAGAACAAAAAAGTATCTATATGGATAACATAAATCTACATTAAGAAGAAACTAGAAGCTATTGTGTACAAGATTTTAAATGGTAATAAGCAAAGAAATGAAACTTATGCTGAACATGCCTTCCCTTCCCCAAAGCAGAGAAATGCAACTTAGAATAACCATACTATATTCATTTACACCTATCAGTTCGACTGAAATTAAAAAATATATATAGCAAAATATATTGCTAGCTAGTAAGAATATAAATTGCCACAACCTTCTTGAAATATAATCTGTCAGTATTTAGTTTATAAATAATAAATAAAATAATATGCCCATCAGAATCAATTTAGACCCAAGAAAAATAAAAATCAACAAAATGTAAGGATTAGCATATAAGGATGTTTATCAACATTGTGTTTCTATCATAAATTCTTGAAACAATATTAATGTGCATTAGTAGGCTAATGGTTATAAAAATTAGGCCCAGTCAAACCATCAAATGCATTCATTAACAGAACAAATTTGGTCTATTGAAATTGACTTAGAGAGATTTCTAATCTGTACATGTTATGTGAACAAAGCAATGATAGAGGGGTTGAAGTTTCTTTAGAAATTTAGATAAATAGATTTTGTATCCTGGACTTTGCTGAAGTTGCTTACCAGCTTAAGGAAATTTTGGGCTGAGACAATGGAATTTTCTAAATATGCAATCATGTCATCTGCAAACAGAGACAATTTGACTTGCTCTCTTCCTATCTGAATACTTTTTATTTCTTTCTCTTGCCTGATTGCCCTGGCCAGAACTCTTAATACTATGTTGAATAGGAGTGGTGAGAGAGGGCATCCTTGTCTTGTGCTGGTTTTCAAAGGGAATGCTTACAGCTTTTACCCATTTTAGTATGACATTGGTTGTGGGTTTGTCATAAATAGCTTTTATTATTTTGAGATACATTCCATCAATACCTTGTCTATTGAGAGTTTTTAGTATGAAGGGGTGTTGAATTTTATCAAATTCTTTTTTCTCCACAAACTAACACAGGAACAGAAAACCAAACACCACATGTTCACACTCATAAGTGGGAGTTGAACAATAAGAACACTTGGACACAGTTAGGGGAACATCACACACTGGGCCTGTTGGTGGGTGAGACCTAGGGGGAGGGATAGCATTAGGAGAAATACCTAATGTAGATGATGGGTTGATGGGTGGAGCAAACCACCATGGCATGTGTATATCTTTGTAACAAACTTTCACATCCTGCACATGTATCCCAGAACTTAAAGTATAATTTAAGAAAAGAAATTTAAATAAATAGACAGATAGGTAGGTAGATAGATGGATGATTGATACATAGATAGATAGATGGCAAATAGAGAAGAGATAGACTGTAAAGATAAATCCTAAGAATTGGTTTTTCCAACATTTGCATTTGTCAATGAATATCACCAATAGAAAACATGACAACTTTTAGAAATTTATAAATCACACTTTTCTCTATCAAATACAGTCTTCTACAGTGATGTATTTGATCAAAATGAACTATCGGCACAGCTTGCTAATCTGGAAATTGATATAGAGGAAGTGTTATGGAAATGTTTAGACAGTAATGCATCAGGCTGGCTGAAAGAATAGAGAAGTAAATTTTTATACTTCCCAAAATGAATTGACTGGAGCGCAGATGAGGGGGGGGGCATCTGAGAAGCTTGCAGGGCCCACTGGGTCCTGCTTGGACCAAGGTCAATTCCATGGCTGTCGTAGAACTGGCCACACATAGAGGAAAAGTAGGAATCCTTTTATTTTTATTATAATTTCTTCAAAGGCTTGAAGTGTCTACATTTTATTCTGCAATAAACAATGTTTTTCAGGCCTAAAATTATACATTTTTTTTCTAAGACTATTTCTATTGATCAGCTCCCAAAAAAGACCAGCATTCAAAACCACTCTTCAGGAGTCTGAGGAGTGAGAGTGGAGATATAAGTGTCATCGTTATGGAAATGTGAGGTGTGGATTAGAATGATTGAACCATCAATATGTTGCTTATTAGAGTCTCTCAGAACAGCATAAAGCTACACCTTTGTTTTGTACAAATAAGACTCAACTAGACAGAAGTCATAGAATTAGCTTTACCCACAGTACATCAATGGAGTTTATCCTCTAACGGTTACATATAAACTTTCCATTCTTAACATCAATCAAGGAGAGGTGTTTAACCTGCATAAAATAAAGAGCCTAGAGAAATTGAAAGCAGGAAAAAACAAAACAACACAAGATAAAATTTCTACCTCTTTGTTGGTGTCTTTGTCTAAGGAGAAATTAAATTGGATAGAATGTTTTTAGCTGTAAACTGTAAACACTCCACACAAATGATTTCTTTAAAACAGAAATAATTGACACAGTATCAGAAAATAGCAGTATTTTGAAATTAAAAAAAAATTATCTGGTTATTTAAAGATGTTGTAAAGTGACATCATTAAGCTTCCTTTCATCTCTGCTCTGCAATTCTGCTTCCTTGACCAAAGGAAAATTGTCTGTGGTTGTGAGTCAGTGGCCAGCAACAATCAAGGATACTGACATTTTAGTCATGTCGAACAGGAACAAATTTTTCTTCTCTGAATGACAAACCAAAACTCTTGACCTACACTTGTATTAGATAAACCTAGACTACATTTCCTCTTCTGAATCAATTACTGTGGCAAATTTGGTTTTAGTTGCCAAGTTCTGTTTCCTCTGTGTCGTGTGTTTTCCTCAATAATAACACTCATCACATGTATCTATTAATCTACAGTAATTTTACTCCCACAGTGTATGGCCTGACATCTTGTATTCAACAGGTGCTCATCAAAATTTGACAAATTAATGACTGAGTGAAATAATGAATGAATGAACCCATGAATGAAAGTAAGCAAAAATAAACATATGCCATAAATAGTGACAGGTGCTATGGTTTGAATGTTTGTGTATCCTTCAAAATTCATCTGGTAAATTCCCATTGCAACAATATTAAGAGGTGACTCAGTCATAAAGGTGAAGCCCTCGTGAATGGTATTTGGAAACTTATAAAAGAAGCTGAAAGGAGCATCCTAGGCCATTTCCCCCCTTTCTACTATTCGAGAACACAAAATTCAAAGTACCATTTTGGAAGTGAAGACTGCGTCTTCAGCAGACACCAAATCTGCTGATGTCTAGATCTTGGACATCCCAGCCTCCAGAACTCTGATAAATAAATTCATGTTATTTATAAATTACCCAGTCTATATTTTAATAGCAGTAGGAAAGACTAAAATAGAAGTTTGTATAGGGAAGTGAGATATTGCTACAACAAATACCTAAAAATGTAGAAGCAGCTTTAGAACTGGGTAATGGGCGAAGGCTGAAAGAGTTCAGAAGTGAATGCTAAAAAAGCCTTATATTGCCATGAATGGAATGTTAAGAGCAATTCTGATGTTGACCCAGAAGAAAAGGAGAGCTGTAGGTCTGAACTTTCTTACAGTCTAAGTGGGGGATCAAAATGTTGGTGAAAGTACAGACAATGAAGGCAATGTTGATAAAGTTTCAGAGGAAAATTAGAAACAAAATGATTATGTTTGTGACCCATGTTTTGTGTAAGACAGAACTTAAGAGTGATGAACTAAGATATTTGTTGCGAAAATCATCTAAGCAAGGTGTTGAGGGTGCAGTGTGGCATCTCTTAATTGCTTATACTAAAATGGAAGAAGAGACAAACAAATTAACAATAAAGTTTATAATTAAAAGAGAAGCAGAACTCAAAGATTTCAAAAACTCGTAGGCTGGATCTGCTTGTAAAGAATAAAAAGGCGTGGTCAAGAGGGAATGCCAAGAAATTGGCCAAATAAACACTTGATAAGGAGATTAGCATGGGTACAAGCAAGCCAGATGCTGTTCACAAGACAATGAAAGAATGGCCACAAAGTCATTTCAGAGATCTTCAAGACTGCCACTTTCATGACAGGACCAGAGTGTTGGGAGCTTGAGGACAAGAGAGTTTCAAGGAGGGGCCCAGGGCACGCCTGGAACCTTGGGGTTCACTGGTTCACTGCCCAGTGCTGCCACAAGTCTCTGCTTCCTGAATTCTGGTACAGTGCTCTTTGTCCATTTAAGCTGTGGTTTGAGCAGGCCCAAGTATGGCTCAGGCCACTGTACCAAAGGGTGCTGGTGTAAACTTTGGCAGTGACCACATGATGTTAACTGTGCAGGCACGTAGAATTCCTGAGCTGTCTAGGTACAGCTGACTCCCTCTGGATTTAGAAGGATGCCTGAGAGAGTGGGCACCAGATAGAGAACTGCCACAAAGTCAGGGTTGCTACACAGAGTCCCCATTAGGGCAATGCTGAGTGGAGCCATGGAGGCAGGGTCACCCCAGAGACCCCAGACTGGGGCAGCCAATAGAGTGCAATAGCAGCCAGAGAGAGGTGCAGGCACCTGACTGCAATACATGAGGGCTGCACCCAGCATAGCCATGGGACAGGGCTTCTTGGAGCCTTTGGGGCCCAACACTGTCTTAGTATGTCTAGAAGGCAGGAAATAAAGTCAAAGAAGGCTATTCTCAAGTCTTAAGATTTAATGTTTGCTTTGCTGGGTTTTGGGCTGCTCTTCTTTTCTATTTTCTTTTTGGAATGAGAATGTCTATCCTATGCTTGTACAACCATTGTATTTTGGAAGCACATGACCTGGTTAATTTCATAGGTCCACAGAGGAAGAATCATTTGCTTCAATGTGATTATACCTTGAGTGTCACCCATATCTTATTTAGCTGTGATTATACCTTGAGTGTCACACATATCTTAGTTAGATGATATTTAGATGAAACTTTAGGACTTAGGTTTTAAAGCTGATGTTAGAACAGTTAAGACTTTTGGGGCTATGGGATGAAATGAAGCTATTTTGTGTGTAAGAAGAACATAAATTTTAGGGGTCTCTGGTAGAATACAGTGGTTTAAATGTTAGTGCTCCCTTCAAAATTCATGTTCAAATTTAATTCCCAATGTCTCAAGAGGTTGGGACCTTGAAAGGTGATTAATTCGTAAGGGTTGTGTATTAGTCAATTTTCATGCTGCTGATAAAGTCATACCTGAGACTGGGTAATTTATGGAGAAGGGGAGGTTTAAGGAACCCACAATTCCATGTGGCTGGGAGGCCTCACAATCATGGCAGAAGGCAAAACATGCATCTGACATGGCAGCAGATGAGAGAATGAGAGCCAAGTGAAAGGGGAAATTCAATATGAAGCCGTCAGATCACATGAGACTTACTACCAAAAGAACAGTAAAGAAACTACCCCCATGATTCAATTATCTCCCTCTGGGTCCTTCCCACAACACATGGGAATTATGGGAGCTACACGAACTCTTCAAATCTCACAATACCTCTATGAGAGGGTATTAACGTCTTTCCTTTTTTACAGATTAGAAAACTGAAATGTGAAGAATTTAAGTAACTTTCCCAGGTTCACACAGTTAGTGGCAAGGCTAGATTTTGAAGTAGGAAATTGAAAGCCCTTAAAAGTTAGGTAAATCTTCCTCTCCAGTGATGTTTGTTTTACCTACCCTCAAAGTCCTGCTGCCAGTTTTTCTGTTGAAAATGTTTCATTGGTCAGATTCAGCTTTTAGTCTCACATGCAGGTGCTGCTGGTGGATATGGATTACTTCTGCTCAAATTATTTAGACTTATTTATAACTCAAACCTTGTTAAAAGATAATGGAAAGGCCATAGAGCAAAATTGCCATGCATATATGATCTGGAGTTATTTTTATACTGTAAACATATAAAATGATACACCATCTGCATTGCATCACTCTTCCGATCTGGTTATTGATAACATCACTAAGACCTGATCCATTACTAAATGCATTAGCAAGACCATGATGGACATATGGCTTGCTGCAACACCTGGATTGTTCTATCACAAGATCAACTGTGAGACCAAACGGCAGTATCACAAATCAGACATTACTGTATGTAAAATGTTTTCTGGGCCAAAGAAACCAATTTTTTCCAGATGTGTCATCAGAGAACCTTAAGAACTAAATTTTACAGTAAATTATGAGTTTAAAATTGGACTCTCTAAATTAAAATTGCCTAGTTCTGATCCCAAATTCCAGGATACAAAGTGCATTATATCTATTAGCTTGCATTCTTTTTTTTTTTTTTTTTTTGAGATAGAGTCTCACTCTGTTGCCCAGATTGGAGTTCAATGGTATGCTCTCACCTCACTACAAACTATACCTCCCGGTTCAAGTGATCCTCCTGCCTCAGCCTCCAGAGTAGCTGGGATCCCAGGCACCTGCTACCACACCCAACTATTTTTTTATTTTTAGTAGAAACAGGATTTCACCATGTTGGCCAGGCACATATACACCATGGAATATTATGCAGCCATCAAAAACGATGAGTTCGTGTCCTTTGTAGGGACATGGATGAACCTGGAAACCATCATTCTCAGCAAACTGACACAAGAACAGAAAATCAAACACCGCATGTTCTCACTCATAGGTGGGTGTTGAACAATGCGAACACATGGACACAGGGAGGGGAGTATCACACACTGGGGTCTGTCGGGGGAAAAGGGGAGGGATAGTGGGGGGTGGGGAGTTGGGGAGGGATAGCATGGGGAGAAATGCCAGATATAGGTGATGGGGAGGAAGGCAGCAAATCACACTGCCATGTGTGTACTTATGCAACAATCTTCCATGTTCTTCACATGTACCCCCAAACCTAAAATGCAATAATTAAAAAAAATTCTTATGGAATAAGCAATATTTCAAACTGAGTTCTGTTTAGATTTAAATCTGACCAAGGTTAGTTTTCAGACCATGGAGTTATTATTTAAAAGTTAAGAATATCTAAGAGTTTATCATATGCAAGACCCTATGTTAAGAAATCTGAATGGAATTAAGTCATATATTTACAAGAGAAAACTCAAAATGTGGATAATTAACTCATGTGGGAAATTGAGCCACAAACTAAGACAGGTAATTTTCTCAAAATCAGGACTTCTAAATCGGCAGCATTTGGATTTGAACCCAAGTGGTTGATCATTCAGACCTCTTGATAATTCAAATCCCATATGCTTAAACACTAAAGATCATATCTCTTATAAAGTATGTAGAGGTTTCCCTTTCTTCTTTATCTCTCTCTTTCTTCCTCTTTGTTCTTCTTCTCTTTCTACTTCATAGAAAATAAATTAAAATTTTATAAAGTCTTAATATGATGTCATTAAAAGAAATAAGCATGCTTTATTTTGGGAGTGAGAATAATAACTCAGACAAGCAGCTGAAGGCAGGAGAGACTATAATTTCAGATAGACCTGGCTTAAAAAGTCACTGATGAAAATAAATTAATTTCTAATGACTTATGGTTTAGGAATTGTTTGGAAGCTTCAGGTGAGGTTGCCAACCATAGACCTGTGAAATGTAGCAATATCTACGCGAATCATTTGTTCATTTCTTTTTAAGCTGTAACTTTTAATATTTATGTATGTATATTCTTATTACATAACAATGTTATAACCTCCTCTGTGGAGGGATAATCACATTAAATCTAAATATTCATTTATTTCTGAGCATTCCTTATTAAACAGAAAGTGAAGAAAAATAGGATGTTACCAGGAGATGGAATAAAGGTGTCACTTTTAAAAACATGAGGGTAGGGTGGATAAGTAACTTTCACAGGAAAGAGATAATGAAGGAGAGGAACTCATCTACATATAAACTGGACTTATTTATAGTTTTAATTTATTTGAAAAACTGTCTCATGCCATTCACATGATCTTGTTTGAGGTTGCAGCAGAAACCCACCCTAACTATGGGTTACCTCCTCTCAGTCTCCCAACTACATTCCTGGAAGGAGACTAGCTAAATACATACAATAATGACATATTTATAACAAGCAGAGCATGGTTTCTAATGAAACATAGCAACCAAATCATAAGAAAAATTGGAGAAATCTATGCTTCCTCTCCCCCAGCCAGTACTCACAATGACAAAGGCAAATATTATGCTGTGAATTCAAAAGTGAGAAAATTAAGTTTTCAGAAATGTAAATGCTTATTTTCAGTACACTTTCTACTTTTACAAAATATGATTCCTTTTTCTCCAAACGAGATGAAAAGCAGAATGAAGATTTTCAGCTTGATTCACATAGAACTTGCAAGAGTGAACTTGTTACTATGGATTTACAAAATTTAAAAAATTTTCTAACACTCATTGCTGAGCTATTCTGCCAACAAGATCATGATCTTTTACAGAAGAAAACAATTCATTGCATTTTTGCTTCTCCTCAACTGCCATGCTGGCCTTTGTTTATTGCTTTACACACTTAATAAAGATTAAAAATGGGAAATGCCCCAGTAATATGCTTTGATTAGAACATTCACACAGTATTGCAATGTGTAATCTGATAGGAGAGAAAAAAGTCAAGAATCAGAGCTATTTATTTCTACACAATTTTAAACCAGGAGAAATCTAGATATAATTCACCTAAAACATAGCCATGTATAATTTTTGTATTAAAGAAGCAAGATTAAAAATCCATGCAGGACACAAGAAAATCGTAACAAGATTTTCTTTAAAAAATATAAAACCATATTAGATTAGAATAAAAATATTTCCTCTTTTGAGTGAGTAACAACTGAATCATTCAGTATATCATCCACAATACTAGGTTCCTCTTTTTTTTCAAGTACATTTTTCTGTTTTACCGAATCACTGTTAACTTTTATGAGACAGACATGTTTTCACATTGATCAACCGTAGCCACATTTTCCAATTATATGGGTAACGAGTTCAGGAGCAATGACCTAGAAAATGGACAGAAGACCCTGTTCCAAACTAATGTTAACAGTATTTTGGTGTTTTGAGAAAGAAAATAAAAGATTCTGGATCTAATGATGATAGATTTTTGCTGTTAATTAATCAAATCGCCTCAAAATGGAGTTCAGCAGGTGGAAATAATTACCGGTTAATTGTATCCTGTTTATTATGCTTTGGAGATATAAATCCAGCTACTGCACTCATTTTACAGTATTTACTAAAAAGCTGAAAACAAATAAATCAGAAACACAGATGTTGTGGTAACAATATTTGTGTTTGCTTTCTGAGACAATACAAACAGAAAATAATAATTTTCCGTTTGAAATATAATATTGCTTAGCAGGAGCAGGTGTATGGATTTTCCTTTAATAAAAATTATTTTTCTTTTATTTTAATATGTGTAAGTAGCTGAACATGAAACAGAGAGAGGACTCCTCATCAGGAAAAGAATGTTATGATCCCTGACAAAAGGACAATGGCTGTCTTTAAAGTTTCAATTTAATGAGAAATCTATACCTTAGAAATATAATATTATTTGCAATGTCTAACTCTATTATTTAGAACAAAAACACTCTGACTACACGAATATGTTTATTAGATATTTTAATATTTTGTGTATCAGATAAAAATCCCAACTCAGGAATTTCCTATCTGTGCTGTTTGTGTTCTCATGTATAATGGTAGCAATTCCTAAGGCTATAAAGCATCACTGCATTTAAAAACCTAAGACAATCCTTGATACTTAATAAATCTTCAGTGAAAACCTTTGTTTGTGTTTTTATTATTTACTAATGCTATAATAGTTTCAGGTAATAATCTTACTGTTTTAAAATGGGCTAATTAGCTGAGTCCTTAATACTTCCTGAAGAATTAAGATTTTCTTAGCATCTGACACTCAATTAAGATACACAGATATATGTATATACATAAAAGAACAGTGACAAAGTTTTCCTTTTTATCTTATATGTAACCATAACCTATTTCCCCCTCAGATAAATAGAGCGTATATTATCTCCAATACTTAGTAGGATTGTTCACTTCATTAGGAACAAGTTGATGTCACAACTGCCTTGGCTAAGACTCAACACACAAACACACAGAAAAATATAAAGCATATCATCAGATTTTAGTAGTACAAAGAATGGAAAGAAGTGATAGTTTTGTCTTCTTCCTGTGCTTTCATCTGTAACTGACACTGTGTGTGTGTGTGTGTGTGTGTGTGTGTGTGTGTGTGTGTGTATCTGCGTGTGTGTGACTGTAAAATGAACAATGGTTGATGACTGTGGTGGCTACAAGTTTCAGGGAAAATATATAAAAGGAGTAAAAAGCTTCTCTACAGTTTTTTAAAGAGCTTCTTACTCTTTTCAACAAAGGAAACATTAAATCAATTTATCACATATACCACCAAAATCATTATCTCTACACATCTTCAACAGTTATTAAATGTGACTATATGATGATAACAAATATAAAATAATGCATCAGGCTGGGCACAGTGACTCATGCCTGTAATCCTAGCACTTTGGGAGGCTGCGGTGGGTGAATCCTGAGGTCAGGAGTTCGAGACCAGCATGACCAACATGGTGAAACCCCATCTCTACTAAAAATACAACAGTTAGCCCGGCCTGGTGGCACACACCTGTAATACCAGCTACTCAGGAGGCTGAGGCAGGAGAATCGCTTGAACCAGAGAGGCGGAGGTTGCAGTGAGCTGAGATCGTGCCACTGCACGCCAGCCTGGGTGACAGAGTGAGACCCTATATCAAAAAAAAAAAAAAAAAAAAGCATTTTAGTAATAATAAACAACATAAAATTGGTAACATAAAATATCTATATTTGTATCTAAATTTTTAGCATCAACATGATAAAAGCCTGAAAAATACTCTGCTCTATACCGTATATTTGTTACAAGATTAGAGGAACAAATAATAAAATTCAGAGAAAGTTATGCCACATCCTCTATAATTTAACCATTTTCTTTTTTAAAATTTGAAACAATTAATTGTTCTATTTGGGATTAAGGTGTAAGATCAGTGAATTTGATATCAGTAGAAAAAACTGTATTTAACTTGATTTATATATTATTTTTGGATATATTTAATAGGACCCTCAGATTCCTTGGGTTGAATCTCTATGTCCTTCATGGTAACATGCTAAAATATCATCACAAGTCACTTCATATGGTTTTTATTTAAAAAATTATACACATGTATATATATTTTACATGTGTATATGTCATGTATGATATATGATTTATAAAGCTCTCCCAAAAAATACACATCTATGTTTGTCTGTATAGCCTTATATGATTTTAGAGACATATTATTACCAGAATATAGTTGGCATAATTAAAATATATAGATACCCATGTCCATCCAAAATTTTCTAACACATTAGAATAAAACAGTGTTAATTCTTAAAGCTCTAGATTAATTTCCCTTTGATAATCTCTCGTTGTTATTGGCTTGGGAGTTTTTCAACAAAAGTTAATGAAAAGAGCTGATTAATATAGTCAATTCATTATTTGCCTATGATACAGACAATGAAAGAGAGATTTCTTACCATGTAGTTTTACATTTTATAATTAATTTGTATTTATATGAAATAAAGTCATGTATATGATGTATAGTACAATTAAGAAGCACTCATAGTCATACTGTAAAATAACTCATACAACTGCTCAATGTTTCTTACTACCCAAATTCAGCTCCCTCAAAGTGACTCTCAACTCTTAGATATGTTTTTCTATTTATTACCTCCATATCTTAAATAAATGTCTATACAGTTATTTCTAGATTTGTTAACTTTGGAAATTATCTATTGACTGCCTTGTTGGTAGCTGATAATTCAGATCTCTTGCACCTGTTTCACCACAATGCATTATTTCCCCTCTCCATATCCTCTCACTGTATTTCTACTGCAAATTTGGTTAAATTGATAGATTAGGTTACTATTATGCTACCTAACAATTCATTTTTCTTCTTTTTTTATTATGCTTTAAGTTCTGGAGTACAGGTGCAGATTGTGCAGGATTGTTACATAGTTATACACATGTCATGGTGGTTTACTGCATCTATCCCCCACATCATTTACATTAGGTATTTCTCGTAACGTTATCCCCTCCCCCAGTCTGCCCACCCCCTGCTAGCCCTCCCCTAGTGCTCCCAATTCCCCCAAACAAGACCCGTTGTGTGATGTTCCCCTCCTTGTGTCCATGTCTTCTCATTGTTCAACAACCACTTATGAGTGAGAACATGCAGTATTTGGTTTTCTGTTCTTGCATCAGTTTGCTGAGAATGATGGTTTCCAGCTTCATCCATGTCCCTGCAAAGGACATGAACTCATCATTTTTTTATGGCTGCATAGTATTCCACACATGGTGTATATGTGCCACATTTTCTTTATCCAGTCTATCATTGATGGGCATTTGTGTTGGTTCCAAGTCTTTGTTATTGTAAATAGTGCTGCAATGAACGCACATGCCCATGTGTCTTTATAATAGAATGATTTATAATCCTTTGGGTATATACCCAGTAATAGGATTGCTGGGTCAAATGGGATTTGTATTTCTAGATCCTTGAGGAATTGCCACTCTAGCCTCCTGCTCCAATCTATCCTGGCTGCTTGCTGGTTGAAGTACACATTTGTTCTTCTGGCTGTTCTCAATCAGCAATCTCCTGTGTTGGATTTTGTTCCCTGGATAACTTCTCTTCTTGTTTCTTAGTGTGATTTCACTTTGCAGAATCAGAACCTCTAGCAGCTTTCTAAGAAAGGATACCTTAGAGCAAAACTTTAAAAGATGATTTATGTCTGAAAATGTTTTGATGTTAACATAATTTCTTCACAGTTTAGCTAGGTATAGTATCTCCCCGCTGAATTTTAAAAAATTCGATTACTACTTTCTGGCTTCCAGTTTTGTTCTGGAGAAATTGGATGCCATTCTGAAATGTATTATTTTTTATGAGACTTAGTCCTAATTATTTCTCACACTTGAAGCTCCTAGTATCATTTTTAAAAGAAGTATTAATATTCTCACATTTCACAATATAATGCCTTTACGAGGAAGCTTCTTTCTTCATTGTGTTAGGAACTTAATGGATCTTTACAGTTTAGAGACTTGTGTCCTTCAGTTCTTGGAAATTACTTTTATGACTCATTAAAATAAGTTCCTATTAGTGAAACACTGGACTTTCTTTATGGATCCTTTAATTATTAAACTTGCCTTCTATTATCTCTGCCTTTTATATTACTTTATTTATGGGAACCTTTTTCATTAATAAGGATATATTCCTTAATAAAGACCACAAAAGGACTATTTTGGTTATTTGTTTATTTTTGAGATAGGGTTGGGCTCTGGGCTCAAGTGATCCTCAGCAGCCCTACCTCAGGCTCCCAAAGTTCTGGGATTATAGGCCTGAGCCACCGTGCCGGGCTGAGTTCTTTGAATAGTACTGTTTTTAAGGGCATTGATTACATGTTTTTATAAAGCTTTCTTCTACTTTCTCTGTTGTTTCTGAATTTTTTTCTATGTGTATCTCTGTCATTTTGCAGGCTTTCTTCAATTGACTAATGATTTTTAGTTATCCATTATATTTAAGAGAGATTCACTAAAAGGTGGTTTGATATTTTTGTGAAAGCATTTTCACTTCACTGCAAGATGATACACTTATCAGTTTCATTCTCTGCAAATATCCCACAATTTTGGTGTTTTATTTCATTCTTTTTTGGGTGGCGATTTCCATTTTTCCAGGGGAAAGTTCTACAGTCATCTGCCTGGAGGTATCTGACCCAGAGCAGACATTGTTTGGAGTAGCTCATCATTCCGGCTATTGAAAAATTCAATTCCACCCTTTCTTTCTGGTTCTAACCTCTGCTTTATTGTCCCAGCTATTCCCAAGTTCCCCGTTCCTCCAGGTTTTAGTTCTCTACAAAAAAACTTCTGGTATCCTGCAAAGGTGGGCAAGAGGTGGCCACCTAGCTTCAGGGGTCTTTGCATGGTGGGAAGAGTTGAGGGATAAATCTTTACACAGCTTTGGACTCATTCTCATGTTTAGAGGGCTGTGAATCACTTTTACATTTACTGTTCCGAGTCCTCCAAATTTACAGCCTTTCCATGATTTTTCAAGGAGAATCAACACGCTTCTGTACAAACTTTGATTTCAATTTCTTCTTCTCTATTAAGTCATATAGCATTTTTACATCTGATTTCCATCCTCACTAAATTGTTGCTGTCTCTCATTTGCTGTTGTCACATTTTCTATTCTCTTTTGGCTTTCATGTTTATGTATCTAAACATTTCTTTTTTGTCATTTAGGGAAATGTCTTAGAGGAGCCAAGATAAGCAGCTGTGTTTAATCTGTCATATTTTAATCCTGTCTTAAAATATTGGTCTTCACAACGTTTAAAAAACACACACATATACAGAAATTCTGATAGCATCTTTTATAATGTTTCTGCACCAGGAAAGGACAGATTAATGTCCTGATTTGGGGGGGGCAGGACAAATGATCCTAATAAAAACGACTGCCCTTAAGGAACTCTGGTAGCGCTATTTAAACACGGCATATGAAGGACAAGACTACTGCTAATTAAACCTTTCACAAAAATCAAATTATAATTCTGAACTTCACAGTATCTGAATTAAAATGCAAAAGAATCATCTAAGCCAATTTGCTATGAGTGTTTCTGTGAGCATTAGAGTGTTTGCCTGTGATGTCTCAACTTTCACACATACCTACTTAGTGAATTTGGGGGCTGAATAAATAGGTGTCATGTCAGTTGTTTCATGTGTAAAATAAATACTGTTAATGTGATAACTACCTATAGGAGTGTGATGGGGATTAAATGAGATAAGGCATAGAAAACATTTAGCGTGGGGGATAAAACATCATAAAGTTCTCAGTAAACTCTGGCTGACCAACTCATATTCATAAATTCTAGTTTTTCTGCTCTTGCTTGCATGTCCGCACACAACACCCCTTCTCAATCTGTATAACTCTGAACTTCACATAACTAAGTCCTGGCCTTTCCAGACAATGAGAATCACGTAACCTGTGGTTTTCTCATGTTGTGCTGAGGGTTCCATTACATAAGGCAATACTTTGATACTGGCGCTTACTTTTCTACTTTTTATTTGTTTTACATCTTATAATTAGATATTTATTTTTCTTATTATATTAACGTTAATTCAAATTTGAATATGACTTTTACTTATGCCACTTTTATTTCATTTGTAAAAACACAAATATGATAAACAAAATCATACCTATGCTTCAAAATATCTCTGCGATACTTACTCTTTTATGATTCCTTGCTGTAACTACAACTAATCTTCTTTCTTTCGTTGAACCCTATCAAATTTATTTCTATTTTATTGACTATAACATATGTATCATAATATCGATTAGTTAAAGGTTCAATTTAATGATTTTTGGCGACTTCAAAGAGTTACACAGGCAACACCGCATTTCTACCTCTCCAAAAAACCAAAAAAACATGGCCCTACTTTTGTCTTCTCTGCCCCTAGGCCTTAGGTAACCACCAATTTCCTTTCTCTCTCTTAAAGATTTGTCTTTTCTGGACATTTTACATAAGTTGATTTACATAATATATGGTCTCTTGTGACTGAATTTCTTCAGTTATATAATGTTTTTGATTTTTATCCACATAGAAGAAAGTATTGGTCAATATTCTATTCTTTATTATTATTATTATTATTTTTTTTTTTTTTTTTTTTGAGACAGAGTCTCACTCTGTCACCAGGCGCCAGTCTGGAGTGCAGTGGCGCAACCTCGGCTCACTGCAACCTCCGCTGCCCGGGTTCAAGCAATTCTCCTGCCTCAGCCTCCCAAGTAGCTGGGACTACAGGTGTGCGCCACCACGCCCAGCTAATTTTTTTTGTGTGTGTTTTTAGTAGAGACGAGGTTTCACCATGTTGACCAGGATGGTCTTGATCTCTTAACCTCGTGATCCGCCCGCCTCGGCCTCCCAAAATGCTGGGATTACAGGCGTGAGCCACCGTGCCCCCCCCTCTTTTTTATTATTGACTAAGTGCCATTGTATAGATATCACATTGTTCTTGTCCATTCACTGATTGGTGGATATTTGGGTGTTTTCCCACTTTTAGGGGGAATATGAATAAGGCCTCTTTGTGTGGATCTATGTTTTAACTTTTATTAAGTGAATATCTATGAATCCCAAGAAAACTTTGTATATTTCTTCTCTGTACCATGTATTATGCTCCGTTTTAGCATGATTACTTTTGGGTTGGTCTCTACCTATCCAGTCCCTTGAAAATGGCTGTTGTCTAATGTCCTGTTCTCCACTTTTTAAATTGATGTGTCCTTTGTTCTTATCTATCCCCAACATGTAATTGTGATTTCTTCTTGAGTGATTGAAGTGTCTTTATCTTCAAGTTCCCTTTTTAGTCTAGTTTTGAAGGACACTTGTTTGGATATTAAATAAAACCTAAAATGTTGACTGATTAAATATTCATATTGTGTTTTACAATGGCTTTCTGCAATAATGATTTTAAAAGGATCATGATCTTTAGGAAGTAGATAATATATTAGGCCTAAAATAAAAAGTTTAAAGAAGTTTCTTTAAGAAATAAACTTTAAAACCATTCATATTTCCTCTTTTCATTTCATCTTACACTGCAATTAACAAAAGATTTTCAAGAATCAAAATGAATTAAGACTCGTCTACTTAGACCACCTCATGTGTGGAAAAGTGAAAAACTGTTTCTTTTATCAGTTACTTTTTATTTATGATTGATTTTTTCATTTTAATATTTAAAAATAGTGCCTAAAGCAACTTTCTTGAAAGTGGTAACAGTTTTAAACTCAGCAGTTGTTCTTGCCTTTTTCCTTGTACAAAGCTAGAAGAAAAGTTATTTTTAACGAAAATTGTGTGCAAATTTGATGTTAGTGGAGTTGGTGGAAACATCCATTATATAAAAATAAAGCATACCTGGTTGTGACATTAGAAAGGTGGTAATTTCATCTTTAGTTTCCCACTTGCAATTTATGACTTCAAGAACTTCAATGGAAATTACAGCTGGAAGTCTGTATGGTGCACTTTTTGTCTATTCTTAAAGCATGAGGAGGTAAGAGAAAGCTAAACTCATGGCAAGAAACCCACATTTGTTCAACTGATGCTGGAAAAATAAAATTTCTAAGTACACAATTTAATAGAAGAACCTAATAAGACTCCTCCATTTTGTTTTACATGGGTTTTTTTTTTTTTTTGGACTATTTTCTTTTTTCAGTTTCTTATTTTACATTTTCATCAATCTCAAGTTGAAATTAGAAAGAGTTCATTTTGATTTGCAGGGTGTATTACTTACAGAGAGAACTGTAGTGCATATTCTAGTTTTTTAGCCACCAAATTAGATCCCCTAAAACTGGAACTGGTTTTACACATTCCTGTAAAATGTTTTAATGAGTACAATTTGATGAACAGCTATTCATTAGAAAGAGATGGGAAAACAATGTTGGTCCAGTCATCCTGATACTTGCAGGTGCTTCACATTTAACTTAAAGCTTTGGCACAATTTTTCAAATGGTAAAGCTGTATGAGAGCACATTACTTCATTTCATACCTGTTTAATGAAAGATAACTTTGTTTTGCTAAAACCAAGGATACTCTGAGAAGTCTGAGACCTTATGGTACATATCAGTTATCTATCATATGATCCCAGTATAAAGTAGGTATTATTCAGGCCAAGATCAGAAAATTAGTTGTTTGAAAAGTGAAAATTGCAGTGGATACCACCATATAGATAGTTCATGGATTTTTAAATGGGGGGGAAAATCTACACTTTTTCTATATATAAGTGCCTTAGGCTATTTCAACTGATGTAACAAATTATGATAGGTGGAATATCATAAAATCAACAGAAAATTTATTTCCCATAGTTCTGTAGGCTAGAAAGTCCAACATTAAGGTGCTGGCAGATTTCCTGTCTGGTTAGTACCTGCTTTGTGGTTCATAATCTCATATGGTGAAAGGAAAGAGTGACCTCTCCTATGAGGGCACTAATCCTGTTCATGAAGCTTTACTCTTATAACCTAATCATCTCTCAAAGACTCCAACTCCTAGCACCATCACATTGGGAATTGCTTTTCAACATATGAATTTTGGAAAGACAGGCACATTTAGTCTACAGCAATAAGCTTATCCAAGCTTTGATTACAAATTAAGAGAAATCCTTCTCATCTTTTCCCAGAGTGAAATCTAAGTAGACCTTCAAAGTTTCTCAAGAGTGTAATGTCATCAAGGATACAGCCATATGGACATGTACACACAATTTATGATAGTATGAGTTGGTATAATCTGTATGGAAAGTGACAGAGAAATTTACATATTTGTATTAAGAATTTTAAAATATTCTGGCCATATAGTCAAATAAATAATTCAAAATATGTTTATTAAAAGTTCTAAAAATGTTTGTGGGCCATGCATGGTGGCTCACGGAATCTCAGAACTCTGAGAGGCTGGGGCAGGACGAACAAATTGCTTGCACCCAAGAGTTTGAGATCAGCCTGGGCAACATAAAGAGACCTCTGTCTCTATTAAATAATTAAAAATAAAATTATGTTTGTATGGTAACATTTATTTTGGAAAAATAAAATAATTTAACCATTCCAAAGTAGAAATATGATTCCTAAGATAATACAATACATTTAATGCTGGTAGTATAACCCACCCATTACTAAAAATAATAATTATAAATATGATATAATTGCGTAAGAATTTCTTCTGAAATTTTAGGTTAAAAAATAGGATATAACACTGAGCATACAGTAAAATTAAAAGCTTATAGAAAATGAATGAAGGAGAAATTGACATAAATGTAAATGTGGTTTCATCGTAGTGGTTTGAGCATTCTTTATTTATTTTATGTATCTGCTATTTTTTAATGCATTTGTCATACCCATACACATTTATCTTATTAGTTGAACATGAAACAACCATTCGTATTTATTTAATTTAAACTACTTTTAAAACCTGCTTTATTGAATTATCCTTCTATGCCTTTTGTTTAATTCTCAGAAAGATTACATTGCTTTTCTGGTCACTGTCAGGTACTAAAAAGGCCAGTTCAATCTAATAACACAAGCATCAGTCTTTCATGCAATTAAAAATTCTTCCCTGACAGATGGTCCAGAAAAAAGGCTCAGAAACCTGCTGTGGGGTAGAAAAGAGATCTACCCTAAGATATTTCTTCAGCTTATTCCTGTCTCCTTCTTTCCTGCTTACTGCACTGGCTGCCTAATTTTTCTCCAGGGTTGGAGTCGGGGTAAAAAGGTTTAGTTAGCAATTGAAAAAGTTTTTAATTTTCCCATCATAAAGCAGTTGTATTCTTCAGAAGATATCCTCTGTATATAAGAAGCCCAAATGCTTCATTTATTTTTTTCTTATTGGAAGACTTAGAGGTTGCTCATGTGATGTTACTTTTGGGATCTTCTAGTCATCCTTCCCTGTAATGAGTCAAGCAATCTCTATTAGACCATTTATGATTATCCTCCCACTGAGCTTCTGCATCTAAAGGTACACACTTCCAGCACCTTTACATTGAAGCTTGCTGACCTCTGGCAGCAAGAGCTCTTGACCAAGTTATTCTATAAGAAAGGATAAGCCTGGGTGTCCTTGATAGACACACTTGAATCTCAAGAGGAGATTTGCAGGGTTTCCTTTCGGTCAGTGGAATTACACCATGTTCAAAAAACCCTTCCTGCTTACTAAGTGCTATTATCTAAATATTTATATTCCCTCAAAATCCATATGTTGAAATTCTTACCCTAAGATAATGGTGTTAGTAAATCAGACTTTTGGTAAGTGATTAGGTCAAAGAGACAGAGCTTCATGAATGGGAGTAGCGCCTTTTTAAATGAGAGATTGGTTCTTCTGACTCCAAGTGAGGTTAGAGTGAGAAGACAGCTGTCTATGAGGGCCCTCATCAGACACAGAATATACTGATATCTTCATCTTGAACTTCCCAGTCTCCAGAACTGGCAGAGATATATTTCTGTTGTTTATAAGCCAAACAGTCTATGGTATTTTTTATAGCAGCCTAGATGGACGAAGACACCTTGCATACAGAATGGTCTTCTCATTTTCAATACCCTCTTCAAAATTCTAGAGGAAATATGCCTTCTATGGTGTGACAGGTCAGGCCCTGTGACAGAGACATTGTGGCAAAGTTAAGAGTGCAGGAACTTTAATGAACGGTAACATGAAAGTTTGGCCAACCCAGTGGGGAGAAAAGAAGCAAGGCTGCACATTACAGCTATCAAAAGTTGGGTGGAAATGACAAGATCCTAGTACCTTGGGCATGCTCAGTCATTTCTAGGATCTGCCCTGCAAGAGCATATTCTTGGTTCAAATGTGGTCTATTTCAAAGGTGACTGATGGCTAAACACACTCATAGCAGCTGAAGGAAAAGTTCTTTCTTAAAGGGAGATCTGTGTGGTTCAACTCCATGTCTGGTTCCATGTGGGGAAGACCTGCTAGTACACAGAAAACTATCAAAAGAAATTGTCTCCCCAATTGTTCCTCCTGCAAAACTAATTTCCTCTTATATACCCAGAAGAACAGTGATAGACTTAGATGCACTGGAAGGTTTTTTGGAGGTCACCCTTAGTAAGTTCATCATAAATTATCTAACACCTTTCTTTGGAATATGTATCTACCTCATACCATTTTAGCTTTGAGGGCTCAGCTGAAATTCTGAAACAACTGAAAAATACTATTAAAGACTCAGTTCAAAATTAAACTGTACTGTGGAGTCAGTCCTTCTTGACTTTTCCAGGCAGACTTTGATTTTTCAAACCTTGTGCTTGGCAGCTCAGTTCACAGTAGTGTTCTCAGAGAGAAGCATTTATTTGGTCATTCCACCATGAAATTTCATACTATCTTTCACTTGAGTGGTTTAAAATTTTTTGCTTTAAGATTAGGTCAGATTTTGATACAGTTTGGCTGTGTCCCACCCAAATCTCATCCTAAATTATAATCCTCATAATCCCCACATGTTGAGGGAGGAATGTAGTGAGAGGTGATTGGATAATGGGAGCATTTTTCTGCTTGCTTTTCTTGTGATAGTGAGAGAGTTCTTATGAGATCTGATGGTTTTATAAGGGGATCTTTCTCCTTCACTCTACACACTCTTCTTTCTCTTGCCTGTCACCTGGTAAGATATGCCTCTTCCCTTTCTTCCATGATGGTAAGTTTCCTGAGACCTCTGCAACTCTGTGGAATTGTGAATCAAGTAAATCTCTTTCCTTTATAAATTACCCAGTCTTAGGTATGTCTTTGTAGCAGTGTGAAAACTGACTAATACAGATTTCCAAGACTGATTTACACTAACCAAGATCACAGAAATGTAACAGTATTACGTATATGGTGTCACATTGTGTAAGAGGACATACGAGAAATGCTAGCTAGCTTCCCCTTACTATCTGTATCTATTAGTTCAAAGAAACACCACTAGAGAAATGCAGAAGTCTTTCCTAAATGTGGGATTAAAAAAGAAAATTACAGTACATAGAAACATATTAAAAATATATAATAGGAGGATTGCATGAGCGCAGGACTTCAAGACTGCAGTGAGCTATGATTGTGCCACTGCACTCCAGCCTGGGCCACAGAATGAGACCTTGTCTCAAATAGAATATGTATAGTAAATATTATTCTTCTTATGGGCTTCACAAAGACATCAGTCCTTCTCTGGACATATATCTAATCCTTTGCCTTGTCCCTTTCTTGAGATGTGCAATTTACTCTCAAAGTTTCAGTGCTCAATATGGTCAACTGCCACTTAGAACAAATTCCTGTATCTTCCTAGTAGGCCTTTGTGAAATATGCTTTTCTCAAACTCCCTTGCAACTACAGTTCTGGATATGAATTAGGATCTGTGCTTAGGTACACTGGTAAAAGTTGTAGAAAGTGTAGTAAGAGATGGGGGTCATCTTCCTGCTGCTCTCAGTGTTTTCATCTGGCAAGCAAGGTTATGGAGACACAGTGTTCCCGGCACTATCACTTATGGGCATTGAATGACAGTTGTAAAGGTGGTGGAGCTGACCGAGAAGGTCTAGTTGTGGCAATAGCAGCTAACAGCATCTTTCCAATATAGTTTCCAGTCCCTGCATTAAATCTGCGGTGGTGGCAGCCTCCTATTTCTACAATTGCCAGAGATACTGCAGCAGCAGTGGAGGAGTCAGCTCTGCTGTGTCCTCGCCGTCTTTTCTGGAGGTCCACACTAGAAGCCACTCATCCTTATTGTTATTTCAGAGTCTCTCAAATACTGTATTCTCTAATTACCTTGACCTAAAAATAACTACTGCTATATTATTTTGCTTTGTTTTTCACTGTTTCTGGATGCTTCATCATTCTCAGATCTCTACTGCATCAATACCCGACTTCTTTAGGAAAACCACAAATACTTTATTTTTCCTAGAATATCACTAATCTAAGTAAAATTAGTTGATTTTACTTACTTAAATTATTTTACTTACTTGGAATATTTATTACCCACTATTGCAGATTAAACCCCCAGGACTCAGGAAGCAGAAAGCAGTTCACCCCTTATTTGCATGAACAACAAAATTATTCATTTCCAAGTAAATTTTAATAGTACATAGCCAGTACAATGGCTTCCCATGTACTCTGGCCAGTACACGGAAGGCCATTCTATCATTAGAAAGTTGCTCCAAGTCATATTGTCACAATAAGATCAAATTCACTAAAGTACTGACAAGTTTAACAGCAAAAGACTAAGATAACCTTATGAATTAACAGCATTTATTTTCACTGTTGACCTTTCTAAAAAAAAAGAAGAAAGTTTCCAGAATACACTTTACCCTACTGTGTTTATTCTTCTGCCTTAAATACTGAGGCTTAATTATTTTGCATGTGACATACCAATATTTGGGAGGAAAAGCTATCATTGTTTAGACACCCACTTGAAGCACATTCAGCTCTGGCTGCTGCATCCTGAATGCCCTGTTGCCCCAGCTCCATAGCTTATTAGGTAAAAGGTGAAGCAATGGCAAAGCCACTATTTACAATGAACATTACAACTTAAAAATATTTAATCTGCTCTGTAGTTGCTCCTTTTCCTTCTTTTCTCACTAATTTCCCTGGGTCGTTGACTATGAAATGAGCTAGACTCATTGCCAGACCCCAGGGAAACAGCACAGAATTGTACTCTGAGTTAGGAAAATTTACTGAAGAAATAAAATGTTTTCTTGTTTACATAGTAAGACACATAAGTACTCATAAACAAATGTTATTCAGTATATTATTTTCCTTACATAGTAAGACATGTAAGTACTCATAAACAAACGTTATTGAGTGTATTATTTCTCTTGACATTTAACTTTACCACTTTGGAGTGTGTTCTGTTTTTATAGTAATATTAATTAAAAATGAGGTGCAGGAATGCCTATCTGCCTCTCCTATTATTAATTGGAAAAAAGAGGGTCTGAACAACTTTCCAAGATTTTTCCTCAAAAAACTCAAAAACCAAACTATAAACAAAAATGAAATTGCCGTCATATTCAGGTTGCCCTGTGGACCAGAGAGCTCTCTTTCCCAAGTATTGCTGCCATTGTTTTTCCTTCTATGGCTCTTTTTGTCTTTTTCTCCCAATTGTTGTCCATCTTACTTTTTTAATTAAGATTTTTTTATCTGTTCAGACTCCAATATATTGTATATATTGATCTTTTACTCTGTAACCTTGCTGAACTTGCTTATTGGTTCTTATAGTGTGTTGTGAATGTCTTAGGATTTTTGCATTACAAGACCGTGTCATCTGTGAATATAAACAGTTTCACTTCCATCTTTTCAGTGGATGCTTTGATGCTTTTATTTCTTATATTTGCCTGATGTCACTGGCCAGAATCTTCAGTCCAATATTGAACAGAATTAGTAAGAGAGGACGTCCTTACCTTGCTCCTAATGTGAGAAGGAAAATATTTCTTTCTTACCAGTAAATACAGGATGATATAATCCATAGGTTTATGTCAACGCTCGTTATTAGGTTGAAGAAGTTTCCATCTATTCTTAGTGTGTTGAAGGTTATTGTTTTAATAAATGAATGTTGGATTTTTTCATATGCTTTTTCCTGGGACTATAGAGTCCCATGTAATTTTTGTCTTTTATTCTGCTATTGGGGTATATGACATCATTAACCGATTTCACATGCCAAACAAATATTGCATTATTTGGATAAATCTCATTTATACACGGTGTATTGTTATCTTGCATATTGCTGGATTCAGTTTGCTAAAAGAGTTGTTGAGGATTTTTATGTGCACATTCACGTACTAGATTTCAACAAATACTTCTTGAATAGAGAAAGGAAAAGTGAATGCTAGCTTGAGGTATAACATTACAGAATTGGGAAATAAAAACACACAATACAACAGAGAGTGCATGGACTAGCGATTATGAGTTATTAGCACAAATGAAAGGCAACACATGTACCACTTCAATTTTATATTCTCCAGCACCCTCACTAACAACAGACAGAGCCATCCTTAAGCAAAGAATAATCTTCCTCTGAAGTTGAAATACAGAACTACTCTGCAGGTTTAATCAATTCACTTTGTTCTATTTACATACTGTTACTGGCAAGAATCATAGCTTTCTCTTCACTAAAGTCTCTCAACCCATGCTGGATACAACCCAAAGCAGAAGGACAAACACAAGAGAAAGAATTGTTTCATTTTCAGTTCAATCTGACATGCTCTCTGAAATTTCATTCAACAATTTGTTCTAGGTGGAAGTTAAGAATGGATATTAAGGTTAGGAGGTAAAGGTTTGATAAGAAATGAGGAATAATGGTAGAGCTTTGTCCCTCAAAATACTAATCCATTATTCAGGAAAAAAATGGTGACTAAATGTGGTGAAACCTATGGCACTCATTTGATCAGAGTAAACATTAGAAGAAATGAGAGAGGTTAACATTATGTACTTCCTGACATAATGTACAGAAAACAGCAGAGCATATTTGATGTTTTTTCTGCCAAACACAAATAGCCTGGGAAGCATGAGGAAGTCCCGGATGGGTGCAAGTTGAGGAACAGCAGATAGAAGGAAAGGCCTACACTGTTTTAAACTGCTTAAGTAACAAAAGGTAGAGAAAAGACTACAGAACCATTTGATTTAAGGAGACGTCTCGACTAAATTCAATGTGATATTGTGGTTCAGATCCTGGGTGAGAAAGGAAAATAGTGTCATTGTTTTTGCTGTTGGCAAAATTTAATGGGGTTCTCCATACTAATGATAATGTTGAGTGTTGGAACAATGTTGATTGGCTGAACTGGGTGGTTACATTGTGATGATGTAAAAGGGTGTTCTTTTGAGTAAAAGACAGGAGAGTTGTTAGAGGTGATGGGCATTATATTTGTAATACATATCTACAGATAAATAGACAAACATACAAAAAGAGAGAGACAGAGAGTTAGAAAGAGGTAAGAGATTGATCAATGGAACAAAGAATCAAATGTAATTTGTTAACAATCAAGGAATCTGGGTGAACAGAATTATTTTGTGCTGTTCTTTCCAATTTAAGTTTGACATTGCTTAAAAAATAAAAATAAAAAAATTTGATCAGCATTTATTGAGCATTCACTAGGTGTCAAAAAAGAAATGTAACGATGAAACATAGTGTTTATACTCAACAAGTAAAGCATGTCGGGAAGAGACAGTCCTGTTGCAAATCTGCTTCCTTACGTTAAGCCTCCCCGTTCATCAATCGCAGGCATCTTCCTCCCTTTGAAGACATCCACAGCCCAGGATGAAGGGCTGTTCTTGCTGTTCTGTAGTGGGTCAAGCCTCAGGCTTGTTCCTTCCTGGAGTGTTTATTAAAAAGTATCAACTAACTATGTCATCATTGATCTGTCCTGAAGAAGGGAAACTTGGGACCTCAAGAAGCACGTAAAATACCTGTCTCATTAAAAGGTTCTCTACACACAGCTTAATGATACCTAAGTTTTGTCGAGATTCCCATCTATGGTTTTAAAAGTAGTCTCATTAAATCCAGTGTATGTATGCTCTATGTGTGTGAAAATATATGGCTAGATTGAGAGATATATGGATTTCATATATATATATATATATATATATATAAAAATATATATGCAGTATATATATTTCACATATATGTTTCATATTTTTTCTTTGAGTTTTAACAACAAAAATTCCAGACACTACCAAGTTCTGGAAAAGTTACTGTAATGTAGAAATCTTGTAGAAGGCCACCTTCCTAAATAAGTGACATGGGGTAGGGTAAAAAGGTTCTCTCAGTTTTTATCTTCTGGAATGTTTTCAAAACATGCCGGAAGTCACTAGAGCTTCATCAAGTACCAGAGGGCCAGAGTGTTCTGCACTTGTTCATGCAGGATCTACTAATTCCTCAAAGGGAAACATAAAATATAAGAAAATGCTTTCTGCTGTGGCACCATAGGGCAGGCATATTTTGGTTGAGAAAAGAAAAGCCAAGACCTAGAAAAAACTCTCCTTGTTGAGTGTCATCTAAAAATGATGGTAGATAAGCTGCCAGAGTGTAATAAGAAATTGGAGTCCAGAGGAAGAAAAGAAAAGAAAAGAAGAAAAACACTGAATATGGAAGATGAATGGGCATTAAAAAACATGCTTTGGATGGTTCAAATATTTTGGCTAGTTTTGTTCTCAGTAGCAGTAAATTATAAAAGGTCAGTAACCTTTTATAACCCCAGGAATAATTCTCATAAGTGAGAAAATACAAAATAAATGAAAAAGAAATCAGGGCTCTTTTTAAAAAGAAGACCACAATGGAAACATACATTTAAGAGCCAAGGGTTCTCAAGTGTTTGTGACTTTAAACTTGAAACTGTTTCTAAATATAGTCAGTTATAAACCAGGTTTCAGCCTTTCCCCCTTATTTTGCTTTTTTTCTTATCTTTTGCTTCTCTGCAGTGGTGTGATCTTGGCTCACTGCACCTTCCACTTTCCAGGTTCAAGCAGTTTTCCTATCTCAGTCTCCCGAGTATAGCTGGGATTACAGGTGTGTGCCACCAGCCTGGTCTGATTTTTACAGTTTTAGTAGAGACAGGGTTTCACCATATTGGCCAGGCTGGTCTCGAACTCCTAACCTCAGGTGATCCACCCACCTCAGCCTCCCAGAGTGCTGGGATAACAGGCCTGTGCCACCACACCCGGCCTATTTTTTCTCCTTTTCCCTAAACTCCCCCTTTCTTCCTAAATTCCTCCATACAAGATGAGATTTGGTGGGGACACAGAACCAAACCATATCAGATGATTTTTTAAAATCTTCATTATTTGCATTGGCATTTTGGTGGGTAGAGGATATTCTAAGCCCCATACTTACAAGTCCTACTTTCTGAATATCTTTTAAAAAATCAGCATTAAAACTGGTCATTTCAGTGTTCTCTAGTGTTATCCCAACTGGACCCCTCACACCAACACCATCATTTCACAACTATAAGCCATGTACCACTCTCTCTGTGAGCTACATTGGCCAACTGAATCTTTACTATACACCCAATATCCAATATAAGGCCTAAGCCCATCACTTGTGATCCAGAGCACTATCTGTCCTTTCCCTGGGCTTAACTCCTGCATGCTTCAATCAGCCCAACACCCCTGTGTGACCTGCATAGCTTCCACCATTTTCTTCATCAGCTTTTGCTTTAGGAATAACAATGAAAATCATGACATTAAAGATTCCAATGGTATAACTCTTTAAACACGTCTACCACTTTCCCCAACTAGTCTAAGCTGAAAAATAAGCATCAGTATTCAAAGCCTTTGAGTTCCTCTATCTATCTGCTTCTCTCCCATGCTTAAAATGCCACAATACGGTGAATTGCTCACTTAAAAGAAACCCTTCACATACTTTTTTCTGTCTTCTATCTGTCAGCATTTAGAAGGTTAATGGCATATTTTTCTTCCTTCAGAAGATTATTATATACTGATTCTCTCCATGAATCCTTTCAGATACATCTTCATTTGACTGGACTCATTTCAGCAGCCTCTCCTGTGTATTTTTGTATCTCTGTAAGTAGCTGAGTATATTTAATGTGTTTACTCTCTTTAATTCTCATGCTGTAATTAACAAATCTACTTTTTTTTTTCTTTAGGATTTTTGATACTCTAGGAGTGTGGTTTTACCTATGCTTTTTTGTGTCTAATGCACAATTAGCAGCATTATAATATATCTTAAGTTGATTGTTTAATGTTCTAATATGTAGGTAGAACACACTGGGGAAAAGAATAGAAAATGTTGCTGTGCTATTACTCAGAAGTATTTTGGCTTCTAATTTTTGGAAACACCATTGTATAAAGGAAAGGTGATATGCTGTTAAACTCTAGTCTCGGCAGAATTTATATCAAACTCACATTAATGACATTTTATGGAAGATTTATACATATATTACATCTATTTGTCTGACTTTGGGAAGGTTATTTAATATTATTAGCCTGTATTTTCACATCTGCAAAATAAAAAATCTGAATACAGTGTTTCTAAAGGCTCCCTCTGTGCTAAAATTGTCTCCTTTCTGTACTTTAGAAATTCACCAATTTTGGTTGGCCATAATTAACTTGCTGATGTCAGAACCTGGCATGGTTGATAGTGGGATGTTTGTCACCGCCAAGTTCCATCCCTGTGGTTATGTGTCCTCAGGACCAGACCATATTTGGTGGTTTTCAATATAGCTTGTTCATAAGTGGCTACTCTATCTCTTAGGGCAGGCAAGACCTCTCTGTTAACTCCCTCTTCTCTTAATATGTAAACTACTTCCGGGGTCCAAAAATTCTAGAAAAATACATAATAAAAAATAAAAATCTAAAGATCAAGCATATTCTACACTGTTTAAAGAGAGTTTGTTTCATACATTGAAAGTTTTAACACATAACAATTTTCTTATCTAACTGCACCCACTCCACAAACTTTTCCACCACATAAAACTTTTTCAGGATATTCAAGACTGCTATTATCCAGCTTGAAATTAGGAGTGGAGGGGGAGATCAAGAAGACTGAAGCCAAGAGCAACATTGAAACTAATAAGGAATCTCATCTGTCAAGTCAGTATAACCATTTGCCAAACAAAGTTTTAAATGATTTAAATACCCCAGTGTGTATTATAGACTAGTTCCTGAGTTATGTTAACCTACACGTTGACAATTTTTGAGGATTTTCACATACTAATTTACAAACTCACTAAAGAGAACTAAAAAATATGTATGTATCTTTTCATTCTTTACAGGCAAATTACAGAATTATTTTCCTGATAACCCACGACTTGGTAACCACATCAAGCCAAAACACATCTACCATATTACTCTCCCTATCAGGTTACGCTGGAAATGTTCTGCTTATAACACTCAATAAACAATCTCATATGTGTACCATAAACCTTTGTTATGTATGCCAGGCTGAGAAAGAGCAGAGGAGCTCTGTGGAAGGTCTTTCAGTCCCATGTCATTTGCTCACAGTTCAGTGGGAGGATGAACAAGACTGTTTGGGGGAAGGGGATTAATGAATTCAACAATGTTACCTGCCCCAGAGACTCATAGTGCTATATGCCAGTTTGAGCTACAAGGTGAGAGACCAGAAATTACAACAGGCAGCCACATTCAAGCAGGTAATGAGTGCATTGCATATGGTTCATTACTCTTTATGATAAAGCATTGTTATGATTTGTAAGCTGCTTTATTGGGTGTCAATCTTATAGTACTTAAATACACATTTTTAAAAGGGGTCTTTATTTTGATTCATCCTGTATTTATTGAGAAATACTGGGAATAACCATTATTCAGCTTTGGAATGGGACCCCTGCTCAATGTAGAAAGAGTTTTGCATACTCAGGTTGACTTACTTGGGAGTTAAGAAGTTCTAGATCAATTTGGTGCATCATCTGGAAGTATGGTGATACTCATAGAACCCTTAGCCACAAAATCTGAGATATGCTTTGCTTTCAGTAAAGTTGTAAATAGTCAAAGGCATAGTTTACCTCCATTCTACAAATATTTGTAAGCATCAATTACCTAGAAGGCATTCCAAATAGCTATAAACTACTCATGATTTTGGTACTGACAAGGAACTGCAATTTATTTTAGACCTGCTATGAGCAAGAAATCTTTATCAGCAAATGATAAGTATAATCTCTTAACCAACTCTATGAGATAAATGCTATAATGTTTTCTCTTTCTCTTTAACAGGTAAGTGAATTGAGACACAGAGGATTTAATTAATATACTTTTTATCATGCAACTAATATGTACTGGCAAACAGTGTTCATATCTCTGAAATATATGGAGGGCATATATGCAATAATATATGATGTATATTATATGAATGATATAGACCATGATATATTAAATATACATTAGTTTTGACTTTATATATTTTATATATGTGATATAACATGTTTATCATATTTAATGATGTAAATATGTTACATATATGACATAAAATAATGTATTAATGCTTTTACATATGTAATATACACAGAAATATATATTCAAATATATACATATATCCGTGTGTGTATATACATGTATGTGTATGTAAATATATATGTGTATATTTTTGTGTGTGTATACACACACACACACAGACACACACACAGATGGAGAGTAAGCAAGAATGAACCAGTTGATTTATGGAGATAAAATACTGACATTTTGATGTATAAAGTTTGGTTGGGCATTGAAAGGAATAACATGGAGGAGACGTTATTGATAAGCAAAGAAAAATTCAAATGTTATGGTCAGGTGGTAAGAAAAATAGAACAACACACATGGATGGCAGTGGAAGAGAAAAAAATGCCTCAAGCTAGGCAAAAAAAGTGATAACCTAAAACAGGTCATTGAGTTTTCCAGGATCCTAGAATCATACAATGCCTCTCAAAATCTTCTCCAGTTTATCAACCACCCAATAAAAAGAGACTTGATTAAATTTTTATTCACCAGCTTAGAATGAAGAAACTAGAATTGGTACCTGTCTCAGAGGCATCCAGTCTGCAATATCTCCAAAGACATAAATTAATTGATTTATTCAACTGTTTTGTGAGTATCAAAACACAAAACACATTTAGGAAATTCTAAAATAAAGATATGTTCTAGTTGTTAATATCTTAGGGAAATTATATTTACACAAAGAAAATAATTGTCACAAAAGCTGAGAAAATGTTGAGTAAGAGTTCAGAAAGTGGCATGGAGGACCTGGCATCTGAGTGAGATGTCAACGACCCATCAGACATTACAGCACAGTGAAGAACACAGGAAAAGAAGAGGGCTTGACCCCTGTGGTACATGTAGCACAATAATGGTCATAGAAGGGGGAAGGAAAAGTACAGTAACAAGGACAAGAGATGAACCAGAGAGGTTTACCTGACATGCAGGCATACAGAATTTCTGGAGGAAAATTCATTGAGATTTCTATAATTAGTAGTAATTTCTTCTAGTATTAAATGAGAATCTCCCTCTACAAAATCTACCTATGAGTCTTTATTATGCTCTCTGGAGTTACGTGGATAAATAAATGCCCTTTTCAAATATTTATGAAGAGCTATTACAGTATGTTGCAATTCTGAAATCAAGGAAACTCCCCTTCAATTTCTCATCTCTTTTTTGCTTCTCTCTTTCTCTAAATGATCTCACACACTCCACCAAGCATTCATGTACCCCATTTCTCCTGATTTCTAAATTCATTTTCTCCTCACAATAGAAAAATATTTAATGTTATTAATTATATTCACAATAAAACTCAGTTACAATTGCACAGGAATTTTAAGACAATAATAACGTAGGCCTCTATCTTCTTCACATACTTTAGCTTTATGTTACTTCAAGGAGTTAACACAATGGGAAACTCCAAATTTCTTGTAAATATTTCCATTTTGTGAGTTTACCTCTATCTCCAAAAGTGGAACATCAGAATTGGGTGAGAATGTATGTTAAAAAAAACAGGAACCTACATCACAAAAGTTGTGTTAGTTAGATTAGGTTAACTATTCAACAAACATTCTCTAAATATTAATAGTTTGAGAAAGTAAAAGTTTATTTCCCATCCAAGTCATAATCCAATATAGTTGGCTGCGGAGACAAGATTCTAGTGGGTATATGGGAACCCAAGATTTTTCAGTATTTTGCTTTCTATCATCTTCTAGTACTTTACAATTCTTTGCATGTTTCTCTGTATCCAAGCTGGAAACAGTTTTTTTTTTTTTAGTAACAACCATCATTTCCATTCATATTCCATTACAAGAACTCAGTCACAAATTCTCACTTCTCCAGAAAAAAGACATCAGGAAACCATTTGGCTTTATGCCCAGGAAAGAGAGAAATGAGTTTGGAATCTTTGTCCCAGAAGCTTAGGTAATACTAGGCAGATACATATAGGTAGAATCAAATAAAGGCTGCATATATAGGGCTCGTGATCCAGAATCAGTGACACATGGATAAGAATCAATTTGTACCATATACGTTAGGATCTGTGTTTACTTTGGTACATTGTGGAATCTCAAAGAGTTTGCTAAATTAACTTGTGTACAATATAGAGCTAACAAAATTAAAACATGGATCTGTATAATATCTTTTGATATTTGTGCTTATTATTTACCTTTATGTCTAATTATAATATAGGCTATAAAGCTGAAGAATAGTATTAAGTACTGCATACATTGACATTCTATAAGATTTATTTGATTGCAACAATAAACTTTAAAAATGTGCTAAGTCTCTCTAGTTTGATTGTCTCTAGACTACTCTTGGTTGGAAAGTGCAGTAGACAAAGCCTAGCAAAGTCAACAGAGATTTAAGTCATGTGTACTATACAGAAAGTGCTTTTGAACTGCTTGCTTTGCACCTACCAGTCACAGATATTATGTGAGAAGAAAAAGGAAGAAAATAGCTAACAAATTCAGTTACTCATATTTTGCTTAAGAATAGGTGGCCTTTCTCAGACTCTCTTCATGTATTAGTCAATACTTGATGCCAATATAGTCCTACAAAAATTGTCACACTTTAGTTTCCACAGAATAAAAAAAAATTGAAAGGAGAGACTCCTTCCTGTAGGAAAAATATTGTGGAATGTTACCAACTTCATATCTTTTTCTCAAAAATATAATATATTTTTATTCTGGTGAAATCAAATAATTTGAGTAATGGCTTTAGTTTTCCTTTTTGAGAAAGCTATTGTCACAGGAAAGGCAATGAAGAAGCATGAGGAGGGTAAATTATGAAATAGTGTATATGTGTCAAAGGTTATATTTTGTGAAAATGCAAAATATTGTTTGTCACAATACATTAATGAATATCACACAATAGCACACAGAATATTATATTTTATACATATTCAAATGTAAATATGTATTTATGAAGTTGAACCATATGAAATTGATGACTTTTTTAACCTGTAAAATTGATATCAAGCACATGCACATGCACACACACACACACACACACACGAAATACACAGGTACACCCAATTTATTATCTCACAATATATCTTTTCTTCAGAAATAGCCCAGCCAGATGGATTCATTAAACTCAGATTAATGGTAAGGACAGACAGACTCTTAAAATTAGATTAATGTTATGCTGACAGGGCTCTTCTGAAGAAGGTCTTTTTTCACTGAACTTTAGAGGGCCAAATTCACTCTGAATAAGCTATTTCTAACCGATTATGTGTTTTTAATTTTTTTTAACTTTCTGTGTCATTACTAGCTGACTCAGAAATACCACTAATGGTACAATAAACCTATCCAAAAATTTCCATAATAACTGCTATTTATTTAGAGATTTGTGACTGATTTTCAGAGTTAAAATCCTTTAGAGTTATTAAGTTATGCCACAGTAATTCTGAGTAATTTCAGAGACTTTTTAGTCACACTTACCAGTTAGACTGTGAGGTAGGGAAAAAAGAAATTTGCTAAACTAATTCTCAGCTATCAGAATACAACGTTGTTTTCCAGACTTGAAGACGCTGATGAACTGCTTCTGAAGGAAAAGTTTTAGAGAAGAGCTTCCTTAAAATGTCACACAGGATTTCTAGGGCTGATAGAACACCCAATTTTAAAACTAGTGATATTGTTAATATCTTCTTTGTTCCCCTGATTTATCATTTGTGTTAAAATATTCCTTCAAATTTTATTTACTCCCACCTGCCTAATCTCATGAACAGGGCCACCAGTGAGGGATAGTTTGAGCAAACCTAGCACATGAATCACGGAATGGAATCAGGAGATCACTGACTGATCTATTTCCCTTGGGACTGATCCAGCCATCTTCATTATGCTCATTTGTTTTACAGCAAGATATACAGTGAGTAACACATTCCACC
The DNA here is from genome assembly GCA_036589455.1 of Ateles fusciceps. Lineage (NCBI taxonomy): Eukaryota > Metazoa > Chordata > Mammalia > Primates > Atelidae > Ateles > Ateles fusciceps. The sequence continues at coordinate 2,035,900 of JAZHEH010000564.1, read as the reverse complement.
CAAGGCACAGACAGAACAAAACATCCACATATTATCAGAATTGCGGTCTAAATGCTTCCTCTTTTAACTTATTTTATTTGCTAAATGTCTTTACCAAGACTTTTTTCCCACTATATTCATTTGCTAAATGTAGAGTTTAGCTGTCCATGCACACTCTGAGCTGCGGTTTGATGGCAGTCATTGCCCCTGCTTTTGTTTTTATCCTGTATTTCCTGATTCAACCCATAGTGTATTTTAAACTTGGATTTTCTAGTAGATCTGGCATCTCAGTGGACTCTTGAAAAACTGAGTATTCCATAGGTTTGATCAACTAGTAGATTCCATGCTCCAGCCCTTTAAAAATGTCTTGCGTGATCACTTAACTTTCCTATCCCTTTTCCACTTTATCATGTTTTCCAGCCAACATGACTATCCTGATTACACCAGTGTCAGTAGTGACATCATCCAACAGCAATGAAGAAATACACAAACAAGATGGCATTTACAATAAGTACAAACCAATGAAAGTAGTCAGTAACTAGGTATGCATCTATCTCTATAGAGAAAAACTTTAAGTCCCAAATAAATGCCAAAGTAAATGAACAAATGGAAAGAACCTGCTTGCTCATAGATAGGAAAACTCAAAACAGAGACCAAGTCTCCCCAAACTTCTGTATAAATATAAACTGATTCAACAAAAATATCAGTTGAAAGTTTCATTAATAGATATAACTATACTAAAATGTAAATTAGTAATAAAAATCAACAAATAATGGAATAAACTCAAAAGAAAAGACATAAATGGAGCTGCCCTGCCAGATATTGACATATTTCAATGATATTAAAAATTACATACAATGGCTGGGCATGATGACTCATGCCTGTAATCCCAGCATTTTGAGAGGTCAAGGTGGAAAGACTGTTTGAAGCCAAGAGTTCAAGACCAGCCCAGTAAACATAACAAGACTCTGTCTCTAAAAAATGGGGAAAAAAATGAACGCACACAACTTCATGGTTTGAAAATAATTAGGCAATAAACAAATAGAATATATAGATGGCGAATATTTATACACACATATATGAATATATATGTATATTCCAACGTACACATATATGAGTATATATAATATATACACACATATATAATACATATAAGAACTTTTGTATAATAAAAATAGACTCACAAGTGAAAAGGAAAGACTGTTAATGAATAGTGTTGAAAAATGATCTATTATATGAAGATAAAAACCAACTAAACAAAAATATTCTTCATTCCTGACTAAAAGCAAATAAAGGGCAGAAGTTGAACAGAATAAAGATACAAACATCCCATTGTACACCTTAAATGCATACAATTTTTATTTAAAGTAAGTGAACAAGTTCTATAAAAGTGAGAAGTTTAAAATTTTCCCTTTTCTGCTTTGCGAGCAGAAATGTCCTTCATACTATTTATCTTGGTGTTATATATTATATTTTAAAAGTTTTTATTCATCTCAAATTTAATTAAAACATTATTTTGGATTAACTGGTAAAAAATTAAAATGGTTTGTTATAGTTCTAATTATATATAGACATAATTGATCAAAAGAATATATATGAATGTAAATGAACTATTAAATATTAAAAATAAAAATACTTTTTACAGGTCTGGAACAAAAATGGCATATAGGAGTCAGGACTAACTTGTAGCACCCACATGGACAGACAGGACAGCCCTGTAGAGACTCACATCCTTAACTTTTTTTCTAGGAACTACTGCAGGAACATAACAGGAAAACCTAAAGAATTAACAGAGCCTTTGCAAGAAGTAGCTTGCTGCTGCAAATTCTGTGAGACAGTCAAAAAAACTGTGTGTCCAAAGTGTGAAAGGGGGAAAGTCTGCCTCTAAATATACATCCTCACTAGGGAATCTGAAAGTTCAGATCAAAGGAAAAGGATTTAATCTTACCTAAAACTGAAATAAATTTAGAGATTGAACAAAATATAAAAGTAGAAGCAGTAGCAAGAAAAGCCCTGTAGGCATTCCTGGTCCCCAGGGAAGCCCAGGGAAGCCATTTCTGATTTTATCTCACAGAGGTCCTTAGGGATGGCTGCCAGTCTAATTGGGGAAGAACCAAATGGAGAAATAAACTTTCAGCTTTCAGTGGAACTTTGTAATAATTTCCACCAAGCACAAATTTCCCTGGGCAGAATTTAAGGTGGGGGAGGGGTGAATGGGAAGTGCAGATATGAGCACAGAAGCTGTGGCAGGTGGGGGAGGGGTGGGGCCTGAAAGCCCTACTTGCTTTCTCAGAGGGAAGACTTGTAGCCTGGGGCAATATCTCAGCCCTCTTCACTGCCTGGATATAAATGTGGTGCTGTTTGTGGGACACCATGGGAGTGAGACTGGCTTTGCTGGTTGCATGGAAGCTGGATGAGGTCTGTCACTGCTGGTTTTCCCCCACTTCCCTGGAAACCTGTATGACACAGCAGAGATAGCCATAATCCCCCTGGAAACATAACTTCATTGGCCTGAGAACCACAGGCCCATCCCCCACAGCGGCCACAGCAAGCCCTGCCCCAGAAGAGTCTGAGCTAAGACCTGTCTAACCCTGTCTGCACCTGATGGTCTTTCTCTACTTGCCCTAGTAGCTGAAGTCAAAAGACATAATCTCTTGGGAGCTCTATGCCCCCCACACTATGGCCTGAAAAATCAGAATACTTACCAAGAAGCCTTAGGGCAAGCTTGTATCCCCCATAGTACTGCAGCTGATGATCTCTTGAAAGCACCACCTCCTGGCTAGAGGCCAACCAACTCAAGTCATTACAGCAACTCGCAAAAGAACAGCTCAACTCTGCTCCAAGAAAGGAGAAAACAACAGCTGATTCTACTGCCTGTAATATCCTGGCTAACCAGGGGTCTTGTGTCTGTTTATGTGACAGCTTAAAGGCTAGCACAACCAGCATTTGAGAAAACCAGTGCACTAAAAAAACTACAACCAAGGACTCCCACAGAGTCTGCTTCACTCTCCCACCACCTTTACTGGAAAAAGTGCTGGTATCCACAGCTGAGAGACCTGAAGATGAATCACATCACAGGACTGAGTGTGGTAGCTCTGTTGGGTGGCTAGACCCAGAAGAACAAAAACAATCACTGCAGTTTGGCTCTCAGGAAGCCCCATTTCTAGGGAAATGGGCAAGCACCATACCAAGGGATCACCTCATGGGACAAAAGAATCTGAACAGCAGTCCTTGAGCCCCAGATCTTTCCTTTGACATAGTTTACCTAAATGAGAAGAAACCAGAAAAACAATTCTGATAATATAACAAAGCAAGGTTCCCCCCACCTAAAAGATCCCACTAGCTCACCAGCAATGGATTCAAACCAAAAATAAATCACTGAATTTCCAGAAAAAAGAATTCAGAAGGTTGGTTATTAAGCTACCCAAGGAGGTACAGGAGAGAGATAAAAACCACCATTAAAAAAAAAAAAAAAAACAATGCAAGATATGGGCAAATAAACCTCCAAAGAAACAGATGGCATAAATAAAAAATAATCACAACTTCTGGAAATAAAAGACACACTGAGAGAAATGCAAAATACACTAAAAAGTTTCAACAATAGAATCAAACAAGAGTAGAAGAATTTCAGACCTTGAAGACAAGGTTTTTGAATTAACCCAATCCAACAAAGACAATGAAAAAAGAATCAAAAGAATAAACAAAGCCTCAAGAAGTTTAGGTTATGTTAAAAGACCAAACCTAAGAACACTTGGTGCTCCCAAGGAAGAAGAAAAATCTAGAAGTTTGGAAAACTTGTTTGAGGGAATAATCAAAGAAAACTTTCCTGCCCTTGCTAGAGCTCTAGACATCCAAATACAAGAAGCTCAAAGAGCACCTGAGATATTCATTGCAAAAAGATGATTGCCTAGGCATGTAGTCATCAGGTTATCTAAAGCCAAAACAAAGGAAACAATCTTTGGAGCTGTGAGGCAAAAGCATCAGGTAACCTGGAAAATCCTATCAGGTTAACAACAGGTTTCTCAGCAGAAACCTGCAAGCTAGAAGTGATTGGGGTCCTATCTTTAGCCTCCTTAAACAAAACAATTATCAGCCAATAATCTTGTTTCCAGCAAAACTAAGATTTATCAATGAAGAAAAGATAAAGTCTTTTTCAGACAAATGCAGAAAAATGATACACAACATAAACAGAATTAAAAAAATAAAAATCCCATGATCATCTCAATAGGCACAGAAGAGGCATTTGAAAAAATTGAGCATTTCCTTATGACTAAAACCCTTAGCAAAATTGGCCTAGAAAGGACAAACTTTAAGGTAACAAATCCATCTATGACAAATGTACAACAAACATACTGAACAAAGAAAAGTTGAAAATATTCCTTCTGAAAACTGGAACAAGACAGTGATGCCCACTTTAACCCCTTCTATTAAACATAGTACTGGAAGTCCTCCCCAGAGCAATCAGACAAGAGAAAGAAATAAAGGGCATGTAAATCAGTAAAGAGGAAGTCAAACTGTTGCTGTTCACTGATGATATGATCATAAACCTAGAAAACCCTAAAGACTCATCCCCCAAAGCTCCTAGATCTGATAAATAAACTCAGTAAAGTTTCAGGTTACCAAATCAATGAACACAAATTAGAAGCACTGCTATACATCAGCAGCAAGAATCAAGAATTAAGCTGAGAATCAAATCAAGAACTTAACCCATTTTACAATAGCTGCAAAAAAAGAAAATACTTAGTAATGTTCCTAACAAAGGAGGTGAAAAAAATCTCTGCAAGGAAAACTACAAAATACTGCTGGAAGAAATATAGATGACACAAATGGAAATGCATCCCATGGTCATGAATGGGTAGAATCAATATTGTGAAAAATGACCACACTGCCAAAAGGAATCTACAAATTCAATACAATTCCCATCAAAATACCACATTCATTCTTCATTGAATAAGAAAAAAAAACTAAAATTCATATGGAACCAAAAAAGAGCCTGTATAGCCAAGGCAAGACTAAGCAAAAAGAACAAATATGGAAGTATCGCATTACCTGACTTCAAACTATATTATAAGGTTATAATCACCAAAACAGCAAGTAACTTGTATAAAAATAGGCACATAGGCTGTACTAGTCCATTTTCATGCTGCTATGAAGAAGTACCTGAGACTGAGTAATTTAAAGAAAAAAAGGTTTAATGAACATATAGTTTCACATGGCTGAGAAGGCCTCACAATCCTGGCAGAAGGCAACAGAGGAGCAAAGTCACATCTTACACGGTGGCAGGCAAGAGAGCTTGTGCAGGGAAACTGCCTTTTATAAAAACATCAGATCTCATGATACTTATTCACTATCATGAAAACAGAATAGGAAGAACCTGCCACCATAATTCAGTTACCTCTCACTCTGTCTCTCCCAGGACTTGAGAAGGGGGAAATACTCATGACAAATTATAGTCTTCATTTCTGCAGCTGGTCACATGGTTGGTCATAGCTGGTGTTGATGACTACCTTCTACTATCCATTCTGTATTTCCTTTGCCTTCAACAAGCACCTCAGCGGATCATGGTTTTTCTTGGTGAAGTGACACAAACCTTTATTCCTGAAGTGTCTGGGCCAATTCTATTCCTTCCTGAGTTGGGCTGTTGTAGTTTCCCATTGGCCTTAATCACAGGGCATGGTAATACTAAGATACACCCTCATGGATCTCCTGTATTCCATGCATACTCTTCCTTAACTCTGTTGTGGAGTACTAGGCTGATTTCATCTTGATAGTCTGGTCAATTACCCCAGCCAATGCTGTAACTCCCTTCTCAGCATGTTGACTTAAGGTAGGAGGAGGTCAAAGTGTTCAGGTGGCAACTTAACTTTCAGTTTAATTGAATCATTGTTGTGTCTCCTGGTGGCAGCGTTCCTCCCTCTGAAACTAAGACCTCTAGGCCAGCAGAATATAATGCTGTGAGACCACAAAGCAAACATTTTGCTAGGGGATCACTAGGGGTGATGGTGAGTGGTGCCACTTCCACTTCCACCCCTTGACTCCTGGACCCATGATTCCTGGCTATGGGAGAAAGAATATCATATATTGGGTGCTGATTCAGAGCATACACAGCCTTCTGGAGAACTTGCCCCAGTCCTGCAAACTATTGTCACCTAGTTGGCATTGAAAATTGTGACTTCAAAAGGTCATTTTACCATTCCATCAATTGAGCTGTTTCAGGATTATGAGGAACCTGGTAAGACCAGTGAGTTTCATGAGCATGAGCCCACAGCTGCACTTCTATAGCTGTAAAGTGAATGCCTTGGTAAGAGGCAATTGTATGTGGAATACCATGACGGTGGATAAGGCATTCTGTGTTACCATAGATGGTAGTCTTTGCAGAAGCATTGTGTGTGGGATAGACAAACCCATATCCAGAGTAAGTGTCTATTCCAGTGAGGACAAACCTCTGCCCTTTACATAATGGAAGAGGTCCAATATAATCAACCTGCCACCAGGTTGTTGGTCTTTGCTGCTGGCAAATTGGGTACTCAGCGGTGGCTGAAGCCAGGTCTGCCTTGGTGAGTGGAAGCCCATGTTGCTAAGCCATACATAACCTCCAACCCTGCCACCGTGGCCACTTTGTTCATGGGCCTATTGGGCAATGACAGTGGTGGCTGGGAAAATAGACTGACTGGTGTCCACATAATGGGTCATTCTATCCACTTGATTATTAAAATCCTCCTCTGCTCTGAGATCACCTGTTGGAGAGCACTCATATGGGATACAAATATCTTCACAGTTTTTGACCACTCAGAGAGGTCCATCTACATACCTATTCCCCAAATTTCCTTGTCACTGATTTTCCTAAAATGATTCTTTCAAGTCCCTGACAATCCAGCCAAACCATTGACTACAGCCCACGAATGAGTACGTAATTGCACATTTGGCCATTTCTCTGTCAATCCAAAGTGCACAACCAGGAGCACTGCTCGAAGTTTTGCCCATTAGGAAGATTTTCCTTCACCACTGTCCTTCAGGAATGTCCTACAAAGGGGCTGTAGTGCTGCAGCTGTCCATTTTGGATGGTGCCTGCATATTGTGCAGAACCATCTGTAAGCTAGGTCCTAAGTCTTCTCTCCCTCTGTCAGCTGATCATAGGAACTCCCCCAAGAGACCACCATGCAGGCTGGGGGAGAGAAAGCAGGGTGGCAGGAGTGGAGACCACAGGCATTTGAGCCACTTCCTCATGTAGTGTATTTGTGCCTTCAGGACCTTTTTAATCCTGATCGCATATATGCCACTTCCATTTGATGATGGAACACTGCTATGCACAGCCCACTTTATGGCTAAATGGGGCAGAAAGCCCCCAGTCCATGATAGGCAGTTCAGGTCACATGGTGACTCAATGATCCATAGTCAAACGTTCAGTTTCCATCAAAGCCCAGTACCAGACCAAGAGCTGACTCTCTAAAGGAAAGTAGTTAATTGCAGAAGATGGCAGGGCCTTTCTCCAAAATCCAAGAGAACTCTGCTGCGATTCACCTATGGGGGCCTGCCAAAGGCTCCAACCAGTATTCTTATCTGCCACTGATATGCCAAGCACCACTGGATCTGCTGGGTCATATGATCTAAGTGGCAGAGCAGCTTGCACAACAGCCTAGGCCTGTTGCAGAGACTTTTGTTCTGGGCCCCACTGAAAACTGGCAGCCTTTCAAGTCACTTGATAAATGGGCCACAGTAACACACCCAAATGAGGAATGTGTTATCTCCAAAATCCAAATAGGCCCACTAGGCATTGTGTCTACTTCCTGATTGTAGGAGGGACAAAATGCAGTAACTTATAGTTCATCTTAGAAGGAATATCTCAACCAGTCTTACACCACTGGACTCCTAGAAATTTTACTGAGGTAGAAAGTTCCTGGATCTTAGTTGGATTAATTTCCCATCTTCTGGCATGCAAATGTATCATCAGTAAGTCCAGTTCATTTGCTCCTTCTTGCTCAGTGGATCCAATCAGCATAATGTCATCAACATAATGAACCAGTGTGATATCTTGTGCAAGTAAAAGTGATCAAGGTCTCTCTGAATAAGATTATGACACAAAGTCAGAGAGTTGATATACCACTGAGGTTGGACAGTAAAGGTATATTGCTGGTCTTGCCAGCTGAAGGCAAATTGCTTCTGGTGGGCCTTATGGACAGGAATGCAGAAAAAAGCATTTGCCAAGTCAATGGCTACATACTAGGTATCAGGATATGTGTTAATTTGCTCAAGCAATAAAAGCACATTTGGAACAGCAGCTGCAATTGGAGTCACCACTTGGTTAAGCTTACAATAATCTACTGTCATTCTCCAAGATCTGTCTTCCGAACAGGCCAAATGGGAGAGTTGAACAAAGGGGATGTGGTGGGAATCACCACCCCTGCACCTTTCAAGCCGTTGATGGTGACACTTACCTTTGCAATTCCTCCAAGGATGCAATATTATTTTTTATTTACTATTTTTCTAAACAGAGGTAGCTCTAATGGCTCCCATTTGGCCTTTCCCCACCATAGTTACCCCCCTCACCCTACCAGTCAGGGATGCAGTGTAGGGGTTCTGCCAACTGCTAAGTATGCCTATGCCAATTATGTATTCTGGCTCTGGGGAAATGACCACAGGATGAGTCCAGGGACCCACTTTAAGTTAGACCTGAAATAAAACTCATTAATTAACTGACCTCCGGTCCTTAGTTTAATTGAAGGACCACAATGATGTTTTGGGTCTCCTGGAATCAACATCAGGTCAGAGTCAGTGTTCGGTAGTCCCTGAAATGTCTGATCATTTCCCTGTCCTCAATGCACAATTACCTTAGTAAAAGGCTGGAGGTTTGGGGGAAGAGTGGGAGAAAGATTAGCAACATAAATTGTTGGTGGTATAGTGGTGTCCTTCCTCAAGGCAACCTGGTCTTCCCTACATTCAAGGAATTCTGGGTAGGTAAACTGGCTCAAGTCTGGAAACTGATTAAGGGACCATGATTCTGTTTTTGTCATTAAAATTAGTCTTTTGTCCATTTGACCTAGAAGATTTCTGCTTATATAAATTAAGTAGGAATGTAGTAGGCTTCCTTTCAATTTCACTTCCAGGAACAGTGTGATTAATTAGCCAATACCAGAGCTCTACATGAGCCAGACTATTCCGATATCCTAATGGATATCAGGGTAGCTACACCAACCTTGCCTTTGACAGTTAAGTGTTGCCACTTGGCATCTGCCACCTTAGGATTCAGTTATTCCAATTGTATTTAAATTTTGTGGTTGAGTGATTATGAAATAATTTAAATTTACTATGATCTATTCAGTATTTGAAATGGTGAATTGTTTGTCAAGGCTATATTAGCATCTATGTATAGAATTACTATGACTTCAAAGCAGCATATATTAATTTATGAAGGGATGTTTCAATGAATATTCAAACACCAAGAAGTTCACTAGTGTCCATGATTTGATTTTCAAAAATGATCAACATTTTTTTGGTAAGGCTCCCTACAATATCTTCATTAAATTTGCAGTATAGGTGCATTTCTGGAAAAAACAGTGTATATGAAAAACTATTCAAAATCCCTTTGTGATATATTTAAAATGGAGTTGAGTTTTAGGATTGAATAATTCTAAGTATTTTCTAGCCAAATAATTACCTGGTAAGACATTTCAAAGTTTTGTAGCATATCTAATTTCCCTGGTTCTAATCCACAACATGCCAAGATAAATCTCCCCCAATCACTGAGATAATAAAAAATGTCTCTCCATGTTTCCAAAATTCCAAGGGGAAAAATTTCCCTCCTTTGAGAACCACTACCTTAGACCAAGTAAACAAATGATAGATTGGAAAATGCTATCTCCTTCTCACCTTAAAACTGACACATATTTTATATTTTAGGCTATATGAAACCTTCTTGAAAATGAATAAGAAATTTAAAGAAACCAAAAACAATGTGCAAAAATTACAAGAATTCCTTTATAACAACAATAGGCAAGCAAAGAGCCAAATCATGAATGAACTTTCATTCACAATCACTACAAAGTGACTAAAATACCTAGAAATACAGCTTACAAGGGATGGTTTGTAGTTCTCCTCTTCAAGGAGAACTACAAACCACTGCTCCAGAAAATAAAAGATGACACAAATAAATGGAAAAACATTCCAACCTCATGGGCAGGAAGAATCAGTATTATGAAAATGGCCATACTGTCCAAAGTAATTTATAGATTCACTGCTATTCCCATCACACTACCATTGATATTCTTCACAGAATCAGAAAAAAACTATTTTAAATTTAATATGGAATCATAGAAGACCCTGTACAACCAACACAATCCTAAGCAAAAAGAACAAAGCTGAAGGTGTTATGCTACCTGACTTCAAACTATACTGCAAGGATATAGTAACCAAAATGGCATGGTACTTGTACCAAACCAATATGACCAATGAAGGAAAACAGACAGCTCAGACATAACACCACAAATCTAAAACCATTTGATCTTCGACAAACCTGACAGAAATAAGCAATGAGGAAAGAGACTCCTATTCAGTAAATGGTGCTGGAAAAACTGGATAGCCATATGCAGAAGACTGGACTCCTTCCTTACAATTACACAAAAATTAACTCAAAATGGATTAAAGACTTAAATGTGAAACCCAAAACCATAAAAACTGTAGAAGTAAACCTGGCAATACCATTCAGGACATAGACATGGACAAAGACTTCATGACCAAAATGCCAAAAGAAATTGTAACAAAAGCCAAAATTGACAAATGGGATCTAATTAAACTAAAGGGCTTCTGCACAGCAAAAGAAACTATCATCAGAGTGAACAGGCAACCTACACAATGGGAGAAAATTTTTGCAATCTACCCATCTGACAAAGGTCTAATATCCAGAATTTACAAGGAAGTTAAGCAGATTTACAAGAAAAATAAAACCCCATCAAAGAGTGGGAAAAGGACATGAACAGACACTCCTCAAAAGAAGGTATTTATGTGACGAACAAACATGAAAACAGCTCAGCATCACTGATCATCAGAGAAATGCAAATCAAAACCACAATGAAATACCACCTCAGGCCAGCCAGAATGGGAATTATCAGAGAGTCAGGAAACAATAGACACTGGCAAGGGTGTGGAGAAGTAAAAATTCTTTTACACTGGTGGTGAAAATGGAAATTAGTTCAACCATTGTGGAAGACAGTATGGCGATTCCCCCAAGGATCTAGAAGCAGAAATATCATTTGACCCAGCAATCTCATTACTGGATATATACCCAAAGGAATATAAATTATTCTACTATAAAGACACATGCACATGTATGTTTATTGCAGCACTATTTAAAACAGCAAAAATGTGGAACCAACCCAAATGCCCATCAATGATAGACTGGATAAAGAAAATATGGCACATAAACACATGGAATACTATGTAGCCATGAAAAGGAATGAGATCATGTCCTTTGCAGGGACATGGATGAAGCTGGAAGCCATCATCCTCAGCAAACTAACACAGGAACAGAAAACCAAACACTGCATGTTCTTATTCATGAGTGGGAGTTGAACACTGAGAACACATGGACACAGAGAGGGGGACAACACACACCAGGGCCTGTAGGGAAGTGGGAGTTGAGGGGAGGGAAGTTATAGAATGGATCAATAGTTGCAGCAAACCACTATGGCACACCTATACCTATGTAACAAACCTGTACATTCTGCACAGGTACCTCAGTTGTTGTTGTTTAGAAATAAAGAAAAAAAGTAAAGAAAAACAGTACTTATTCTCATTTCTTAGAAGGTGAAAACTGAATGGATAAGAGGATAAAAAAATGTCAAACTCATTAGTGATCAGAAAAGTTCAAATGAAAGCCAACAACAAAAGCTAGCTTTGCACATCTGATTGGCTAAAAGTAAAAATTAGATTAGCTAACTGCTGAGAAAAGTATAATAAGCAGGAGCTATTGAGCTCTGTGCTAGTTGACTGTAACTTACTATAGGTCTTCTAAAGAGCTATCTGTCAGTAATTACCCCAGATTAACTATGAACTTGCTCTATGATTCAACAATTATATCACCTAGAGGTACAGAAAGAACAAAAATGTGGCAAAATCCATGTTTCCTGTTTGATGGCATTGGATTCTCCTAGGACACAGGAGGCAAAGACCTTTGCTAAATGGGAGGGTGACAATATATTTGAGGCATGTTGAGAAAGTATAAATGACCATTGTCCTTGTGACCAGTTAGAAATATTTTATTTAGGAAAACAAATAGATTTTAGAGGAATAATTTTTCCTGATACCATTCTTTTTTGTTTGTTTGTTTTTTGTTTTTGAGACAGAGTCTTGCTCTGTCTCCAGGCACCAGGCTGGAGTGCAGTGGCGCGATCTCGGCTCACCGCAACCTTCACCTCCCAGGTTCAAGCAATTCTCCTGCCTCAGCCTTCCGACTAGCTGGGACTACAGGCATGTGCCTCCACGCCCAACTAATTTTTGCATCTTTAGTAGAGACGAGATTTCACCATGTTAGTCAGAATGGTCTCGATCTCTTGACCTCATCATTCTTTATTTTTTCTAGCAGATTGCCAAATTTGGTCCACTTCAGGTTGTCTGAGACTGCAGAATATTTAAGATTATCAACTAAGGTCTGATATGTGAAAAGAATTTGAAATCTGGAGATAGTACAGGGAGAAAATAAATTCCTGGAAGGCAGATCAAGGAATGCTTCTGAGAGGAGATAATAATGTCTGCACCTCACAGTTGATTAGGCATGTAAGAAGGAAAGACAATGCAGTCACAAGGAAGGAGGAGAAGCAAAGACTGGAAAATGAAAAACAGCATAAAGTGTTCCTGAAATCTGCTGTTTAAGATAACTAGAACACAAAATGCTAGATTTGGGAACACAAGGGTAACGAAGAGAAAAATTCAGTGCTTTCTCGGACAGATTGTATGCTGTAACTCTAACTACCTAAGTTTATGTATAATGATGAGTCCATAAGTTGTGTATATCTATTTGTCTCTGCCCATCTTTCTATCTAGCTATTTCTTATTGACAATTTATCTCTATGATACTGTGTTTTAAATAAATAACATTACCTTGAATTTTTTGTTTGTTTTAGTATTCCTGAAAACAAAGGAATCTTATCATTAGAATGTAAATTCCAAATCAAATGCAAGAAAAGATTTAGTATGGAATTAGAGAACAGAGGGCAACATTGCTTTTGAAATACAGCTTCTTAAACATTGTTTTTCAATATTTACAAAACGGCTCTAGTTCACCATTCTTTTGCGCTCTTGAAATATGCTGAATTCTATTAAAAATGCATATATATTGATGCATTTTATTTTCCACTGCCACTTATATGACCTCATTCATTGTAATTTATAAATTTTGCAAAGGAATAAAGTGCCAAAATGCATAAAGCGAGCTAAATTGTATCTTTACCCAAACTGCAATTTCTTTTACCAATTAATTTTATTGGGCAAAATACATGGAATAATTTATAAGTCAATAAAATTATGGGAATACAAAATGAGATCAGCATAATTATATAACTTTTTTGGAATATAGTTTCTAATATTTGCTAATCTATTGAGAATTACTGGGTTTTATTTTCCAGTTATAAACATTGTTTTAAATTTGCCAGTATGCTATATGAATGCTATTTAATACTTGGCTAACTTAAAAGGCATCCCACCAAAATTTCTTTCATTGGAGGTTGTTAATGAAGACCACCAAACTACAGAGATACAAATGCTCTGACACCCGTCTAAGAATAAACTTTTCCTCAAGAGTTCTGTTTCATATTAGCATCAGTACCATCATGAGAATATACTTACTCTAACTACAAGAAAAAGGTTGGTAAGGGAACATTTTTCACCCATAAAGTTAAGCACCGGAAAAAAAGCAAAGTCTGTCTCTCAAATACTATAAGTAAACATTTAACTTCTTTTAACTTAATCTCATATGTCAAATGAACTTTGGGATTTCCATCTAGGCATATTCTTTGCCTACGGAGTTGGACATGAAATGGTAATGAGTGGGACTTCAGGAAAGAAAGTCTATAAACTCAGGTTTCACCCCCCAGGTTTGTCTCTGATGTGTTTTAAAGTCATTTTTACTGCTCTGGAGCCTCAGTGTTATCAGACAGAAGTTAAAACAGTTTTGTGAATTTCACCCTGATTTAATCAGAGATGCTCGTGATACATTTTATGTACAGGCTTCTCCCTAAAATGTTGTTTTGAGATAGATCTCCCCCTAAAAACAAAAAAATGAGTGGAAAATAGGTTCTATGAGGGGTTTCGTTTTCTGATATCATTAGAACTTCTAAATGCTACAGCTTTCCCTATCCTGGACTTTGATTGGTTCTATTGTCTGTTAAATTCCTTATCATGAAGCAGATACACAGTGATTTGGTCCCGTGACCTAGCTGTGGAAGTACGGGCAACACTGGGAATGGGGTGGTAGATTCATGTGGTTGTTTGGGCAGATAAAATCTTCAACACCAAGCTACAGAGAAGCTAGGTATGCACAGTAAGACAAAAAAAAACAAAAACAAAAAGAAAAAACAGCAAACTATTTTTGATGATCCAGATAACTAGAGAAATTTTCAGACCCTAAAGGTCAATAAGTCCTGGTTACTAGGTCAAAACTCTCTGTCTAACAAAGGATATTGACATCGAGATGAGGGTCAAGTGTTGGAGACACTAGGCAAGTTAATAATATAGTAACTCAGTGACATAAAGATGTAGCAAGTATAGAGTTTTAAATCTGTGCCACATGCCAGGTTTATTATAACACAAAGAAAAATGAGATTCAAAATTCCTATTGTTGGGTTGCAACAGAAGACTGACTATATAATTCTATTCCCATAGAATAAGGAGGCAAAAAATATTGGGAGACAGTGATCTCTGCCAGAGGTTCTGTGATGCTTAATTTTATGTATTAACTTGATTGGGCTAAGGGATACCCAGGGTGGCATAACACTGTTGCTAGTTGTATCTGCAAGATTGATATTTGAATCAATAGACTAAATAAGGAAGATCCACCCTCATTAATGTGAGTGGATATCATGCAATCCCCCAGCAAAAAAAGGTGCAAAAAAAATACATTTGCTTGATGTTTGAGTTATGACACCTTTTTTTTTTTTTTTTAATTTGTCATCAGGCATCAAACTCTTGGTTCTCAAACCTTTAGACTCAAACTGAATTATCACCTGGCTTCCATGTTCAGACAGCAAGCAGATGGTGGAACTCCTTAATCACCACAATTGTGTGAGCCAATTTCTATCAACTCCTGTAATAAATCTCCTTGTGTTTATGTTTATATGTGAGGAGATTTATATTGGATACATATTCTGTTTCTCTGAGAACTCTTGACTAATACTGATACTGTATGTGGTTGGGGGTCAGTGGTTTCAGACCTAGAAAAGAATTGTGCAACGTGTGGGAACAGGGAGAGCGCAAACACACTTGACTAACATCAAGGATGTATCTCATCTTCCTCACCTAATGAAAAATCCAATGCAACATGCATCTTGACTTTTTGTATTTTCTTCCAGTAAGTGTAATAATTTATACAACACAGTGCATGTAAGCATGTTCATGTATGTGTGCATCAAAGTTTCTGCAAAAATATAGTACCAAGGTAATAATTGTCATATGTAAAAACAAAACCAAAAAAACTGCAATCTAAAGAAAAATAGCAGCTACTTGGTCTTTCAGTGATAGGAACATTAGTAACAGCTTTCTGAAAACCTCACTTTTCACTACAGAACAAATAGAATTATAAACACCCATTCAGAACTTAATGTGTATATGATAAAGAATTCCTGTATCCAAAGGAATCACACCCATACATAAAATGTGAACACAGGTGCATGCATATATTTAGAAAAAAACCTTCAGTTTTCTATAAAACCATTCCTTTGTATTCTTGACATAGTAAGAGAAGAATTTTGAAAAGAATAATTCATTTATCAGTAGAATTACCTGTTATTTCTACCAGAAATGAAACATAATTTCTATCACGTGCTATTTGACATCAGGATCACTTATTTTTCTATACATCTACAAAATTATCTATCAATTTTCCTCCACCAATAAACTAGGGTTCCCTAAGTGTAGTGCTCAGGACTCTGGCAGCCACTTTTTGGTGTCCAAATCCTGATTCCATCTCAATCTCCAATTCAAATTTTCTGGGAAAGTTTGAAATTTGAAAATTTAAAATTTGAAATGGTCTGCTTTGCCACACACTCATAAATACTACCTATCAAAATGTCTCCATAATTGTCTTCCCCTCCAAAGCCTGTTGCCTGCATTTATTTGCCAGTACAGAATTCTTTTCAAACAAACAAATTGTATATATAAGCATGAATAATTATTTCTTGTAACTATTCTTAATGAATAATATTAAGGGGCGGGGGAATGAGAAACAGAGTGATAACTTCTGATTAAGAGAAAAAGTTAAGCTAACATGAAAACTTATTAGCAGCACAGATGACTCTCACAGAAAGGAGAAACTTGTAGAAAAACTATATTATGAAGGTCATTTAAACGGGGTACACTTAATGTTGACTTCTAGGTTTTTAGAGTCAACTAGAAAGAAGTTGACTTCTAGCTTTCTAGTGTTTCCATAATCAAATGAATCAAATCTTATTTTTCAGTGTGTTTGCCTGTCAAGAAGCCAAAAACTTAGAATAATTTTTGTGTGCTTTTTTTATTTTAGATTTTGTTTTATTTTATTTATTATTATTATACTTTAAGTTCTTGAGTACATGTGCAGAATGTGCAGGTTTGTTACATAGGTACACATGTGCCATGGTGGTGTGTTGCCTCTATCCTCTGGTCACCTACATTAGATTTTATTTTAATTGATACATAATAATTATACAGATCTATGGGTACAGTGTGATGTCTCAATACATACATATCTTGTATAAAAATCAAATTACGGTATATAGCTTATCTATGACCTCAAATATTTATCATTATTCTGTGGGGAGAACTTTCACATTCTCTCTTCTAATATTGTTAATTATATTTATCCTACTGTGCAATAGAGCACCATAACTTATTTCTTTTACATATCTGTAATTTTGTACCTGTTGAAAAATCTTTCCCTATTCCTTCCTACTCCCTATACCTCTAAGCCATTGGTAAGCATTATTCTACTCTGTACTGCTATGAGATCAGCTTTTTAAAATTCTACAAATGAATGACATCATACTGTACTTGTTTTTCTGTTCCTGTATTTTCAGTTAACACAATGTCATCAAAGTTTACCCATGTTACTATAAATGACAGGATTTCATTAATTTTTATAGCTGAATAGTATTTCTTAGTGTATATGTACCTCATTTTCTTTATCCATTCATCTGTTGATAGACACTTTGCTATGAAGAATAATGCTGCAATAATCATGAGTGTGCAGATATTTCTTGGACATACTGATTTCATTTCCTTTGGATACATATGCAGTATTGGGATTGCTGGCCCATATGATGGTTCTAGTTTTATTTTTTTGCAATTTTAAGTTTTTACAAGCTACCCATCTGACAAATGGCTAATATTCAGAATCTACAAAGAACTAAAACAAATTTACAAGAAAAAAACAAATAACCACATCAAAAAGTGGGCAAAGGACATGAACAGACACTTTTCAAAAGAAGGCATTTATGTGGCCAACAAACATACAAAAAAATGCTCATCATCACTGGTCATTAGAAATGCAAATCAAAACTACGTTGAGATACTATCTCATGCCAGTTAGAATGGCAATCATTAAAAAATCTGGAGACAACAGATACTGGAGAGGATGTGGAGAAATAGGAATGCTTTTACGCTATTGGTGGGAGTGTAAATTGGTTCAACCATTGTGGAAGACAATGTGGTGATTCTTCAAGGATCTAGAAATAGAAATACCATTTGACCCAGCAATCCCATTACTGGGTATATATCCAAAGGATTATAAGTCGTTCTATTATAAAGACACATGCACAGGTATGTTCATTGCAGCACTGTTCACAATACCAAAGACTTGGAACCAGCCCAAATGTCCATCAGTGATGGACTGGATAAAGAAAGTGGCACATATACACCATAGAATACTATGCAGTCATAAAAAAGGATGAGTTCATGTCCTTTGCAGGGCATGCATGAATCTGGAACCCATTATTCTCAGCAAACTGACACAAGAACAGAAAACCAAACACGGCATGTTCTCACTCATAAGTGGGTGTTGAACAAGAGAACACATGGGCACAGGGAGGGGAACATCACACACTGGGGTCTGCTGGGGGGTGAGGGGCTAGAGGAGGGATAGCAGGGGGTGGGGAGATTGAGGAGGGGATAACATTAGGAGAAATACCTAATGTAAGTGACAGGGGGATAGAGGCAGCAAACCACCATGGCATGTGTATACCTATGTAACAATCCTGCAAGATTTGCACATGTACCCTCGAACTTAAAGTATAATAAAAAAATTTTTAAAAAAGCTTTAAAAAAGCATGATTTACGAAAGCATTTATTTTCATTATAATTATAAAAAATTTGAACTAGAAATAATTTGGAATTGTTAAATTGTTTAATTATAGTACTATACTCATACAATGGACTATTGGGTAATCATTGAAATTGTAAGAACTTTTAAACTGTAGAATTTTTAAAAAATGCATTGGGGAAAAACACTGTAAGCCATTGTACACACTGTGATTATAATGTGAAAAATATTAACTACACACAGGAAATATGTAAAATGAAAACTTTAACTGAGGTTAATAGTTTTTTCATTATAAATTTTAGTCTTCTTATACTTAGCAATTTACCATTGTATCTTTTGGTTAAAAGATGTAACACTTTTCTAATCTTTCAGTGGAGCTGAAATTAAGAGGAATATTTCAGACTTAGTATTTGTAACATAAGAGTGGTCATAAAACTTGCTATCATTTTCATTTTTTCTATTATCCTCACAGTATAGCCTAAGAAAATAATGGTTTATTTTAAAATTGTTTAATCCTATAGATATTGCTTAGCTTATAATAAATTGAACGGTGTCTTCTTGCCTTTTTGCTTTGTTTTGCTTTGTGTTACATTTTCTTCCTTTGTTGTCAATTACTGAGTTGTTAAGTAGTCTTTTTTTTTTTTTTTTGGTGCATACTGAATCATTAAGCAGGCCAGTGACTTTCCACTACATTATTTCTAATATCGTGCCATAAGTGATATCAAGACAGAATAAAATTCTTAGTTTCTCAGAAAGCTCAAAATCCATATGAGAATGCTCTGGGAATTTGAACACAGTGTAGTGAACCACGAAAGAGTACCTACTTAGAAAGTCACATGAGATTTAATTTAAAAAGTGTGGACCATAAGTGGTAATAAAACTTCTTCGACTATTTTCCCATCCAATCCAAAGATGCCTTCTACGATGGCCTTTTCACATACTATAAATAATATCATGTCTTCCACTGTAACATAAAGCAACCTATCTCACCATAGGAAAAGTCTACAAAAATGTTTATCCTCATGTCACTGGTGTATCCCCCAAGCACTGTTGCTTCGCAGATAAAACTTTTTTAAAATTTTTAAAAAAATGTTTGAGACCCCATCTTCTGCAGTGTCTTAACTTTCTGAGGTTCTACATAGCACCTCCAATTTCCCTAACTTTATCCTGATTTACCTTCTCTGGTAGCTTCTTGGCCCCCTCTCATTTTCTCACGTCCCCATGATTGCCCTTTCTTTCTTCAAATTTCACTCTGCATATAACCAGAGCTTCTGTTTCTGGAAAACTCAAAGTTTTATTAATACAACAGTTGGGCATGCACCTCATTTAGAGATGGTTTTGAGATAATAGAGGAGATTCACATCCCAGCAAAGAGCAAGAAACAATTTAAAGTTGAATATTACTCCACCTCTCCTTTAAAATTATCTTGCTATCTTGCTGTGACAAATTTTTCATTGTCAGTTTTTCAGTATAATCTCCTGAGCATGTTCTCTGGAAACCACTCTCACTTACTGTGCCTCCAGAACTTTTCACCATCTGTCTTCTTTCCCAAGGTCCATGGACCTCCCAAAATTATATTTCATGACCCACCTCCAGAAAACAACAATGCAAGGGTATCTTTCATAATGTTCTTAACAGATATCTTCCTTTCTCAAACGCCAGCAGTTTCTATGAGCAGAAATCTATTTCATTCCATAGGAAATGCTGATTATAACATTAATTTTCTTTCTAGGTAGACTTATATGAAATCTAGCATGCTACCCTGTAACTTTCCCTATGATTCAGGCTGTATATTCTGCATAAGTAAGGATTGTATTTGTTGTCTCTTCTATTTAAGACATTTGATTATGGAATGAAGTTTCTCCTCTATCTCTAGCCCTTAGATTTTTTCAAACTAAATACTCCTTGAATGTCAAAGAACCTCCAATTTTTTTCACATTTTTTTATATTTCCTGGAATGCTCCACAGTTAGGCTTGATAAAACCACAATACATACAAGTAAAAGCAATAGTCAGATAAATACAGCTGGCATGGATAATAGTATAACTAGGTCTATAATTAAGGAATGTTTAGCATTTAATTCAAATGAAACCAGAGAAAGTGCTAGGCTTTTCATGTGTTTGTAGGAGCACAATGAGTAGAATTGCTAGATTTAACGAATAAAAATAAAAGACATCTAATTACAAGCTTGAAGTTTACAAGAAACTTCAAGCTTGTATTCTCTTCTTTAAGCAAGTTCAGCAGAAAAAGAGATTGATTTTCCTTCTTAGTTTTTCCAGGAAAATTCCAGAATTGAGATGTCATGGGTCTATACTTGCTCTGAACTAAACTAGTGCCTATATCTAGGGAATAGGGAACTTTCAATTTCAGATAAACATTCAATTCCAGATAAATACTTAAACACAGATAGTTTAAGTATGTCTCATGCCTGTGTTTGATCTGGCAACCATAAACATGAAAAACCTACCTTTTTAATAAAGGTAAACCCAGATGAGCTAGTATAGGCAGGAAAGATTATGGGTTTATATTATGGAGAGAAGAATTTTAACCAGTCATTTCTCACAAGAGATTAATCGTGAGATATTGTAAGTTTTAGAAAGCGCAATTAATTCTTGCTCCTTCATTTGACGTGAAAATAGTCAAGAAGCCAAACTGAGATCAAAATAGGAGTTTGATAATGCAGTTTACACTATTGTCAAAACAGAGGTTACCTCTGAACTAAAATTATCTGGGCCTTTGAGTAGAGTTATGTTGGTCACGAGCCATCTGCTTATATAAATAAAAAATAAAAATAAAAACAAAAAACCTCAAATCAAATTAAACTGTTTTAAACAAAAAGAGAAATACATTGACTCATTCTAGTGAAAAGCATAAAGACAGGATTTGTTAGTGCTTAGATATTATACTCCAATTTGAATCATCTCCTGTATCTGTTTTATGTGTTTCTTTGTTAATCTCATTAAGCCAGTATTTTTTACCAGTGGTGCAAAAATAGCCAGCAGAAACTTTAAGCTTGTATTCTCCTCTTTAAACAAGTTCAGCAGCAAAAGAGATTGATTCTCCTTCTTAATTTTCCAGGAAAATTCCAGAATTGAGATGTCAGGGGTCTATACTTGCTCTGGTCTAAACTAGTGACTCTGTCTATTGAATGGAACAAATTACCTAGGCCTAGCCCTGAAACAAATTTGGAGATGGTCACACTCAAGCTCATGGACTGAAACCGAGGGGGCGGTGATCTCTCAGGATAAATTAGAGGAGGGATCACAGATTACGGGGGAGACAAAAACAAGAGATGTTTAGGGGCAAGATGTTGCTACCAGTCTTACAGATGTGGAGGATTTAAGAAGAAATCTTGTCCCCTCCACTTGGCCTCATATATGGGGTGCCCTAAAAACCCAAATCTTCCTCCTTTGCATTAGGCATACATGAAAAAACACTTTGTTTTTCAGTGGTTGGTGCAACCCTTGAAAAATCTACCCTATGAAAGAGCTTTACAAAGAAAATGAATAAGAGGTCAATATATGCCATTTCGTATATCAGATGAGAGAGTGTTTTTTCCATAAGAAAGACCTAGTTCCAGCTTGCAGAGGGCAGGTAGCAGAGGGAGTTCCTCTGTTCACTCACACAAAAAAATTTAAAAGTCCCAGTTGAAGTTAAACATATCAGTATCGCTTCCTTCAGCTATATTTTATCCTAAGTAGAGCAAGAAAGAAACTAGACTCTAAACTCAGGACTGAGCCACAGACTCCGCAATTCTAGAAGAAGGCCTTGGGGACAAGAATTTCCAAGGCTACCATGGGAAGCATGGAGTTATGTCTGGCTTGGCTAAGAGGTTAAATATAGCTAGAAGCAGCTTAAACACAGAGCACTGGGAGGGATCAAGTGACGGAGACCACAGGCATGAAGTGATTTGTTTCATATTAAAAACCAGATGTTTAATTACTTGACATTTTCAGTCATTTACTTAATTTGAGTCTCTCATAAGTCTCTTAAGGTAAATGATGGAGACTAAAAGTCCATCTCTTTAAAATGTATGAGTAAAATCCTCAAGTAGGGCTAGAATTAAGATCAGAGTTATCCATAGGGGTGATTCACCACTTTAGAGAATATAGCAATTTCTGCAGGTTTTGGGGGGCATTACTTAAGGACAAATTTTAACCATTTTTAAAACAGTCAAGGTATATATTTCATACTATTTTCATCCCCTTCAAAACAATGTATCATCTATTGCAGCTTGGGAGTTTAATTGATTAACAATATTGGTGGAATTTTCATTGTTTTCTTTAAACATAAAACACCATGCTTTGGAGTACTTAAGATTTTTGCTCTACCTTATTTTAAAATAATCAGTAAGTGTTGCTGTAAAAACATAACAAGAAAAGAGCAAATCTGTACTAAAATTATTAACACAATATGAGATGGGGTAGGGAGTTGACTTGAAAAGGTTACTACTATGTAGCAAAGAAGAGTACTAAAAAAAATAGAAGGTAACATTTGGCTTTCCAACTTCTACCCTGCAATCCTGGACAAGTTACTATTTTCCTGAGCTTCTATTTGTGTATTGAGGAAGATGATAACATTATTTTTATAAGGATAAAGGTAATGTATGCAAAATTTAATTATAAACTGTAATGAACAAATGATCCCTAGAAATCAGCAGAATTTCAATCTTCAACCTATTTGCCTAGGAAAATTATTTTTCACTTTTTAAATTTGCTCCATTATAATAATTGACTTAAACTACCCTAGAATGGAGAAACAGTTGTGTCAGTTTGAGTCGAAAATGCATTCTTTCTCTCAGCGATGGATGTCTGTTGGTCATTTTTCTGAAGACTGAGTTTTCTCTGAATTCAAGAATAGGAGAGGTAAAGGTTCTGATGCTAATATACGCTCAAGATTTAGTAAGAATTGAGGTACTTCTTGTTGAATAGCCATGGAAGACTTCCAATTAACAAATAGAAATCTCAGGCTGCAGATATGAATAGATACATGGATTAAGTCAGAGAGGCTTGACAGAAAAGAAGGAAGAAGATCAGGAAGCTGCAGAAAGGTGGGGAGCCTCAGTCAGAAAATTGTTTTAAGAAGATAGCTATCCGGGAGGAGCCAGTAAAATCCTGGCCCAGAGAAGTTTATTGCAAGGGTAACTGGTTGTATTCTTAGTTTCGTTGCCTGGAGCCCTCACGAGCCGACTGTGCCATTTGTATATAAATAGAAAATTAACATCACCTGAACTAAGAACCTGGGTTCTTTACATGAATGAGGACTTCTGTTTGCTTGCACTGAGCCTCCTCACTGTCCAGCTGCTAAAGTAGAAACCATATGGTGAAAGTCATGACTTGCCACATTTTGACAATTGCCAGCTACCCCATGCTGCAGCATGACTATTAATGCAACACACTCCTTGCTATGAGACATATCTGAGTTGGGTAGAGAAGAGTAAACCTCTCTATTACCACAATAATTACAATTAACATTAGCTACTAAAGATGATGTGGGAAGTTTTACCAGAAAGCCTGAGCTAAGAATACTACCAGCAAGTAAACTTAAAATTTAGCAGTGGGCCTCCTAGCAAGCAAGGAAGAAACTATTTTACACATCCTCTTTATATAGTAACAATTACATAAAGTGAGATGATTTTCCTAGTGCTACTATTGTATGGATCTGCATATTAGAAGAATTTAATATCACAATGAACAATTTCTACGGGAACAGTTGCATAAAAGATGCAGAATATTCTTCATGGAACAAGTTTTAAAAATCTCTATTCTTAATAAAAAGCTAAGAGGAAAAAAATCAGAAAATTATAGGTCTAGGGAAGTATTTCTAAAAGGAACTGAAAAAATAATATTAAATTATTGAAATAATAGATTTTTCAGAATTTTTTTAAGGCACAATCTTTATGTTCCATAATGTCAAAAATGACATTATGGTATTACAATATTTGATTTTTCAGAAATTTTTTTGAAAGTCACTATCTTTATGTTCATGGGTAAAATGGGTGTCGCTGTCTCTCTCTTGTGTGTGTGTGTGTGTGTGTATTCGCGTGTGTGTGTAAAAGTCATTCTTTATCATCTGTGGAAAAGAAGAAGCTCCTCCTACTCTTTTTTTATTATTTTATATACAGTTTGCCAATGTACCAGGTGTCCTTCAAGTCCCAAATATATTGAATGCCAACAAAAATGAAAATGTCTTTTCACAGCTGAGGCTGTAAGTAAGCAACAGCCAGTTATAGGTACTTTGGGGACTTTCTAAGGCAGATTGTTCTTCATGAAACGCTGGATAATGACACTTGAAATAAATTGGCATTTCTTCAAATTTGTGGCATCAAATAAATGTGTATTGAGTTAAGTCTGGGTTTCCATAGCTTCCCTCACATTGCATACAGTAGGGAAACTGGAACTACAGAGAATTCATTTAAAGAAAAAGAAACCAGAAAAATGCCGCATATTCTTATACCTAAGAGGAGTTTCATTTCTCTCTTCTCCTCTCCACTACATAGTTGGACTCCAGCTGCTATTACAGATAGAAAAACACCACCCGTGGAAGCAGAATAAAAAATGTGAGGCCAAACATCTCAAGTGCCTGGCCCTTCTACACTTGCAGGAAATTGATCATGATTACATGCATCTGATCTTCATGGATAGTCGGGGCTCTAAGCCCCAGGGAGAACAGTCAAAAGAGGAGAGGAAAAGGCAGCTCAAGATTTCTGCCAAAATGCCAAAATGCCCTGAGGAAGAAATTGTTTCCTCAAGTTAAATCTGCAGATGATTTTAGCCTTGTGTCATGTGAAAAAAATAAGGCAATAGTGTTAATATCTAATTCCACTTACACCTCTGGATAGTGGTATTCTAACCAAAGCAAGTTCCCAAGTTTTCATTTTATATCCTAAGAAACTTAACATTGTTTTAAATTCCATTTGGATGATCATACAAAGGACAATTAAAAATCCATCAAATATTCAAAAGGAAAAACAGAATCCATAAAAGTATTTTTATGAATCCAGGTTATATAAACTCATCAGCTGATTCCAAGAAATGTTAAATGCCATGAAAAAGTTTGTATTTTTCAAGCCAAGGTTAATTTTACCAAATTAAGTGATTGTCACTGTCTTAAGATGGAAGTTTCCAGAATAAGGAGGACTTGCATTGTAAATTCTTTCCACATTATGAACTAAAATGGATTTGCTGTCTGTTCTTTTATAGTATCTCTGTTCTTCATTTTGGCTTCCTGGAGATAGAGGGAAACAATGTCCACATTATATATTTCTTCAGTATTTTTTTGCTCTGTACAGTATGAGTGGAGGAATATAAGTTATATTAACACAGGCTCCAATTTGAGCCATTTTGCCTGGGAACACTAAAAAGTAAAATTAAATAACATTCTTTTACAAAAAGAATTACTATTTTGCTAAAGAAAATAATTAGAAGTAAGGGGTTCAAAAGAAAATGTCTTTGGTTAAAACTTAGTTGGAACAACTGACTCAAAGTTCTTTGTTGTATCTGTATATGACAGTAATAGGGATTCGGACTTCTTCTCCCGATTCCGAGAAAAGTGTGTTGGGAACCTGAAAAAGAAAATGAAGAAAAGGATCTTGAGTTATAATGGGGCATGAATGTTCTAATGGCAACTGGGGCCAGAGAAGGACAGACTGTGACAACTTTCTTGTGGTGGTAACTAAATCAAGGTTTCTCTAAGAACAAAGATATTTGTGACATTTATCTTAAAATGTAAGGCTGTTTATGCTCTTAATGACAATGCTGTTTCTTCATTGCCTCCAAATGTTCATTAAACATCAGTTATAAATTATGGGCTGTGTCCTGGAGCTTTGTGAGCTAAGGGAAAACGACAAGACATTTTGGCTCTAGAGGGGACCAGCAGCAAAGTTGGGGGAGGCTACAAAGGGATAAAGTAGCTGCTATTATTTCTACATTGAATTTGTTTGATGTGGGTATATATTATATACTGTTTTTCAAATGAGGCAACATAGAGTCACAAGGCAAGGTCAGACTGCAGGGTAAATACACAGGCACTAACCTAGAGAGATAATTTCCAGCTTGATACTCTCCCCTAAATCATGAAGAGCTCTTCAGATAATATTCTCTGGGAAAATCTGATCCCGTCCCATGTACTTTCCTAAACTTAAAGCGTAAAGAATTGTATCTCTCAAATCACTGGTTCAAATGTAGGCCAGGCTACTAAAAGTATGCTTTGAAAGAGATCCTATTTTCTGATTTGGTCTTAGTGGAAGAGAGTGCACATCCCATCCCAATTCATCATCTGACTCCCTTGCTTAAGAATTTTTTGATCTTAGGAACAGTTACTACTGTCAGTGACTCCAGAGTTTTCTACTAGGGAAAAGAGTCACACTTCATGGGAATAAGATCATAACAGAAGATTATATGAACAGACCGATATATTTTTATTGATACATATTATATACATGTAAACTATATTTGGTTCTTCATTAGTATTCATTTTGTAAGTATTCTTACTCATTTTATTTCCACGAATTTCCTAATATCAACAAAAATGTGCAGATATTGTATCACTATAAAGATGTAATTCTTTTCAGCAGACCAAAACATTTTCCAATAGAATTTAGGGAATTTATAGAAGGAAGACTGATAGATTTACAATATTTTAATATTTCAAATAGTACACTACATTTTAAATAGACATTAGGATATATAGGAAAAGCAACAGATCAGATCGATGTATTGTGATACTTGATACGGTAATTGTTTGAATTTTGCTTTTAGAAACAAATAAGGTCTAATATTAGATATTAACATTAATAACCACCAATGTTAGATCATATTTATGTAGATTCATCCTGTCTGGCAATTCCACTGGAGTCTTTCTCAAGCTAGGGTGATTCATTGTTATATGAATATATATAAAATGTAATCTCTTTAACATTTTGTGACAGACTATATTGCAAAATTTAGTATTTACATTAGTAGTAGCATCTTTATTGAGCTTGCAGAAATTCTGCTAATTGTACCAACCCACAATAGCAATGACTTATGGAAGTCTTGTTTATGCAATTACTTCAACCTTTCCAGCCACAGTCACAGACACCTTGAAATAAGCTCCACACTTTTGCTTAAACTGGTTCAAGTTTCCTAACATTGAGCATCTTCACTAATTGGCAGCAGGTGCAGAATCATTTATAGCAACCTGAATTTCTTAGGCTTACCAAAGAATAATGCATTTAGATTAAGAAAACAGACATCCAACTAGGAAAAAAAAATCTTTGCAACAAAACCAGCCTCTAAAAGAAGATATGGAGGGAAATTAAGGGGAATTCATATGAGATCATTTCTATATTTGAGTAAATGTTAAACCAACACATCTTCCATTTCATCTTATTCAAAGACATACTCCGGCTTGGGTCTGTACTAAGCATGTGGATATGAACTGAAACAGCTCAAAGAGAGGATGGAGGGATGGAGACCTTTGTTGTGTCTTGCAAAAAGCCTGGAAAATCTGAACTGTATATAAGACTATCCTTTTATCCAATTATTTGCAATGTTCTTTCTGATCATATCAGGAGTCCTAAACCTGAAGCCACATGGCAAAGTCTATATTCAAGGCAAATATAATATGTCAGTTCTGGAATGTTCTCTTTTATCTCCAGGATTTGCATGTGTGTTTCTATGCCTGGAATACCTTCCTCCCAATTGCCTCACCTCTTTGCCTACCTAACCCTATGTTTTGCTGGGCACAGAGTAAGTCCACCATTAATACACAAAGAAAAAAATTAAGGAGTCCCATTTAGTCTTACATAACTAGTTGCCTTTACTCTAGCCGATTGCAGTGGCTTATTCACTGTCGTCAGCTAGTCATCTCCTCAGAGAATTCTGTTTCTCAACAGAAGTCAGTTTAATTGCTATCATTTTTTTGGAATTACAGCTATCCCTTGGCTATAGTCTAAAATCTCAATTGTTATACTTATTATAATTGTTTATCAACATGGCCTTCTTCCTTATTAACTCCTCTAATTTTTTGTATCCCATCATCTAGCAAGATATTATATATATATAATAACCTAAAACACACATATAACACATACATATATGATGGTGTCACTCATATATATAAAACATATTTATACAAAACATATATATAAAACACACACATGTGCATTTGTGTGTGTGTGTGTGTCAGGTAGTTGTACCCAACATTTTTAATTGAATTAAATTGATGCTAAAAAATTATATTAGCTTATTTATTGCCAAAAATTACTATTAGTTATCTATTGCTGAGTGACAAATTACTTGAAACATAGCAGCTTAAAACAATAAATGCTTATTATATCAAATAGTTTCCTTGTATCAGGAATTCTGCATCATCTTAACAGGATGGTTCTGATTCAGCATTTCTCGTGAAATTGTATTAAAGATGCCTGTTAAGAAAGCAGGTATTTGAAGGTTTGACTAGGGTGGAAGACCTTCCCGGATTGCTTCCTTATAAGACTGGCGAGTGGGTACTGGATACTGGTGGGAGGCCTCAGTTCCTTCTCATGGGGGCCTTTCCATAGAATTGCTTGTGAGTTTTCAGGGCCCAGTAGCCAGCTCTGATGCTAGCCTCCTTTAAAATGAATGATATTACAGAAAGCAAGGGAGATGTCACAATATCTTTTATGATGTAGCCTCGTAAGTCACACACTATAATTTCTACAATATTTTATTAGTTACACAGGTCAGTCATATTCACTGTGAAAGGGACCAACCACATCATGATATGAATGCCAGGTGAGAATTATCATGGGTCATCTTGGAGTTGACCATCATGATATGTTCCCATGGTAAGCTGTGGGAGGAACATTTTAAAAAAAATAAAACCCCCAACTCAATTAATAGTCACTGTTGTTAAAGATTCAGAACCTATTGCCTAATTTTCTGATTGTAATAATACAATACTGAAAAAATACATGTAAACAGTATTGCCTTAAGACAAAATATTTGGTCAGCAGGTTATTGTTGACTTTATGCTATGTGTAGATGCCAATTACCTATGTGTGTATGTGTGTATTTGTCCCTGTGGTCAGCCACCTCTGTTGCACAATGGGAACTATCCCACTATGTAATTCACCAATCATTTTCTCTTGGTTTTTCAAAAATATATAATTAAATAGATGTATAGCCCCTTCATCCCAAACAAGCTCTTCACATATATAAAGAGAGGTTATTGGGGGTTTTGATACTTTAAATAAAGCATAACACACACACACACACACACACACACACACACACACACACGTATGATAATCTCTTTTTATCTTGTGTAGGCCATACAAGAAAGAGTCTACTCTAGTATTGGGAATTGAAACAAAAGGCTAGGAAACAATTTTATCAGTTTAATGTTTAGTTTTACATTTCATGGGAAAAAATAGATATTTCTTTATTTTTAGCAGGAAGTAGGTTACTGAAAGAAACATATGACTTGAAGCCAGAAAACATATACCTATTTATTGTTCCTAATTTGCCACTTGCTGCATTTCGTGGGCATCTTTAAAAAATATTTCTGTGTGCAGGATTTCACTCTTTATCTCCATAATCCTGGGAAAATATCCCTTGTCCGGGTCAGCAAACTTGACTCCTCTATGATTGTTGTGGAGTTTTGAGAAATAGACTATGGTTACTGCAACGTGGTTCTAAGCATCAATACATCTTAATTCTAACAACAAAATGACAAAATAAAAATACTATCAACTACAAATTAGAGATACATTTAGAAAATCAGATAAATAAGGTAATAAAAATACCTTTGTAATGTCATGAAATTTCTATGAAAATGTTTTAAGGCTAAGGCTCTTTACCACACAAACTTATACTATTTTAAAATAACAGTAAGTTACAAAACCGTGATATAAACAGCACATGCAAATAACTCTGCTTTAAAAATGCAAGTTTTTGCAATTTACTAAGGAAAGTTTTTAAAGTGTCTGAAAGTCAGTAATATACTGCAAGGACACTAACTTTAAGCCTCTAAGAGTGAATCACATTGAATTACAATGAATGGTGCTTTTGTGGATACAATTTAGAATAAATATAGATGATAGTTACTCATAAAAATTATCTTTATACCATTTGGATCAGTAATCAGATAAGAATAATTGTCGTTCTTATAAAATCACTATCACTTTGGTGATAGCAAAATTAACATCATGTACTCTGTTTTTTGATTAAAAATAAGGTCTCTTCTCTCAAATTTAAAAAGAGAAAAATTAAACCTCACAATTACTTCCTAGGGTGTTATCAATATATGGTAAAATGAAACAATTACAATTGCAATTATTTATAATTAATATTAATTATAATATTGAAGTGGGAGACTCAATAACAATAATATATAATGTTAAATGCAAGTACTAACAAAATCTTGGTCCATACTAGACAACTAATAAACATTTGTGAAAAATAATCAATACATTTTCTTTTGAAAGCCATTTGGCAAGAAGTTAACACCTGACATTTTATTTCCAACTTTAAAATAAATTATAAATCCAGTGTTTAATTAGATCCAATATTAACTGCTTTATATGACAATAGTATATAATTATTTAACAAATTAAGCCTTAAAACACACTTTATTTTGTGGTTTGTTTGTTGCTGAATGACATACTTATTTTCTCTCATTTTATTACTCTAAGAGGATGGTGGAGAGTTGAAAGAGAATGTAGTGATGAGTGACAGCTGATCATCAAGCCTGTTCTTTTTTTGCTTGCCCCAGAGTTGGACTACATTTTCCAAACTCCCTTGCAATTAGGTGTGATTATGTATTGGAGTCCAGCCAAGGAAATGTTACAGGCTAGTTCATTGTCTGCTGTGCCTAGAACTGACTCATAAACATCTTTCACAGTCCTTCCTACATGCCCTTTCTGTCTTCACAGGTTTAGTAATTTCAGAAACCACATGTTGGAGAAGACAAAACCAAAGGTGAGATCTGGCCTTGGAATTGCCACTTCAAGGAGTGGGTACCCATCAACAAAAAATGCCAATTTTAGATATCATTTGGGTGAGGTGAGAAATAAACATATTGTGTTAAGCCTGTGAGATTTAGGGTTTTATTTGAATGAGCAATTTTCTGACCAAATGGTGTGAGTTATTTTATTTTATTTTAGATCTAAAAGTAAGTTAGTAAAAATCCACAATCATGCTTCAAGTTATTCTGAACAAGATTTTAGGTTTGTTTGTTTTTTTTCCTAATTTGAATTAAATTTAAATTAAGCTTAGGAAGATCTGTAAAGTTTACAGGGGGGGTGGATATTGGTTGGAATGAAACAATGGGAAAATATGACCTCTCTGTTATGGTCACACGCAGGTTAATAGGAATATTTGTAAAGATGACAGAAACTCATGTTTACAGCATTCTCTCCTATTTAAATGAGACCAAAAATAATATTGAAGTGGGAGACTCACTGTCCTTTTTAGCATCCTCAAAAAACATATGCCCTTTAATTGTATATATACTTTTGTTATGTATATTGAGAGGCTTAAACACGAAAATGGGAAGAATGATTAAGGTCTTTGAGTACATGGAACACATACTGAGAGAAAGAAAAGTAACAAGAGGGAAAGTGACCTAAAATATCTCAAAATTATGGATATTTTCTCCTATATTTTGAGAACATTGTGAAAATGGTAGCTTATTACACTGCAACTAACTCAGCGATGCATACACCTACTCAGCTTATATATATATACAAGAATGAAAGCATAGAACTGAGGTAAGAGTTTTTGCATCTATAACATCTTCAGGTTTATTTTTTCTTTTATATTATGTAATAGATTAGGCTGCTGCCTCCACAAACCTTCTTTATTCCCCATGTCTTCTTTGCTATCAAACTTCAGTTTTCTTCACATATTAAGTGAAAAGTTCTTGGAGAATAGGCCCATTCCTTTTTCTGTCAGACCAATGTGGTATTAAGCAGTCAGCTGGGGGGGGGGGATTCTGGGGGAAGATTTTCCCCTTCCAATAAAAGGAAAACTCATGCAGAGAAAATATCTGCTGAACATCCTTCCTCTTTCTTCTTTGATTGAAGTGGAAAGAACACAAGGCTTGGAGCTGCTATAGCCAACTAGGAAGCATGATGGAAAGGCCAAGAGGACACGTCGATGCTGTGTCTATTTGGAAATTACGCTAGCCATGGTTACTCCTGAGCTTTCAGGTATTTTGAGAGAAACACTGTATTTCAGCGCCACTGCAGCAGATGTGATGAGTGCTCTGCCATGCTCCCTACCACTATGCAGTACCCTGGTCTGATTTTTAATTGATAGCACATACTTACTTCCCTAAGTTATTTCTCAGTCCTCCAGAGCCTGCTTTGCCACCCAGTTAGCACAAGTGCCCAGGGAACATTGCCATCCCTACCTCTAAGAACAGGACTAATGACAGAAAGTAGTTGGTATATAAATACTTTCGCTCCATCCCTGGAGTGGAATATCATGGTTTGCACTAGTGCCCAGAGTTTCTGGGCGTAGCTAAGCTCCAGATAGCTGCAGTGGTATTATTGCCTGATAACAACCCTTACTGGCTGACTTCCCATCCTGGTCTCACTTCCTCACTCTTTTATTGGTGTTTTCTGGGATCACTCCAAAACAAACTAAGTGTATTCTAACCCTTGCTTCAGGGTTTGCTTCTGGGAAAATCCAAAGGAAGGCAGCCTTTACGAATTTTCTGTTACTGGGAAAAGATACACATTTCCAATATTATTTTCTTTTTAGAGATATAAAAGGATCAATCTAACAATTGATATTATTAAATAAAATGAAGCATGTTAGATTTTCTTTTCCTCATGTCTTTTCAATGTGATTTGATCTTAACTGTATCTTTGATAATTATGTACATATTTGTTTATCAATATAAGTAAAGATTTTGTTTAAAAGGGCATTTGACTAGCATCCCCTGTGAAAACTTCCTTATTGCCCCCTAAAATACCTTTGAAAAAAAATCAATTAAAAAAGAAGAAAAATTAGAAAAAAATTAAAAATAAAATAACACTAAGGTTTAGTGCTGACAGCTTGCCACCAAACTCTTGAAAGAATTGTCACTACATAGCAGATGAAAAATTAAAAAAAATAGAATGAATAAAAAGTGTTGCCTAGGGCTGCCAAAGTTACCAGCTGAAAGCAAGATAAATGTATTCCCTCACAGTTTGGGAGATAAGAAGCCCACAGTCAAGGTGCTGAGAGCATTGGGTCCTTTTTAGAGGCTCTGCAGGAGAATCTGTTCTCTGTTCACCTATTTTCTAGTGGCTGTTGAAGATCCTTGGTTTGCTTTACATTTCTTCCTCTTTCTTTGCACAGCCTTCTGCTCTGTGTCACTATGTCTCAAATCTCACTCTTCTTACTTTTCAGAATACACCAGTAATTGGATTTGGGGCCAGCCCTAAATTCAGAATAATGTCATCTTGAAATTTTCAACTCTATTACAGCTGCAAAGATTCTTTCCAAATAAAGTCATATTCAGCACTACTGGCTGTTAGGACTCGGACTTAACCTTTTAGGGTAGACAATTCAACCCACCACAATGATTAAGAGCAAAGAGAGATACCTGGAAAAACTAAACATCCTGTAGCAGAACCTAAAGGTGAATCCAAGGCAGAAAACAGGTAAATAAGGTAGATTAGGAGATGACATCAGTGAGTATGATAAATAAGAGAAGCTCTCCCAAAGGAAGGGAAAAGGACAGTGTTCAGATGTGATAAAGAAATAATGGAAAGCCAATCTTTGAATCAGAATAGGATCTGAAGAAGCTCAAAGAAAATACAACATTTAAAACAGAAACAATACTCAAGAACATAACTGAAGAAGAATTTCCATAGATGAAAAAGACATCTAACTGAAACTACACTAATTGAAATGCTCCATTAAGATTCAGAAAAAAAAATAATCTTGAGATACCCATATGTCCTTTCATTAGAAGTGAAA
This sequence comes from Ateles fusciceps, assembly GCA_036589455.1. NCBI lineage: Eukaryota > Metazoa > Chordata > Mammalia > Primates > Atelidae > Ateles > Ateles fusciceps. The sequence continues at coordinate 2,001,487 of JAZHEH010000564.1, read as the reverse complement.
ACAAAGTCTTCTTTATATGTCTATCCACACTAACAAAAACATAACACTAAGAGCAGAATACAATTCAAGTTGGTCTTGGATTCTTTTTCTAGCAGATGACTTGTCACTAAAAGACAATTTCAATATATGAAGGACAAATCCTGTAAGTCAGTGGTCCCAGACTTATTGGCACCAGGGACCCATTTTGAGGGAAATAATTTTTCCATGGACCAGGGTCATGGGGATGATGGTTTCTGAATGACACTGTCCCACCTCAGATCATCAGGCATTTGTTATATTTTCCTAAGGAGCATGCAGCCTAGACCCCTCACATGCTTAGTTCACAATAGGGTTCATGCTTCTGTGAGAATCTAATGCTGCTGCTGATCTGACCGGGTGCAGTGTTCAGGCAGTAATGCGAGAGATGGGGAGAGGCTGTAAATACGTATGAAGATTCCCTTGTCCACCACTCACCTCGTGCTGTGGGGTCCCATTCCTAATAGACTTTGGAACTATATGAGTCTGTATCCTGGGGATTGGAGAGTCCTTCTATAACCAAATACTTTTCCTGCCATCCAAGGTGCATACTTATTGTAAAGGAATTAGAAGAAACTCATGATAATGATAATAATTAAATAGTGTCAAACATGGTGATTACCTATTAACTAGCTTCACTTCACTTAATTCCCAAATACACTTTATGAATTAGATAATACTCTCATCTTCATTTTTTCAGAGGAGGGACATGAGACTTAGAGAAGTCAAGAAGTTGTGCTTATAGATAATGTTCTAGGTTGCCTGTGTAGGCAACAACACAGGATTCATTTCCACCACATAATCTTTTTGAAAATATTTCTTAAATTATATGCTATGGACAAAGATCTGCTGTTGAGTACTAAAATCTGTTATATAATACAGTATTGATAATTAAAATTATAAATACCAGTTTATGAACTTATAAAAGAAGATACATAATAAAAATAAGATTTTAGTCATAATAAGAATCTAATACTACAAATTAGAAAAGAAAATGAGGAAGAAAAAAGTTACATTTTATATCTGATAAAGAGGCTTTAAAAAGTCTCTCATTTAATTTTTAGTTGTAATAAAAAGAAAATGCTAAATAATGTGTATGAAAAACCAAGAGAATTGCTACTGGACTTAAAACAACGCAGAGATCTTCCAGTCACTGAAGAAGGACAAAGGAACAAAACAAAGTCCAGGGTATTGGGAAATGTAGCAATGTGGAAAATGTTACATTAAAGCCTCTTTTCATACTAAGTAACAAGCAAGTACAAGAAAACATATACTCATACACTCTCTTACAGTCAAAATATTAAAGAGATTAAATAGATAAATACAAAAAGGCTTTAAAAAATAAAAGTGAAACTGAAGAAAATATAACAAAATTTAATTAGTCTCATGCAGAAAACTTCTGTAGATTTAGTGTAATTGAAGAAATCTAAAGAAATGTTAAAGTTGACAACCATCAAAAAATTAGAGTATTTATCAAAAATTATATAAACAAAAGTAAAAGATAAATTGGAAAATAAATGTTTTACTCATTAAAACAAGGGATTAAAAAACAAAATTAAAACTAAGTATATGTAGATTATAAAAAAAAATAAACTCCAGTAGAAAACACTTAATTCAGCCTAAAGTAATTCAAATAAATAGAAATAAAATCAACCTGGCCTGACTAATAGTATAAGAATGTAATTTTTTAAAAAAAAGCACAAGAGTACAATTTTATCAAATGAAAAACAGTTAAGAGACAATAGTCAGGGTGAGATCATCTAGGAACGATCAGATTGCTCTAGTGTAAATTGATAAATACTTTTAAAATATTGACATTAAAAATTGACTCAATTTTATACCTAGGAATTTATTCTATGAACAAAATCAGAAACAGATGAAGATTAGTTGCTGAGATATTCATTGCCACACATTTTTGTAATAGCAAACTACTTGGAAAAAATAAAAAGAAATCTGTGATGTATCAAATGAAGAGTTTTCTTCTTGTCTTTATATTTTTAGGTATTTTTCTTGTTTCCAACAGTAGGTATCATCATTTTAATTGAATGAAAATAAAGTATGTTTTCTTTATCCTGATGTTGAAAGTTGATGTAGGAAATCTGATATATTTTAACAATACATTAGTTATTGTCCTCACCACTTGACATGTATTACCTGAATTAATTATCACAATACCATAATGTTAAGTTACTCATTAAAGGAACAAAATATAGATCAGAATATTGAAGTCGTAGAACCTGATTTTGCATTTGAATCTTATGATTCCACATTTCCAGGCAGCTTCCCACTAAATCCTGGAATGAATGTTGGCAAAAGGAAGGCACTTGTACCTGTTTAATCTCACCCACCTCCTCCAACCTATTCCAGGGGAATTCTTGGCGGATGTGGTACGGACCTCGAGCTAGATGCCTGAAAGGATGCTTATTACTGCTTTTTACCCAGAGAAAAAGCTTTTAAGTGTTAAAAATGACCCCCTTTTGCTTCTCCAGATGGCATCCGTCAATTGCAGCCAATCTATATTTAAACAAAAGTAAGGGGAACCTGTAGGCGGACCAGTGTTTTACAGCATTCATGAAAAGCCAACTACCCTATGAATATCTAGAAAAAAATAGTAGCTAATGACTGAGAGAATACTTAAACATGAGAAATGATCATCTCTTGTCATGTAATTCCTAAAATATTTTCTTCAGTTTTAGTTCCATATTTGATTATAATATATCCTATATGATTCACAATATTCCACCCAGATGCACTCTACTCTCCTCTACCCTTACAGAGAACAGTACATGACAATGAAAACACGTGTTGACAAGTCATTTGAATTTATATCATCAAAAGTGACTCCTAGACTATGTTCATGAGGCAGGGATCATTTGCTATACTGTTTACTGATATGTCTTAACTGTTTAGAAACAATCCTTGGACACACTAAGTGCTTGCTAAATATTGGTTAAACAAAGGAGTGACAATCAGAAAAGGAAACAAAATAATGGATAAAAGGATATTAGAAAAATGTGTATGCATTCATGTATTCACCAAATGTTCATTAATTTCTTAATATATGTGGGACAATGAGGAATGCATGAACTAAGGAAACATATAAGAAATAGTACTCCCACTTGAAGGAATGCATATTCTAGTGTATATTTTTATTGGTACAGATGAAACATAGAAAGATGCATTGTTAAAGAAATCATTAAACTTCCCTGATACATGAAAATATTTTTAAAATATACCTCAAAGTTAAGCCTCAATATTTGAAAGATTTTTTTTTTTGGAAATTCATGAGACAAATAATTCAAGTGTTTTGTGTAAACTAGCTGAGATTTTCTGTCTTTTATTAATAGTTTCATGGTTTTTCATCCAGTAACTTAATTGAGACTTTTTAAAATACAACAACATTTATTAATTATGGAAGAAATTTAGAGTATCAGGAACTTTAATAGATCTTTCTATAGTAAAAGTCATTTTTTTTCCCAGCTATAAAATATTTTACTCTAATCCTGAGTGTTAAAACAATACAATGATGGTAGTTATAACTCCATGTTTGGGACTTGTCAATCTACTGAGAAAAATAAGCTATATTTAATATGGTCATTTCACTGCAAGCACAAGAAGATTGGATTGGCAAAGAAAAGACACCACTTTCAAACAATGTGAAATGGATTCCACCCTCCTTGTCTCGTGAATGGGTGGACAGAGTTGTCTTAGTCAAAGAGGGCAGGCTTTGTCCCTATTTCATCTTTGACAATGAAGAAAAGTGACAAGAAAAGTGAAGAAAAACACATTAAAAGTAAATGGCCATAAATTGGAGTCTCCTTGAATGGAAAGTTTCCTGTAATAAGAACGTCTACTTGGAATAATAAGCTATTGAACCTGGAAGGGGAAGAAGACAGTATGGCAATTTTGGGAACAAGTCAACTAAATGTAATCCACTGAACGAAAAGGAAGACAATTCCAGCAGGGACTTATCCAGAACTGCTGTTTGTTTCTCTAGGTGATGACTACCATTGAAGCCACAGGATGGATATTTCTGTTGTCTTAACCTGAAGTCTATTTTCATAATACCACTGGAAAGATATAACCAGGAAATGTATTATGTGCATATATATATATATATAGAACCAGTTGCCATAACCTGTAACCATCAAAATGGCACAAATGATAAGTCTGTTGCTTCAACCTCCTTTAACCATGTGCTCTATTTTATTACCTGTGACATATCCTTTTGGGGGGGGAACTGACAAGGCTATACATAAAGGCAAATTTACTAGTTTCACATTTCCTGAAGAAAACCCTTAAAGCATAGCCTTTTAAAAATGGCACAAGTTGATAGTTTTGGCTAGTGACTACATTAAGCACAGCATAAGGAATGGTGAGGTAATGAAACTGGTGTGGTGCTGTGCTGTACCATTTGTCTAACTTGAAAGTCACCTTTCAGATATGAATACTATGGTCAAAACTGGCCTACATAGTCAGGATGATGATGCATATTATTGTAATATTTTTCTACATAAACCAACTAGAAATCATAAGTATGTGGGATATAATTCTTTGACTTTTTCATAACGATCTTTTGAAGTCCTGATAGCCTGCACTTTTCTAGAATATATCCTGTTACACACCTAAAATTTCTATTTAGAAAAGATTACAAAGAAATGCTTATGACTTTCAATCATTTACTGTCATTTTTAGGGTTAGAAGAATTAATATCAAATAGGAGCGCCTTCAACACATCCAATAAGACACATCAAGTTGGAAAAAGAATGAATGCAGCAGGCTATTTAAACTATAATGTAACCCTGGAGGCCATAAGCTACTCTCTGGTAATAGTCAATACAATTATATTAGGTATAAATGCATATATTTGTAGTCTTTGAAATGGTAGTGAATCTTAGCTGTGAAAAAGGAAAGCCCTAGGATTATTATTTATAGGTGACGAATCGTGCTAAAAAAAATGGACCTCCAAAGAATCACCTACTTGAATTGTAGAAATTAATTTGCTACTTTGTATGCTATGGCCAAAGGAGTCTGCCAAAGTTATAGCCATTTTATTAGCGGTTAATGCAGGGAAGGAGATTGAGAGGAGGATAAGCTATGTGATGAATAGTAGAGAATGTTCTTTGTAGTATAATATCCAAAAATCATTCGGAAGTAGTTAATTACAAATGTTTTTATCTGCTTTTTCCTCTATGGATCAAGGCTAGCAAACAATCCACACAGATTTGTTAAACAAACATATTTATCCACGTATTTATTTAAAACTCATGAAATATCTGTATGTGTCATTCACTGTTCTAGGTGCTAGAGATACAGCGTGAACAAAAGAAAGAGGTCTCAGTCCTCATGTAGGTGTCATTCTAGAACATGGAGAGAGACATTTTATAAACAAGCAAAATACAGTTTATTAGCATATCGGTGAGTGCTACAGAGAAAACTATTAAGCAGGAAGGGGGATAGAGAGTAGCCTTGGGTAAAAGTGATATTTTATATAAGGTATTTAAGGTAGTCCTCACAGATAAAGTAACATTCCTGCAGTGACACAAAGAAATCAGTGCGATGCCGAAAGCCACATAGCTCCCTGGGCCATTCCATTGAACTATGAAGGAAGTCAGTCTGTTCAGTCTCCAAAGAGACTTTTACTTTAATTTGGTATATGTGGGTCAATTTATAGTGAGGATGACCCTGCCAGGCTAGGGGAAGACAATTCAGGATTTGTGTCCCCTGTCAAGGAAGAATAACCTGATATCATGAACACACATGATACAGTGCACCAGCATCACTTTTCTCAAAGTTTTTGCCTACAAAAATAAAGAATGTTTTGTCTTCTGAGGTGATTGCAGCAAACAACATCAAAGCTTATAATCTAAATCAGCATCTTTCCTGAATTTTTTTTTTTTAAAGATAAAGTACCAAGTTCAGTGTTGTTTATTTTTTCGTTTTTTGAGACGGAGTCTCATTCTGTCTTCAGGCTGGAGTGCAGTGGTGTGATCTCAGCTCACGGCAACCTCCTCCATCTGGGTTCAAGTGATTCTCCTGCCTCAGCCTCCAAAGTAGCTGGGACTACAGGCACACGCCTCCACACCCAGCTAATTTTTGTATTGTTAGTAGAGACGGTTTCACAATGTTGGCCAGGATGGTCTCAATCTCTTGACTTCATGATCCTCCCACCCAGGCCTCCCAAAGTGATGAGATTACAGGTGGGAGCCACTGAGACCACCCACAGTGGTTTTTGTTTTTTTTTTTAGACTAGAATATAGCTTGTTTTTGAAACTAGGTATTACTTCCTTTCTAAAATATCTTTTAAAAAGCATCACTTTCTTCACAATCAGAACAGATAATTTAGTTATGAGATAAAATAGAACGTTTATCCTATAAGTCAAAGTTTGACAGATATATTCACATAGCACAATGTGAGCATGCGATAAGCCAGGGAGAATTTGAGGATTTTTCTAAGAAAGTATTCAGTTTGTATAAAGAAAGTTGATTAAAAAAAATCACTAGCTTTAATCTTCTTGAATATATATATATTTTTACTGAATATAAAGTAAAAGTCATTGAAATTGAAGTGATAGCAATTTTATACAGTTAGGTGAGCTTCATCAGAGATTTTTTTCCAATGGAAATCTTGATGTGGCAAAGACATGAATGTCAGATCCAGTAATGTTCAGTATAAATTCTAATGTTCAGTATAAATTCTACTGATAGTGATTTTTGTAAAATGTGACTTCACTGATCGGTTTAAAAGGATTCAGAGTGGAATGTGTGAATTTCTAATGTGGCTAATTAGTAGTTTGGACAATTGTGAACATAAAAATGTAAATTCTTGGGCAGGATCTATAGATAATATAATTTGCATGCATTTTTTGCATTAGACCATCACAGGATCAACATAAATGTAAATGATGATCAATATAGCTATTTAATATATATGATTATTTCTATAAGCTCCTTGAATTAAAGCTAGTTCATGAAAATAACTTAGCTGGTAAATTTTGTAAAAGTATATAATTCTTGTATAATATTAGCATAACTACAAAATTAATATTAATTGTAATTACATTTTTCCTATTTCATATTTGCCAGCAAAATTGAATTTCAATGGCTTTTTCAGCAATTTTGTGTTTTGAGGATATTGGTTGAAGAAAGATGAGTAAATGTTGCAATATACATAATTTAGGTCCTGTGGAAACATTCTTGAGACTGAGAGTTGTATGTGGGAATTTTATTGGGAGGTGCTTTTAGGAGAGAGCTAGAAGGTGGAGAAACAGTTATTCTATAGTGGAAAAACCTGGCAGATGCCACCTTCAGCAAATGACCAAGGTGAGTGTCACCACTGCTAAGTCATGCTGCTATCACATACCCCTCAGAAGATGCAGTGAGAAGAGCACTTCCCCTCGGAGGTAATTTTTTCCACTGATTAACCCCAGACTGATTATGAGGAAATGTTAAACACAAATTGAGGTAAATACTATAAAATGCCTAATCCAGACTCTTTAAAATTGTCGAGTTCATTAAAAACAAAGAAAGCTTGAGAAATCATCACAGATTAGAGGAGACTAAAGAGAAAGAATGACTCAATGCAATGCAGTATCCTAGACTGGATCTTGGAACAACAAAGTAACACTACTGAGAAAACACTGAAATCTAAATAAAGTCTTTAGGTCCATTTTTAAAAGGCTCTATATTGGCTAAGATAAAGACACATACTTGATGTTTGATGTATATGAAGTTTCAGTTATGGTAGTGGAATAAATTCTAGAGATCTGCTTTACAATGTAGTGCCTGTAGTGAACAAGGTGATATTGTGCATTTCAAAATTTGTGAAGTGGATAGATTGCCTGTTACATATTCTTATCAACTTCCCTCCTTTCCTCACCACCCCTGCCCAGAAAAACAACAAAAATAAAACAAGGAAACTTTGGGAGGTGTTGGATATATCTGTTTCCTTGATTGAGGTGATGGTATCATGGGTGCATGCATATATTCAAAGTCATCAAACTGTACACATTAAACAGGTGCAGTTCTTTGAACATCAATTGTGCTTTTAAAAAGCTGTTAAAAAAGTTATATAAATGTAAATTGTATATAAATTCCCCAAGGGAAATTGGGTTGGACCCTGGAAAGCAAACAAATTCCAATTGCAGTTGATGCTTCAGCTGATTCTATGGGCAGCTCTCAGGCTAAGTGAACCTTTGGAGTTATTACAAAGTGAGGAAAGAGGGAGGGGGAAGAGGGAGGAGAGTTGGGCCTCTGTGTCCTTGCCTCAGTCAGTCATTGGCCAAAGCTGACTTCTGGGATGTGCCATCATCTTACAAGTCAACACACAGCTCAGCTATCAACATTCAGCAGCTGACATGCTCATCAGCTTGAGGAAGGGACTGGCCCTGAAAAGGGAAGCTGGATGGAGGCACCACTCTCATCTGAGAATATTCATTTCTTAGTCTTGAGTTGCTACCAAATAACCTTCATCAACATTTGACTTCCCTTTGCCGTGGTGTCTGTCTGGAAAGAATAGATCCTATCTGGAAAAAATAGATTCTTTCTCTTAAAACACCAAGCTAAGTTGAGTTACAGATTTAAGAACTTTTTCTCTTCTCCAAGTCTCTATGGAGCAAAATGAAATGCCCGGAGAATTAAATGAAAAACATTATGATGAAACTGAATGGCAATATCAACTAAAATGTGTGTCTGTATATGTATGTGTATACATACATAAAAAATGAATCAGATTTCGAGGTTAAATATTCTGTAAACTCTACAATTTCTTTGACGATAGTGGAGAATGCTAATAGAGAAGTTTTAGGAAAGTTGCTATGGACATTTATCTCTAACTAGCGTAAAGGAAGACAGTTGAATTCAGTGAAGAAAGTAGAAAAATGATATTTTAAAAATTTGCACTGGGGCTATGGAAATATTTATATTCAAATATCAAGTTGTGATTCACATTATTTTTGAAAGTCCTATCAACTGAGTTTTTGAAATTCTTTCAGATATTGTTTTTTTATAGTTGACAATACTTTATTTATACAAATGTTAAATTAATGTGAATAAATCAATAGTTTTAAAATAATTGCTACTTTTCTAATTCTGAGAATATTTTCAGTTATTAAATAAGTTTAATTAAAGAAAGGGTTTTAGAAATGTACAGCTTTGTGTTCACATGCTGTACTGATGTATCACAGCACTAGGAAACAGCATCCCCAGATTTCTTTGGTGAACTGAATATTCTTGCCTCCACAGACATATTCCACTAATTCTAAAAGTTCCTTGATCGTTTTACAAACCAACTAGTGGATTGGAAGGAACAACAGGCTTTTGAACATAGGATAGGAAATTGATGGTTGCATTTCTCAGACTTGAATCACCGCCAAAAAACCTTTCGTATACATTTTGTGTCCCTATCTGTAAAAAATAGATTCTATCTTTCTCTTAAAGAATCAAGCTAAGGTAGTTGAGAAATTTGAGAATTTTCTTTAGCTCCTAGGAGAAAACATTATTAGAAATTACTTGTCATCAACTTCTACATCAGTGATTATTAAACTATGGCTCACGGGTCCAAATGTCTTAGTAGAGTATAAAGGGAATGTCTGAACCCCCTGAATAATGCATTTTGTGTGAATGGGGAAACTTGCATGGGGGTAGGAATCAATAGTTTTGACTAAATTCTTAATGTGATTTCTGCCCCTCAAATTTTAAGGCCACTGTCCTACATAATATTTTTGTCAGATATTCCAAACCAGATGCTCCTTGTCTGAAACGCTGTCTTTGGCAAGGAATCTGCAAAAGAATCAAAGGTCACACATAAGACAAATTTTACTCTTTGAGTTTGATGGAATACACTTGTTCTTAGTCAACTCTTCTCCCTGGAGTCCTGTTATCCTCCAGAGAAGAACCTTCAAATGGAAAGGAAAGTCTTTTTTCTGAGATCATCTTTTATTCTTCACTTATGGTTCTGTCCTTGTATGAATGTAAAGGCATTTTGACTATATGTCTCCCCAGCTTGCACCCTTCTCTTCATTATTTCACTACTTAAATAAAGGTCTACATTCATACCACAGTATTTCTTTCTCAGTTCACAGCTGGGCAGCATTTGAGTTTAGAGCACCATTCATTTTCAAGAGGGCCCAAAGCATATCTACTTATGGCAATTATCAAAGGATCATTTGGGACTCACCTCTCCCACACCTCTGAACACTGACCTGAATTTTTACTAGACTATGATGAGTCCCTAATCTTATCAATGACCCCTGTCTGCACCCAGCTGGCGTCTTTTTAAATGGAACTACTTCCAGCCATAATTAGACACAGCTGTGTGGTGCCTGTGTCTGCCCTGTAAGAAAAGGCTCATGGGAAGGGCAGTGTCTCCACACCACCTTGGTCCCTAGGGGGTGAAGTACATGTCTACCCCAGAAGCCTTTAGGAATACAAGGGGTAAGGAACGCCCGATATGAAGGAAATGTTTGCTGTGATATTTGTTTTTCTCTCCTAATTTATTGCTTGCCTTGGGCCAGACGGCAGTTTAAAGAATGCAGGTTGGTGGAGAACTTTATGAAGGCTAAGAGCACGCATTAAAATCACAAAATTTTCAAGGCTCACAAAGCTTGCATAATTACACTGGCTGCCGAGGCCTTCCGGCACTTTTCAGCTATAATGGCAATCTGGCTAATTTCCCACTGGCTTAATCTATAACTTCAAAGACTCCTAAAGCAGTTACAATTATTCTGTTTGCTTTTCAGATGACCTACACCATTGCTATTGAGCGGCCAAGTTCTCAGGTTGATTAATTAGAAGAGTTCAGTTTTAATTTAGAATTTTTTTCTAAATACTTTTTCTTTCTAAAAATAATCTCTGGTTGATACAGGTAGCAAAACACTTCTAAAGAGTCACTTTTGCAAGCTGGAGGACAGTTGAAAATCAACTGTTGTTTTATTTTAACTGCAACTTCTTCTTGAGATGCCAGATAATATATGTTCAGAACATAAAGCTTGGAATATACGCAAAGAACATAAAAAAGAAATATGAAGTCATCAACTATTCTACTGCCCAGCCATAACTACTATTAATATTTTTTTGTATTCAATAATTAATTTAGTAGATGCCAAGCAGGCGACTAAGCACTGTGATAGACTAGGTGCTGAGGATCATTTAGTAATTTTTTTTTTTAAGTGTATTTTTGGCCTGCATCGTGGCTTATGCCTGTAATCCCAGCACTTTGGGAAGCCAAGGTGGGTGGATCACCTGAGGTCAGGAGTTCAAGACCAACTGGGCTAACATGGAGAAACCACGTCTCTACTAAAAATACAAAAATTAGCTGTACGTGCTGGTGCATGCCCATAAGCCCAGCTACTTGGGAGGCTGAGGCAGGAGAATGGCTTGAACCCAGGAGGTGGAGGTTACAGTGAGCCAAGATCATGCCACTGCACCTTCGCCTGGGTAACAGAGTGAGACTCAGTCTCAAAAAAAAAAAAAAAAGTATATTTTTGCATATACATACATATAATATGTACCCATTTTCTTCATACTCTTTTTCTTTTTAAAAAGCCAAGTTAGAAACGTGGTGTCTTTTTATCCTGTCATTTTTTTCCCTTTACTTTATTCGGTGACCTTTCCCAGGCAGTTGCACATTCTTTAAAAGAATTATTTGAGTGGCTGTGTAATATCTCATCCTATGGGTAATCATAATTTATTTAGACAATTCCTCATTCTTGGACCTTTCCATTACATTACATGAAATGAACCTTGGTCATCTCTCTCCTCTTGCATTTTAACCCATTCTTCACTTTGAACTTCTCATGTATACCTACTCTGAAATGTTGATTCTCAATTTCTTTTCCATGTTTTCTGCCTATGCTTTCCTTTCTCATAAAAAATAGAAAAAAAACTTGACTCCCCTTAAGGTGTTGGGGGGAAAAGTAGAAAAACACTGGAGAGCTTTCCTTTGAATGCCAAGTGGAAGATGATAATTTGATTTTGTGTTTTTATTTCCTCTTACTTAATATAACTCCTATAAAGTATAATAGACTTTTTCCAAATAAAGTATGTAGTGTTAAGTACACTATAGCTATTTATTAAATGATTAATAGTGGCAATAAAGATAAATTGTACTAAGTTTCTAACAAAAATACAAATATTAATTAATGTGTGAGTTCAGTAGTTCATATCCATACTGACATAAATAAATGATTGGGTAAATAAAGGATTAATAAATAAGGGAAAAGGAACAGACCTTTTTTACAGAAGAACTACAAATAATACACGTAAAATGAATGAGAAAACTAGAGAATCATCATTAAACCAGCCTGTAGTAATTCTTCCTGGCAATTGATGTATGATAAAAATCAGTGGGCAAAGGTTAAAGAGTAACAGGATATTTGCCTAGCCTCAATTCATTTTCTTCAGAATATTTATTACTTACTCTGGTGGTTTTAACATTTGACTATGGATTCTTTCACACTCCTCCTTCCAGAAGGAGAAGCTTAATTCCTCTGCCCTTGAGTATGAAATGAATTTCATGACTGAAATCTGAGAAATAGATTATGGAAAGAGAAACTTAGTGACTACTTAGGAGGCCATCAGACAGCACTTTATCCAAGTGATCAAGGTTAAAAACATCAATAATAAGTCATATTGTTGTCATCTTCCGGCTGATATGCGATGAGAGAGGCAATGTACTTTCAGCGAAATAGTCTCTCTTAAAATTTATAATCCTTGTCCAATCATGAAAACACATCAGACAAACCCAAATTGAGAGACATGTATAAAATAACTGACCAAGGCTCTTCAAAATTGTCAGGGTAATAAAAGAACAAACAAACCACCAACAAAAAAGACCACGAAATTCTCAGTTTGGTGGAGATTGAGGAAATACCTTGTGACAAAGTATTACGTTAGATTAGATCACAGACAAGAAAAAAGACATTAGTGCACAATCTGATGAATTCTGAAATAAACCTGTAGTTTAGTTAATAGGCGTCTCTTCATTGTTTTTTTTCTTAGATTTCGTGAATATATCATGATTATGTAAAATGATAATAGCCACAGCTGGGTGAAGACGTAAACAAACTGTATTACTGTTATGATTCTTCTTGTCAATCTAAAATTACTTCAAAATATAAATGTTTTAAATAGTATTATCATTGTTTGTTAAAATTTGTTCATAAAGCTGTCATGTATGTTTAAATACATGTCGTGCATGTGGAGAGCTTGTTAACAATTCAGTGAGGTTGAGCATATGTAAGAGATTATAATTATCAACATACTGTCCTGCCATCTGATTGAACTAAGCTGGAGCATGGTGCCTCCTAATATGTTTCACTCATGATTTAGGGATTGTTTTCTGCCTTTTTTACTTTTGGTTTGTTTTTGTAGGTTAGGGAAATACAACCATTGAGTCCTCTCAAGTAATTCATTCTAATAAGCTCTTTGATCTTGTCATATTAAAGCCTACAAGCAAAGTTGATGTTTAGTGCTATGTCCCAGAGGACTTACTTCAAACAACTCAGAGAAAAAAAAGAAGAGATTATTTTACTTTTTTCCCTTTTTGGTATAGTCATGCTGTTAGTAGTATTTCTTGCAAGTTTCAGCAAGCAGTTTTTTTGAGAGTGAAACTCCCAGAGTATATGAAATGAAAATTACTCAATGCCACTGTTCAAAAACTTGATATAGTTTCTAATGAAAAAGTAATTTCTGTATTTCCTAATTTTGCAAACTATGAAGATTTTCATCAACACCTTAACAGTAAAGAGAAACAAATAGAAGGTGTTACATAAAACTAATTAGAATTTTTTAGATTATTTCAAGCATTAACCTTGACTTTCTCATTCTCAGATCCTTTTCTGTAAAATGGATATGTAATTTTGAGTGTGGCTTAATTAATCTCTAATTATAATGATAAATAATTAAGAGGACATTTTCAATCTGAAATTGAGAAGAATACTCATAAATCTCTAGCATTTTTCTACTAATTTTGATATTTTACCAAAAGGAAAAATTGATCTGCTTTTAACTATAAGGAAGCATCACTGAAAAGTGTTCAAAACCTTGTCGACTTCTTTACCCATTTGTTTATTTTATTTATAAGTATTATTTTTATGAAAAGTTAATTTTGAAACAGAAAAAAATGTCATCATTTTGGTTTTGCCACATACTATATATAAGTTCCTGGGGGGAATTTATATAACTATTTCATGCCTCAGTTTTCTTACCCATGAAATAGAAATTATGCAATTTTCAGTCACAGAGGATTATTGGAATAAAATGTGTAAATGGTAAGTAGTTGCTTAATAAATATCAGTATACACACTCCCTGAGGACTAATTATTTTCTATATATTCCTTTCAAGGTAAAATGTGAAAAATAATAATTTATAATTCTATGAAAACATTTAATACAAATAAAGTATTAAAGAAAAACTATATTGTTTTAAATATTTAATTTTATCAACAAATATATGTACACACGCTAGTGTGAGATTTGCTTCAGGCTACCAGTCTGAAAGTTTACATGGCTACAGTTCAACTTTATATTTAACAACAGATAAATTCCTCCCCCTGTTTAGGCAGAGTTATTCTTACTTCAAGCCTTCCTAAGGTATGCTTGCATGTTAAAGATTGCAGACCTTATATGGGCAAGAGCAAGACCACCAGCTCTGAAGCCAGCCGAAAATGAAACCACATTGTTGCTTCACCTCTTCTTTGAGAAAGTTACTAAGCCTTTGGTATAGTAGTTCTTGTTTGGAAAACAAGCCCTTAGGGTACTGCTGTGATGTTTAATGAAATTAAATTATGTGAAATTGTGCTATAGCTGGCTTAGAGTTAGAACCTGAACAACACCATCTTATAAAAGATAGAGCTATGTTTTAAAATAAGTTGTAACGGCTGCTACCACTCTCCTCACAATAACGGCTGGCCTTTGGCTTCTGTACATAAAACTGCTAGTTTGCTCTGCAAACTATCTACCTTTCTTATCAGCAACAGCCAGAATTGTCAGCCTTTGTGACTAGAATAGCAGCCCAAACTAATTCCATCCTGGTCCCTGTGCCTTGTAATAAGTAACCAAAATCTGTTATTTCCACTACAGCCCAGAAGATGTGCAAACTAACGCTTATCTTAACTTCTGTAAGCCACTTAGGTAACAATCGAGGGGGCAAGATGTCCTCAAGCCCTTGGAATGTCCGGAGCCCCGCTCCCTCCTCTCTGTCCGGGAGATGATTTACAAAAACCCCTAAATGTCTGTGTCCCTTCACCCCCACCCCCGCCTCTCACCCTGACTCCCCCAAGTGATTCTTACGGGTATAAAAGGTCTTAACACCCTCCATTCGGGGCCACGGGTTGGAGAGACGCAAGTCTTCCGTGGTCGCCGGCTTAATAAACCCTGCTATTTGGCATACTTTTGTCTTGGTGCTGGTCCCTTAATCTCGCCTCGAATATAACAAATAACCAGTGTAATCTGCATATCATTGTAAACATTTCACAACTAGTTCTACTGCACTCATTCATTTATGAAACACATGTTTAGTTAACGTATTTTAGTATCCATATGACCCACCAGATGAATTTCTGGGACAACTCCCACATATAATAGAACAAGTCTCTTTGTCTTTGGTCCTTACTTAGACAGGCTTATTAAAATAGATGCTTATTAAATATTTTAGAAAATAAAGGCAGGGAAGAGGTACAATAATAAATGCATTAAATAGTGTCAGTATATAAAATCAAAGCAGAAATAATTTGTATTAGTCCATTCTCACATTGCCTATAAAGAACTACCTGAGACTTGGTAATTTATGGAGAGAAGTTGTTTCATTGACTCACAGTTCTGCAAGTTGTAAAGGAGGAATGGCTGAGGAAGCCTTGGGAAACTTATAGTCATGGAGGAAGGCAAAGAAGGCATAATCTTCACATGGGACTAGAGCAGGAGGAACAGAGAGGGCAAAGGGGGGAAGTGCACACACTTTCAAACAATCAGATCTCCTGAGAACTCTATCACAAGAACAGCAAGGAGGAAGTCTGCCCCATGATTCCATCATCTCTCACAAGGTCCCTCCTATAAAACTGGAAATTATAAATTGACATGAGATTTGGGTGAAGATTCAGAGGCAACCATATCAGTATTGCTTAGTAAGCAAGGAAGAGCTATAGTTGTAAGGCATACTATCCCTGAACAAAGAAACTGATGATTTTATACAGGGTTTGGGGAAGTACAGAGTTCAGGGATCTGCAGGTTTAGAAGCAGTAGCATTGAGAGTCTGGTTGACCTTTCAGACTCTCACAAGTGTGGCCACTGGAGCCGGGGGGTTGCTGGTAGACTGTCTGGTTAAGGAAGACAAGTTGTTACTGAAAGACTGAGAAGGTTTAAAAACAGTTCTGATGAAGACTTGGATTCATAAGGTAATCTATATTATTTCTTTCTAGAACTTGGAGGATAGAAGCTGTTAATTCCTAAGAAAAGAGATTCTTTCTTCCAGATTTGCAAAGACTTTAAATTGATCTGTTAACTGCACATCTCCTGCTACTTGTCTATACATACATCATGCCATTTAGCCACATGGACTGAGACCTTCCCTAAAATCATGCTCTTATGTGTATGTACATACCAGGTACCCATTCCTTATCATCCTTTCTTCATTTGGTAAATTGTCCCTCATTCTTTACAGTTCAGCTCAAATGTCATAACATTTGTGAAGATTCCCCCAGCCATACATACCTGCTAATTGAAGTATTCTCTGATCATTACTCCACCCACCCCCCCCAGCCTAGACAATGATAAAACCTTCCTTCCTTGAGTTCACATAGAACCCTAAAACAAATCTAGTCAAACATTTCTCATTGCATATTATAATTATGGTATCGTGTGTATCTGTCTTCCTCTCTGCATTCTAAGTACCTCAAAGGCAGGCTGTGTTTTGCACATTAAAAAAAAACCTCATTGCCTGGTTTCATGTCTATAGGTAGGTACTCAATAAATGTCTGCATGGACGATAAATGTATCATTTCACTTCTCGGCAGTAATTCAGCGATTTAATTTCGTCTTTCTTTCTTCTTTATTTATCACGAGGGGAAGGATGACATTAAATAATTTCCTCAAGTTTACACTTTTGCAAGTGGCAAAGCTCACAAATCCAAAGTGCAAGTGTCATTATCTTTCTTCTATTTCTCCAATATAAAGTAAAATATGTTGTAGTAATACAGAGCAGCTTCTCTCCATAGAGGACTCAAGAAAACCACTAAGAATTTTTCCCACAAGCAGTGGGGAAAATCAACAGTACAAGCAGTACGTTCTGTCAATGTCAATGGCCGTAAGAACGCCTCAACGCTGCGGTCAGAAGGAGATATTTCCAGACAGAAGTTTCCAACATGCATGAACTATAGCAAGTTGTGTAGCTGACATTTCTCCTCCATGAGACTCCTACTGTCCTGGGGCAAAGTATTACAAACTGGGAGACTTCAACAAGAGACATTTGTTATTATTATGAATGTATTATTAATATAGTTCCACAACCCTGGTGACAGCCAGGAATCTGAAATTAAAGTGTTGAGGAGGTTGAATCCCTTTGAAGGCTGTGAGGGTGAATCTGTTCCACGCCCTTTACATAGCTTTTGGTGGTTTCTGTCTTCTTCGGGGTTCCTTGACTATGGCAGCCTAACTCCAGTCTTCACATGGTGTTCTTCCTGTGTCTCTATCTGTGTGTCCAAATGTCCCCTTTTTATGAAGTCACCAGTCACATTGGATTAGGAGTCCGAATGACTCCAGTAGGGGCTCATGCTAACTTAACCAAATCTATTATAATACTACAACTCTATTTCCAAATAAGGTGACATTCTGCAGTACTGGAGGTTAGAACTTCAGTGTATGAATTTGGGAAAGACATAATTCAACTCAACAGAAGCCAGAGGTCTTCAAGGAAGACCAGAGGGTCTCCAAAAGAGAGATTTTGCGAATAAGCAGAAGAATACAGTATATGTGAGAAGGCAGACAATGACAGTGGAGGCATTTGTGTCAATCACCTTTGCTATGAAGGTAATCTCTTGACCTTAGAGGAAACTAGAGTGGGGTAGATGCCAGGTGGCCTAAAGTCAAGTCGTTTCTGTAACTGCTTTGAGTCTCTATGCAAGTAGTCATCAGGGTTGTGGAAACCATATTAATAATACATTAGTTATAATAACAAACATTACATACAACTTGCCAAGCACTGCTTTAAACACACTGCTTATTTCAATGTTTAGTATATGCAATACAACCTTATGAAATAGCTACTGTGTTTGATCTGTATTGCAGGTGATGAAACTGAGTCACCAGCAGGTTAAACAGCTTGTCCTGAGTCATACAGTTTGTAAAGCCCAAATCATGATTTGAATTCAAGCAACTGGGATTCAGTATATGTGCCTATTGCCTAATACTTGGGCATTTTGCCATTTACTTCCTTTTCCTTCTTCCCTTTCCTTCCTGTCTTTTTCTTTGATTTTAATTCTTTTCTTTTTCTTCTCTTTCCTTCTTTTCCTTTCTTCCCTCCCCTCCCTCTCCCTCCCTCCCTCCCTCCCTTCCTTCCTCCCTCCCTCCCTCTCTCCCTACCTCCCTCCCTCCTTCCCTCCCTCCCTCCTTCCCTCCCTCCCTCCTTCCTTCCCTCCCTCCCTTCCTCCCTCCCTCCCTTTCTTCCTTCTTTCCTTCCCTCCTTCCTTCCCTCCTTCCTTGCTATCCTGTCTTCCTGCCTTTCTTCTGCCTGACTGCTGGTCTTTTTATAAATTTGTAAGCAGTGAAACCAAAAATTAAAAACAGTGAGCTTTTTTCTTTTTATATTCCCTTTATCACTGAAAAACTTCTTTTTTGTAATGCAAATCCAAGTTACTTATTCAATAAATGTAAAGTAGGTTATTGGTGTATTTCTAAGAATGGAGGTAGGGCATATTTGATTTTATATACAGGCTCATTCTGACTCCATCAAGTGCCTTGACCTGTCAAACTCTACACACAAACCCTAGGGGTAAGTGGGAAACTAAATTTATACTTTCTACTTCAGTATCCAAATCTGGGATCCTTCCTGCCACATGATTATCAGAGCAAAAGCATCAGGAAATTCTTAATCTAGTTTGTCTCCCATAGCCTATAAGCAGCTGTCATTATAAATAAAGGCTAGTGTCACTCTCATCCAACTTGAAATTTAACACATGCTTTTGCCACTCAATGAGGGATTTCCTCTAACACACTTACTATGTAAATCTACTGTTCTCCAGTGGTTTGACTTTGGTATTATACTACCATAAAAGCACATTTGGTGACAAAGCCTTAACAATATAAAGGAGTAATAATGAGCCTTAAAAATAAGGCTGAAAATTCCACAAAAACAGGATCATTTTTTAGGAAATTTGCCATTTTTACCTCCCAAGCCAGCATTATTACTCAAAAATCAGACATCTAGATGAAACAAATCTGGAATGGAAAAATAAGATAAAGTTAACTGTTTCAGGCCTAAAATGTTTTCAAAATCTTGGTTACTAAAGAGGAAGTTTTTTCTACAGATATCATTTATGTAACATACTCCATTTTAAATTTTGTAATATACTCTTATTATAAGAATTTCCAATTTGCAATTTAAAAAGACATGCAGACATATTTCACTCAAAGAAAGTTCCTCATATCTGGGATAAATCAGAAAGACAGCGATTTGTTTATATTATACTTTATGCGTCACAGTCATCAAATATGAGCATTAAAACTTTTAATGTTTCTCACCTTTGAATTTTAATCTTATTCAGCTAATATTAATTGCTAATTTGAACTTCTTTACATATATATACATATATAGATCTATCTATCTAGTGCATATATATATATATATATATATAATGTTTTCTTCCTTATCTTTGTCTAAATAAGGGCAGATGAGGAGACATGCAAGGAAAGGGTTATAACGGCATCAACATAGCAGTATTTAGCATATGAACACTGCATCATAGTTCCAGGAGATGTTTTAGAAGTTTATTTATCTCCAATGTTTTGAGTCAAAATTTAATTTCATATCTACAAACAAGTTCTTTTATTGGATTCTAAAATCACAGGCACTAGCATCAAGCTAGAGTCTTCATAATCAATGAATATTCAAGGCTGCAAAAGAGCATAGGTCAGTCACATTCTTGATTGTAAGCCAAAGGAGCTGAATATTGATTGCTCAGACAACCAGGGAATGTTTTAGAATATCAGGTAAGTATTGAATTGATAGGACAACAGAGGGTAAACTTGGTAAAGTGACAAAAGACAAGATTTTTCACTAGAAGTTAGTAGTGAGAACAATGACCAAGGTCATGTTTTAAGAAGACTGTGGTCCTTCTTTTGCTCATTCAGGATTCAATATCCTTAGAGAAAATGTGTGATTGGCTAAGTCCAGGTAAAGAAAGAGAATAAATTGGCCTAGAGAGTTTTTATAGTGGGAATGAGTAGTTCCCCCACCTAAAATAGTCACAATAATAAATTATTCTTCAAGAAAGAACAAAATAAAATAAGAAAGTGTGAATAAGAAAAGAAGGACAATTCAAAAGAGAGTAATATCCAGTATGATATAATGCATGTGTGTGTGTGTATGTGTGTGTGCGATGGTCTTCTCTGTTAATAAAAATAATATCAGCATGCTCATATAAAAAGTATAACTTTATAAATGCTTTAATACCCAATCTCTAAAGATTCAAAGGCATCAAAATGCCACATAAAATGACTGTTTAGACTCAGGCGATGAAAATTGGACAATACACCTCTAACCTATTATAGAGATCATGTGATTTTACTTCTTGATCTTTAGTTCCTTTTGTTGGAAAATGAGATTTCTATAAAACTGACAACATAAAATGTTGTGAGATGAGAATATAAAAGTCATTTTAACATACAGAACACCATACATAAAGTTAATTTCTCATTATTCAGATTCCTTAGGGTCTAACGAGGGAGCCTGATTTTTTTTTTTCTTTTAAGAATAGATCTTCTGTGCTTGCTCGTTTCACACCAGAAAAACTCCTGAGCAAGCCTCTAAAGACTATGAAACATTTTCCTTTGGCTAAGAAAGAAGTGTCAGTAGAACTGAAGAAGCAGTCATAAAATTACTTTTTTTTTTTAAGTGGAAACAATTATCTTAACTAGTGAAGAAGTCAGGTTCATGATTTTAGCTCTGAGCAAAGGTATGGCTCAGTCATTTTTATTTACACCTTTAGAAAGCCTTCTTGTTTTGTCCTTTATGTGACTTTTTTCAATTAGCCTTGGATATATTTTATACCACCCTGTGAGGAATTTTATACATTGTATATTATTTTTCTTTTTCAAAAGAAAAGAGTTTATAAGTCCCAGATTCCCCCCCTCCTCCATGTGGCCCTTATTAGTCTTCCCCGGGGGGCTTTTTACCCCCTGCCCTCCAACGTGAGGCTTAACGGGGATGGTTCTTGCAGTCATAATTGAAAATTAATGATGAGAAGCAGCCCCAAACCACACCATTCCCTTTCTCCCTCCTCAGTCCAGAAAGTGTACAATGCAGATTTTATTTCAGGGGCTGGAGAGGTGATTAATCACCATGAGGTCTTGACACTGGCTTCAGATAAGTGGCGCAGTCTGGCAGTAACACAAATATGTGGACACCATTTCCATTAATCTCTGAATACCACATGGAAAGGCAAAAGTCTTTGTGAGGCCTCTCTAAAGGGAGTTATTATTACGAGGCCAAATTTTCTAAAAAAAAAAAAAAAAAAAGACTGATTTGTAGCCTCTGTGAACCTATCCAAGAGCAAAGGAATTCCTGCATTCTACTTATTATAAGGGGACTTTTCTCCAAATAAGAAGATGTAAAAGGTGTGTGAGGGTGAAAATAAGAAAACAGAAATATGAGAGAACTGACAGTGAAATGCGCAGATCATTACTACTGGTCTTCGAGAACTATGAGGCTGGCCAGGAACCATGTTTTTGTCATTGCTACAGCTGAAGGATGCAAATAACCCTCAATGTATGTTGAGTCAATGGAGAAATTCACTTCATTTTGTTAGGATGGGATACTCATATTTAATCGTTTATAACTGCAAAGAAGATAAATGAAATAATATTAATTTTTATCATTGATATTATGATCTTTGTACTCATATTACACAATGTCATAATTATTTCTGCTATTATGTTATCATCATGATAATAATACTAAACAATGCCCTGTTCAATCATCCAATTGGAAACTCCAAATGTATTGTCTTTCAGATTGGCTCATAATTCCCGTTCTAAATAAAGTCTGTTACCTCTCTCTCTCTTTTTTTTTTTTGTTTTTGTTTTTGTTTTTGAGACAGTCTTGCTCTCTTCCAGGCTGGAGTGCAGTGGCGGGATCTCAGCTCACTGCAACTTCTGCCTCATGGATTTAAGTGATTCCCCTTCCTCAGCCTCCTGTGTAGCTGGGACTACAGGTGCACACCACCATGTCTGGCTAATTTTTTGTATTTCAGTAAAGACAGGATTTCACCATGTTGGCCAGGGTGGTCTTGATCTCCTGACCTTGTGATCTGCCAGCCTCAGGAGTCTGTTAGCTCTTATTCACTGTTGTTACTTCATGGTGTTATTCTTCACTTTTCATTATTATTACAGCATTTACAAATGTTGCAATTATATTTTTAGATACTTTGATTACCCTAAGAGCTTCTTGAGAGGCACACCATGACATGCTTTGTTTGTTTGTTTGTTTTTATCATCAGTGGCATCCTATCTATCAGGTGCTCAATAAATGCTTGTTGAATGTTTGCTTCTTCCTCTGACTTAGTGGTCTGTCTGTAAGAGAAAATTTCTCCAAATTGGTAAGCATGTAGTCTTTGTATAATCTTTTCTGGATGAGACATTTCTCTTCATGGGAGATAGATGCTTGTCTTGGGGACTAACATAAATGTTGGCTTTCTCTTTTATCCTTGTGTAGACATGACACCCTCTCCCCCAAGCAGAGCATTTATGCTTTGTTGAGTTTGAGATGGAATAAAATTATTCTTGTTTAACTCTGATTGTTCAAAGAGAATAACTAGACACACAGTCTTGTAGTTTCATAGGCAAACAGTATTTGATCTGTTTTTTAAAGTATCTTTTTTATTTCTAAATACAGTTTATATTAATTTATACTATGAAAAGAGGTCAATTTACTAACTACTTTATTCAGTAATCTAAACCTTCTATGTTACTTAAACAAACTTTGAAAATTAATAGCAAGTGGTGGTGGTGTTCTTCTATTTTACAAAATTTGTTCTTGGAAATGTCTCTAATGAAATACATTCTTTTTTTTTCAGGCAAAGAAGATTTTATTCATAGATAAGTAGCAAGGTTTGTGGGTGCTTTTTTTCTTTTTCCGTTTAATTTTAAGAGAGGATTAAGAGCACAATGGGAAGACATTCAGTTGTATATTGTGAGAAATTTGGCTTGATTTCAGCTGTTAAAACATTATTCACATATACAAGGGGTCACTTGGAGTCTCATGTATGTGGGAGCAGCACCAGGCTTTACCGCTGGCACAGCTGCATTAATTCTTCTCTCTGACTTCTCACGATTATTAACTTTGAGTTTGATCAGTTGCTTCATTATTGGAATGATTTTAAGGCCTCCCCTTTTGGTATCGTTTTAAGGCCTCTATTTTGTTCTTCCTGTCTTTGCTTTTCTGGTTATTTTGCATTTTGTATTGAAAGTCCAATTTTATAAACTTTCAGATTTATATATATGTATTTTTAGTGAGCAGGATCTTAAGTGTACGGTATTTGCACTATAAAAAAGCATGAAATACATTCTAATGAATATAGAAGGGTCATAAAACACATATTTAAAAAATATTAATAAAATGAAAGCCACCCAAGCATTAACCAAGTTAAGCTTGTGAGCTATGTTCTTGGTTCTGAGTACTTCTTTCCCAGTAAGGGTAATCATTGTTTTGACTTTTGCGATAATCGTTATGTTGATTTACTTTATAATTGGCTATTCAGTCATTTTAATTGTTATTTATAATTGTATGACTAGATTATATTTTATTTATCTGTTTTATTTTAATTCACATTTAACTTATTCATTTTGGGCTCTTCTAAAAATCTTTAAAATATCTGCTAACATATATTCAGGGTTTTTTAAAGGGTATATATGGAGGAATACAAAGCACCTATTTAGCTTTCTTAGGTTATGTTAAAATGTTTTTCCAAAGTAGTTTTTCTAATTAATTTCCCTCCAGCACTCTATGAGGGTTCCCATTATTTAAGTTCTTCACCAACCCTTTGTACTACCAGAATTTATATTTTTACATATCTACTAGGTGTGTAATAATATTAAAAAGGTCTGAAACTGTAGTTCCATGACTATTGAGATTTATTATATTTTATGTTTATTTTTGCTGGTCAGTTTTTCATTTTAGTGAAGCATCACACCAGGCTAATTTTGTATTTTTAGGAGGGACAGGGTTTCTCCATGTTGGTTAGCCTGGGTGGAACTCCCAATCTCAGGTGATCCGCCCGCCTTGGCCTCCCAAAGTGCTGGAATTACAGGCATAAGCCACTAGGCCCGGCCATGTCTTACATTTTTTCTAGCCTTACTGAACTGGCTAGGTCCTCCAGGACAATGTTGAATATCACCACTAAGTATTACCTTAGTCATAAAGTTTATCAGACGTCCTTTATCAGTTTCAGGAAGTTCCATTTTATTTCTAATTTGATGAGAGTTTTTTATTGTTTTATGAAGACTAGGTTTTGAATTTTTCAAAGTGATTTTTGTAGGTATTAGCATAACTGAATATATTTCTCTTTTTTTTTCTTAAAATTACAATTACGTTATTGATTTTAGAGAAAAACAACATTGCACACATTAAATATGATTACAGTGTTGTTTATTGTTTCTCCATTAATGGATTCAATTTGCTCATATTTCATTAAAGATTTTCTTCTCTATTCAGGAGGAATATAGTTTATAGTTTGCTTTTGTTTTTCATGATAGTATTCTGTTTGGATTTGGTGTCAGGACAATGCTATTTGAGAAGTGTTTCTTCCTATTCTATTTCCTAGAAGTGTAGAATTGGTGTTATTTCTTCTTTAAATAGTCAGTATATTCACCAATAAAACTCTGTCCTGAAGACTTCTCCATGGGTAGGCTTTGAACTACAAATTAAATTTATTTAATAGTCATAGAACTATTTAGGATATATCATCTTGGAGGCATTTTGGTAGTTTATGGGTTTTGATGATTTTTTTCTAATTTATGTTGATGAAACTATGTACCTAGAGTTGTTTCTGTATTTGCTTATTATCTTTTTAAAACCTATGGATTCTATAGTAAAATTCCTATTTTCATTCTTACTACTGAAGTTGGAAAGTGCTTTTCTCTTTAACTTTTTTGGAAAGTGTATTTTACAGTTGGTGTTATTCAAAGGTTTGCAGGAATTTATTTACCAGTGATGTAATCTGGGTCTTAATTTTGTTATTGTTTTTGTTTGTGGTAATGTTTTGTTTTTGTTTTTTGAGTTAATATTGCTAATTCTTTCTTAAACATTTCATGTTATACATGTTGTCTGATTTTAATATAACGTTTACAATATTATATTATCTTTTTAATGATTATATGATCTAGAGTAATGGCAATTTTTAACTTCAGATCTTGATAATTTTTGTGATTTCTTTTTCCTAATGAAACTAACTTTATTCATCTGTTCAAAGAACCAGATTGTCTTTAATGATTCTGTTGTTTTGCTATTTTTCAATTAATTGAGGTTTAACTCATATTTTTATTATTTCCTTCTGTCTAAATAATTGGTTTTATTTTCTCTTTTTTTGTACTAGCTTCCTAATGTGGGGAGCATAGACCATTAATTATACACCTTTTTTACATCAAATATGAGCACTTAAAGGAATGTATACATTTTCTCCTTCTTTCCTTCCTTCCTTCCTTCTTTCCTTCCTTCCTTCCTTTTTCTTTCTTTCTTTCTTTTCTTTCTTTGTCTCTTTTTCTTTCTTTCTCTTTTCTAAGCATCTTGCTCTGTCAGCCAGGTATGTATACATTTTTCCCCTTCCTTCCTTCCTTCTTTCCCTCCCCCTCCTCTCTCCTTCCTTCCTCTCTCTCTTTCTCTTTCTTTCCTTCTTCCTTCCTTCCTTTCTTTTTTCTTTCTTTCTCTCTCTTTCTTTCTCTCTCTCTTTTCTTTCTTTCTCTTTTCTTTCTAAGAATCTTGCTCTGTCAGCCAGGTATATATATATTTCCTTCCTCTCCCTCCCTCCCTCCTTCCCCTCCCTCCCCCCTCTTCCTTCCCCTCCTTCCCCCTCCCTTCCTTCCTCTGTCAGCCAGGCAGTAGTGCAGTGGCACAATCTCAGCTCACTGCAATCCCCAGCTCTCCTGTTCGAGTAATTCTCCTCCGCCGGCCTCCTGAGTAGCTAGGATTACAGGCACACACCACGATGCCTGGCTAATTTTTGTATTTTTGGTAGAGATGGAGTTTCACCATGTTGGCCAGGCTGGTCTCAAACTCCTGACCTCAGGTGATCCACCCTCCTCGGCCTCCCAAAGTGCTGGAATTACAAGCGTGAGCCACCGCCCCCAGCCTGTATACATTTTCAACTGTGCTTTGCTTTGGCTGTTTCCCATAAAGTTTGAAAAGTTTTATTTTCATTATCATTTAGTTTAAAGCAGTTTCTAATATTGCTAACATTTCGGTTGCACTCGTGGGTCTTTAAGCATGCGTTGCTCTATTTTGAAATAATTTTAACATTTCTCATTATAAATTTAATGATTTTATATTTTCTGTCCTTTTTTATTTGTGTTAATGTTAGCTATCATTCTTTTTGTGGTTTTCCTCAATGTAATCTACCTTTTTCTCTTTACTTTCTGTTTTTAACAGCTTGACTAGTGCCATGGTTTAATGTTCCCTTTGAAACTCATGTTGAAGTTTAATTGCTAATACAATGGTATTGGGAGGTAGAACCTCTAAGACGTGATTAAGTAATGAGGGGTCCATCTTCAGGAATGGATTAATGCCATTATCTCAAAAGTGGCTTAGTTATCCTGGGAGTGGGCTCCTGATAAAAGGACACGTTTGGCCCTGTTCTGTCTCAGGTGCTAGCTTGCCCTTCCACTATATTATAACTCAGTAAGAAGCCTCTTGTGAGATGTTGGTGCCATAATCTTGGACTTCCCAGGCTACAGAACTGTGAGTCAGATAAATTTCATTATAAGTTACCTAGTCTGTGGTATTTTGTTATAGCAGCAGAAAATGAATCAAGACAACAATGACATTCTTATACATGATTTTCTTATATTGACTTGGCTTATGTTCATCCTGCTTTACCTTGGTCTTTTATTGAACAGTATGTCTAAAAGATCTATAGAAGTATATGGAGACATTCTGCTTTCTTTGTTACAGCTGCATCATAATCAACTGTATGTAACATTAAACCTTAGTTAAAAATTTCCTTATTGATAGACATATGGGTAATGTTGAGTCCTAGCCTATTAAATCTACTAATTTACTGAATATACTTTATATATATTTTTGCGTTTTTTTTTTCCTATTTATCCCTTAAAAAATTCCTAGAACTGATCAAAAGGTAAATGTGCTTTTGTTTGATATGGCTACAGTTCTTCCTAGATAGATTTTGCTATTTTCTGTTCCTATCACCAGTGTATGAGAGTGTCCATTTTTCCACAGCCTCACCAACAAATATGTCCCCAAATTTTGATTTGTTTTACCTTGAGGATAAGAAAGTTTATCTCAGTGTCACCACTCTATAAATCAAGTGTCTGAATATGTATGCATCTATATCCATATATTTTTCCTATCTTAATAATAAATGAAAACTGATGCTGTCCTGTGTTTTGTTTTATTTATTACAATTTTCTTGCTATTTCTGGTCCTTTGACTCTCCATATACATTTTGATTCATTGACCACGTTTACACATACACACACACACACTCATAGAGCTTGGATTCTAATTGAGATTTATTTACAAGATCAATTTGAGCAGAATTTACATGTTTACAAAATTGACTTCCATTTTTGATTATGATGTGTATCTTTTCTTTTCGACATTTTTATTTTCCTCTTGCTTTGAGTTTTTAGCTTAGAGACCTTGCGCATATTTTTAATGTATATTTATAAGACCTCGAACCTAGGGACTTTATAAACTTATCAATTCTAACATGTTGACTATATTAGTTTACATTTTCTGCATATGCAAATGTGTCATATGCAAATAGTTGCTATCTAGTTTGCTCCTTTCCATTGATAACATTTCTTACTCATGTCTATTACACTGAATAGAAATTGTTGCAAAGTTTACTCTTGATTCATTTATAAGTTACAGAAAATATTTCATAATTAATATTTATGATTGATTAAGTTGATTATATCAATTGAAATATTGGTATTAATACTATCACATAAAAATAATAACTTTCATGTTTTCTCTCAAATGGGGAAGAGCTTCTTATTTCTAGTTTGTTACTAAAATTCATTTCAACATGTATTGAATTTTATTTTCAAAGTCTTTTTAGATGATCAACTTTGAAGTTTTTACTTTTTCTATTAATATGCTATTATTTTAAATGTTAAACCAATCCTTAATTACAAAAATAAGCCGAATTCAGCTGTGATTATAAATTTTGTAATGTAATACCGCATTAAATTTGTTCTTTGTTGAGCCTATATCTTTCTGAGAAAGCTTGACCAGTGACTTTATTTTCTTTGTCACATTTTTGTGCCTAATGAATGTTCACCTCAAAAAATGAGTTAAAATGTATCTCATCTTTTCAAAATATTTTAAATATTTTTCAAGATAATTTTTATTTATCCCTAATAATTTTAGAAAAATTCACAGTAAAATATTGTAGTTTTAGGTATTTTGTTGTTGAAATATTTATATTTAAAACTTTATTTTTAAGTAAATATAGGACATTTTATTTGTTTAGTTTTTTGTGTGTCAATAGGCATACTTATTTTTCTTTTGAATAGGTCTATTTTATGTCAATTAAATTTTATTATCAGAGAGATTCTCATAATATACTCCCATCATTAATGCCTTTAAAGTCTACAGCTGTGTTTCTTTTTTTTCACATCTATGTATCTACCTTTTGGAAATTGAAATTTGTGTCATCTCTCTTTGATTCTTAATTATTGTTAATTAGAGTCCCCATTTTTATTAGTTATTTTCAAACGTCTTTATTTTGTTGTCTTGTTTTACGGAATCTATTATAATTTATTTTCAATTACTTTATCTTCCTATGTTTCTTCCTTCTACTGGATTTGAGGTTGTTTTTTTTTAATATTCTAGTTTCTTGAGTTAGAAGCTCTAATCAGTGGTTTCTTTTCAGCTTTTCTTTTTTTCTAATATATTCACTTAAGGCTTATTATTTTTCATTTAGCATGACATTAGCGTCATCCCACAAGTTTGATATATCATTTTAAAACTGCAGTTTAGGTCAAAACACTTCCTAATTTCCATTGTGAATTCTTTTTCTTTCTGTGGTTATTTTAAATTGCAGATGTATCCCAAAAATTGCAAATATTATATTATATTATATTTTTAATTTTCAGGTACTGCTTTCTGACTTAATTCCACTCTGATTATTGAATACATTCTAAATTATTTTAGTCCTTTACAACTTGTTTGGACTTGCTTTGTGTTCTAGCATACAGTCTTTATTGATAAACAGTCCATGTAAATTTGAAAAGAATGTGTATTCTGTCATTTGGTCTAGTATATTATGTTGATCAATCTTCATAAGGATTTACTCTGTTTGCTTAGCCTATCAAGTATTAAAAGGGATTGCTAGTCTTCCATTCCACTGTGATTGTGAATTTGTTAGTTTTGTTTTAGCTTTATCCATTGTACCTTTACATATGTGATGCTATGCAATTAGAGACACACACATTTACAACTTTCATATCTTTCTGGAAAAATGACCTTCATATTATTAAGAGATAAGGATCTTTCTTTGTAGTATTGACTCTTGCCTTTAAGTCTATTTTGTTTGATAGTAACATAGGTGTAACAGTTCTTAAAGGTTAGTATTTGTGTGTTAATGCTTTTCTTACTATTTTTTTATTTCTTATGAGAGGCACTGAAGAGGTGTCCCTTTTAGGCAATTTTTTTTTTGATGATTTTTATTTTAGTCTGACAGTTTTAATTTTGGGATTATTGAGTTTACTAGTATATAATATAATGTTTACTATATTTGTGTTTATATGTCTACCTTTTAAAATTTATTTAAAATTTTCTACCTGTTTTATTTTTATTTACTTCTATTAGCACCTCTGGGCTCTCTTGCTGTTGAATGCTTATGCTATCACATCCTTCAACCTTGATTTCACATGTTTTAATTTTTATGTGTACTACTTGCTGGGATTTTATTTGAGTGTTAGGTGATCCTATTTTCTGTGTTACTCTACGCTTTAATACCATTATAGTCCCTGTAATCATTACCTTTTTTGTTCTTTCTTCACAATTTTCCATGTTTCTCCCAGAAATCATTTTTCCTTTACCAGAAGAAGTCACTTCCGTATTATTTTTGTATGGATACATCTTTTCTCTCTAGGTGCTTTTTTTTCTCTTAATAATTGCTTTACAGAAATTTCATTTTAATGTTCCTATGCACACAGCCATAGGTTTTATTTTTACTTACTACATTTCTTCATACTGGGCCAATGTCACACATCAGGTTTGGAAAAGTCTCAGCCATTATCTTTTCTAATATTAGTTTTGCATTATTCTCTTTCCGTTCTTCCGGTATACCAGGTCTGGATATTTCACATGTATTTCTCATGCTCTTTTCTGTTTTCTGAATTATTTATAATTTCCATGAATCCACTTGCATGTTTTCTATCCTCCTGTCTTTCTCTTAACTAATTTTATTTCCTATTGTGTCCTGTCTTCTGTTAAAACCACCTATTTAGTTGTAAATTACTATTATGACATTTTTAATCCTCGATATCCTATATCATTTTTCAAGGATTCCCTTTCTCTAGTGAATTCTTTATCTTTTTTTTCTCTCTTCCACAAACATATTAACCACAGTCAATTCAAAATCAATGCCTGATATCCATAATTACTCAAATACCTGTGAATTAGTTTCTGTTGTTGCTTTTCAACCTGATCATCTGTGTGTATGCATGTTATGTATGTACAACTGATGCAGAATGATGGACAGAGAAAGTATACAGTATCTGGATACTATTAATTCTCTCTAGACTTTACCATATCCTCTACCAGCCACATAAAGTGGCACCAGGTGACCTAAATTCAGTGACAGCTTTAACTGACTCTAGACCAGTCTGTGGTTTTAAGACTTCCTCTACTTCTGGTTCTCTTTCTCTTAGAGGGTAGCTCTCCTGAGTTCCCAGCTTAAAAGCCTGGTTCTTATGTTTTGATTTTGTTTGTTTCTCCTTGGCACCATCACACAGCCATGTCTTTTCTTGAACATAATGGGAAGGGCTGTAGTGTTTTCCTTTTAAGTAAAGTGCTTGTTTATCGATTAAGATATATACTTTATCATGTTAATAATGTGCCCATTAAGTACTATTTTATTGAGTGTATTTTTATTATGATGTGTGCTGAATTTTGACAAAT
This sequence comes from Ateles fusciceps, assembly GCA_036589455.1. Classification (NCBI taxonomy): domain Eukaryota; kingdom Metazoa; phylum Chordata; class Mammalia; order Primates; family Atelidae; genus Ateles; species Ateles fusciceps. The sequence continues at coordinate 1,969,899 of JAZHEH010000564.1, read as the reverse complement.
GCCTTCTCTACATCTTTGGAGTAATCATATAATTTTTCTTTTATGCTCTATTTATATGGCCTTATTTATGGCCAGATTTATGGCCTTTCTACCATTGAACCACACTTGCATTACTGAAATTAACTATAGTTGTTTATCTTGTATTGTTTTTATGTGCTATTAGACTCTATTTGCTGCTGTTATATTTACAAATTTTGCATTAATATTTATAACTAAAATATATTTGTAATTTAGCAACTTTGTGCAATGTATAAAATCAATGTTATATTCATACTATAAATCAAATTTAGGTGGTTGCTCTTTTCAATGCTCTGAAGCAATTTATGAAGCATTTAAATTACCTGATCTTTAAAATCTTGGTAAAATTCCTAGACGATGTAAATTGGGATTGCTGCTGTTTGGAAAGGGGCTCTTGAACTACTTTCTCTATTTCCTCTAGGATCACTATTCGGCTTATATTTTCTATATATTGAGTTTAGTTTTGGTAAGTTTTTCAAAAAATTGTTTATTTAATGTAGATTTTATTTTTTAGAGAGTGTGACAGAATTTAAGACTAAACTAGACTTAGCATTTATTTATTACTTTTCTTTTACTGCATATCAGTTTTCTAACTCATTTATTTCTATTTTATTAAGTTTTCCATCATCTTTATTTTTATTTACTTTGCCATTCTTTTTTCAGGTTTTAGAAATCATTAATTTATTTAATTTTATCTCATTTTTATTGATATAGTTATGTAATGCTATAATTTATTCACTCACAACTGTTTTAGATATATGCCACAAAATCTTTTGTAGCCTATTTTTATTATCCTTATTTTCAACTCCACGATCACTTTATATTTACCCTTTGAGTCCACATTATTTAATATTATGTTTTTTATTATATTGTTTCAATGTGAAAAGGCATTTTCTTCTGATTTTCTAAATATTAGTTTCTATATTTTTTATTATAATCAGAGAATGCTATTTGTATTATTTCTATACTTTGAAATTTATTGAGGTTTTCTTTAGAGAAATCATTTAAATTACATTTTCTTGGAAAAATATTATTCAGATACTTATTTACATGAATGTTCCACATGCACATTAAGTAAATGTACAATGGCAAAAACCACAGTTACTTTTGCACCAATCTAATATAGTGTCTGGTTTTGGCAATCATAGTGTATCTTTAATTGCATGCCAGATATTTCTCCAAAAGAGATGGAAATTGAAGTCAGCAACATTTACCTCCAGAATGGGGCACACACTTTTTAATGCCATACCACAACAGTAGAAGCCAAATGGATTTCATTTCTAATCGAGCTGGGTCTGACTGACTCGTGCTGCAGATTTGGAAGCCTTTATTAAAATAAGTTGAGGGGGTGAATCAGGACCTTCCTCCTAACTGGGATTAGAATCTAAAAGCTGGTTGGCAAAGGTGCCTGTGCTTCATTAATGATACTGTGCTGCCTAGGATTGCTCCAGATCTTGCTGTTTTGTCCATACAGAGTTCTGGTAGCTCTTCACACCCATCCTCTATTTATCCTGTCTCTTTCAATCTTGAAATGTCACCCCACCCCTGGACATTCTCAGGGCAGCAGCCTCAGTTTCTTTGACAATCTGGATGTCTCACAGCTCTTACGTGCTGAACTTTCAAAGTGAGAGGAAAAGGAATCTCAGTTCTTATACCCCACTTTGAGCATCAACTCCTAAGGGCATCTAATAGATTTCACATAGATCAGCTGTGTTTGCAGATTGTGAATACCGTGAACTTACTGCATGCCGTATGTATACCTAGGTGCTCTTTCTCAACTGTCTTCTTCTGGCTTTGCTTTGGGGTATCCTCCTTGAACGTTCAGTGAATATGCATGGCAAATGGAGATTTTCACTGTTATAATATATAGCACTGACCACATGTGGTCATTAATATTTCAGTAGAAGAGAGGCTCGTTTCGCTTTCACCTGCCTATGACTGATTCCTCTTTTTGCAGTTGCAACAGGGATGAAAGCAAAATTAACTTACTTTCTCTGGTGAAGGAGTCCCACTATTTTAAAATTTAGTTCACTGGGCATCTTCATGTGCTCAGCTCTAAAATTATCCAGATTGTTTTGGTTGTTATGGTGAGAATAACTGTCTCTTGGATCTCTAGATCTACACTGGATACCATTGTTTTTTCTTATTTTAAAACTTTTTAACCTTTCCATTTTTGTTTTTATCTCTGTTATATCTTTCCTTAAGCTTTTATATGTGGTCATGTTTTGTTATTGTGCTCTGTTTTCCAATTTTAGTCTTATTTTTAAATCATTTAAAAAATCTATACAATTCCTATATTTTGTCAGCTACCCTTGTAATTCTTCCTTATTCTAATCACATAATTTCTGAGCTTTTTAAATTGATTTATCCTATCTTCTCAAAGCTCCTATTTTTTGTTTTAATTTTTTTCTTCTTTAGTTGAAATATTAGAGTATCGTCTTTATTGTGGGTGTTTACATTGGGCACAACTTCATTGTCTGGAGAAGTATTATTCTTCTGAATATTTTTTGCCTTACAGTGTTGCATAAGATTCAAATGCAACAATATTACACATTGCATAAGTGTAATCATTTTGTGCTATCATGTATAAGTAGGGTTAGTTTGCTTTCTTCTTAGAAGATAGAGGGGTCAGGGTAGATTAACTTACTTCATAGCTCTAACATTGTCTCATCTACTGATTTTGAGGAGTGTCAAAAAAATAACATATGCTATAGACTCTTCAAAATCCTATGTCTCTGTTTCCCTCTACTTTTAGATCTGGATTTTATCTTTTCTTTATTGTCTCTTTCCCACTAAAATGGAATTAAATGGAATTATACTCCCAGGAGCCTTTTTTTTTTCTGAATCTGTGGCTTTATGCTGAAATGAAATAACCATTATTTCGTTTCAAAACCTGTAGGGCTCATATTATCTCACATTATAAACCTATACCATGGCCCTTCACAATTTCAACTTTATTATTGCTATTTTTGTTATTTATATTTAAATTGTACAACATGATATTCTGTTATACATAGTAAAATGATTAATAGCAAAGCAATTAACATTTTTATCATTATACATATTTACCTCCCAATTGCTTTGTACTGAGAGCACTTAAAATCTATTCTCTTTCCTGTATATATTATTCCCCACATACAATATGTTTCCCATATATAATGTACAATATAGATCCTGTCTGCTGCCACCAGTGCATGTGCATGGTATTTGGGGGATATAAATATAGATTTGCCATGCCTGCCACTGGTACTTACACATTATTTCTGAGGGACTAGGGACTGGCCCACCCAGTCTGCCACCAACATCTCCTTTGCCTGTGAGTACTCTTAAGGGCCTGAAGTTTGGTCTGCTGTAGCTACTACCATTGCCAGTACTGCACACACCACCTAGTACCCCAAGAATACACCCACCCAGTCTGCTGCTGCAAATTTTAGCACTTAAGTATGCAGTCTGGAGATATAAGGACTAACTTGCCATGACACACCACCAATGGCACCCACGAAAGCCACCTGGGGGCATACCTGGCCCAATGCTGCAACTACTAATACCCAAAGACAAGGCCTCCTAGTATCTTTGTCTCCCAGCAAAACTTCACCACAACCTCCACTAACAAATGCAACTTAAACCTCTGAGGAACTCACAGAGAATACTGATGCTGATTAAAACCAAAAAATGCCATACAGAGACTATATAACTGCATCCATCAAGAATCAAAGACAAAGCACCCTGCCCAACCAACACTGCAGCTACATCTCTAGGAAAAAAGTATTTCCCTACAAAAGCCAATTCATAATATTAGATGAAGTAACTGTTACATCAGATATGTAGATAGCAACATGCAAATGTAAAAAATACGAAAAAGTAAGAAAACATGGCACCTTGAGGGATACATAGTCATTCTTTAGTAACAGATCCAAAATAAAGAAAATCTATAAAATATCTGAAAATGAATTCAAAATGGCATTAAAGAAATTCAATGAGATATAAGAGAACACAAATAAACATTACAATGAAATCAGAAAAACCATTCATGGTCTGAATGAGAAATTCAACAAGGAAGAGATATTTCTAAAAAGCAAACAGAAATTCCGGAAATGAAGAATTTGGTGAATAAAATGAAAATACCATTGAAAGCTTAAACAATAGACCAGACCAAATAGAAGAAAGAGTTTGAAACATAAAGAGACAGGTATAGGTCTTTTTTAAATAACCTAGTCATACAAAAAAAAAAAAAAAAAAGGATAAGAATTAAAAAAAAAGAAAATATATATAATGTATGAGACACCATACATAACCAAATAATTAAATTTTAGGAGTTTAAGAAGGAGAAGAGGTAAACAAAATAAAGGCTGAAAACTTACTAAGTCTTGCAAGATTGAGATATTCAGTTATGGAAAGCTCAAAATTCCCCAGATGTATTTCAACCAAAAAGGTCTTATTCAAGGCAGATTATAGTCAAACTATTAAAAGTGAAAAACAAAGAGAAAATTCTTAAAACAGCAAGATAAGAAAATTAAGTAATATATAATAGAATCCCCCATTAGCCTAACAGCAAATGTCTTAGCAGAAGCCTTACAGCAGATGTCTTAGCAGAAACCTTAGAGTCAGGAGAGAATATATGCAACATGATTAGAGAAAAGAAAACTGCAAACCAAAAATACTATGCTCAAAAAACTTTTCTTCAATAATGAAAGAGATGTATAGCCTTTCCCAGACAAGAAAAAACAGAATTCATCATCATAGACAAGCCCTACAAGAAATGCTTAAGGCAGTTCTACATCTGGAAAGAAAATGGTAATCTATACTATCAGGAAAACACATGAAAGTGTAAAATTCAACTGGTAGAATAGATACAAAAAGAGAGAAATGAGTCAAATGGTGTCATTATTAACAAATTCAGCAGATCATAAAAGGAAACAATGAAAGATGAAGAGACAAAGAATATACAAAGCAACCAGAAGACAGTTAACAAAATGACAGGACTAAATCCTCACCTATAACTGACAACCTTGAGTGTAAATCTTTTAAATCCCCCAATTAAAATATATAGACGGGCTGAATGAAAAAAAAAATAACCCATCTATATGCTGGTTAGAAGAAACTCACTTCACCTCTGAAGACACACATAGAATTAAAGTGAAGAGATTAAAAATATGTTCCACACAAATGGAAACCAATAGTGTACTTATGTCAGAAAAAAATAGACTTTAAGTCAAAAAAACATTAAAAAGACACCAAGAACTTCATCATATAATGATAAATGGGTCAATTCAAGGAAAGAATATAACAATTGTGAATATATATGAAGCCAACATTAAGGCATCCACTTATATAAAAACTTTATTAGTGATAAAGACTGAGATAGCCCCCTAAACTATAAAGTTGGGGATTTCAACATTCTAAGCATTAGACAGATCATCTAGATAGAAAATCAGCAAAGAAACAGCAAACATTCTGCATTATAAGCCAAATAGACCTAAAAGATATTTACCAAATATTTTATCTAACAGCTGCAGGATGCACATTTTTCTCCTGAGCACGTGGAACATTTCTCCAGAATAGACCACAAATTAGGCCATTAAAAACAAGTCTCAACAAATTTTAAAAAATTTAATTTATATGAAACATTTTAAAAAACATAAGGGAATAAAACTGAAAACTTTAACAAGAGGGATATTGGTACTCTACAAATACATGGAAATTAAACAACATAATCCTAAACAAATATTGTTCAATTAAGAAATTAAGAATAAAATAAAAAAAAACATTATTTAAATAAGTGAAAATGGAACCACAACATATCCAAACCTATGAGATACAGCAAAAGCAGTGCTATGAGGTAAGTTTGTAATAACAAAAAAAGGTCTATACCAAAAATGTATAAAGATTTTATATATAGAAAAATTTCAAGAATCCCTCCCAAAATATCTTAGAACTGATAATGGATTAAGAAAAGTTGCAGGATACAAAATCAACATACAAAAATAGATAGCATCTCTATACACCAATTACAAATGTAATTATTTTATGCCAATTAAAGAATAAAATAGAAAAAAAAGTCACTTAATTTTTATAGAACCACAAAAGAACTTGGAGGGCAAAAAATATAGGAGGCATCACACTGCCTGACTTCAAAATATACTACAAAGCTATAATAACCCAAATATTATAGTACTGATATAAAGACAGACACATAGATCCATGAGCAGAATAGAAAACCTAGAAATAAATGCACATGTTTACAGTCAACTAGTTTTTTACAAAGGCACCAAGATCATCCACTGGGGGAGGGACACCCTCTGCAATAAATTATCCTAGAAAAGCTGAATATCCATTTGCGGTGGAATGACATTAGACTCCAATCTCTTATCATATAAAAAATTAACTCAATTTAGACTTAAACATACGACCCAAAACTATAAAATTACTAGAAGAAAACATAGTGGAAATACTTCAGAACATTACTCTTGGCGAAGATTTTATGGCTAAGATTTCAAAAGCACAGGCAACCACAAATATATAGAAATGTGACTATATTAAACTAGAAAGTATTTCTGCACAGCAAAGGAAACAATCAATAGAGTGAACTGACAACCTGCAGATTGGGAGGAAATGTATGCTAATTACTCATTGGCCAAGGGACTAATATCAATATATACAAGGAACTCCAACAACACAACAGAAAAGAAACCCAAATAATCCTACTAAACACTGAACAAAGAATCTGAGTAGACATTTCTCGAAAGATGACATACAAATGGCAAACAGGTATCTGAAAAGCATATTCAACATCACTTATTACCAAGGGAATGTATATCAAAATCACAATGAGATTTCATCTCTCTCCAGGTAGAATGGCTTTTATAAAAAAGACAAAAAATAACACATCCTGGGTGAAGATATAAAGAATAGGTAACTCTAATGCACTGGTGATGGGAATGTAGATTAGTACAGTCATATTGGAAAATAGTGTGGTGGTTTCTCAAAACAATGAGAAATAGAACTATAATACAATCCAGCAATTCCACTGTTTCGTATATATATTCAAAGAAAAGAAAAATCATTATATCAAGGAGATATCTGCACCCCCATGTTTATTGCAGCACTATTCACATTAGCCAAGAAAAGGAGTCAACCCTAAGTGTCCAGAGGCTGGAAAGGGTGGGTGGGTTGTGGGGAGAATAAAGAAACGTTGATTTATGGGTACAAAGTTAGATAGAACAGGTCCTAGTGTTCAATAGCACAATAAGGTGACTATAGTTAACAATAATTTATTGCATATTTCAAAATAGCTAGAAGAGAAGATTTATAATGTTCCCTACAGAGAGAAATGATAAGTGTTTGAGGTAATGAAAATTCTAAATACTCTGGTTTAATCATCGTATATTATATCCATGTATCAAAATATCATGTGTAGCCCATAAATATGTACATTTATTATTTATCAATTAAAAAATCCAAAATATATAAGGTTCTCACACAATTCAATGGTTAAAAAAAAAGAATAAATTACCTGATTTTAAAACTGAGCAAAGCAATTGAGTAGAGATTTCTCCCAAAAAAATTAATAATAATACTTTAAAATATCACAAATTGTACTGCCTTAATTTGGAGTTGGTAACACCTGTTTCTAGTTTTAGATTTGACCCATGGCAAATCCACTGACCAATGACGGGCAGTTTGTGGACATTCAAGTTTGTAATAAAGCTGAGTTATTTATCAGGATGGTTTAGCACCATTTTTACCTGAAAATAAGCATGGAAACTAATATACCTTGTTAAAGAACCATTTTATATTCTGCCCCATACTTCCCTTCCTTCAAATACAGTTTCACAGCTAGAACCCTGATTCAATTCTCAGACCTCAGGTCTTGTCTATAAACATGGTCTTGTTTATTCATTCAACACATATCTATTGATTACCTCCTCTGTGCAGGTACTGTGCTTGCTTCCGTGAATACAAAACCAAATATATAGTAATCAACTCCTTCTGGGTACTTAAAGTCTACTTGGCCAATTTGTCTTAGGATTCTTATGTTCTTATCTGCATATTTGGGTCTAAGTGAATCTCCTAAATTATGGTTTTGACCATACTATATCCTGAAAATAAGCCTGTAATGTTTCCCCATCTCCAATAAAGAAATAATTTTTAAATCAATATTGTGAACCTTCTTCTGTCTTTTCCTTTTCTTGCTATATGATTCTATTTTTTAAAACAGGATGCTCCATTTTACGCATTACTTAGTATCAGTAACTACAGTAACTACTGTTTTGGAGTTTTCTTATTCAACTCTCAAAGTAGTTCCACATTTAATTCTGATAACAAAAAGTCTGACTCACTCATTTACCTAACAAACATTTATTGTTTATCTACTAAGTGCTGCCCATTTGTCAGATTGTCAGCTAATGGGTACTCATTGGTGCCCAAGAAAATGGACACAATCCACACTGTCATAGAAGATATTGTGAAAGACAGTTATTGTTAACTAATTACAACTATCATACATGTTACAAAGGTAAAATGCATGATGCAATGATAATAATTTTTAAAAAACTAAAAAAAATACAATGACAGAGATTTTTTTTTTTTTCATGAGGAAATGACATTTGAACTGAAATCCAATGAGTAAAATTTGCCTGGGTATGTGGAATATAGCTGTGCAAGCAGAGAAAGAAATCACTGTGAATTTTCTCAAATGGAAAGTTAATTAAAGGAACCAAAATTTTTTAATTCGATTTTTTTCTTTTTTGAATAGATTACATTTTAGAGCAGTTTTAAGTGCACAACAAAATTAAGCAGAAATTCAGTTTAGTTTTCAATTCAATTTTCAATGTGAACTTAATGATAGTATATGGAATTAAAATCATGGTGAACTGGACTTTATGTTTTCTGATTATTAAATACCCAATGTGGATTTTTTTTTTTTTTTTTTTTTTTGAGACAGAGTCTGGCTCTTCCTACCCAGGTTGGGGTGCAGTAGCGCAATCTTGGCTCACTGCAACCTCTGCCTCTTGGGTTCAGGCAATTCTCCTGTCTCAGCCTCCCAAGTAGTTGGGACTGCAGGTGCCTGCTCCACGCCCAGCTAATTTTTTTTTGTATTTTTAGTAGACTCGGGGTTTCACTTTGTTAGTCAAGCTGGTCTTGAACTCCCGACCTCAGGCGACTCACCCGCCTTGGCCTCCGAAAGTGCTGGGATTACAGGCGTGAGCCACCAAGCCCGGCCCAATGTGGATTCTTTTAAACTTTTTGTTTTGAAATAATTATATGTTCAGAGAAATTTAGGCAGAGTATTATAGGACATATCAAGAAACAAGAATTTTATTTTCTATGCAATGATGAACTAATTGTATAAATAAGAAAAGAAGAAAAGTAAACATAACAGCCATTAATTTGGTAACTATATAATCCCAGAACAGGCAGGGCTCTGCTATCCTCAAATCTCAATAGCTTAATGCAAATACCTCTTTCTCCCTCAGGTAATATGTACCACTTCAGGACATTAATCTAGGCAAAGATTTTATGTATGTTTAAAAATACAAAACGTACTTATTTATGGGAGAACTGTGAGTGTAGTGGTTATGCAGAAACCAGAAGGAGCCACTGAAACAAACGTTCCTATTGATGTGTGCTCCTGTGACTACCGCAGCAGAAAGACAGCAGCACACGCCTGGCATACAGTTACTTCAGGCTCCCGACCGGAAGTGATATATCATATCTGCTCATATTTGATAAAGGATGTTATCAATCCATGCCTAATGTCAAAGGGGCAGGGATTTACAAGCTTACTCGATGTCCAGAAGAAGGAGGAAATTTGTGAATGCTCCTAGTGACTATGAAAGTGGACATTAGTATACTCTCTTCACAGAAAATAGAATAATCTATTTATTAAGCAGTCACATTTAATTACACTGACATTAAATTAATAATGTGTGCTGGGCCTGTTTGTGGGCATAGCACTGTATAATCCTACTCGAAAAATGAGTATGGAACTCAAATACAAATTGTGTGTGTGTGTGCGTGTGTGTGCGCGTGTATTATTGCTTCTTTTCTTTGAATGATGGACTATTGCTTCTTTTTTTCCCCCCTAGCTGGATGAGCAAGAAAAGTTGAATGTGTGTTAATCATGAATATGTAATAATTCTAATTCTACTGGGCAATCTGTTATTGGCAGTAGTTTTAGGTCTGTAGAAACAATCTGCTAACACATTAAGCTTTTACTACCTTTGTATCCAAGATTAACATCACTGTCTTGTAATATGGCTCAACTGAGTTTTATTTTACTACTTTTAGACAAGGCAGTGGGGTGATCCTCATAATAATCAAAATAAAATTTGGCTTAATGATAGCACTACTGCCCCACTAGTCTGTGGAACTTCTTACTGAATCTATCCCTTAAACAATAGGATGAATACATTGATGACCTATCCAAGCCAATCCTCTTATTCAAAGACCTGGTGGTAGCAATTAAAAAAAAATGCCATCAGATAGTTTGTCTCACTTACTTCTTATAATGGAGCTGTGAAAACATTATTATCAGCAATGAGTGGAAACCAAATTTGAACACACCCTGTCTGACTGCAAAGCCAACATTTTAACCACTAAATCAATTTTTTTTTTTTGGTTTGAATAAAGGTTGATTATTAACTAAATAAACCAAATCATTATTATCAGATTCTAACCTAAGATAAGAAGTATTACCTATTCCCCCAAACTCTTTCCAGTTGCTTAAAACCCTTTCAATTTATGAAAATATGAAAGAAACTCATTGGTAGATGATAAATTTTGGCTTAGTGGACATGTTGTTTACCATTTTAATGTGTGTGTGCGTGTGTGTGTGTGCGCGCACATGCACACGCGTGTATATGTGTATTTCAATATTCAGTTCTCATTGTTTAATATACAGTAACATTAGTTACTGCTAGAGACACTAATCCTTGAAGAGGCAAAACTTAAAAAAAATTTTTTTCTGAAAAAGGCATCACAAAAGTATCACCATAGAAGATGGAATACAAATGAAAGCATTCACCCTTTATAATATCAAATGACATTAGAACTGAAAATGATCTAGCATCATCTCTAGTTCAACCCCTCCTGTGTCAGAGAAGGAAAAAATGTTTCATTGGAAGAACTGAATTTTGCAGAGAAGACGGACTTCCTCAGTGATGTACAGTTGCCTTGTGTAAGAACAGCTTGATAATGTTTTCAACTAGAACTGAAGAGCGCCAGTGGGTAACGGTGGGTCACATATATTTGTGTATACCACATTATGGGACTTTAAATAAGTGTTTCTTGGTCTAGCTAAAGCTGTGAGCTGATGAAAGAATACAAGCCTTCAGTATTCTGAGACCATATATCCCAGTTTCGTTATGACTTCAAAAGAAAAATTAATTATATCTTTCCTGAATCACAAATACATACTTCTGTCCAAGTACATTTAGAATTACTGAGCACACAGAGAAAGTGATTCATCAACTCAGATGTACATGCAATGAATTAAAAAAGGCTCAAACCACCTATGGCTAAATAAAATTATGGACTTGCAATCGTTTTCTGACCTATATCCGTCAAAATGTCAAAAGGATATTAGCAGACAGCAGGCATGCCACCTGAAAATAATGGGGCAACTATTAATCTCTTACTCTGCTTGATTCTGCTTCGGGCAAATGGGACACAAACCATATATGAGCCCAGAATGAGAAACATTGATTTACACAAACCATATATGAGCCCAGAATGAGAAACATTGATTTACAAAGATCAATGTATTTGATTTCTTTTGATTCGTTGGGGGGAACTCTTTCTGTTTATTCTAGAAACACACTGTGGTCAGCTTCTCAATCATCTGGTACTCAGTGACTCTGTTTACCTCCACATCCTGTAGTGGCAAAAATATGGACATTGAAATCAATATCCCTAAAACCACATTCCAGCTTTCAAGGTAGCTCTTGAAAAAAAAATGTCTAAGCCCCACTTTTTTTTCATAAGTAAAAGCAAGGAAATAGTATCTACCTCCCAAAGTGTCCATGAGAACTAAATATGATATATGTAAAGAATATAAAAAGTAGTCAATACATGAAGGTATGTCATTATTATCCTTATTTAAGGCTCATGCTACATGAAACTGTAGCACACCCAGAAGTGAAGAAAAGCAAAACAGAACTTTGCTTACTGAGACATTTCTAGAAGAAAGGGGAAAATAGGAATGTAGTTTAAAAAGAAAGAAAGTGTCTCACTCAGTGGACAGAGTATGCCTTAAGGTCTATTGTGAGAACCACAATTTTGCTAAAGGCAACACCTCCTACCTACCAGAGTCCCTGCCTTTCAGTAAATCAAAGTAGAACACTCTTCCTTTCATGGGTACTGAATCTGCTAGTAATTCCTTAGGCAGTAACTCTACATTATTAAATGTAGAAGTAAAGTTAAATGATTCTGAATCATAGATTACTTCCTTTTGATATGGATCAGCTTTAAGGATTTAAATTCCATGTCTATTCTAGATTAACATGTTGAAGTCTTTATATTCCCCTCAACTGGCTTTTTGAATTGTTTTGAGAAATCATTCGGATGTGTCAAAAGGCAAAGAAAGCATGCAGTTAGGAATTCATAGGAAGTGAAGTCACAGTTTCAGTACCCCAGGTTTCTTATAAAAACGTTCCTTTTTAAACAATTGGTGTGCTTCCTCTGTGACCACACATACTCAGACAGAAACTATATTATGATGTAGTCTTTGGAATTTGCATTTTATTGTTCAATAAATTCTTATTTATGCATAGGTATATGTATATATATATATATGTGTGTGTGTATAAAATATATATATATATATATATATATATGCAGTTCAGAATTTAAATGTTAGGCATTCCCCCCTTGAAACTAATGCAATTCTTATTCTATAAGTAAATAACATTGAGTCAATAAAAATATGTGAATGATAAATATAAAAAAGAGATACATTTCAAATTGAATGGAAAAAATCTTAGATTTGAAAGGATAGCTATATAGCAGGAAAACTAATCCAAGGAATTGGAACCATGCACCAGAAACATTCAGGACAAGCAAAACTAACAGGGTTTCAAAAACAAAATAGCACAAGCAAATATCTGCTATGTGTTGTGTTTTACATATTTTGTTGCATTTTCACCTCATGGTAGCTCAGATAGCTAGACATTATCTCCTTTCTACAGAGAGAGAAAAGGAGGCTCAGGTACTTTGAATATTACACTATTAGTCTGCTAGAATAAGTATTCATTATTAGAGTACAAATATTTCTGTACCAAAGTTAATGATTTTCATTTGAATGTTTGTTTTCTGCCTACGCCTAGAGATCCCAATCCTCTTGGATTCAGCTTGTTAAAAATTCAACTTCATTGATGTATAACTTACATAACATAAATTGTGTCCATTTATCTTGTAAAATTACATAACTTTTGAAAGATGTACATGCTTCTGAAACAACTACTGCAATTAACATACAGATTTTCCTCACATCTGAAAGATTTTTCATACTTGTTTGCAATCTCTCACCCTCTTCATTATCAGACAGAGAAAAATCCACTGATCAGCTGTCTGACATTGTATATTAGTGTGAATTTTATACAATTTTATAAAAGTTGAATGAGACTGTATTCTATTTCGTATGGCTTCTTTCACTCAATGCAGTTATTTTTAGACACATCCATGTTGTTGCCTGTATTACTAGTTTGACCATTTTTGTCCTACAATAACATTACACTATATGAATATACCCCATGCTGTTTATCCAGTCAACTTTTAGAAATTTGGATTGTTTCTCATGTTTGATTATGATGAATAATGCTGCTATGCACATTCATGAAAATCTTTGTGTGATCACGTTTTTGTTTTGCAAAAATGTAAGTGAAAAAAAAATACCTAGGAGTTGAGCGGACTGTTCTTAAAGTAATATATGTTTAAATTTAGAGAAACTTCCAAAGAGTTTTCAAAATTAATCATATCATTTTATACTCCCTCCAACAGCATATGAGAGTTTCTATTGTGATACCTTGAGGCTAGCCCTTGATATTATCAGTTTTTAAATTACTAGCCACTCAGTAATTACAGAGGAGTATCTCATTGAGGTTTTAATTTGCATACCCTAATAGCTAACTAATAATGTTGAGAATCTTTTTACTTGCTTATTCACAATTCAAATATCTTCTTTGTGAAATGCCAAACCAGTATTTTACACGTTTTCAAAATTGAATTGTCTTTTCATTTGTTAGCGTTCTTTACCTATTATGGATACACCCTTTTGTTAGATAATGTATTTTCTCCAAGTCTGTCTTTTAACAGTGTATGTTTTCTCCTTTCTTAAGTGCCTTTACAACAGCAAAATATTTTAATTTTGAAACTATCAGTGTTTACTTTTTATGATTAATTTGATGTATCATAGCTGGGAACCTTGTATAATATAATGTTTTTCTCTAGAAGTTCAATTAAGTTTGCTTTTATGTTTCTATTTTTTATCTATTTTACATTCAGTTTTTGTGTATTATGAGAGGTGATGGACTGCCTCCTCTATCTCATCTCTTCTCTTCCTCCTTTCCCTTCTCTATAATTAAAATTTTCTTTTAAATACATTGTTTAATTTTTGCTGCTTGTATGTTGAAGCTTCTTCTAACATACAGATTAGTTGCTTCAGAACTATTTGTTAAAAAGCTTTCCATTCTCCACTGGATTGTCTTGGCACCTTTGTCAAAACTCAATTGACTATATAGGTGTGAATCTATTTCTGGATTCTTTATCTTTATGCTTACACCACATTATTTTTATTATTGAAGCTTTATAATTAATCTTTAAAATAAGATAAATAAATCTTCCGAATTTGTACTGCATTTTAAAAACTACCTTCAGCTAGTCTCTATTCTTTGCAATTCCTCACATTTTGGAATCAACTTATAAATTTAATCACAACATATTATTAGGATATGATTAAGGTTATGGTGACTTACAGATGAATTTAAATAAAATTGGTATCTGAATAATATTGAGTTTTTGGACATACATGCATGTACACATTTCTAGTGATATTACATTTTCTAAGCAACATTTTGAAGCTTTTAGAGTAGGAGAGCCTTTCAGTATTATACATAACTTGGTAAAGTTATTACTAAGAATCTTGTGTTTTCTTATGGCTTTATAATTGAAATTTTCTTTTAAATACATGGTTTAATTATTTGCTGCTTGTATATTGAAGTTTTAACTATACTGCAGTGCAACCAACCATTACCTGCCTTCAGGATAAAGCTGAACAAATGAGAAGCTCATTCTTTCCAAATTTTGACAACCTTCCAAAGGTAGCCTACTATTGTTCACTCACTTTTTTTGTAAGCTTATCTGTGGGGGAAGAAAAATCCTCTTTTAGTAGTTTACTCCACTATTCCAGTACAGAGCTATTGCAATGATAACTTTATATGATTAGCAAATGGCAAATATTTTTAAAGTATTTGAAAAAAAGAATATTTAATTTAGTTCCAGAAAATGAAATTCACAAATAATATTGCTCCCTATTCACTTAAAAATAAGCAAATTTTGTCATACTTTGGTGGTTAAATGAAATACATATTTTAAAAAGTAATTAAGTATACAAACTGGTTGGAAGAATCTACTTCTGCCTAGGATGTATAAAGCTTGAAAGACCACTTTTTCCCCCTTAACAGCAAGAAAAGACCAGATGATATAACGTTTCTTAATTGTGTCAGAGAGCTAAGCTAATGGAGCTGTTACTTACACTGAAATGTAAAGCAAGGTAGGCATCTCCAAGGAGAGCAAGGCCAGAGGCTCTGACTACTGTGGCAGAGCACAGAAAGAGGACCCCCTTTATGATCTGGAAAAAGAATTTCGCTAACATAGGTAATGCATTGCTAATGTCCAAGTATGGACTATTGTGAAAGTATAGAACTGCCAGCATAAAAGCCTACTCATAATCTCTTTTCCATAAACCCCCACTGAATACCCACAAAAAATGTAGGGTGGCCAGATACTGGAGAAAGCCTCCTTCGGTGATAAATTCTTAGAGAAGGGGAGGAGCTGCTGCTGCAGGAAAGACACGTGTCCCCCGCCAGCCCTCCTCCTGAACTCTTCTAGGAAAGAAAAACATCAAAGTGTTTGGGAACTGTTGCAAACTTTATCACCAAGAACACAGGGAAAGTTGCAGTGTGGCTAAGAGAACGGTAAAGGAGAAATTCTCTATCCCTGGATGGGGTAGAGGGCAGCAGAGAATCATCCTATATCCAGAAATTTAAGTGATCTCCTGTCCTGGGGAGAAAGGAAGAAATCAATCTGCTACATAAGTCTCATCAAAGATATGAGGTGGTTTGACAGCCATAGGGAAGAATAAAGTCTCACCCCAGGAACTCAGGAGTTGAGGGCCTGCCTAAGACAGAAACTGGACTAGAATTCCAGACTTTCTGCTCCTAGCACCAGGCTAATGAGCTTGTTGTCACACACAATCTATTGCTGGAATGGGTCAAGAGCAAAAGGATCAGGTATGTAGGGAAGACCTAAAGCCACAGGTGGTGGATTACTCCCTCCCCACCCCTCACCACCTCTAAGTACAAAATTGCAATGAGGTAGTTGGAAGCCAGGAGTGTGCTGAAGATAACTACATTAATTATCTACGTCTGCAAAACAAATTATCCCGACACTTAGTGGCTTTAAACAACACACATTTATTATCACACAGATTCTGTGAATCAGGAATTTGAGAGTTGCTTGACTTGGGGCTTTCAGCTTAGAGTCTCATAAAGTTATAATCGAATTCATTTCGTGCCTGCAGTCTCCTAAACCTCTGACTGGGACTGTAATTTAGTCCTTTTGCAGTACATATCAAATATTTTAAGAAATCAAATGTATTTCCATATTCTGTCAACAAAAAATGGAAATTTAAATGAAGCCGTGCTATTTACAATGAAATCCTCAGATATGAATTGAGCAATATGAGTTCCAAATCTGAATACTGAAAAGTTTAACATGGTTAAACAAAACAAAACAAACTGAGAAAACCTAAGCCCATGGAGAGATACATCATGTGAATGAATTGAAAGACCCAATATTGTTGAGATATCCATTTCCCACAAACTAGCCTTTCCATTCAACACAATCTCGATTAAAAACACCAAGCTGAATTTCTAAAGATCAGCTGGCTGAGTCTGAGTATTCTATGGTAAAATAAAGGAAACAGAAGCGTCAAAACAAAGAAAGACAAAGTTGGAAGACTTACACTAGCTGATTCCGAGACTTACTGTAAAGGTACAGTAATCCAGAGACTATAGTCTTGGCAAAAAGGTACATACCTAGATTAATAGAGGCACAATAAAGACTACAAAAAAGACACTCAGATGTATGGCCCATTTATTCTGGACAAAGGTGCAAAGCAAAGTGAAATAACAATGTTTTTCAAAACTGATTCTAGAACGGTTGAATGTCCAAATAAAAATAAATAAGCCTCAATCCATATTTCATACCTCAAAGACCTCATCTTAAGCCCTAAAATATAAAATTACCAGAGGCAACCACTGAATAAAAATTTTTTTGCTCTTGGAGGAGACTTAGACACAATACCAAAAGCATGGACTATAGATGTAAAAACTTCGTAAATTTGACTTTATCAAAATTTAAATTCTGTCTTCAATTGGCATTGCTAAGAAAATAAAAATAACAGCTGCAAATTGGAACAAAGTTTTGTATAACAAATATTTAAGAAGCCATTTGTATCCAGAATATCTTAAGAAATCTCAGTGAGCGATGCTATGAAACAACCCAGTGAAAGATTGGACACATTTTTGAACAGACAGTTCACAAATGAAGATATATAGCACAAATGAACACATGAAAAAGTGCTCCACATTATTAGTCATTAGGCAACTTCAAATTAAAACCACAATGTGATATACTACATGTCAATTAGAAGCAATTAAAAAAAATCCTGATTAAATCAAGAGCTGGTGAGGATGCAAATTAATTGATACTCTCACAGACTGTTAGTTGGAATGAAAATGATATAGATTCTTTGCAGAACAATTTACCAGTTTCTTATAAAGTTAAATATATGCTTATCACACAACCCAGCGATTTTACTCCTAGGTCATCATTTTTCAACATAAATAAAAATTGATGTTCATATAAACGTACACATACAAATTGAATAAAAATGTGTATAGAGGCTTTATTCATAGTTATCCCAAACTAAAACCAACTCAAATGTTCTTCAATGGATGAAGGGATAAACACTGAGGGGCATCCATTTAAAGAAATACTCTTCAGTATTGAAAATGAATAAACTACTGGCACACACCTTTTGTGTATTAGCATGCATCGTATATGTATTGTGAGGAAGATCAAATCTCCAAAGAGGTAGAGGGAAAATGTGGAGGGTTGATGGAACTGTTCCACATCTCAATTGCTGCCTGCATAGCTGTATGTATTTGTCAGAATTCATAGAAAAAGTTTGAATTTTAGTGTATTAAATTATACCTTAATAAACTTGGCTTCCTATTAAAAACCTGAATGGGGTAAACTAGAAAATAATGCACATTTCAATATTTCAATACTCAGCATGACACTGGGGGCTATAATTACATAGTGAGATAGTTAGGTTTATGCAGTTTGGAACAAACGCAGTGATACCAGTATGATGTATTGACAACTCAAATACTACAAGTAGTGTTGCCGTTAGAAATTTGAGTTTCTAAAATATGCAAAATTCTCAGCAAACTTTAAAACAAAAGAACAACATTTTCACATTTAATCACATTTTATATGGTAGTTACATTTCTAGAAAGCTCACTGTATATTACAGCCATACAACAATATTTAGTGTTGACATGAAAATGTGATTTGATTTTAGGTTCAGAAAAATTAAATGAGTATTCTATTGTGATTTAGAGCAGAGTTTCAGGCCAGATTTCTTGAGCTGAAATCTTGGCTCTGCTACTTACCCACTCTGTGATCTTGGACAAATTATTTAAATTTCTGTGTGCCTTGGTTTTCTTATCTGTAAAATGGAAATGGTAATATGAATCTAGTGTAATACATTATACCTTAAAACTTGACTTCCAATAAAAAACCTGAACTGAGTGAATAGAGAATAATACACATTTCAGTATTTCAATACTCAGCGTGACACTGGGGGCTATAATTACATAGTCAGATGGTTAGTTTTGCGCAGTGTGAAACAATGCAGAGATACAGGTATGATGTGTTGACAACTCAAACACTACATCCACACAATACAGGTAACATACATGCGGATACAAATTAGCATGCGTCATATGTGGATTGTGTGGGTATCAGCATGTATCTTACATGTATTGTCTATCTTCATTTCCTCAGGAATCTTGTTGTGATTTACGAGGAGTAAACGACTTATCTTTGTAAGATACTTAGAATTTCTTGTGCATAATAGGTGCTAGAAAAGCATTCTCAGAGTTATCTGGCTCTTGGTTACAACCTATGTGTTCTTGCTTTACCTGGGAAGTCTTACAGGGGAAAATCGCCCTCCTCACACCAGAACAGGGGCATAGCCAGAGCGTTACAGCCCCTGTAGGGAGCTATAGTCAAGGTCTCAGGCCCACTGGCTGGTCATGCTCTTACGCATGTTGTCCTGGTGACTTCTTTCCTAGATCTGTTCATCTGAGGCATCTGTCCAGGCCTCCTTATAGGACAGGAGTGAGGCATACTGATGACACTTTTCCCCACTCTGACTCTGTACCCATCCGCAGGTTTATGAAACCACTGGAGCGTTCTGTCCTGACCTCCCTCTACAGTAAGTTGGCCTCCACATCTCTCTGCCGGTCCACCTGACTCTTGGCCTGCATGTCATTCTATGAATGAAAATGAAGTAGAGGGTCTGTGCTTTTTCAGAATTTAGACTCTTGCTTGTGCTATTGCAGCAAGTAAGATTTTCTTCTTTCATTTCTGGCTTGTGGGGTTTTAAAATGTCTCAACATCTGACAGCTTGGCTCTCTTCCAGGCCAGGCAAGTTCCTGACATTATCGTGGTTAATAGTTATTATAATTATTATTATTACCATGTATAATTATAAACAGTTTGTTCTGTTGATGGGTATATCTGGCCAAATGTTTGAATATTCTGCAGAATATTGAACATATATTTACTGTACTACACTGGCCCTTACATTGCAGTAAATAAGTGTTTGTGGCCTGTACCCATTAAATGCTAGGAAGATGCTGGAATCATGGTAACTGAAAAACACTTTAATCTTACTAGCAAAATGCCCCCAGGAGGAGCAGTTCTCGCCTTTGATAACCCAGCACACTACACTTTTAACTCTCCTTAAGAAAGTCTCTGATTCTCGCTGGTTTCTCCTGGGATTATGGAAATAAACACCATGGGTGCTAGGCTATATCCCATCTTTCTACATTAGTTTGGTAACCCCTCACACAGATCTCCAAATTTGTACATTACCATTGTCTATTACTCTGACATATGGTAAATTTTTGAGTTTGGTATTTACAAACATCTTTGTTCTTGAAAATTAGATAATGCCACCGTTATTGGCATTTAACAACATTTAAACTTCTTTTAAATATTACTGAGAATATAAATTGCACATCTACTCGCATATTTACTTTCTGCAACCATAGGTAACCTGTGGCTTTTTTAGCAGTTATAATAGGCATAGATTTTTATTTTCTTTCAGATATATTTTGGCTGCAGTTCCTTATTTAAACTGTATATTTTACACAGCAATGAAGACCCAAAAACAACGGCAATAATGGGTCAAACAAACAAGAAGATGACTCATGCATTTTGGAATAAAAACACACACATTCATTTTCCTTCCCAGGAGGTTTTCAATAGGCTTTAGATGAATACTAGTTTGGGAAATAAACACACCTTTGGTTTTTTGCAGTATTTGGAAAACAATTTTTCCATATACTAAGAAGTGTTAATAATTTCTGAAATAGGCCATATTAAAATTATTACCATGGTCAAGTGGTCCTCAGCAAATCTCGCTGAAATACTTTTTCTAAAATTGGAATGGCTTTTATTTATCCCAGGGAGCATAAGCCTGAGAATCAGAGCACCCAGATCTCAGCCCAGGGCCTGCTCTAAATGAGCTCATTGTCTTATCTAGAGCAAGATATAAGTCATTCAGTCACCAACAAACCAGGAAGGAGGGCCTTCTAAACACAGCCTAAAGATAACAAATCAGGTCAAAGAAATTTTATTATTAAGAAATTGATAATATAATTGTAAACACATTATATAACTATATAATACCTGATATTTGTTACTAAATAATGGAGAGCATAAATGCTCTAAGAGTAATAACAACCAAATGACATAAGAGCTGAGTATGATAAGTTTGTCAAAAGTCAAAATAGAGAATGGTAGACCGTGATATATTTTCCAGAATGGCAACTTTAGACAAGCAAAACCACATAAAAGGCAAAACAAACAAACAAAAAACCCCCAAACACCAAAAAACGAAACAAACAAACAAAAAGATATAATATAATTAATCAATTATATCAAGGTACAGCATTTACAAAGTGAGTTCTTTGGACCACTTTTTCAAAGGTTAGTTCATGCAAGCAAAAAGGGAAGATGGAAAATTAAGTGTGAAATCACGAGAAATATGTCCACTTTTTGAAGCATTTCAACAAACATTTACTATTTTATTTATTTGGTTTTGAGACATGTCTCACTCTGTCACTCAGTCTGGAGTGCAGTTCCGTCATCATGCCTCACTGCAACCTCTGCCTCGTGAACTCAAGTGATCCTCCCACCTTATCTCCTGAGTATCTAGGAATAAAGGTATGTGACACAACGCCTGGCTAATTTTTGTATTTTTTTGTAGAGACAGGGTTTTGCCATCTTATTCAGGCTGGTCTCGAACTCCTGGGCTCAAGCAATCTATCTGCCTCAGTCTCCCCAAATGCTAGGATTATAGGTGTGAGCCAGTGTGCCTGGCTACATTTATTTTTTAAAGGCTCTGAGACATGAATGGAGCTAGAGGCCATTATCTTCAGCAAACTAATGCAGAAACAGAAAAACAAATACTTTATGTCCCCACTTATAAATGAGAGCTAAATGATGAGACCACATAGACCCATAGAGAGGAAAAACACACACTGGTGACTATCAGAGGGTGGAGGTTGGGAAGAGGGAAAGGATCAGAAAAATTTACTAATGGGTACTAGGCTTAATACTTGGGGGGATAAAATAACATGTCATATCATCATGGGCAAAACAGATGAAATAGAGGGTCTGTGCTTTTTCAGGTTGAAAAGTGTGGAATGAACTTTCTCAATTTTAATAAATGGAGAATGGAGAATTTTTTAAAAGTAACTTGATATTGAGAAACCTGGTAGAAATCAGCTATTCCATGTGACCTAGGCTAACCTCATATATAAACCATGTTGATATCATGCACCTGCTCCTTTCACTCAGTGAGAAGAACATTTCTCCACTGTGGTATTCTTCAGCAACAAACCCTGTACAACAAACCCTCATGACACAAGATTACCTATGTAACAAACCTGCACATGTTCCCCTGAACTTTAAATAAAAGTTAAAAGAAGCTCTGAGAAATTAAATAGTTATAAAATTTTAATTTGTGTAAAGAACTAACATTATATATATGCATTTTCATATTTAAGGTACATGCTTACTTAATGCTACAAAGAATGCTCAATGGAGTATAATAATTTTAGGGGAGTGAGAGTTATTAAAAGATGATGGAGACAAGAACTATTTTAGATGTAAAAATAACCTGACCGGTTTACTGATTAGATATTAGAGGGGAAAGTGAGAGTACAATACATCACAAATATGTGATCCCTAAATGAAATGATTGAGTAAATTTTGCCATTTATCATGTAGTGGGTCTCAGAAGTAAAAGGACTCATTTAGAGACGTTGTCTGCATATTTAAAACCAAGTTGCAATTGTTCACATATTCATTGATACTCTGCCCTTCAGAAGATAGAGCAAGTTTCTTCTCCTTGAGTGTGGAATGAACTTTCTCAATTTTAATAAATGGAGAATGGGTTCGGGCTCGGTGGCTCACGCCTGTAAACCTAGCACTTTGGGAGGCCGAGGAGGGCAGATCACCTGAGGTCGAGAGTTTGAGACCAGACTGACCAACATGGAGAAACCACATCTCTATTAAAAATACAAAATTAGCCAGACATGGTGGTGTGTGCCTGTAATCCCAGCTACTCAGGAGGCTGAGACAGGAAAATTGCTTGAACCCAGGAAGCAGAGGTTGCAGTGCACATGACAGGCTGGGTAACAAGAGGGAAACTCCGTCTCAGTACATAAATAAATAATAATCATAAATAAATAAATGGAGAATGGAGAATTTTTTTTTAAAGTAACTTGACGTAGAGTAATCTGGTAGAAACCAGCCAATCCATGTGACCAAGGCTAACATCACTCATAAGCCATGTTGATATCATGTACCTGCTGATTTTACTCAGTGAGAAAAATATTTCTCTGCTGTAGTATTCTTCAGTAAAAGCCAGATTTTCAGTTTAATCATAAGAAAACATTAGGCAATCCCAAATTGAGGCATTTTCTACAGAACACCTGAGTAGACTCTTCAGAAGTGTCAAGGTTATGAAACAAAAGGAATGGCTAAAAAATTGCCAGAAATCAGAGAAGGCTTAGGAGACATGACCACTAAACTGAATAAATGCAAAAGTATTATTCTAGTTTGGATTCTGGAACAGAAAAGAGACATTAGTTTAAAAAAAAAACTGGTGAAATCAGAATATGGTGTGTAGTTTAGTAATAATATTATATCAATGTTAATTTCTTAGTCCTGAAAAAATGTATCATAGTAACATAAGATATTAATAATGAGAGAGGCTAGGTGAATGGATATATGGGAACTCTGTACTATATAGCACCTTTCTGTAAATCTAAAGTTCTTTCCAAATAAAAAGTTACAAAATGATCAATACTTGTAGAAATTGGTTGTAAATATTAAATTAACTTACTCTTTAACTCCATGCTAATATAAATAAATAAATTAACTAAAACTTTCATGTGTCAAAGGATATTTGCAATTCTCAAATTCCTCTTCAAAGAATACACTTATTAATTACCAAAGGTGAATTAGTAATTTTATATTAGAGATACCTGAAAGATACCTTCTTAATTAGGTGATCAATGTTAACATCCTCGGAAATGGGATAAATCAATATCACCTGCCATGTGATAGGATGCAATGAAAATACCAGATGCCTTCCTTCCATGATATTCTATCTACACATGCATAATCTAAATTTAGTTGTAAAACAACAAAAACAAAAACAAATGGATGTTTTCAGGGTCCAGGAAGTCAGGTAAATAAGTGTAGGTGATCAACAGCAGGAGGGATGCAACAAACTGGACAGTGAATAACTTGCCTAAAGGAATTCAAATTCAATTAAAGAAACTTGGTGGGTGAAATTAATCCTCTGATGAAAATAACACTAACAACAGCCAGTGTTTATCATGAACTTATTCTGTGTCAGGCAACATAGTGTAGAGGTTCTAGTGTGGACTCTGGAAATAGATTGCTGGGCTTGAGTTCTGGTTTTGCTGCCTGTTAGGGGTGAGACTGATCTCAGCATTACACCTCTCTTAGCCTCAGTTGCCTCACTTGAAAAATGGAAATCATAATAGCATGTGTCTTATAGAATTTGTCTGAGAATTCAGAAGGTGAGTACATGGAAAATACATACAATAGTGCCTCGCATGTGGAATATTACCCCTCCCCCCACCAAAAAAGCAACTGCAAAACAAAATAATGGGAAAAAAATATCTGCTATATTCATTTACAAATTAAGAAGCTGAAGTACGGAAAATTTCAGGAAATAGTCCAAGGTTACTCTGCTAATTATTATAGGGCCACTAATTGGATCAAAACAGTTTAAGACCAAGTCTTAATTACTACTCTCTTTTAACTGCTGCTGTCTTTCATAGATACCAAAACCTATTATATGAAAAACACTACATTATAACACAAAAATTATTCAAAAATAGGCTCTGTTCTCAGTGAGTTTGTATTCCCCTGGAAGGAATGAGATACACCTATGAACAAGGCTACTAACAGTCACATAATACAGGAAGAGATGCTTCTTGTATAGAAATGATAGGAGATAAAGTTGAGTTGAAGGTAGAGAATCTGTTCATGAAGAAGTGGGATTGGATCTGGCCCCTTGTGTGTGTGTGTGTGTGTGTGTGTGTGTGTGTGTGTGTGTGTGTGTGTGTAACCTACTCATATGTGTAACCTACTCACACACACACACACACACACACACATTATATAAGTAGGTTATATATTTCTAATTCACTGGTTATTAACAATAGATGCTTCTGGTATAGAAATGATAGGAGGTCAATTGAACTGAAGATAAAGAATCCATTCACGAAGAAATGGCATTGGATCTGGCCCTTGACATGTGTGTGTTTGTGTGTGGTGTGTGTGTGTGTGTGTCTGTGTGTGTGTGTAGGTTGCAACAAATCAGTGTTGTAGATTTCTCATGGCAAAGTTGGTTAATAATTAAATAATCTTTTATTTATCAATTAACCCTGAATGCCAAATTCATGAGCTATATTGGTGCTTTGATTTCAAAACTTCACCTCATTGTCTAAATTCTGAGAGTTTGGCCAGTCTAGTACATAGTGGCAAGTTGACATTCCTGGAGAGGAATTTAATTTCTTTTTTTGAATTATGAAATTGAAATATGTTTATTGTATAAAAAATAAACTGTAGTTAATTGCATTGACTACAATTAAAAATGAAATCACCCAGAATGTCATTGTCCCAAAGATGATAGCTCATTATTACTCAAGATATTTTTCCAGATTTTTCTCTCTCAGCATCACTGTTATCTTTTGTCTAAAAAGACATATTCAGGCAAAAGATATACATATATATAAAGATATATGTATTTTATATACAAATATATATTTAGACTATATATATTACAAAAGATAACACCTCTTTTATAAAATTGGTCTCACATTCTACATAATACCATCCAGACTATTTTTTAATTGAATATGTACTTCATCTGATTGAATGTTCATATTTTATGCCTTTCAAAGGCTGCTAGGATAGGAAGAAAAGTATATACCAGGGATATCCACTTCCTAAAAACACTTTAGGGATGCCAGACACTTTAGAGATGTTTGCTTCTTAGACTTATTGTCTTGGAAAGAGGAGATAATGCAATTCCAGAGCTCATTGAATAGCACACATTGAATGAGCTGTATTCTGGTTAGTTTTGTCTAAAGCTTCTCATCTTTTGGGAAAAAAGCTGACGTTAAATTTTATAAAAACTTATAACTATATATCCTTGTTTGTCTTTATGCTTTCACCCATGTCAGCTGTGTGAGTGAAGGCTACTTAATTTATCTTTATTTTCCTCAGATAAACCCATTAGCTGCCATCACTCACCAGGGGAATTAGGTCACTGCTGAGTCCAAACTAGTAAGGAAGTAAAATTTATTTATCAAAGTGAGAGGACTTGGGTGTAATCCTAGAAGGCAGGTAAACCAGAGTTATTCAAGAGAAACAACAAGAGAAACATTGTGAGAAATGTTCTTTCCTTTAGCAGGACTGAAGGTGAGGTATTTTGATATTTACTTCTTCCTAATTTCTATGATTTACACATTATCCCCTAGTATTGTTAGAGAGTTTCTAGGTGGTTCCATTTTTGTCTGTCTTATTCAAAAGGAACACCATCTTTGTTGCACTTGTTCAATATTTTTATTAAAATTGTAGTCATATAGGGTAAGATTTGCTAAAGGCCTAAAATGTAACAATGATCTTGTATTTTATTTTAATAAAAAATCACTGGCATGATCTCAGCTTACTGCAACCTTTGCCTCCTGGGTTCAAACGATTCTCCTGCCTCAGCCTCCTGAGTAGCTGAGATTACAAGTGTGTGCCACCACACCTAGTTAATTTTTGTATTTTTAGTAGAGATGGGGTTTCACCATGCTGGCCAGCCTGGCCTCGAACTCCTGACCTCAAGTGATCTGCCTGCCTCAGCCTCCGAGATGCTGTATTTTAAAAAGATTAGATTAAAAGTTCAAATAAAAAAGTGCATGTGTATGTGCCCGCATGCATGTGTATGTATATAATTACATATACAATTGTATAGATTTTGATTAGAATTTATATAGCCATAAACTAACTTGTTACACACTTAGTTTTCACTTGTAATAATGATTTGAAAATATATTTTACTTCTCAAAAAATACTTGAGTTCTGTTAGCACCAGGTAAATATGTAATAAATCTCCTTTTTATTTTATTTTGAAAAGGGAAATATTACACTTTAATGATGTATGAGTCTATATATAATGTAATATTGAAATAGATGGAGTTTTAACAAACTTTGGAATAATGTTAAAAGCCAGTGAATCGGAATTTTAGCTTGGCCTCTCCTAACAAGCACTTTATCACTAAAGTGCCCAGAAACACACAATGCCTCGGGTTTCTAATAGTTACTCACTTCCTCTTTTAAAATGTCCCAATTTAATTAAAAAAAAAAACAGCCTCAGTACTTGCTCAATAAATAGGTGCTAAATGGATGAAAGAATCAATGAATTGCTAGAGTCTAAGATCTTTCCTTTAAACTCCTTCCTGGAATATATAATCCCACTTCGACTTATTTACCAAGTACAGTTTACTACTTTTAAACAGAGAATCCTGGACTCAGAGTGTTTTCAACTTGAAGAAATATGGATATGGTCTAGGGAAAAAATTCATTTTAGGGACATAGAGAATCTGAGTGGGTACTCCCACAACCCTCAGTTTTCCAGTAACAGGATTGAGATCTCAAGACTTTATTACTATTTTCTCCTATGTATAGTTGATCTTATTTTGTCAACTAAGTTGCAGTCTCATTAAGGCAAGGATACTCTTACTTATTTTTGTCCCCACCTTTACTTTCACTAATTGACAATATACTCCATAAATACCTCCTTATTGACTAATTTCTGCTAAACTAGTACCTCAATTCTTGATATAGCAAAAGGTGGATTTGGGGTTCAAAAAAGGACTTTTTAAAAATAATAGAAATAATAAAACCTAAAAGGAAATATAAATAAACATTCCTTTCCCCTCCCCCAAAATCTCCTCCTTCCAATGGTTTCCAATCTTAGAAAATGTCATCAATACCACTGACTTTTTGCTCAAGCCAGAAACTGGGGTGCAACATTTGAGAGGCATTAAGATGGAGAGACTGAGGTGTTGGCAATTTCCTAAATGATGGATATATTGGTGTGTTTACTGGAATAATTCACCGAGTTGTTATGACTCACATTTCATCCTTAGGTTCATCTGACCCATGCAAGACATTACTACACATTGAGGAAGATGCTCAGTGTTTTCACGGTACTATATTCTTGAATAAGCAGAAAATCAGCAAGACACAATTAAAAGTATGGATTCAGAATTCGCAGATTTGAATTTGTGAAACACCCCTGACACATACAATCTGACCTCACCTAAATTATTTAGTTTTCCTCGACTTACGCATGTAGCTACACAAAAGGTATCTGCAAAGTAAGTGAGCAAACCTAAATATTCACACCCTAAAATGTAAGGGAAAAAACAGTAACTGTATTTTTATCTTACAAAACAGGATATAATGCCAAACAAATATTAATTATGTACAGTACGGCAGGGTTTGTTTAATTAATGTTCCTGAGAAGTTCTTCCACCTTATTATTTTAGTTGCATGTGCTACTTTGAAACAAGGTGGTAATTGACATATTATGTTTTGTAGATTTATAAACAAAAAGCAAAACTGCCAAACTATTGTAAGTCTATTGAAACCTGTAGGGGTAGTGATTTTCTTTTCATTCTTAAATCATATTTCTGAAAAAAACAAGAGGTCACATCCTTTCAGTAAATTCCCACAAACATTTGTTATTATTTATGTCATTATATTTACAGTACATTTATAAGTCTGCAAAATGATAATATATTAGTTTTATTTAATTTAGTTCTTCCCTCCACAGTCTTTTTTTGTGGCATATTGTAATGGACTTATTATTAAAATAGGAAGGCTGATTATAGTAGAAAATTGTTATTACAGAATAAATAACTTTGATAATGCCTTTTGGATTTCCAAAATTAAAACGATTCCTAAAATAATTTTCTCTAAGTCTTCCTACTTTTCTGATGAAATATTGGGGACTTAATATACAATTACACTTCCATAATATTATACTAGAAATGTGAATTTTTGTATCATTGCCAACATATCAAAAAATAAACTAGAGAAATATTGAGGTATTAAAAAACAGGCTGGTATACTGATACATATACTTTTTCTGATATACTCATATATATATATACATATCTAGAATATTCAGTAGATGGAGAGATAACTGAGACTAGAATAAATGTTCTAGAGCAAGGGTCCACATGGCACCTACTATGTAAAACATTTTTTTGGAACACAACCATGCTCTTTTATTTACATTTTGTCTGTGGCTGATCTCAAGTAACAACAGGAGAGTTAAACAGCTGCAACAGAAACTCCATGACTCACAAAGCCAAAATTATTTGCTATATTGCCTTTTATAGAAAAGGTTTGCTAATCCATGGTCCAGATGAGTGATTCTCAAAGCCTAGTACCCAGATGAGTAGCATCATCATAAGCTAGAAATCTCTTAATGCAAATTATTAGGCTCTGCCTAGACCTACTGAATCAGTATCTCTGAGGGAGGGACCCAGCAGCTTGTATTTTAACAATTGCCCCATTGGATTGTGATGCATGGTAATATTTGAAAATTACTGCTCCACAGTAAACAATATGTTTAAGAAATGGGCAAGACAACCAAGTCAGGAAGACATCTGTGACTCGGAGCCCATGGCTCTGACCAACCCCACAGAGCTGATATAAACTACATATACCAGGTCAGAAATTATTAATGGATGAGAAATTAAGATGCAGTTGAGGACTAATATATGGCACAAATCTGGCCTTCCTTCACATTTCCAGTCTTCCTAAAGCTACAACAAGCCACCACTGTCTCTGGCCCTGGCGACTGCAAAAACCATCCAATTGGTCTTTTCTCATTTATCCTCTATGTAACAATCCAGTGACTGTTTTGAAATACAAGCTAACCGTATCAAAATCCCCCAAAATCAGCTCATGTAATTAAAATTAAAAAATAAAATTTCCTTCATAGCTTCTTCCCACCCAAGTGAAAGCTTTGGGCTTTCTGTACACTCTAGTGAGAATGCCTTCTCAAAGGTATATCACTATGATATTGTAAATATAACTTTCTTATACACTCAACTCTTCTCACATGACTCTTCTGCATAAAAATCTTCCCTGACGTTCCTATCTAAAATAGCTACCACTTTAAATGGGTGAATCATATGGTAGGTGATTTATTCCAACAAATCTCTAAAAAAAAAAAACTGAAGGTGAAGGCTTTCTACAATGCACAGTGTTCCATGTGATTACATTCATATTTATACCATAAAATTAAATCAGATAATACCTAAGAGTTCATAGCACAGGCCCTGAGTTTTAATAACAGCTCAAAATTATTTACTATTATATTTTATTATATACATCATATATTATTATGTTATTACAAAATTTTTCCTATTATGGCCATCATATAATCATACTGTTATTATGATGTCAGCCTCATTTGAGCTGAATCCTAAGGACATGTTGTTCGATAACAGATTACTTAAATAGAAATAAGAGAAAGAGTTTTTATGGTGTTAGGTCTTATGTTTAAGTCTTTAATTCATCTGGACTTAATTTTAGTGTAAGGTGTCAGGAAGGAGTCCAGTTTCTTCTTTCTGCACATGGCTAGCCAGTTTTCCAAACACCATTTATTAAACAGGGGAATACTTTCCCCATTGCTTGTTTTTGTCAGGTTTGTCAAAGATCAGATGGTTGTAGATGTGTGGTGCTGCCTCTGAGGTCTCTGTTCTGTTCCATTGGTTTATATCTCTGTTTTGGTACCAGTCCCATACTGTTTTAATTACTATAGCCTTGTGGTATAGTTTGAAGTCAGCTGGCATGATGGCTCCAGCTTTGTTCTTTTTGCTTAGGATTGTCTTGGCTATGCGGGCTCTCTTTTGGTTCCATACGAAGTTTAAGGTGGTTTTTTCCAGTTTTGTGAAGAGGGTCATAGGTAGCTTGATTGGGATAACATTAAATCTGTAAATTAATTTGGGCGGTATAGCCACTTTCACAATATTGATTCTTCCTAACCATGAGCATGGAATGTTTTTCCATCTGGTGGTGTCCTCTCTGATTTCCTTGAGCAGTGGTTTGCAGTTCTCCTTGAAGAGGTCCTTCATGTCCTTTGTTAGTTGTATTCCTAGGTATTTTATTCTCTTTGTAACAATTGTGAAAAACCCTAGGGGAAAATCTAGGCAAAACCATTCAGGACATAGGCATAGGCAAGAACTTCATGAGTAAAACACCAAAAACATTGGCAACAAAAGCCAAAGTAGACAAATGGGATCTAATTAAACTCCAGAGCTTCTGTACAGCAAAAGAAACAATCATTATAGTGAACTGGCAACCAACAGAATGGAAAAAAATTTTTGCAATCTACCCATCTGACAAAGGGCTAATATCCAGAATCTACAAAGAACTTAAACAGATTTACAAGAAAAAAACAAACAACCCCATTCAAAAGTAGGCAACAGATATGAACAGACACTTTTAAAAAGAAGACATATATGGGCCAACAAACATATGAAGAAATGCTCATCATCACTGGTCATTAGAGAAATGCAAATCAAAACCACGTTGAGATACCATCTCACGCCAGTTAGAATGGCAATCATTAAAACATCTGGAGACAACAGATGCTGGAGAGGATGTGGAGAAATAGGAACACTTTTACACTGTTGGTGGGAGTGTAAACTAGTTCAACCATTGTGGAAGACAGTGTGGCTATTCCTTAAGGACCTAGATATAGATATTCCACTTGACCCAGCAATCCCATTACTACTAGGTATATATCCAAAGGATTATAAATTGTTCTATTATAAAGACACATGCACACTTGTGTTCACTGGGGCACTGTTTACAATAGCAAAGACCTGGAACCAACTCAAATGCCCATCGATGATACGCTGGACTAGGAAAATGTGGCATATATACACCACGGAATACTATGCAGCCATAAAAAAAGATGAGTTTGTGTCCTTTGTAGGGACATGGATGAATCTGGAAACCATCATTCTCAGCAAACTGACACAAGAACAGAAAATCAAACACCACACGTTCTCACTCACAGGATGGTGTTGAACAAGGAGAACATATGGACACAGGGAGGGGAGCATCACACACTGGGGTCTAGTGGTGGGGACTAGAGGAGGGACAGCGAGGGGTGGGGAGGTTGTGGAGGGATAACATGGGGAGAAATGCCAGATATAGGTAAGTGGGGGGTGGAGGCAGCAAACCACATTGCCATGTATGTACCTATGCAACAGTCCTGCATGATCTGCACATGTACCCCAGAATCTAAAGTGCAACAAAAAATATATATGTATCAAGATTACCTTGAGAATGACTTTCACTTTTTTCCACTATGGTTCATTTCCCTTTCTTCCTTCCTTCCTTCCTCTCTCTTTCTCTTCCTCCTTCCTTTCTTTCTTTCTTTCTCCTTCATTCCCTCCTTCCTTCTTTCTCTTGCTTCCTTTCTTTTTCCTTCCCTTTTTCTTTTCTTGATACAGTGTCCTAATGCAGCATCTTGGTGCAAAGTTATGCTGGGATTCATTGTCAAAAATACTTCTTAGAGTAGGACTATGAATAGATACAAAGTCTTTCTGATAACTTTCGGATGATTTTAGAAGGACTCCAGGTTTAATAAACTTTGTCCTGGAATTGGGACCTGATTGAAACTGAATAAAAGTACCTCACTAAATCAGCTGTATCCCTTGTGTAACTAAATTATGTATTGGACAGCCAAAGAGGCAAGGTGTCCTTTAATGTCAAAGCAAATGGTATCAGGAAGTTAAAAAACAGAATGTTGAAACAAGAAGTTAAAAATTTCCTAAATGCCTACTCAATCTATGAATATGTATATAGAAAATGATAAACCGCATATGAAATAAAGAAAAAGAGAAAGGCAGAAACAAAGAGAGAAGAGGAGAAGGAAAGAGTAGAAAGGCGAAGGGGAAGAAAAGACAGAAGTGGGGAAAGAGAACCAAACTTACAGATTATTACATGAAATTGGCAATTGGCAAAACCATTCAGGAAGATGATGCAGTTGAACTGATGACTGAACAACATTGTGTAAGTTTCCAGCACAGACACAGTTACTGAGTCAGTGTTGCTCCTACTATTTCCCCACTCCTGCAGAGAGACACTGGCGGATGGGTAACAGGAACTGCTCTCTCAGCTTCTGTTTCAGCCAACAGCCAGTATTTGCTGCAAGATGAAGCCTGGGAGGGATCTAACAGTCTAACCGTGATGGCCAGCCAGACTGTGTGTGAAGCCACTGCCTGATGATAAATGAGGGGAGGCAACAACCTCCACAACAACACAGTAGTGACAGCTTGCTAGTCACAAGCTGCATCACAACAGATGCAGTGGTAATTAAATTTGGGGTGTGTATCTCAGGCAGTCACTTTCAAATTGGCTGTCAAATTTAAATAGATCTGTATCAAAAGAGCTTCTGCCTGGCAGTCTGCATTTGGAAGGGGGTTTTATTTATCAAGAACTAGCAGCCAGATTGCTTTTAGTGTCAAGCTTATGGATTCTCATGAGATTTTTTTTTTTTTTTTTTTTACATATTTACTTGCCTATTTTACTACAGTGACTACTGTGGGCTGCGTCCTTTGGAACTGACAACACCTGTTTCCCACTATAGTTATTTCCTGATTAAAAATAGGCTAGTCAATGTTATGTGCAAGTTATGTGAATTAACATTAAATATATTTTGTCTTGCATGGCCATAGACATTGTCATTGATTATTCCAGAGAGACTATAACATTGACAGGACCAATATTATAACTTTGCTAGGATAAAGGTGGGTAGATATATTCAGAGCAATGAGATATCTCACAAGTGAGTAGAAGACAAACTTCTATTCCAGTAATCATTGAACTATACCATACTGCTTTTTGGTCCATTCATTTTTTAAAAAAATATATAGGCTTGCCACCAGTAGATTTTGATATCCAAAATAATACCTCGGAGTAATCATTTACAGAAGAAACTTGGCTGGAATTTTCCATTACTGCCTAACTTTGATGATAAGCCTACTAAATAAATACTAAACACTCCCCTCATTATTATTCCTTTTCCAAACTGGCATAAAGCCAGCTGTAGATGATATTCCACTTAAATTTCTAATGTTTGCATACAATAATATTTGTAATAAATCAGATTATCAATCTTGGTCAGAAAATTCACTGTCTAGAAACATACAGCTTCCCAAGGGTCTGAAAGCCAGTAAATCCTGGGTGGAAAAATAACTCATTAATTCTTAGCCCAAGTCTACATGAGACAAATGTTTGTAAGCTCTACTTTGCAGTCCAAACATTCCTGGATCCTCCCATGGATGTTGAGATTCCCTCCCCTTTCACCCCCTTTTCAATCTTTCATCTATCGGTAATGTGCACACACACACACACACACACACACACACACACACGCAAGCAATTGATATCCAAGCATAGGGAAGGCTCAATCTAGACTGCAGAGTTAATTACTAAGAAATTGAAGTCATGAAAAGCTCTATCCTATATTAAATGTATAAGCACTAATTGAATAACATGTAAGCACCCACTACAAGTAGATAGGTTTAATGATATAATATAATAGTGAGCTGGAATTAGTTCTGATCCAAAAAAATCTTCCCTTGTTTGATTATCAAACATTCCTTCCATCACCTCTCATTTTACAGTTCTTACTCAAGAAATCATCCCTCGCTTCGGCCTACCTGCCACCATCCAGTCGGACAACGGTCCAGCATTCATCGCCAAAGTAGTCCAGCTAGTCGCCAAGTCCCTCAACATCTCCTGGAAACTACACATCCCTTACCATCCTCAGTTGTCGGGTAAAGTTAAACGGGGTCACGGCATCCTCAAAGACCATTTGGCCAAACTTGCTATTGAGGTAAAACTCTCTTGGTCCATACTCCTACCTTTTGCCCTGGCCCGGGTCCGGGCCACCCCACGGGGGGCCAACGGGCCTTAGCCCCTTTGAATTGCTGTACAGTGGACCTTTCCTGTTCTCCCATAATCTCCCTGTAAAACCGCCCCCCACTGGCTTCCTACCTTCCCTTCCTCTCCCTTCTCCGCCACCTGCTTAGGGAACACACGGACCGCATCCTCCCTGTTGTTCCAGAACCGGAGGACCCCCACCCAGCAACGCCTCTCCAACCGGGCGACAGTGTTCTCCTCCAAAGCTCAAACCAGGATCTTTGCAGCCCAGGTGGTCGGAACCTCACATTGTTATCCTAACCACCCCCACAGCGGCCAAACTCCTGGGTCACACTCCGTGGTACCATGTGTCCCCGCCTCAAGCTGGCTCCCCCAAAATGATCAGTGGAAATCCGAATCCCTGGGGCCCCACTTGCCTCCGCCTCACCCGTTGCCCCGAACTGTCACCCCCTAACCCTTTGGAGTCTCCTCCTGACAGTACTTCTGATATTTCCTCTTGAAGCCAACTCATATGTTTGGCGCTTCTACATCCAGGAATCCTGGGTTGAGGGTCCCACTACCAGGACTCACTACATTGCCCAAGCAGACTGCCAACCTGCTGGCTGCCAGTCAGTGGTAATAACTGAGATCCAAAAAACAAAAACCAAAACTCTACAAATCAGGTTCTCTGCTCATGGCCTGTGCTTTCTCTATGATCAATACCATGACTATTGCCATTGGTGGAACACCACCTATGGGGGTGCCCATATAATTCCTGCATCATTCATACACCACAGCTAGACATAACGGGAACTCAAAGAGGAAAAAAGGTACTCACCTCCAACGGCAGAGGTAAGTTATTTCTTACCATCCGCGACCCGTGGGATGACCGCTGGATAAAGGGGGTCAATGGAAAAATATACAATTGGTGGCAAAACAGCCACCCCCAGGGAACATGGCTGATATTCTGGTCCTATACCCACATTGTCCTGAGGTTATAGAACAACTCAGCTCTGTGAGCCATACAATCCTGCAAAATGAAGTCACCCTAACTAACCAATTCAAACTCTCAGGTAGCACCTCTCAACCTTTCTCCTGGTTGACTCTAGTACAGCAGGGAGCCAACATGTTGAATTTAACCAAAGCCATGAATATTACCAACTGCTTTTTATGTGCCTCTCTCAGCAACACCCCCTTGGCTGCAGTTCCCCTCAGGTGCGGGTTCAGTCTGTCACAATCACCTACAGGGCCCGGCACCACCTTAACGGATATCCCCTTGTTCAAAGTACACTCTCAAAATTTCTCTCTCTGCTATAAGACAGCCAGCAGCTCCAGTCTCAGCTGTAACACCACAGTAAAAGTAAAATCCTCCCTCTACGTGCCACCAGAAGGATACTTCTGGTGTAACAGAACCTTAACTAAAGTTATTAATGCCTCCTTCCCTTTCCCTTGTGTGCCTGTCACCTTGGTCCCACAGTTAGAGGTATATGGACAGGTCGAACTTCTATCCCTCCTTCCACCTTCCCCTAATCACTGAGACAGACGAGCAGTCTTCCTCCCAATGGTCGTTGGTCTTTCTCTAGCATCCTCTCTGGTGGCGGCTGGGCTGGGTAGCGGTGCCCAAGGCTACAGTGTCACCTCAGCCACTCAACTAGAGGACAAGCTTCACTTGGCTATCGAACGGTCGGCCGCCTCCCTGGCCTCCCTCCAGTGACAAATCACATCAAACCAGGATCTTTGCAGCCCAGGTGGTCAGAACCTCACATTGTTATCCTAACCACCCCCACAGCGGCCAACTCCTGGGTCACACTCCGTGGTACCATGTGTCCAGGTAACTCTCCAGAACCGACGGGCCCTTGACCTGCTGACAGCAGAAAGGGAGGTACTTGTCTGTTTCTTCAGGAACAGTGCTACTATTATATCAACGAAACAGGCCTTGTAGAGGAGAATGTCAACATTCTCTATTGCCTCCAAGAAGACCTCTGTAAGAAGTAAAATGCATCGGTCTCGCCTCTCAACTGGTGGCAATCCACCATGCTTACCTGGCTGACTCCTATTATCACTCCCATTATCGTTGTTTGCCTTCTGTTAATGTTAGCCCCTGTTTTCCTCAGGTTTTTACAGGCCCGCGTAAGGGAAATTTCCAGGGTAGCGGTAAACCAGATGCTACTTCACCCCCTATGTCCGACTCCCCAACCGAGGCACCAGCCAACTGACCTTTTTCCCTCACTACGCCCCTAATCAGCAGGAAGTAGCCAGAAGAAAACGGTGTCCTGTATCATCAAAAGGGTCGGAACGTAAGGCTGGCGGCCTCATCTGGCGCCCTTGTGACGTCGGGAGCCAGCGCCCAGGGTCAAGAAGCCGAAACCAGAAAAGCCCCGGCTGATGCAACCCTGGCCGGCTCTTGCACTAAAAACCCGCCGGATAACCCGACAACAAATAGCGACCCGTCCCCGTCTCAATCCCCGCTCCCCCGGAGCCAATCAGAGTGCCCTACTGTTGCTCATTCCTTATAGCCATAAAACCCCACGCCCCAGGAAGTGAGCACGACTTCTCTGGCCCCCTTTCCCCGGACCATAGAACCTCGCCCGGGAGCTGAATAAACTGGCATTTAATTTTCTTATACTGGCCTCAGTTTCTTCATCTTAAACTTAGGCAATAACCCTTACAGTACGTATGTTGTACATGAACATAGATGGTATATTTGTATATTTATGTGTTTTTTCCACAGGGAGTTTATGAGCTTTTTGTAGACTGATACTGTCTCCTACTTTGATATAAATTGGTGATTCTCAAGTTGTTTTTGTGCCTTGGCCAGACATTTGTCAATGTTGGAAGAAGTTTTTTATTGTCATCAAGGAAGTAGATGCAACTGGCATCTGGTGGGCAGTGTTCAGTGGTGGTACTAAACATCCTACAGTAAGCAGGATACTGCCCCACACCAGTTAAAATTACCTGGCCCTAAACATTAATAGTGCCAAGGATGAGAAACCCTTATGTAATCTACACTGCTTAGTACAGAACAAGGCATGTATTTTGGTGCTACTGTATTGTCACTTTTAATGTAAGATTTCTATTTTATAAAAAGATTCAAGAGTCAACTTATATTCTTTTCTGCATTTATTATTTTAGTCAAAAGCTGTGTCTGCTGGCCATTAATGGAAAGAGGAGCTTGGAATTGTTGGTATGTAACTGGGAATATAATTGGACCATACCCTTCCTGCATTTCCCTTGGTTCACATATTTGCAAAACAGAACAAAACATCCTCAATAAAATTTCCTCAAAACAAAGCTATCTACCTCAAATGAAGCAGATACAATCTATAGAACAAATAAGGAATAATACAATAGTGTCACATTATTTTGTTGGTCAATATATGTTACATAATTATGCAAAGTTTTGTGTAGTGTATTGGAGATAGAAACCTTTGCTAATAATAATGAATTTCATTTGCAGATTTTCAGCCTAGGCTCTTTTAGTGTGTGTGTGAATGTTACTAAAAAAAGAGTTATATATTATATACAGTAGATATTTGGATATTTCCTAAATATAAGATTTTACCAATGATTAGCATGCCTGGTTAGCAGTGTGATTTTGCTTATTGCCCCTATAAATACAGAAGTGATCTGATTTGTAATAATCTACCTGTGCCTCATCTCATCTGCAGGTAATTTAGATGCTTCTATAGCTAAGATGGCCCAAGTATCAACGGCTGTCATACTTTTTCACAAAGATGCCCATTTTACTTCCACTTCTAGGAAGGAGACTAAAAGGAAAGAAAGATTGGAAAAATTGAGTTGTACTTGGTAACTGACTGAATGCAAGGGTTAACTTGAAGAGAACATAAATCAAGATGACACCCAGGTATCTGATTTGGAAATTTGAGTTGAAGATTTTGACATTCCTTGGCAGAAAAACATGAAGGAGAAGATAGTACATAACTGAAGGCATTCCCTAAATTAACAAAAACACACATGTAATTTAGAGTCCTATGTCTCTTATTACCAGCCTTCCTGCTTCTGGCTAAACATTCCCTAGAGAGAGGAAGGAGAGGAGATAGGAGGCAATCAAATGAAACGTGAAAATATTATTCAAAATTTAAAATACAATTTTGAAAGAGATGCCAGCATCCTTAACAACAGCATATACTTGCATCTACATGAATGAAGGAGAAATGCCTCAGGCTGGCTGCTGCTCATCTTCTGATCACAGGTACGCCTGCAGGAAAACCTGTGTATTTCAGCACTGTTTATAAATCATCATGGCCAAAAGCACACCTAATCCTACTTAAGACATTTTCAGATCTCAGCTTTAGGAACAGCCCGTTTTCTCATAACTATGTATGAAGAAGTCAAGAGGCCTGAGAGTGTCACTGTCACCATCTCTACTGTGAACTTTCCATAAGGCATATCAGACTGTAGTAAGGGTGTCTAAGTCTATCCTATCTATATTTATATTTATAACTGTATCTGGATATCTATAGGTAGACACACTAACAAAAACACTTCCACTTGTATGGGTATTAGAATTTGTAACTAACATGCTTAAAACTTCACCTTTATTAAACAGGCAAAAACACTTTTTCTTAAGGGCTTGAAATTCCCCTATTTTTGTCTTTTGAAGTCACACGTTTTGAATAAATCAAGGACTTAGTGTTCCCACTGCTCATCACTTTCTCATAAGATTTTGGGTGATCTTTCAGGAAGGCAGGCATTGGAGTAAGGTACTATTATCTTCCACTAACCCCTATGTGAGTATATCCATGTTTTCTTGCAGCAAGCTATCCATAAGCATCTCCATCTAACCTGTACCAACTTCCCTGGGAAAGAAGTTTTTCTATTGTTATTATGTAAAGTGTTTTATTTATTATGAATCTTTTACACAGCTTGGATTTTATGATGTGGCAACATCTCATAGTGAAGCAAATATAAGCACTCGAATAACAGCAGACCACATCAGACTAAAAATCAAAATATGGCACAGAGGGAGGAAGCCTGTCACACTTTTTAATGAAAAAAAAAGAAAACGTTCTGGCAGTTTCCAATTTGAACAGTATTGCACAACTGTTACACAAAGGAATTCTGCCAAAATAATATCTTTAGTTTATTTTGAACCTTATCGTTTCTCTTCAACCACATAATGTATTGCAAATGGAACACCATGTCTAGAAGGGATAGGATATCCTGATGGCCTTTGCACTGTAAGTTACTAAAATCCAGACACCATTTCTGCAAATGATACGTTGTACAAATGCAAATGTCATACTAGACTTTCAAATCCAATGATAATGTGACAATCAGTCACAATATTGTGAGGTGTGCCAAAGTTTATTCCTATCTCTTGTAACTGCCTTATACCTCCATTTGTTCTCTGAGCACTGGCAACATATTCTTTTTGAAAAGACCTTAGTAATGAGAAACATAGTTATCCAGTCAAGGCTGTGAGACAGGCAGAAATGTTTCAAATACTTTCACTGGGTTTAAATGTCTTGATTTCTAGGGAGTTTATTCACTCTAGCTTAGGGTGAATGAACCCTCAGCACTATTGACACTTAGTGTCAGATAATTTCTTTTTGCCTCAGCTGTCCTATGCATTGTAGGAGATTCAGCTGTACCCCTGGCCTCTACTCACTGGATATCAATAGTGCTCCTCTGGGTATAACAACCAAAATGTCTGCCGACATTGCCAAAGATCCCTTGGGGGACAAAAGTGTCCCAGGCTGAGCATTGCAGTTTATCAAAAAAAGAAAATAAAAACAGTATCCCCACAGTTTGAAAAGTCTTTGCAGGTTAGTTATTCTCTGCATCCTACTTTCCAATCCAAAGTTAGGACAAATGTCTTTTTGTTAAGAATGGGAAAGAGTGAGGGAACTTGTTGTAGAAATTGACTTGTCATTTCTCAAATAACCCTCTTATTTGTCAGAAAGCACTTCCTCTTTGAGTGTGAGAAAATGAATACAGAATGATATCAGTGCAGAGCCATAGCAGAACCATATGCTCCTCATGTAATCTCACCTTTTGCAGAAAAACAACTGTTCATGGTGAACAACTCAGCCCAGCTTTGCTGCCATATTTCCACCTAAAATTTAATTTTCACCCCTCATCTCTCTATAAGTTTCCAAACTTCTTCCCCCTTCTACTTTTCTACCCATTTATAGACTGATGGGAGCCTCTTTGTGGTAAAAACTTCCCAAACAAGTGGGGGACCATGCTATGAGAACGTGTATTTGCTGTAAAGGAGACTAGACAAAAACCTGGACTTTTCTCATTTTTAAAAAGAAATAAACAGCTTTGCTTTTGTAGCCATTTATTCAGTCAGCAAATATCCATTAAGTGCTACTCTATGACAGGAATTGTACTGGAAAATTTCAGTGACAAATTTTTACCAATAAAGATGACCACAATACTTATCTTGTCTTTTTTTTCCTTAAAAAATCTGCTATTTTATATTTATCTTTTCTATGATAAATAATTTAATATTATTAGCAAATAACAGAAAGGAAAAAAATCTTGACTATTTTCTCAAGCTAAAACTGTTTACTCCATTTTTGTATAGATGATTCCAATATGGTTTGTTTGGTTATACATGTTTTAAGATTCTAAAATATTATCACTATTTTTGCCTCAATTCCTGTCCTTTAAAAAAAGCAATTAAGAGGAGTAAACCTGTGTTTTCAAGTTTACATGTTCAAGGTGCTTTGGGGACATTTTCATCAATCATACTTT
Organism: Ateles fusciceps; assembly: GCA_036589455.1. Lineage (NCBI taxonomy): Eukaryota > Metazoa > Chordata > Mammalia > Primates > Atelidae > Ateles > Ateles fusciceps. The sequence continues at coordinate 1,928,016 of JAZHEH010000564.1, read as the reverse complement.
CAATGTATCTGAGAAAGGTTAGCAAGTCTTGTTCAAAAAATTACAGCACTAATATCTTAAGTGACTTGGGTACATGGCCCACAAACATATATATAGTCACTTAATCAATTGACCTACTAGAATTCTGCTCTGAACACCATGGGAGGCAAGTCACCCAAAGCCATCTTCCTCTACATTCCCTCACATGCCATGAGCACATGTCATACACCTGCATTCCAGCTTTCTCATTCTCTCACAAATACTTTTTCATGTGTTTAGTTCTGCTTAATTACAACTTCCTCTTCAATTTTTTTTCAATTCCAACCACAGCCATTTGAAATTCATATTTGTATATATTTTCATACCAATATATTACCATGGTAGTATATCCACGGTCCTATTGTGGGTCAAAGCAAATGCTGAAAAGCTGACACAAATAATCATGCTACACTATTACAGATTGTACATGTTTCCAGACTCATCGTTTATTTCTAGTTCATATGGGTAGCCTCATTTTAAAGGGGTGTGGTAAAAGGATCTTGAAGATAGTAGATTATAAGAAAATAAATAACTCCTCAGGGAATGATGATTTTCCATGTCTCTTATGTAAAGTGGTATTCATTTCTTAACTGTAAGTGAATGATTGTTTCTCTGTCTTTACAGTGTATTTACAATCTAAACACATAATCCTTTACCAATTTGTTTATCAATTTTATTTCTGGAAATCTAGGAAGATTTCTGAGATGCAAGGTGGGTTCTCTGCATTCAATTAATTTTTCTCTAAGAACAGCATCTTCTGGGTAAAATTCTCTGATATCTCTCAGTTGTAGAGCTGTCACTGTTAGATTGCATTGTTCAGTCAATTTTTGATAACCATTTATCAATGTTTTAATTATTAAGTGTTACAATGCTTATGATTAGCCCAAAACATTTTCTGAAATTAACCATGTCCAAATCAGTGTCAATGGCATAATTAGACATACACCTTACTACAGTAGCAGTGCCTTAGGCAGTTCACTTAATTAAGTTGGAAGGACCAATACAAAGGAAAAGTAATCCCAACCTTAAGTTGTCCTGTATTACAGCACTTGGATCAGGTTTCATAGATATCAATGACCATACATTTGAGTAGTGAGACTATCAGAAACATTTTTCTAATAAATAACCTCATCAAAATGAAGGAAAGAAAATTTCAAGAGAGATCTAAAATTTCAAAATAAATACTTTTTCTTAAAATTTTTGCTTATTTCCTGTTCTTGACCACACTTATTAAAGTTGTAAATGCTCCATATTAGAAATGTAAAAAGGTGTCATATGTTTATGTTTTTAAGTATAGTATAGTTTTATAATAATCAAGATCATCAGCAGTGATATGTCCAGATTTATTATGGTGAAAATGAAATGTCTTCCCAGCTCTGGATCTTTTTTCTTCCTATTTTCCTTCCTTCCTTTCTTTCTTTTTCTTTCATTCCCTTTCTTTCTTCTGTGTTTCTGCCTCTCTCAGAATATTAGAAACATTTATTTTATATGAATTTAGGATAATTGTAATGATGAACTGTGCTTTGTCTCTAAAGAATAGGCTTTGAGCTGGGCGTGGTAGCTCACATCTGTTACCCTAACACATTGGGAGGCCAAGGCAGGAGGATTGCTTGAGGGCAAGAGTTTAAGATTGGCCTGGGCAACATAGCAAGACTCTGTACCAAAAATACAAAATTTAGCCAGGCATGGTGGCATGCACCTGTTAAATCCTAGCTACTTGGGAGGGTGGGGCAAGAGATTGCTTGACCCCAGGAATTCAAGATTGCAGTATGCTCTAATTGCACCACTGTACTCCAGTGTAGGTGACAGAGTGAGACCCTGACTCCAAAAAAAAACAAACAAAACCAACTAGAATAGGGTTTCAATTTATTTTTCCAGATTACTATGCCTTTGCTTTAGCTGGAAAGCTTTTGTTGCTGTCTTATAAAAGGGATAAGAAGTTAATATATTGTTTCAGTAGACATTTATTGAATGGTGTTTATGTGCCTCAAACTTTCTTTAGTATTCGACATTCATTCAACAACGGTATGCAATAAACATTATAATGATCTTTGCTTTACAGATAAGGAAATTGAGGCATAAAAGGGAGATAACTTGTCCAAATTATACACGTCTATCAAGTAGCAAAGCTGAAATAATACCTCATTTCTATGTAACTTTGAAGTGTGTTTTCTTAACTACTATACTCTGAGATCTGAAGAATTTGTCTTTTGCAAGTTCATGCAGATTATAAACAATGAAACCACAAATTGAATACAGATATTTGGATTCCAAAACCAGTATTTTTCATCACCATAATACCTTGCTTCAGGAAAATTATGTTTGCTGATCTAAAACAATATATGCAGAAGCTATGTTGATGCCTACAATTGCACTATTTGTTATAACATCTGCATTTTTCAATGTAGAAACCACAGGGTCTATTTATTTGCGTTTCGTAGTGAAGATTTATACTTTACTTTCATGTAAAATCATCATTTTAATCAAATAACTTGTTTATTTTTCCAATATTAGAAGGGTGAGGGGAAACTTGAGAGACTGACACACCATACCTGGCATATTTTTCTATAAAAATGTGTAATCCCATAACAATTAGTAAAAATTTAACATAAATTATTATTTTATATATTCACAGTTTGTGCCTTTTTTAAAAAATTTCTTGGGAAAAATGGTTGTTCCCTTGTGAACTGGAGGCAGACCATCAATCAATCAAAACCGTCGACTCTCAGATCCCGCAGCATCCTTAGGTGCTAACCTAGTCCAGTTGTGTTCCTATCTACTGCCTTCATTTGCTATCATTCTTTCTCTGGATTCCAGCCCAGTGAGATATGGCAGAGTAGCACAACAAGCCCAGGAAGTCAGAAGGATTGGAAAGAAAATACAAATGTACCTCGTATTAACTTTGTGAACTTGAGCAAGCTTAGTAACTTTTCTCAGGATCCATTCCCTAATCTGTAAAATAGAAATGTTCATTCCTACCTATAAGGTTGTTTTGAAGAGCGAATGAGCACAGTTCTGGCAATACAGTAAGAACTCAATTCATGCCATGTTCTCTTCTCCTCCCTTCCTTCCACTTCATTTATGTCCCGTTTGGTATGCTATCTGTATCGTGCTGTATGCAGGCAAATGTCCTTCCCAGACCCTGAAGAAATATGATTAATTCTCTCTAATTATGTCTGCCTAGCACTGTGTACATAACTCTATAGTGGCATTATATTGCCTTAGAGTTATCTGTTATGTGTCTCTTTTGTCCACTAGTCTATGAGCTTCATGAAAAGAGAGCTTAGTTCTTGTTTAGTTGTATCTTGATCATTTACAACAGTTCATGGGGCATAGCAGCCCAAACGTTAAGTATTTGCTAAATGAAAATGAGGTCATTTACCTTTCTTACTCTTGGTTTTCTTATCATTAAAATTGTATCATGGATCTGGCCTTTTAACCTTATAAGATTTCAGTAAGAGTCAAATGAGACAATATTATAATTAATAAAATCATTCCAAATATTCAGTTATAATAACACCTCGTTGGGCATTCATTACAGAATATTTCAACGTGGCATACTATTCATTGTCACAATATGCACTTGCATTGTTTTGTCTTATATGATTTAGTATGTTAAGTACAGAGACTAAATTTGGGTTCATATATCTTATAATGGTCATTTATTCAATAGCATCAACTTTCAGTTGGATAAATTCTGTCGTTGGTAACATATGCATTGATTTATGCAAGACTATTATCTCATGTAAATAAATAAATAAATAAGAAATAAAAGGATATTTTTTGAAGTCCTATGGCGTTTTCATCTTCCAAGTCCTTGATTAATTTTCGGAGGTAACTCCAAACATTTTTCTTTTGATGCACATTAATTTGCGCCACTTTCTGAGCCTAAAAACAGAAGAGACAATCTCCCCCGTTCCCCTCTCTGTGGAAGATAAGGGTAGGTGGGTTTATGAACCAAATAGAGTGTCAGACCAAAAGAAAACTGAGCAATGGAGTATGTTTGCTTCTTTATCCAAACCCATCTTTAGCACTTGCCCCGAACTGTTAAATATTCTCTGTGAACAGTTCTACCTCAGGAAGTATTTACAGACTCTTCCCACAACTTTGAAAGCAGAACTTTCCCTCACTGAGGCTGCTCTTTCCCATCATTCATTTTCCCATGAAATATCTTTTCAGAGAAATCTTTCCGGATCACACTACCAGCATACATCTCCCCCTCATTGTTAGGGTTCACTTGCTCACTCTCTATCACTCCCTGGAGTCCCTCCCTCCCTCCCTCCCTCCCTCCCTCCCTTCCTTCCTTCCTTCTGTCCTTCCTTCCTTGTTTTCCTTTTTCTTCTTTCTTCTTCATTTCTCTTTCTTTCTTTCTTTTTTCTTTTTCTCTTTTTCTTTCTTCTCACAATAATATAAGAACTATGTGGACATCAGCACTGCCTTTCATTCATTTTCGAATTAATAACAACATGAAAAGTGTCTGGCATATGTGGATGCCTAAAAGTAGTTGTTGAAAAAGACATGGGCCAGACATCCTGGCTCACACCTGTAATCCTAGCACTTTGGGAGGCCAAGGCCAGCGGATTGCCTGAGTTCAGGAGTTCGAGACCAGCCTGGGCAACATGGTAAAACCCTGTCTCTATTAAAATACAAAAAGTTAGCCCGGTGTGGTGGTGTGCCCCAGCAGTCCCAGCTACTCGGGAAGCTGAAGCAGGAGAATTGCTTGAACAATACCAAATTGCTTGAAAATCCAAATCTCTAGGAGATAGAGATTGTAGTGAGCCAAGATCGAGCCACTGCACTCCAGCCTGGGTAACAGAGTGAGACTCCATCTCAAAAAAAAAAAAAAAAAAAAAAAATTAAATGAATGAATAAATAAATGAATGGAAGAGTTTCATTGAGTAAAAAAAAAAAAAAAAAAGAGAAGAATTGTTTCTGCAACCTTCATTTAAAACTCATTCATAGCTGGGTAAATATGAAAGCCAAGTTGTTTCTTCTCTTTGTAATGAGGTCTGTGCAAAGCAGCACGTTGCTCTTACTCTTGCCAGTCCTCCTTTACGAAAAACTTTGAGATCATTGATGAGTGTCCTTAGGCAGATCCACCTGACCAGTGTCTCTTAAAAAAGGCTTATTAGCACAATTTTGAAATTATATTTTCAAACTTTATTTCTCTTTAGAAATGTACCTTTATGCAAACAGAGACACTGATGTAAGTATTTTGAGTTGGCCTCTTTTTTTAACTAAAAGCATTCTGGAAGGAGTCTAAAAAAGCATAGAAATGTGACATTGTTTGAGTTATAATCTTAGTTTTCCTGACCTAATCGTCAATGATGTTATTGCCAGAAAGACATTCATTTGAAGGTGAACTCAGAAGACCATTCAGATAAACTAGATGAAATGCATGATGGGTTATTCTATAAAAGGTTTAGACATGTATACAACACACACACACACACACACACACACACACACACACACACAATGACAGCATGTATTAAAATTAATCAGAAATAAAATGGAAGTAATAGATAATATGACCCCTACTTAAGTATTTTTAAAATATGGAGTTTCTAACCAATCCTGAGTCTTTTCAAATAGCAAACTTTGTATTTTTGTATATATATAATTTGTGCCTATCCCGTTTTTCTGCAATGAACAAAAGGGCAAGCCACATAACTCCTAGTTGAGCTCTCTTCTTCATCCTTTGGTATAGCTGGACTTGTCTTCTCAGGATCTCAGTGCTAGCCCTTTCGCTGGATCAGAGCCCTAGCCAGATGGTTGCTATTACCTAAGACTGTTTTTAAAAGGCAGCAGTTACCAGGTGGATGGAGATATTCCAGGGCTGTTCTCAGAGAACTCAGCAGCCACGTTCATTACCAAGGAATGAAAATACCAAGTTTAACTTTATTTGTCCCATAGTAGATTATAGAAAGTTGCTTCAGTCACAGACCGTAGCCTGTATCTCCACATGGAGGGAACTCTGATTATGAATTGCACAATCCTGGAGGTCCAATATCAGGTGAAGTAGTGAATGCAGAAAGTCACAGGTTGCTACCTAAGTGTTAGGATTAAGGAAAAAGAAGTTCTGTTAAACCTCATGAGAGATGTTACCTTTTATTGTAAGGGGGTCCCAGATGTTTCATATATTTTATCCTATTTTCACTACTTTTTCTACTTCTATGATGACTGCTATTAATACTAACACCATCATCACAATTATATGTGTCCACTTTGTGCAAGATACTGTTCCAGGACATTTATATGCATTCATTTGCACTTTAATCCCCCCAAAAAACAAACAAGGTAGATATTTTGCCCAATTGATGGATGACGAAAGTGAGAGTTTCGTGCACAGTCAATGAAGTGTAAACATAGAACTAGGACTTAAATCCAGTAAACTAGCACCCAAAGAGAGGCGTTCTCCCACAGATGTATTCTGTTTGTATACAAGGCCCTACAGATAATGCTCTGCATTGCTTTCCAATCTTCTGTGGTTAATAAAAAATTAATATTCTAAAATGGATATATTGGTATCACATTTCCAGGAAATAATTCTAAGATGATCTTTTAATTTTTCTGCATTTATCACTGTTTGCAATTTTCTTTTATGCCACATGGATTATATATGTCTGTACTCTTAGAGGGAAAAAAATAACAACAAAAAAGACAGTTGCGTTTTCTGGGCATCAACTAAAGGGAAGAAAGAGGTTATTTTTACCTTCTTTATGAGAGGAAGATGGACAGGATCTCAGATTGTCCTCTTTGCATATGCAAGAAGGAATTCTAGCTGTGTTTGTCAGCATTGACCCACTCAAGATCTGTGAATCTGACCAAGCATCACACAGTCAACTTCAAGGAGAATCAGTAAAGAGAAATCTTTGAGGAGGGAAGAAAATCAAAAGTGACACCTTTGTGATGAGTTAATTTTGAATGAGGGTAGAGATACTGATAAGGCAATATGTAACTGAAAGAACTTAAAGTAATTGCCTTGAAGTTCCTTGATGATGGGACAATTCCAAGGTGTACTATCCATGCTTTTATTCATTACTAAGTAGTTGGGAGAAAGGAGATTAAGTATTTTACTAGCAAATATCTCTTCCAGAGTAGAACATTTTGTAACAATAGCCAACGAGTAAACGTAGGCAGCATAATATTTTGGGAAACAGTTTTATGGCACCACCATTACTGTTATCTAAAACATCCCTCAGGAAATTCAGCAGCCAGCAAGAGATCCCCCACATTTTTGTGCATAGACTGAAATGTGATCTCTAACAAAGTGACAAAGAGATGTCTAGCCACATTTTATGTCCTCTTTTGCTTAAAAATTTTAAGGTTGAATCCTGACACATTTCCTTCCTAGATGTGTTGATAAGAGAAACTACAGTCAGCAGCAATGCATGTCTTTTGAAATATTGCCTTTATGTAAATAGGTTTTTGATATGGTGAGAATCTTAAGAATTTTAATTTTTTTCTTTTATTCTAAATACCTTACCCTATTGCCAGTAGGCAGTATTAAATATTGCATATTCTGTTTCTATGTTGGGAAATTATTAAAGTTGATGTATCTACCTAGATCCTCAGGCTTCATTTTGCACACACACACACACACACGCACACACACACACACACATTTTATCAGAAATAAATATGATACGGAATCTCCCCTTGAAATTGAAGTCTCATTTCCTTGATTTTTCAATAAATTTTCTATTGTAATAAACACGTTAACATGGAAAGATAGAATAGAAAGGTAAATTGTATGCCTTCATCTAAATTTATTTTCTAATGTATTTAAAAATTGAAAAGGATGTCTTTGTTTTGTTGAGTTTCTGTTAGGATGCAGTCACTAGGCACACCTTATTGTTTTAAAAAACATTAAAGTAGATCTATTGATGAAGAGATTATATCTCAATCTGTGGACTCAGTTTTTGTATGTGTCATTGGGTTACCGTGGGGTGGTGGAAGAGGTCCAGACGTTTGGATATTCTCTTGTGTCGTCTTCTGAACTACCTGTAACAGAAACATGTCTGAAGAGATGCCTTAGGGATTTAGGACACTCCATTCTCTCTTTCCCCAAAGGGAAGCGAGCAGGAGGGCCAATGTTTAGGTAAAAAACTCATTCATTACCTTGTTAATTCTACTTACTGAATCACATTTAAATTTCTACTTTTCTCTTTTAGGGGCTAAAGCTGGTTGATGAAGATTGCGAGCCCCTTGGCTGGCTCTGCTATCTTTTATTAAGTTAGCCATAAAGAATCTGTCACCTCTGTTCAGAATGTGAGGGATAGTGATAGCTATTATTTTTCCATCTTTGTGGTTTCAACAGAAATCCAAGACACAAGACTCTTAGTCCCAAGGTTGATGGAAGGTAAAGGGTCCATATATTGTGGGTTTTATCTTGTTTCCCATTTCTAGCAGACTAAATTTTATTGCCAGCTAAGTTCTGTGAACATATTTTTTATTCCCTGTACAGAAAGTCATGAAATAGTTGGCAAAAGATTAATTTATATCAGCCCTTTGAAAGGCAATGAATGAAGAAGAGAGAAAATTTCTAAATGCAGGAAATAATACTTTCTGGGCCATTGGTCAGGATTTTCCAATTTTCAGTTACTGTATAGAAAAGCATTAAATGTGGGCACATTATAAGTAAGTTTTAGTGTATTTAACGGATCTGAAAACTCCTTGAATGCCATTTATGCACTCTTCCATTAGTATTTTAAGATTCTAATTGTGTTCCCACAATGAGTTATTCTATATCAGTCGCTGACAGTTGACAATCAGTGTGGTTTAGAAATGAACATTTTTTACCTATCGAATTAGGCTTTGTATATTTAATAATTGCTACATGAAAGACACTGACAAAAGTAACTTGATCACAATGTGGATTTCCAGAATCTGCTTCTCATTATAAAACATTTCCAGAGGCCATTAGGCGAAATACTGGGGATTTGCAGTGCAATAGATAAGCAACAGTTTCAAAAGTCTGTATTTTAAAGTTGCCTGGAGAATTCCATATTCCTTTTAATATAATAGTCTTTAGATCTTTCTGTTCAACATGGGTTGACTGAGATACACAGTTGTATAGGAAGTAAAAAAACTGTATTCTTTTTTTTTCTCCATTAGAATGTATTGTGGCTGACTGGCAAGGTTCAGAAAAGCGATGTTATTCTTAGCAGCCTTCTGAAAGCAATGGGTAGTAAGTACATTTAGGTAGTGAAATATTCCCAAGTTTGAATTCACAAAATATGATGACCTTTACCTTCCAAATACTTATTTTAAATGTCATAATCAGTTTCTTAATCATCTAGATTAAAAATACAGAGCTATACCAACCACAAATCCTGACTCTAGTAAATAGACCATCAAGGGCAATGTAAGCAAAGTTTCAAAATAAGGATACTAAAAATTACAAAGTTAATGTTGTCTCACAGGACTTTCAGGCAAATACATCCAGACAGAAAAACAAAAAAAATAGCAGCTTTACCTAATACTTCCCTGGGGGACAAAGATGAACGTTTTTGAAGTCCAATATAAAAGACAAATATTTTTAAAAAACATTGCTGACTAGACAGTTTCTGAGAAAAGTGGACAATTGCAAAGCAATCATTAAAATTATGATGTTTAATGAGATAGGAATAACAAAAATAATCAGGGTAATTTTAATATATCAGACAACTGTAAATATTTCCCTATATCTCTGGTATGCAGTTCATCATGCAAGGAAGAATGTCAATAAGAAGTTGATTGAGTAACTCCATGACTTTTCTCTTGCTGGACTGAGTGTCTTGGAGGCGAGGTCCATTTACTCATACTCTTTTGTAGCCCAGCACCTGTTGAGGGAGAGAAGAGTACATTAAGAAATTGAAAGAGTGACAGGCCTGTTTGAGACATCTGCAGAAGCAGATGGAGAGAAAAAAAGGTAAAACCTGATACAATAGTTCTGATAAGATGACGAGCATTCATAAAATTGAGAATTAAAAAAAATATGAGGCATTCTGAAAAGCTTGCACATTGACAGGTAAAAGTATAAAGTTTAGCTTTTAGATGATCAAAATTGTGATGCTAAGGGGAATAAAAAGATGTTGAAAGTCATCTCCAGAGTTTGGATGGTCATCAGACTGTTGTTTTGTTTATATCGTTTTATAGTAACCACACAAAATCCACCCAGATGCATCTCTGATTCTAAACACCTAGCATATTCAGAGAAAAAAAAAATTCTTAGTAGGCACAATAAGGTAATCTGAGAGCAAACATCTGGTTTCCAACTTTGTCTTCTGATTTCTTTCATGCACTGTTTAACCTAAGTAGAATAATGCTAAAGTGCACGCAAGCAAACACACACACACAAAACTTACTGGTTTATAAAAGTCTAGGTAAATGCATATGGCTTCTGTTGTCATCATTATGAACATTCTGCCTATAACATGTAGAACATCAGACATGCAAATGAATTTAAGGCTGGTTTGCTAGGAATGTCTGTTGACTCTAATTGCTAGTTAATGTCATGACTCATTTATAAGTGAGAATTGCTTATTTCTATCATTGCAAGAAGGATAGGGGAAGTGACATGACAGACAGCAGAAAAATAAGAGCATTGCATAATCTATACTCATTTAATACAACTTTAAGATTTAGGTTATGTTGTAAAATTGAAGCAATCTCATGTTGTCTGCCAAGCTAGTCTTCAAAAAGACTCTTAGGGAATTGGCTGGTTCTAGTGAAATTAAACTTGGAAAACCATGTGGTCTCTACACTTCAATGCCTCAACTATCACTATTCGTTTTACCTATAATCCCATTTTCTTCACACTCCTTTCCTGGCTGTTGGCAGCTTTGTATCTTTCCATCCTTGGCTTCAGTATGTGCCCGACTGCAAAGCCTTTCCTGGTATCTTTATGGACAATACATATTTGCATATACACATATGCTAAAAGCAATGAACTTCATTACCCCCGAAGCCCCTTTAAATATTGTCTTCAATTAACTGGTACTACATTTTATTTATCTGTATAGGCATGAGGATGTGGAGGCCATACAATAGCTAATGAAATGCTTGGCACATAGAGAGCATGTAGTCAATATTTATTTAATGGAAAACTATGCAAAGGAAATAGTAAGGATTTAGATTTAGTTATACCTAAATGTATATATCCCAGCTCTATCACTTAAAGTTATGTGCCCTATTATTTAAAGTGACCATATAATATTTATTTTGGAGAATCTAGGGATAATTAATTGCTGAAAGATATGTATATATAATATGTAGATGTGTGTATATATTTATATAATTTATATACTTGGATCCTCAATTATTTGTTATAGCACTAGGCTATATGTTCAATTATGCTTAAATCAGAACGCTAACTACTTTCTTTGCATAGTTGTTCACTTAGTAAACATTAATTTCTTTCTATGTGCAAGGCATTTTGTTAGTTATTGGGTAGACTCACCATAACTGAGGCTTTGTATCAATTAATTTAGCATTAATATATACATGTAATAATGTATTTAAAGTGATGATGCACACATATATATGCATATACATATCATTATCCTCAATTAATTATAATCCTCAATTAATCAGTATACAATTAATTATATACAATTGTAATTAAACAAATAATAATATACAATAATGTATATCCTCAATTAATATAATATATATCCTCAATAAATTAATATATATATATACACTAATCTTGAATGTCTTATACATATGGAAGTTTAAAGCATAGAGAGTATTGCTTGAAGAATTCCTATATGTTTCATATGATGTTGTGCAGCTCAAGTAAAAAGAAACAAAACATGTTAAAATGTATCTTCAAATTAAAGTGTGGCTTTGTATTATTTTAGTTTTCTATTAAGGGCATTTATTCTCATGTAACCTTGAAAAAGCTATCCCAATTCTTTTCATCATTAGTGTGATTTAATGAGACAATTATTGAGTTAATTTTCCATAATGACAAAAAAACCTACTGTGTTTTTTTAATTTACTTTTAAAAATACCACAACCAAAGCATAACTCTCTCTAGCTTGTTTATCTAAGACTCTGGTGAACAAAATTCAACTGGAAAGCAGGAAGAGAATATAAAAGTGTACTTCGCTTTGAGCACAACGCTCAGAGTGTGTGTTGAGTACTGAAATGGAAGGAAAATGTTGTTATATAATTTTTAGTGACCATGACCTGTGGCCAGCATTTGTTTTAAAGTCTTCCCATGTCTTAAGTCACCTAATTTTAACAAAATCCTCACCCAGTGAATGTCATAATTATTTCCATTATTAGAGACATAGAATACTGAGGCAAAATTGCTGTGGTCACATAGCTGGTAAATGTCAGAGCTGAAATTTAAAACATAGAGCATCACTAGGACAAACTGCTTCTCTATGGCAATCTTACGATTTAATTAAATTGTCAATTTCACCAAAATAGACACTGTCCTAGAAAACTAATTATTAAAAAAATAATTAGCAAATCATTTTAGATACTATTTAGATACATTTTAAATACTATGGTAACACACATGAGGGAAGATGAGAAAGAAAGTCTGTGGAGGAAAAAAAAATTGGGGCCCAGGTGGCTTTGCAGCATGGCTCTAGCAAACGCCTACATATAATGGCTAATATTGAGTGTCAACTTGATTGGATTGAAGGATGCAAAGTATTGTTCCTACATGTGTCTGTGAGGGTGTTGCCAAAGACCAAAGCAGACTAACATTTGAGTCAGTGGACTGGGAAAGGCAGATCCACCCAAAATCTGGTTGGGCACCGTCTAACCAACTGCCAGCACCATCAGAATAAAAGCAGGCAGAAGAACATGGAAAGACTAGACTGACTAAAAATCTTCTGGCCTTCATGTTTTTCCCTTGCTGGATGCTTCCTATCCTCAAACATCAGTCTCCAAGTTCTTCAGCATTTGGACTCTTGGACAGGTGCTCTAGGACCTTTGGCCACCGACCGAAGCCTGTATGCTCAGCTTCCTTATTTTTGAGGTTTTGAGACTCAGATTGGCTTCCTGGCTCTTCAGCTTGCAGATGACCTATTGTGAGACTTCACTTTGTGATTGTGTGAGTCAATTCTCCTCACAAACTGCCTTTCATATACATCTACCCTATTAGTTATGTCTCTCTAGAGAACCCTAATACACTATAGAATAGTTTTTATATAATGTAACCATTCTTCCAGATCTTATAAAGGTTTGATACATCACCTAGGCACTTGAATGAAGCTGGCATAATTCTCATAGAAACTCAGACAAGATAACAGAAAGACACATACAAACAAGACATCAAACACACACACAGGCATATGCTAGGTTTTGTACACAAATTTATAGGTCCCATCCCTGTGAGTTGTGATGTAGAAGTTCCAAACGAAAGACAAGACAGTAGAATTGAAAAGTCTGTTAAACTAAAAATCTAAGAAGTTTACATGCCCATACAACAGATGTGAATTTGACCCAACAATATTCAGGATCAAGAATAATCTCATTTCTTTATTTTTCTAAATCAAATTCAAGCTGACCCCACATTCCACCCAGTCATTGTAACCCACTCGCCTGCCCCCCCGAATCCCAAGGTATCACATAAAAAGCCTAGTCATGACATGCTCTGAGAACAGGAATGGTTCCAATCCTTTAATCTTAGTGGTCTCCATTTTTTCTCCTGCACCGTGTGTTTTTAAGAACACTAGCCTTAGGCATCCTCTAAACATGGTTGCTCCAGGCAGCTAAGCCAAACCTTCCTGTCATTCAGCCACTCATAGCCTACATTCAGGACACTCCATCAAGGCCCGAAAGATTTCGGTGCTTGGTGAATTCATGTGCCACATGCCACTTCCATCCATGCTTCTGTACCATGCCTTGTATGAAAGCAGGTTCTACCTCTGGGGGAAAAAAAAAAAACACTGGACTTCATTTCTTCCTCTCTCTGTTGTCCACGGTATGTCTGGCCATTCCTCTATTCCTATCTCCTAGCAGACCTTCCTCAGCATTAAGGATCCACTCTGGTTTAATTCCTGGACGATTTCTACTGTCAGAGTCACGCCTCAATAGTTAGTTGCTTTGACTCGGCCCCTAAAATAGGAAGAAGTTATTAGGCTGGTGGTGGAAGTGTGAAGATGGAAATGATTATACCTTAGAGATCTAGGCTTGCTCTGTTTTCTAGAAGTGGGGGGAAGAAAAATAACAATTGGCTTTTGTAATCTTTCTCCCCCTGCAACAGCAAGCACACATCAAAAATGAGGCCAGGCATGGTAATCCCAGCACTTTGGGAGGCCGAGGCAGGCGGATCACCTGAGGTCAGGAATTTGAGAGCAGCCTGGTCAACATGGCAACACCCCATCTCTACTAAAAATACAAAAATTATCTGAGTGTGGTGGCACGCACCTGTAACCCCAGCTACTTGGGGAGGCTGAGGCAGGAGAATCATCGATTTTACCCAGGAGGTGGTGGTTGCAGTGAGCCAAGATCATGCCACTGCACTCCAGCCTGGGCGACAGAGCAAGACACCGCCTCAAAAAAAAAAAAAAAAAAGGAAAAAAATTAATAGTAGATTTTCCTAACACACTAGAAATAAACAGTTTAGTGTTAGTAAAGCCATTAATATAGTATAACACATTAATATGTGAAATAAACAATAATCATATGATTTATAAATAGATGTTCCACATAAAGGCCTTACAATCTAACACCCATTTTTGGAAAAGGCTTAAAAAATAGAATTGAACATGTGAAAACTATGTTAAGTAAAAATCCAACACCACCATTAGTGGTGAAACACTGCAGACAATCTAGCTTAATGATGCTGCTATTATTAACTCTCTTAACTCTGTTACTGTTAATGCTGCTATTATTAGCCACAATAACTGTTAACTTATTAACCATTATAACTATATTGCATCACAACTCACAGGGATGGAACCTATAAATTTGCATATAAAACCTGGTATATGCACGTGTTTGTGCTTCATGTATATGTATGTATGTGTCTTTTTGTTATCTTGACTGAGTTTCTCTAATGCTGCTATTGTTAAGCTAGATTGTAGTGTTTCACCACTAATCGTGGTGTTGGTTTTATATAATGGTTAATATAGTATATAATGGTTATATATATAAAGTTTAATATGCTAAGATGGAAAGGAAATTACTGCAGGGGTTGGTGATGGCACTGGATCATTGTGGTCCTGGAATACCACAAACGTAAACAAACAATGCGGTGGCTTTAAATCACAGAGATGTCAATCTTCCTACATGAAGAGATATGCACTGCAGGCTTCATGGCTATGTGACCTCTGCAGTTACACAGGGCCTCGGGCTTAGAAGGGGTTGTGCTTAGATTAATGCTCTCCTGTTGCCATCTTGAAATTCTTGATAATTTTTGAACAAGGGGCACTTTCTCTTTGCACAGAGGCCCGCAAATTATGCACCATATCCTAGAGCCTAGCTAAATAATGGAGATCTGAAAGGCTGGGATAATCTTCCCTGGATAGCAGTTGAAATGGAGGTACTAATCCAGGTTAGAGGGCTATACCAGACATTCTGAAAATCTGGGTCTGCCCTTTACTTAACAGTGGTCCAGGAATTGGAATATTAAAATCTCATGGGTAGAGAAAGTAGGGTCACTAACATTAGAAGCGGCACTGAGCTAAGCAATCTCAGCAAAGAGTAAAAATCAAAGCTATTTATAAAGTTCTGGACAATTATCTTTGAAAATAAAATTGTGTCAGGAAACTCCATGACTTTCTAAGTATACAAAAATGTGACAAAGAATCAATGTACATGTTACCTTGCAAAATGTAAACAAAGAAATAACAAAAAAACATACAGAGGAGTTGGCTAGATACAAATAAAAGCATGCTATGTGACAAAAATTATGCACCTAAACATTCACACAGGGGTTGCACACAAACACTTCAGATAGCAAATATTTAAGCAATGGTAACATGTATCCAGAACTAAAAAATATGTATATTTTAATTCAGCAAATTCCATTGTACACATATACTGTTGTTGTGTAGAACATAGGTTTGATAATTAGTTAAACAGGGTCCAATCCTAGCCCCACCAATTTCTAGCTGTGGGACCATTAATTTATTTGTACCTCAACATCTTTATCTATAAAATGGAGAACATATTATTCCTTCTTATGATGGCTGTTGTGGGAATCAAGAAAGATAGTACAAAGCAAATATTTATCATGGTGTTGTAATGAACACTTGATAAATGTTATCTGGTGTATAACAACTAATATTATTGTGGGTACTGATATTATTAGTTTCATAAGAAAATGATCATATATGTGATAATATGTTTTCAAATATGTGACTGTAAATTTACTTATTGTATTTTATTTTCTGAAACAAAATATTCTCTATATCTAAGAAAGTTATGTGCTTTATGGAACTTATAAAAATGAAAATTTATAGAATTAAAATTTATCTTCAAATAATATACTATTCAGATACAAAATATACAAAATATATTTTAACATACAAAAGTAACATATTAAAATTCTGTATTTTAATATACAATAATATACAAAGTGGTCTTCATTGCTACCTGTCAAATCTATAAATTTTAAATATGAATAAGAGAAAAGACATTGTTAAATAAATTATCAAAGATGGTAATTTCCTTCTGGTAAGATACACAATTTTTATTTTATTGTGTTTACTCTCCTGCTTTAAAAATTCTAAGTGAGCTTAAAAACATTCTACTTGAAAATAAAAATATTTTTGAAATAACCTCATACATTGTAAAAATGGTACACAGGCACATAGGTATTTGAGATTTTTTTGGAAAAATATTCTCTCATTTGAAAGTAATATTCAGAGAAGATTACTGAAAGTAGAATTATTGTGAAAAATGGGAACAATGAATAGCAGATTTTCCTAACAAACTAAAAATAGTGTGTTAATAAATCCCGATAAACCTCAGGATTATTATTTTCAAGATATTGTGAAATTGTAAGAATCTAAAAGTGCTCTCTATTACGTTTAAACTCAGTAGAGAAAATTGAAAGTATGCTAAATTAGTCTAATGTAGTAAAATAGGTATAGTTTTGATAAATTATTACTGATTTTAAAAACAAGTCTCTGCATTATGTGCTAGTTTGAAATGCTGCTAAGTCTTTCATAATAAATATTCTTGGTTTGGCCTTAAAATGTACATATTACTTAGTGTTAAAATATGGAATGTGAAGCAGTCACACAGACGGTGAAGCACTGAGGGATTTTCAAAGGGAAAATATTATAAACACAAGTACCAGGCTATTGCAGAGGTCATCCATGGGTGATTTTTAAAAGAAAATGGGTGAGTTTATGTAATTTTTTTTTTTTCCATAGAAAGGTTTTCATGTCTCCTATTCTTGCCATCTATATCAAAACTTATAGGACAACGAGTTAGTTTAGTTTTCTATTTAAGAGAGTCTGTGTTAAAGTCAGTTATTAATTTAAAATTTTGTTCTTACACTTAGTAGCTTGTAACTTCAGGCATGCTATGTAAACTTATCTAGCCTTGCCTTTTGTTTTTGATTCTTTAAAATAAATACACAACATCTACTTTATTTGAGGAGAATAATAATTAAAATAGTATGGCATATATAAAACATTTAACACAATGCTTTTTACAATGGTGATTATGATAATATTTGTAATGTTGATCAATATGATAAGGAGAAAAATGATCAAAGCCATATCCATTAGGGTGTGAGCTATAGTAGTGATCTCAGAAGTATCATTCTATAAGTCAGAAAATCTGTTATTTTTCTTTATAAGCATTCATAATTTTAATAAATGCATACTCATAACACCATGTATGTACAATATATATATTTCAGTTAACAGCAGCACTGTTATTATTACTTGCAAAGTTCTGTGTGTATGACACATCCTAGGAAAGCAAATGCATTGGTTGCATCGTTATCATGATTGTCTAACTTTATCTACCCTAAAATTTCTATTGCAGCTCTGTGTCAAATGCTTTCCAGGATTTGTCAATGTGAAGATTTAAGTTAATATAAGCAATGGCAAATTGATAACTCTAGAAGATCAAGCAGAGAATATAATCTTGCTCTCTGTAACAATTTCATAAGCACTAGGTGGGAATAGCAGATTTCTGTAGTATTTTTCCATTCTAGTCATTAATAAGAACATGATCTTAATTATACTCAAGATACAATCAAAACTGATAAGAGGCTTTCTCATAACAAAGGTCAGTGTGCAAAAGTAGGTTACTTTTTTCTCAGCCAGTGTTGACCCATTGAGATATCATTTATTTATTGCAATAAGTATAATATAAATATAACTTAATACATCGCTTTCAGGAAATAAAATTCCTACCCCTCCCAACATTCCCTTTTAATAAGAAAACCTCGCCGGGCTAGGTGACTCACTTCTGTAATCCCAGCGCTTTGGGAGGCTGAGGTGGGCGGATCACCTCAGGTTAGGAGTTTGAGACCAGCCTGACCAACATGAAGAAACCCCATCTCTACTAAAAATACAAAATTAGCCAGGCATGGTGGCACATGCCTGTAATTACAGCTACACAGGAGGCTAAGGCAGAGAATTGCTTGAATCCCAAAGGTGGAGGCGGAGGTGAGCAGAGATTGTACCATTGCACTCCAGTCAGGGCAACAGGAGCAAAAAACTCCATCAAAAAAAAAAACGGAGGGGACATTCTAGAAATATATCAAAAGGTCACACAATAAAAACAAAATCCAGTTTGCATTGTATTCCTAATGTATCATTACAAAAAAGATGAAAATAATGATCACAAAAGGAAGCTCCTGCAAGGATGCAACATGTTATTGTCCACTGAGAATTGGTAATCTCACTTTTTCTAGATTTATTTCTCAAGTATAACATTTCCTTTTTACGCCTTCTGTATTATGTGATTTGTGAGCTTTAGGAATCCTGTAACAACCAGTAATAAAACATAATACAAGATCAAAGGTGTTCTGATATATTGTACTCTTTTATGTTAAATAAGAATGAGCATGAATCACATCAGATTTTATCAACCTTTGATGTGCCGGAGATTCACAGTTTGGAGAGCCAAGAAAACCCACTGAAACATTAGTGGCTTTGAAAGTACAATTGAGACCCATTATAGCTCATTGTTATCCGCAGATTCACATCATAAAGGCCAAGTTGTATCATTTCACTCAAAACAACCAAATCTTTGTAAAAGTTTATTTTATTTTTTGACAGTTAAAGCTCTATGCTATATGTGATATAATCTTCCTCAGAGAGAATGTTTTCCTGTTCTCAAAGCTTCTGTTGTCAATAATTTTGGAAAAACAGATTGTTTTTACAAACACACAGAGAAAACTTATTTTCGCTTACATTACTTCAGAACAAGGTAGAACAGGAGGACAAAAATAGTGGTGATCACAAGTATTTGTCTTACTTTTTAATCCCAATTTATAAATTAGTCAATATATACTATCTAGTTACCAAAATGAAATAATTTTCTCTGAATAGACTTACATAGAAAGATGACAAATCTAGATTGTTGAGTAGAATAAAGCAAGTAGCAACACACTGCTTATCTTGTGACTCTGTGTATGTATTACAGTCATAAGAATGAATGGCAACATTACCCCAGTATGTCAATCTACAACATTTGCCTTTAGAGACTGAATTTAGAATTGGAGGATAGACACTTTTAATCTTTTATTTTACACACTTCAGTATACATAATGGAATTTTAGATAAACATGCATTTCTTTTTTAATTAAAACATAAATAGTAAAACAATTGAATTTCTAATTACTGCTAATACTATTTTTAGACTCAATCTGATATTTATGTACAGAGAAGGCTGCACAGAAAAGTCTATATGTTTCTTTCAAAGAAGATAGAAGATTGTGACTTCTATCCTGTTTAGCACAAATCATTCCAGAAATGAATGATTGAGAACCACGGTGGTGGAATATTAAAGAGGAATAGAGGTTCATGCAGACAAGATATTTCAAAGTTCCACTGTGATAAAGAAAGCTTGAATGGCACAAAAGATGTAACAAAATGTAGCAGGTGGTGCAGAAATCAGGGGAAGTGATTAGAGGGGGAGACTATTAGAATCTTAAGCACAAGGCTCTATGTTAGGTGTTTTAACACATTGCCACAATTAAAGGAATTGCTGAGCATCAAGCAAAGAGAATTGAAGACTCACAAGATTGAATTCATGGTGAAGCAGGTTGAAACATCATTGCGTAATATTATTCCAACAGTGCTTCCTCAGGCTAAGCGTAAGCAAAGAGGAAAAACATGAAAGGAGTGATCTGGATGAAAACAGCTATCCAATATAGGACAGCTCGCAATGGTAACTTAAAGGAAGGAGAGGCCCAGACCACTAAGGGGCCACTGGCCTCAGAAAAGGCATCAGCTGGACTCAATTGTACATATGAGATGATGAGAAAGATCGTAAGTGGAAAAGTTGCAGTTAGTGAGAAGTTGTCAAAACTTGGATCTAGCCATTGAGATATATTTGTGATGGATTCACCTTGACTGGTTGTACTGATCAGAAAGTGCTGTCCAAGCAGCAAAGCAGATCATGGCTTCAAAAAAATAAATGTATTAATAATAATCACAAATTTAGGTCAACAAAAAGATTATTAATGGGAAAGACATCCCAATGATATTAAAGGATTATAAAAGTGATATTAAAGGATTATAAAAGGATACTATAAATGAAAAACTGGTTTCAGAATATTTTGGAATAATGAATCCATATGGAAGTAGAAAATGGTAGCAAGGACTGTGGGAAGTGAGTGTTACAGAGCCTTCATCTGACAAAGAGAGAGAGGGGTTGGGAGCTTTGACAGAGAAGTGGCAGGAATAAGAATAACCGGAACAGGGTACCCGCAAGATATGCATCTTGAGTTAATGGACACGAGTAGCATAAATGTTAACTTTCTCAAATTCTTGATGTTTTTCTTATTTCATTGATTTCTGCTCTTATATTAATTATTGTCTTTCTTACTTTGAGGTTACTTAACTTTTTCTTTTGTAACTTCTTACAATGGTACCTCAGCCACTGATTTTAGACTTTCATTCTTTTCTTACACAACCATTTAAAGCTGTAAATTTATCTCAAAGCATTGCTATAGGGGCATGTGAAAATTTTGGATATATTTTACGTTTACTATTGTTCAAGATGAAATATTTTCAATTTCCTCTTACGTAACTTTAAATCATAAATTAAGTGTCTTTTTTACATTTTTCTAGTATTAGTGAATTTTCTAGATAATTTTGGTAATTTATTTCTAATTTAATTTTCTCATAGATATGAGTTCGATCTTTATATAAACAGCAAGACATTTTTAAAGACTCAGCATAACATCTAATTTGAATATAATGTATATTTGAACACTGGAAAGGAATGTGTACTTTGCAGAAGTTGCATATAATATCTTATTAAATCAATTAGTACAGGTGGTTAGTAGCGTTCAGATCACCTATGGCTTTATTTATTTTTGCCTAATTTTTATATCCATTATTAACAGGGCATTAAAATATGCAACTATAATTATGGAATTGTTTGTTTTTCTCTTTAAGTTATACAATTTTGTTTCATGTGTTTGAAGCTCTCAGATAGGTGAATATACGTTTATAACTGTTGTGTCTTAGGGCACTGACTCCTTTATTATTGTGAAATGTTGCACCTTACTCTCTAGTAATTATCTTTTCTTGTAGTGTATTTTATCTAAAATTAGCATAATCGCTACAGCATTCATATGCTTATAGTTTACATTATATATGTGTGTGTGTTTGTGTGTGTGTGTATGTGCATATATACACACTTTAGTCTAAACATATCTGTGCCTTTATATTTGAAGACATCTCCCCTAGTCAGAATATAGTTGGGTCTTGCTTTTTCATCTATTCCGAAAAATCTGTGCCTTTTGGTTTGAATGTTTGGTCCATTAGCATGTAATATGATTACTGGTATAGTTGAATTTAGTTCTACTATTTGTCATTTGCATTTTGCTCTCCTCCACCTGCTACCAATCTCCACCCTTCCTTTCTTGTTCCTCTGTTTTTCCTGTCCTACTTTTAGATTATTGTTGAGCCCATTAAAACATTTAAAATCCCCATGCTTTACTCCATTATAGCTTGAACAACGAGATCAGTAAGTTATTTTATAGCTCTTTTTTCTTCTAATTATTCACTTAATTTTGAGGTGAAAATATATAAAACTTTGCATGTATTGTTCATATTTAAAGAAAACCTGGCCAGGTGTGGTGGCTCACACCTGTACTTCCAGCATTTTGGGAGGCCAAGGCCAAAGGACCAGGTGAGCCCTTTAGTTTGAGACCAGCCTAGGTAACATGGCAAAACTCTGTCTCTACTAAAAATACAAAAAAGTAACTGGATGGCACGTGCCTGCCATTCCAGCTATCCAGGAGCCTGAGGTGGGAGGATTACCTGAGCCTGGGAAGTCAAGACTGCCGTAGGTCATGATGATGCACTCCAGCCTGGGGAACAGAGGGAGACCCTATCTCAAACAAAACGAAACAAAACAAAAACAAAAAATACTTCCAGTTTTCTGAGAGACATAAAGGGACTTAATGAGAAACTCATGAATCCTACACAGTCTGGTTCTGATCCTACTCATCAGACCCATCATCCTTGTCCTCACAAAGTACCCACTGCCCCGGCTCCTTCTTCCTCCGCAGCTTCCCACCCTCCTGCCCTCCACAGATCATTACAGTTCTGAGTCTTGTCTTTGTGCTTTCCTCCATTTAAATTCCCTTCTCCTTCTTTACTGCACAATGAATCTGTAATGTTTTTCATGATCCGCGTTGCCCATTTTGTCCTCTTGTATGACCACTGCTCTATCATTATCATAGCAGAAAAATGCCTCCATTCAAGAGTCCACAAATATAGAAAACTTTGTTATAACAGAAAACATTGTTATCACAATCAGTATATTTTATTATAATATATTATGTACTACTAGTAGTAGTGTCTGTTTGTCTCTTTTATGAGCTTATAGAAACAGAGATCTTTTCTTGTGATTTTCTATTTCTTCAACATTTAGAGTACCTGCAGTCACAACAATTGTCAGAATAAAATACTCTATTGTAGATTAAGAATAAACTAGAATTTGCTTATCCTAGAATGATCTTTCCATGAGACAAGCAATAGGTATTATGTGGATGAAAACTTCAACAGAGTGGCAGTGAAGTGGGAAGTAGTGAGGAGGATGCATACAAGGGTTTGGGTAGAGAGATCCAACCCTTAAGAAAACATGAAGCGTATTGGGATAGGCACTGGTAGGAAGGAGGGTAGTGTGTTGTCTTCAAGGATATGATTCTATTTTATGAGCAGTTATGACTTGGGCTTAGGACTCATGTAAGAGCACTGACTGGCCGCTACACAATGTAATGTGTGACAGTGTCCGAGGAAGAAATAAAGGTTTGTTATCTGCTGCTGACGTTCCAATGTATCCTTTCTCAGATAAGCCGATATTTCCAAGCCACTCCACAGAACTGCTACTTTCTGATGCATTAGGAACAATGAATTTCTGAGCAAAACGTTTGTTTACCTTATAAAATTCTGCTTTCTTCAAGAAGTAATTATAAACTAAAAGTAGAGTAATATAATCATTTGTTTATGTATGAAAATGAGGCAATGTCTGCAAGTCTTTTTTCCCTTTCAGGCTGTCTCTGATTTTCTTTCAGATTCTATTTTTAAATACATACCCATTTTATTGTGTCTTAAGTGTTTGTTTGTAGGTATCTGTCGGTAGAGGCAGCAAATTTGCGTTTTTCAGAGTCCCACATTCTTACACCTGGCCTAAAAGAATTTCTTTCTTAGCATCCAGAGGTAAGTATCATCTTCTCTCAAAAAGGCCTACTGAATGCTACAGCAACATTTCAGAATAACTCTGTGAATGTTGGCTGATTCTAATCTTCTGTTTAGAGAATAGGACTATACAAATTTCCTTTTTTAATATTTTCTTTTTGGTTCTCATTCATGTGTGTCCCTGCAAAACACACACATATATTTTCTCCCTCTTCCAATGTCACTCTCTGTCCCTGTTTTTCTTGATCACATCAAAACTAATATTTTTGCTAACTGTATGCTGAATTTTAATCTATGTTCTTCATCCACATTTAGACTTCTAATATTACCATTTGTTGTTCCTTCTTTGAAATTCAGCTTCTAAAGCCCTATAGCGACAGATGACTGAGCTCCCCCAAATCCTTCACTAGCCTGTGTGTTACATAAACCACCTCTTCACCCAGGAAACCACAGGTGTGAGAGATGAGGTGTCTTTGTTGTTTGGTGGCTGCATGTTTTTCAGTTTCTAGAGCTCTTACAATTGAGTACTTCATTGCTATAACCCAGCAGGAACTCATAAACACCCACATAGAGCATTTAAATCAATCTAAGAGAACAAGGCTCCCAACTGTAACTTTTCTAAACTTAAAATATATTGTTAAAGGCTATAAGAAATCTACTGCATTTCCTATATAGTTTTATGAGTGTCACAGAAGTTAAGTGTCTCCTGGCTCGGCCAGTGAGTAAATCCTCTAGGCCGGTGCCAAAATCTTGTAATGCAGCAGATGGCAGATGTAGCAGACAATAGCCTACAATGAGGGACGCAGGCTGGTTCCCTAACCTTTCATCACCAGAAATCACTCCCATTGTTTAATTCTGCATCTGCAGCCTATTTGCATGGGAGAATTGATTCACTGAATGTTTATGATGTGTTGAGCTGGAGCAAGACACATCGCTTGGCATTCTCTCCGATGACCATTCCAACCACGATGTAAGGTCACTGCTTTTAGGTGGTAGTAGTATTGTTATTACTTTTTGATTGTTATTCCTTAATGCACTTTGAAATATGAATCCTCAGATTTGAACCCCTAAACATAAAGTCATTTTATCTAACTTCCTCTGAACTTGTGATCTTACAGCTGTTGGGTAAATCCACCATAGCCAGTATCACAATAATCACAGTGTGTCCTGAAAGCTTGTGCTCAATTTTCATTCTTTCTGTATGAAATATAATGAGAACCTTAACCAGCAAGTGACTTCGATTGTACTACCTTGGGAAAAGTCTCGTTGGAAACACATACTCAGCAGGGGAATCAGTCACTTGGAGAAATGGATTGTCTCCATTCCTGACTTTGCTACTGACCCCATAGCAATCTCAGGCAAATCACTTAAATATCTTCCCTCCAGCTTTCCTTTTATCAAATAAATACACAATTATTTATTATTTTTATCACATACTGGAAACAAGTTAGGTGCCTTCATTTTAATAAAGAATCTGGCAATACCAAGTTCCCTTTAGTGGTGATATGCTACGTTACAGATATGTTAGTAAAGTTACAACAGGAAATAATCCCCTTCAGTAAGGTACAGACAGGTGGGGAAATACAATCATAGAGAAAGAGCCATCCTTTAAATCAAGTGATTCTCTGAATCGATACTGATAACAACATGGTGATCAAGGTCTATGTATATGATCCCAGAACAAGAAATTAAGAGTGTCTAACAAACCAGTGATTTTGTGTTATGTAGATCCAAAGCCCCATTATGTAGAACCAAGCCCTCATGTTTCTTTTTAATAACAAATTGGTGTTACAGGCTAATAAATTATCACAAAATGAACAACCCTATCCATACCGGTAACATCCTGTAATTCCAGTAACAGGAATTGTCAACATCCTTAGAAAAGCTCTCTTGGGAAATCATTAATACCCTTAACTACATCCAAAACATAAATGGCTGATAAATTGAATCCTATAGTATGTTGCTTTTGTGTGTGGCTTTTGCCATGGTTATGCAATTTATCCTTGTTATTGCATATAACAGTAAATTATTACTTTTAAAAAATGTGGATTCCAATTGAATAATTATATAAAAATGTATTACCATTTTATTTTTGAACATTTCACTTTTAAAAATATTTAGGGCTTACTCTTCCTGGACATAAGTATGTGCGTTTCTGTTAGGTATATACACAGTTATCATATAGGGTCACGTGTATGTATATGTTTAACTATATACTGCCAAATAGATTTCCTAAGTAATTGGACTAATTTACACTAGATTAACAGAGTGTTAAGTGTCACAATTATTTCCAATTTTGTAAAAACTCACTATTGTCAATTTTTTTGAAAATTATTTTTCTGGGAGTGTTTAATGATAATACATTGTAATTTTCATTTTCATTTTTGATGACTAATAGCTAGCTTTTGACTGCGTTGGTTATCATTTTATGTGTTTTTTTTCCTATGTTACTAATTTGTCTATAATATTCATTACTTCCTTTTCTGCCTTCTATTTGAATTCATTGTAATGTTATTTTCCTAACTTCTTAGGATGGATTCTTGATTTTCTATCTTTCTTTATTGATATTATATAGGTACCAAAGACAATCATCTGCATCTAAGAACAGTTTAATTAAATTGCACAAATTTTGAAATATTGTCTTTTAAAAATTGTGAATCAGAACAAGGAGTTTTGTAGTTTTTTTTCTTTATCCTATTGAGTTGTTTAGATGGGATCGATTTTTCTTCCAAATATTTAAGAACTTTTAAATTATTTTTTGTTATTATATTCCACTAAGCTTAGATAACTTTGTCTTTATGATTTAGATCTTTTGAAATTTGTCAAGAATTGCCTTATGGCCAAAGAAAAATTCCATTGTGATAAGTATCTTATGTATATTTTTAAAGTTCATGTACTCTAAACTTGTGCAGAGTGCTGTTATGTGTCTCTTAGTCATCTTGTTAATCATAGTGTTCTAATATTCTATATGCTTACTGATTTTGTCTTCTTGTTCTATTACTTAGAAAATTAAATTACAGCACTAAAATGATGGTGTTTTTTAAAAAAAATTTTGCTTTTAATTCTGTTAATTTTTATTCTATATATTTTGAAGGTATAACAAAAGGTGTAAAAGAGTTTGGAGTTGCTATATCTCCTTTGTCAATGGACACTTTTGTCATTATAGAATTTTTCCTTTGAATGCGTCTTGCCTGAAAGCCTTTCTTAAGTTTACTTTAACCTGATAATATAACTATCCCAGCAGCTTTGTGTTGTTGTTTTGGTATGTAGAATATATCTGTTTCTATAATTTTACTTTCAGATGTTTAAATCACTACAAATAAAGTTCACTGTAGCTGAAATTAATTTTCTGTATAATCTAACAATCATATTTTAATTGCTATATTTAATCTGCTTATCTTTAATATTTTAAGTCATATATTTGAGATTACTATATACTCTGCTATTTTCTATTCATTTTATGTTCTGGGTTTATTTTACTCTTTAACCTTCTACATTATTTAGTTTTTTCTTTGCCCCAGCTCTACTGGTTTATTATTTATACATTACCTCACTATAATTATACTCACTATTCTCAGTGTTGTAACATCCTTCACTTAAGAAAGTCTAATATAATTTTATTTTTCCCAAACTATTCAATAACATTAGAGCGCTTGAAATCCATTAATTTCACTGCAATCTTTAATGGTCTAGTTCAAACTCCAGCAACTTATGATGATTGTTCTTGTTTTGTTTGTGTTTTAAAAAATTATTTTATGTAGTGAGTGTTTATTTAGCTTGATCCTACAATCACCCTTTTCATTGCCCTTCATTTCCCTCTGCACCTCTATGTTTCCTCTGTGCTTTTTCGTGATATACTATTTTGCTCTTTTTTATATTTTACATTTTATTTCTCAATCCTTTATATTAGATTTTTATTTACCATCTTCTTGTTCACTACTTTTCTCATCAGCTGTACTGACCTGCTATAAAGTTGACTCAAATTCTTCATACCAGTTATTTTGTTCAGTTATTAAACTTGCATTTGATTCATTTTTATAATTTCCAGATTGTGTTGAAGTATTTCATACTATTTTCATATCAGTCATATGCTAATAATAAATATGTTGTTGTTTATATCAGTAAGTGCCATATCTAGAGCCCTAATGGATCTGTTCCAATGTCCATTATTTCTCATTTTTGCTTCTGTTACGTATTCATTTATATATATATGATTATTTTGGGTTGCATGCTGGACTCTGTAAATAGAAATCATTGTTAATGTTTCTTCAAAAGGAACCTACTTTTTGCTTCAGTCAGGCAGTTAGATCAGGAGAAGTTAATATTATTCCAACTGGGGACTAATGTAATTCCATGCTGGGCTACAGTTCCTGTGAGGGCTACTGCATTTCCAGGTTACCTTTAAAACTGAAAACAATTCCTTCTGATTCCCAACTAAAAACCTGAGATGTTTTGCAAACATTCTCCTACTTTCCAGTCTTTCAAGCCCAATTAAAAATCTCCCAGTGCCATGAACCTGCTCAGGTTCTAAGTCTGCTAACTGCCACTTTCAAATCAATGAATGCTTCCAGAGAAGTAATAATGCCAAATACTGGGTTCATCACTATGGGTTTCCTTTCTTTTACTAATCTGAAAGCCACATCTTTCCAGGACATTTGGTAGCTTTTTGGTGGCTTAAAGTAATTTTAGCATTATTTCCAGTGTTTATCATTCTCAAGAGGAGAATTATTTCCAAAAAAACCAATTTTCTATTTTCAGAAGATGAATTGACCATATTAGAATTTTTTAAAAAGTTTGGTTATTTAGTAGTTTTGGTTATATTGGGTAAAGCAGTTCAAGTATAAGTAGTCCATAATAAATAAGAAAAACACATTTCACTAGTTAAATAAAAATAAAAGCATTTTTGTAATTACCCGTGAAAAAAATGAGAAAAAAAACTCTTTGGAGGTATAACTATCTTTATTCCAAAAGCTAGAACAATCTCTAAAGTTAGTCAGTGCCTTCCATTCAGTCTTAAAACAAACAAAAATGACAGTTTTAGTCTGTGATAGGTTGACTAAGTTTCCAAAAAAGATTTGTTGAAGTTCTAACTCTAGGTAACCTTATTGGTAAATAGGATCTTCACAGATGTAATCAAGTAAAGATGAATTTATTAAGGTGGGAACAAATCCAATAAGCCGGTATTCTTCTAAGAGGAAAATGCTGTTGGAAGACACTGACACACAGAAACAGCAGCCATATGAAGATGGAGGCAGAGATTATAGAGTTATGTGGCCACAAGCCAGGGAACTCCTGTGGCTACCAGGAGTTGGAAGAAACAAGGAAGGATCCTCCTCTAAAGGCTTTAAGAGGGAGCATGGCTCTGCCAGTAACTCGATTTCAGACTTGTAGCTTACATAACTGGGAAGGAATAAATGTCTGCTGTTTTAAACCACCTAATTGAGATGATCTGTTATGGAAGCACTAGCAAATGAGTAAATTTGCATATAGATTTGAGAGTATGCACTGGAAATTGTAAATTTACTAAGTCATACATTGCATGGGTTTGAGAAAATACAGAAAAAGCAAAGGTTAAATAAATACATTTGTGAAACTCCATGCTCGAAATTCTAAATTTTGAGCAATTGCAATAAAGAATTAGAGAGTAGATGATAGGAATTACTGCATAAAATAATAATAGTAATAAATGACTTAAACAGATATAGGAAAATACATAAATCTCAGATCCACTTCTGGCTAAGAATGTTTTCAACCTTGCTGTAGGTATGCTAGTCTATTAATTATTGTTTGTTAAAACTGAAATATGTGTTTAGGTTAACAGCTTAATAACTTGCATCTGGTTTATTCCATTGTGTGTATTCTGTAATTTCAGTGGTTTTCTCTATATTTCCAGTTGTTAGTACTTCCACCAAACCAGATGGACAAAACTGACAATTGTAGTCAGGATCTTGGTGCTGAGAATAAATAGATTGCTGGAGAAGCAGCTTCACAAAATGAGGCCAGAATAAATACACTAAATATGTTGATAAATCACATATTAAGGGTTGAAGCTCCAAGCTGCATGAAATTGAGTAGAATTCACAAATAATTGAATGAATTAATAAACATTTAGACTCCTTTACAGAAAGTTAGGGGTTGGGCAAGTATTTTTGAATTTTCAAAATGTCCAACTTATTTTGCTTTGCTGATATATTCAGAAGAAAGACTGTATAAAAGTAGATGCTTTGTCTTTAATAGCTAAAAGCCACACTCAGGCTTTAATATTAATGATAATTTTTTTTGAGGAGTAAGTTATTTTTTGAAAGATTATTTGACTTCTTCTTTTTCTTCTTTTTATTGTTTTCCTTTCTTTCCGTTTATTTTCTTTAATATGTTTCTTATTTTTTCATTGATTTCTTTCTCCTGTTTTTGCCAAGTTCATTTTAGATGGACATGGCCCCTTGATTTAGTCTTCACCAGATATGGTAAGATGATAGCAGGTGATTATTTTAAGTTGACCATAACCAACAAAAAATCAAATGACACGTGTGCAGAAACAGAAAAATTATCTTTGTACAATGACATTCTCAAACAGAAATGTTGCATATTTGAATCTAAGACAATTTAATCACAGTAGTTTTTAATGAAAAGGACAGGGCAGGTGTTGAACAATGAGAACATATGGACACAGGGAGGGGGAACCTCACACACTGGGGTCTGTCGGGGGGAAATAGGGGAGGGACAGCGGGGGGGTGGGGAGTTGGGGAGAGATAGCATGGGGAGAAATACCAGATATTGGTGATGGGGAGGAAGTTAGCAAATCACACTGTCATGTGTGTACCTATGCAACAATTTTGCATGTTCTTCATAGGTACCCCAAAACCTAAAATGCAATTAATAAAAAAGAAAAATAAAAAAAAAAAAAAAAGAAAAGGCCTTAACCTTCTTCTATATGATGATGTTAGTGTACATTTCTTTGCAATGTTTAGCTTCTATTTTCTTTGAGAAAAAAAAAGACAGTGAGAGTCTTAAATGGTAATACTGCTGCAGTTGTTAATAATTAATAAGTTAGAGATTAGGGAGAGAAGGTGTTTTACACTGAGAATTAGATTATAAAAACCAATCAGAAACATATAAAAAGACTGGCCGGATGTGGTGGCTCAGGCCTGTAACCTCAGCACTTACAAAGGCTGAGGTGAGAGGATCACCTGAGCCAGGAGATCAAGACCAGCCTGGCCAACATGGTGAAACCTCATCTCCACTAAAAATACAAAAATTAGCCAGACATATTGGTACATACCTGTAATTCCATCTACTCAGGTGGTTGAGAGACAAGAATTGCTTGAATCCGAGAGGCCAAGGCTGCAGAGAGCTGAGATGGCACCACTGCATTCCAGTGTGGGTGACAGAGCAAGATACTGTCTCTAGAAAAAATAAAGTAAAATGAAATAAAAGACATCAAAAGACTACTATTTCCCTATTTTCATTACTGGAAGACAAATGACTCCTAAGTCACCAGGATTTGAATGACATTTCTATAAAATATGATTAAATAAAAAGAACACATTTATACATATTCTAATCACCAGCCCCAAACAAAAAAACAGAGAAAATAATATAGATTACAAAGGCAAATGATGCAGATTTTCACCCAAATGCTGCCTGTTGAACATAAAATCTACCCACAATTTTACCTCAAAAAATGCTTGAGCATTTGTGGTCCCATAGGAGAGGCCACAAATGCAAAAAAGATGCATCAGGATATCTTTACTTGATGCTATTAAGCAATGCATTCATGGAATGCCCCTTTGTCCTCTTTGTCTTACTCCATGCTTGGCAAGAAACTAAAAGTTCCTTATGAAAATCATCACAATTTGCATCCCACACAAAATGACATCTGGAGAGAAAATGTAATGATCAGGCTGACAAGAGTATTCTAGGCATCACCACAACTTTTTTTTTCCACGGGAACATTTACATATATTTATGCTTGCAAAATTTCTGATTCTTCAAGGATCTAGACCAGAAATACCATTTGACCCAGCAATCGCATTACTGGGTATATACCCAAAGGATTATAAATCATTCTACTATAAAGACACATGTAAACCTATGTTTATTGCAGCACTATTCACAATAGCAAAGACTTGGAACTAACCGAAAGGCCCATCAGTGATAGATTGGACAAAGAGAATGTGGCACATATACACCGTGGAATACTATGCAACCATAAAAAAGGATGAGTTCATGTCCTTTGCAGGGACATGGATGAAGCTGGAAACCATCATTCTTAGCAAACTAACACAGAAACCGAAAGCAAAACACCACATGCTCTAACTCGTAAGTGGGAGTTGAACAATGAGAACACATGGACATGGAGGGGAACATCACACACCAGGGCCTGTCGAGGGGGATAAGGGGCTAGGGAAGAGATAGCATTAGGAGAAATACCTAATGTAGATGAGGGGTTGATGGGTGCAGCAAATCACTATGGCACCTGTATACCCATGTAACAAACCTGAACATTCTACACTTGTATCCCAGAACTTAAAGTATAATAAAAAAAATTTCCAATCTGTATGTCTATGTAAAAACCACAACATAAGATGATTTGAATAATTTAGACCAAAAAGCACATGTAGATTGCAATGCTTTGCAAATTGTAAGAATTTAATAAATATTTTTTATATAAAAAGTGATGACTGATTAATTGGAGTATTTGCTATCTGCTTTATTTTACCAAGTGCTAGAGTGATTTCTAGGGAAAATAAGCTATTCTTTTTAGGAGGGGGAGAGACAATGAGATCAACCTCTTAATTACCTACCAAACATTATGCTAGGTATTTCACACATATTACTGCACAAAGTCTCATATCACACTAGGTATTGATAT
The DNA here is from genome assembly GCA_036589455.1 of Ateles fusciceps. Taxonomy (NCBI): domain Eukaryota; kingdom Metazoa; phylum Chordata; class Mammalia; order Primates; family Atelidae; genus Ateles; species Ateles fusciceps. The sequence continues at coordinate 1,895,322 of JAZHEH010000564.1, read as the reverse complement.
ATATATTTTTTACATTAAAAATAAAATGACTGAAATCTGGGGATGTTAAGGAGTCAACAAGAATACTAAATTACAGGTCCAGAGTTCAAAAAGAAGTCAAACTGACTGTAAAAACCATGCGCCTTCCACCTTAGCACATTTATAGTTATATTAAAACTATGATCTGCAGAATGTGGTATGCATATCCTGAGGGATACGTTAAATGTTTCCAAGTAGTGTGTGGGTATAGATAATTTTGAGAATGTTCCTTCCAATCCTTAATTTCTTCTTTTTTCTTAACCTAAAAGTGAGAACGCACCTGCATTCTGTGATATCTTATTCATTCTCCTGTGCTCATTCCTGTTTCAAAATAGCCCCTTTGCCCATTTATAAAAATATACCCCTGAGCATTCTCAATTCTTACTAGAGTGCATTGCTTTGGAGTATACAAGTCTCTCTTCTCCAAACAGTTCAAATATAATTCTCCATTAATCAAGATGCCATGAACCCACAGTAGACCCCATGTCTTTCCTGTTTTATAACTATTTCTGTTGATGGTGAAAAATGACATTAGAAATTGAATTTTTTCAAAAATTATAATACCATGAATTCAGATATAGCATACGTTTGACAACTGGAGTAAGAACTTCCCCCTCAATATTCAAAAATGTATGGTTTTGTTCCATATAAATAACTTGTTAAAACCAACTAAAAATAGCACTGGAAAACATATTAAAGACAGTGGTATTATATTTCATTCAGGAAACCAAATTGAGAAGGCATTTAAATTTTTCATATTTCACAGATTTCAAATATTCAAAAGTGTTTGCAGGTCTGCTTAGAAATACCTGTGTTTCTCAGCATTTACTCTCTGCAGTTTGGTCATTCTCACTAATGAAGGAGAAATTCTCGTCTTCGACACAAATATCTTGTTTGCATCTGATGGTCAAAGAGTTCAGTGAAAATATATTTAAATCACGTAATAAGATGAAAGCATATTACCAACGCTATTGCATTAACAAGTGGATATCGAAGAACTTGGAGATATCAAAGATTTCTGAGTGTGCATAGTTAAATATGGTGCCTCTAAATAAAAGAGTAATGAGTATCGTTAATAATCATGACTTTGGCCTTAGTAATGTTTTTTTGATGGCACACCTTATAAAAATGATGAAAGTAAACAACAAACTTCTTGGTCTTTGTGTAAATTGGTGTTTCAATAAGAATCCAGGAGGATAGAATAGAGTTACTAAATGTAAATTTTGATGTCTGATGGTGATATTTTGCATATAATTTGTAATGAATTTAAACATCATTTATGTGCACAAGCTTTTTGACATTTTCATATACAAAAGTGTGAAACAAATATAATTGATAAACTATATGTTCTAGTGTGAGCAACAAATAATACTCATCCAGGGATACAGGAACTACCTGGTGAAAAAAAATAAATCACCTCATTAGAAATGCATTACTAACAAAATCACTCACTTTTATTGCTTAATAATCATGTAATACAATTTATAAAATGTCATTTTAACCAATTTTTTACTAGTGATACAATCCAGAGTTTTAAAAATTTATATAGTCACCAGAACTTTTTAAAAATCATCTTTCTCTGCATGTGTTACAGATATGAATATATATTGATATATATTCACATGTATGTTACATATAAATAAATTATATATATTCATATTTTTATGTATACATATAAGTATGCTGCATATATAATTATTGCAGAAATAAGTGTTAATCAGCAAACATTTGAGGACACAATTAGATTGAAATAAAATCACAAATGGACTTTAGAATGAAAAAATTAGTTTGAGGAGAAAAATAAGATATTTAAATGCACATTACTTCAAGAACTTGTCTTTTTTAAAATAGAGGATATAAAATCACAATAATACTTGTATTTATTTAGTGCATTTTAAAGATTTCTGTAATACTTTTATTTTTAAATGTCAATGTTTACAATACACAACATACTATACTGTTTGTGACTTTAAAACTGAAAATAAAAATTTTAAGAAGACACTCAGCAAGCTGAGAAACCAAGAACAGAAAATCAAACACCAAATGTTCTCACTCATAAGCAGGTATTGAACAATGAGAACACATGGACACAGGGAGGGGAACATCACACACTGGGGTCTATTGGGGAGGGATAGCAGGGGTTGGAGAGATTGGGGGAAGGATAACATTAGGAGAAATACCTAATGTAGGTGATGGGGAGATGGAGGCAGCGAACCACCATGGTGTGTGTATACCTATGTAACAATCCTGCAAGATCTGCACATGTACCCCAGAAGTTAAAGTAAAAAAAATTTAAAGAAATTCCTTTAGGGGATATATAAGTTAAACAAAAAGCTTAAATTCTACTGGATTAAACAAATTACACAACATAGCCTGGGCACTTGGAGTTTGCTTGGGCCTAAGGATGTGGTGAATCACATGTGGTCACTATTTAGCTTCTGAGATGCCTGAGAATAGCAAGAATGCCTAAGAATATCACAGATGCTCAAAGCATAAAGGGGTTACATTTTCTAAAACTTTTCGAAGTTTCCTTTTTTATATTTTGAATTAAATTGGCATCCAAAAGAAGATTTAAATGTGAATGGTGATTTGGTAAAGAACATTGAAAGATTTTGCTTACAACTCGGTATTTTACAGTGTGAACTGAGGATAATAACAGTAATAATAGATGTCACAAACTTGACTCTTAGTAGTCATAACTGCTCTAATGGAAAACTTACTTTATTTCATTGTTTTTACATTTAAATTTGTTCATTGATTAAATTTTGCAACATGTGCATTTAACCTAACATACCATCCATACTGAAATGTTTCTAACAACCTTAAAATGAACATTTTTTTTTACTAGTGGTTACAATATGCATTATCTGAAGAATACAAAGGCATTTTTACTTTTTCATTTAATGCTATTAACACACAAATCCTGACTTGACATATATTCCCATATAATTTTTCTCTCACATTTACATCTCAAAGATTTGCAAACCCCGAGGACATGCTATAGTCACAATATGGAATATACTATATTTGTATTTCAAGATTTTATGCCAACCCATTTCTTCTGTTATGTTGTAAAACATCTTCATTGTTTCATTTAAGGAGACGCTCCACAGGAAGCTGATGATGCCCAAGGTCCAACTTGCAGCCAGCTAGGTTGGCTACATTGTGGCTCCCAAATTAAACCTATGACCAAGCTGAAGGGCCACTTATGAACAGGGCCATCTGCCTTCCTCTCTGTCCCTCTCCTCTGGGAATCAACCTACTGTTTCATTTTATACCAACAATAACTTTATTTTCTTTATGAAGTATCCATGACATAGAGAAGTTAAAGAAACTTGGCCAAAGTCACTGTTATGGATTGAATTGTATTCCCCTCAAATCCATTTATTAAAGCTCTAAGTCCCAATGTGACCATACTTGGAGACAGACCTTTGAGGTGGTACATTTAAGTGCTAATTAAGTTTAAATGTGGTCTAGATATGGGGCCCTAATCCAACTGACTGGTGTCTTTATAGGAAGAAAGAGAGACACCAGAACACCAGGGATGCATGCACTCAGGGAAGAGGCCAGATGAGGGCACAATGAGATGGTCATCTGCAAACCAAGGTAAGAGACTTCAAGAAACACCAAATCTGCTGGCACCTTGATCTTGGACTTCTACCTTCTGAAACCATGAGAAAATAGATTTCTATTGTTTAAGGCACCCAGTCTGTGGTATTTTTGATAGCAGCAGTAGCTGATTAGCATGAACTCACCTGATAAGAGGCAGAGGGAATGCTGAGTTATTTATTAGTAATTCAAAACTTGTTCCTCAGTACTAGTTAATATTTTGCAATCATTGAAGCACTTGTCAAATGTATATTTTCTCTTCATATTAACTAGCAAAATGAGCCTCACATAAACTCATTCACAAGTTTTTTAGCAGTTTGCTCCAAATGCACACCTATTAAGTGGCAAGACCGATATTTGAACCTGAGCAAACAGGTTTTTAACTACTTCATTGTGACTATCTCAGACACTAGAGTACCTAAGTTACATTTTTCCTCCGAATTTAAAAATTGATGGTATGTTTAGAGTTAACCTTCTGGGCTAAATTCCTGCTGTTTTAAAACATTCTGGGTCAGCACAGTGGCTCATGCCTATAATTCCAGTGCTTCGGGAGGCTGAGCAGGCGGATCACAATCTCAGGAGTTCAAGACCAGCCTGATCAACATGGTGAAACCCTGTCTCTACTGAAAAAAATACAAAAATTAGCCAGGCAAGGTGGCACGTGCCTGTAATCCCAGCTACTCAGGAGGCTGAGGCAGGAAAATCACTTGAACTAGGGAGGCGGAGGTTGCAGTGAGCCGAGATCGTGCCATTGCACTCCAGCCTGGGTGACAGAGTGAGATTCCATCTCAAAAAAGAATAGTTCTTTTTTCAACAGCTCCCCAGATATTTGAAGAAGAGAGTATCAGATTTAAAGTTTTGATATACAATTATTTTACCATTGATATTTTTCATGATCTTATTACTCTTCAAACCCTGAAAATTCTTCTGAAAATGAAATAGACATATTGCAGATTTTCACAGTACCCATAGTGTTGTAAAATTATTGAAAATCTAAATCATAAATGTGCAAAATTCCAATATTCTTGTTAAGTGACTAAGACCTACTTAAATCAAGTCTCATTCGAAGAAAAATATAATAATCACATGTGCATGATTGAGCTAGTAATTAAAGACTTCCATTGTGTCCAATTTTTTAACACCTGAAAGCAAATTATTCTCTAATTTAACATTAATGCTGACAAGAAATGGCATAAAGTTGTTCATATTAGACAGGCTGACTGCTGAGGGAGAAAAAACTCAAGTATTTTCTAGCACCAAAAGACCAGAGAGACAATTTACAGATTCTCACAGACAATAATCATCCTTGTTTCTTTCTTGGCTGTTGCCTAACTACAAAATATTCTTTCTATTCATTTACAAAACAAAAGAGAGACTATGATTTGCAATACAAAATCAAACATAATTTAATGTCAGTGAACTAACTATAGTATTTACTATTTCAAGTTGCACTTTTCCACCATGGCCTAGATGGGCTTAATTAAGTCTCTTTAAGTGGGATGGACTCATGGTCTGAAATCTTACCAGTTCAAGAGTCAGGCCAAGGGCCATGCCTTGTTATTTTCTGCTGCACTCAAGTAGCAATGAAATCAGTGCATAAAAGTAAAGTTAAAGAAACACCGTGAAATCAATAAGGATTTGAAGTCTTACATTTTGTGAAAGAGTTAATTTCATATTGATCATTATGGTAGTCTCTTGCTAAAATCCTTCTCCTTAGTGGCTATCTTCCAATGAATATGACCAACCATGCATGCTCATTTCCCACTCTACCCATAGCCCTGAGAAGAAACAACAGCTGTCCTGTGGCCCCTGTGCTCCAAGCCTGAAACAGCCTGGTGGGGTATGGCAAAAGATCAAGTCACTGTGAACTAGGAGTTGAGGTTAGAGCATGATTCATGAAAGAATCATGAGTTGGGCCTCAACAATAGAAAACCTTCTAGAGGTTTTGTTTAAGCAGCTGCTTGTTCATTTGGTTTTGGCTTGTGCATCTGTTTTGTATTGAGGAGCCGCTGACAGATTCTCCTGGGTTGCATCAAGTTTACGTAGGAGTTCCACAAACTTCCTGAAGCCGATTTAGGCTGACTTTCATATCCACTGGAGTGAAATAAAAGTAAGCCTAAACAGATTATTTGAGGTTTGTTTGTTTATTTGTTTAAAATATATAATAAGCACACTCAATCTGTATGTTGTTGGTTCTTCACTTTTGCCCTTATAGCCCAGTTATGTGCTTGGCAACTAGACGGATTGCTTAGGTCATGTGGCTCCCGGGACAGGCTTCGCTTGGGAGATTAGAGGCAGTCAGGCTGGCACAGCCCAGGCATTTTCTCCATGTAGTTGCACTTACACCAGCAGTAACTCTTGGCTGCAGCGTTCCTCCCTAGCTTTCCTTAGGGGAAGGTCAACTGGCTACAAGAGCATATTGTGAAGCTATCTTTAGAAACAGCTCTCCTCAAGAAGATTAATGGCACCAAATAGATTTCTCTGCATGCTGGAATTAGGTAACTAAGAGACTAAGGTAAGGATAAGTAGTGCTAAAAGCTTAGACCAGGGATTTGCAATCTACAACCTATTATTTGTACAATGCATGAGATACACACACACACACACACACACACACACACACACACACACACTCCAAAACAGACAATGGCAATAATAACGAAGAATATGCCTGCATGTGGCCTGCAAAGCCTAAAATATTTGCTATCTGGACTTTTACAGAAAAGGTTTTCCAACCCCTGGCCTAGAGGCACTATTAATAATCCACATTATGAGTTGCAAGTAAAGAGAAACTACCTCTGGATAATTTAAAGGAATTCTTACCCAGAACATGTAACTCATAGTTACTTTGGGAGTTTGGTAGACCAGTTTGCAAGCTCCAGATTAGAGAAATTTCTATTAATAGTGAAGCCATAGAGTACAGCCATGAAGACACTGCTGCTCTTGCTGTGATGCACAGACCACAGCCTCTCACACCAACATTATCGATGCTGGGATGCTGTTGCTGGGACTGCTCGGCTGTTATTGCTGGAAATGGGACTTAGGGACTACTGCTTCCAGCACCGTCACCAAAATGGATTTCCAATGGAACCAGTCGTCCACATAGCTAGCTTCTGATTGAGTAACTCTAATGGATTGCATGATGGGTGGACCATCTGTCATCTTTCTGTGTTCAAAATGTATGGGTAGACACGAAAATAATAAGTGTTCTGTTATCTATAATTGTTATTGTAGTTCTTTTCATTCCAGGAGCTCAAGGGGTAATTCTGTGCCTTCGTAATGCCACATGCAAGCCAATGATTTAGCAGTACAGGGTCCATAAATGGTAAGCAAAAACAAATCAGTCAAAAAAGAAAATGGATCAGATATAAAGAAGGAAGCACAGATGCCATGAACAATCACCCTACACTCCCGAGAGAGGTCTGCCTGATGATAGTTGTCATAAGGTTTAGCTTTCCTGTTTTTGAATTTCCATGAGATTCTCATTTGTTTTTCACTCAGATTTTTTTTTTCTTTATACACACTAGTATGAATAAGATATATTTATAGCCTGGTAAATTTTAATTGGAAACCCTTCCTGTTTGGGAATACCCATCCACCTCCCATGTTACTTAGGAATTGTATGGCTACGAGTAACAGAAACACATCTCAAACTAATTTAAACGGATTATAGAAGTCTCCTGAAACCCAAAGGTAGGAATGATATGGTCCTTAAGAATAACTCCATTTGGATTTTGTCTTCCTGTTACTACCTTTGGTTTCTTTTATACCTCAATTAAAATTTTTTGTTCAGTTCAGACAAGCTTAAACAAAAAACAAAATCAACCAAAACAAACACACACACACAAAACATGCAATAAACTTTGTGGCCATCATGACAAATGTTTACCTCTGGCCTTTAACTTTCACAGTTTTAACCACAGAAAAAGAACAAAAATATTTTATCTATCTGAAATCGAAAATCTTAGTGAAGTGACACACTTATCTAACATTCATGTCCATCTCTACAACTGTCAAGTATGGTCAAGGCTGTGGGTTCTATCATTGGCTTGATTTCAGGCAAGTGTTCTTTCTTGTACACACAGATAAAGGTACGTAATATAGTTGCTATTTCTAGGAATACATAACACAATAGAAACTCAATTATGTAATTATAATACAGCACTAAGTGCCATAATTAAGTGATGTGCTTATGCACTGCTTAGGACACCCAGTCAGAAATGAGAGAGACAAAATTAAGAATTTGTCTTTGACTGGATGCCATACTCTTCTTATAAGTGGTATATGGGTCCAAATAAGCCAAATGTCTTTTTGCAATTACTATGAAGATTTTAACTTAAAATTTATAACGGCATAATCATACATGTAACTTGAGACTGCCTGATTCCACACTTTATGATGACCAGCTACCAGTTTATTAATATGTATTTATGTGTAATGATGTGATTATATTCAGAAGGACTCAGAAAAAGACTGCACATCCTCTTTCTCCAAGAACCATGTGAAAACATGAGTCCAAATGTCATTAAAAGTATTGTCTCTGCACTGGTATTTTTCCAGATTTCTTTTCTTAAGTTGTCCAACATTTGTGTTCCCTCTCTGGACAGCTGTGTCTACTGACTTTATTGTGGTATTGGCAGAAAGAACATCTTCAGGATTAGAGTGGAATGCAATGAGAGATTCTGCCTTGGAAAGCAACGTTGGCAGGTTTCTAGTTCTCTGCATGATATTGAGCATCCTTTTTGGCAACAGTAGCTCATGGAATTTTCTGTTTAACTGTTCTGCGGCTACTTAGGAGACTACAGAAAGAAGGGGAGCTACTGATTCAACAGTCTGCACACACATCTCAGAAGAGATGGCATTTGAACTACAAAGAAATAAATACAGATCACCTTTTGATATAACAATTTTAAAATATAATTGTTTTACTGATAAAAATATCAGAAAAAATAGTACCTTTAGATTGATTGGAGAAGCAGAAAAAATTGATTATGTAGATAAAGCTGAGTCAGATGACAGACAGTTGCAAGGAAACATCCAATTTATCAGAACTTACAGAGTCTTTGGGACTCTATTGTAGTTAGAATTGTATGTTCTAAAACCTCACCATTCCAATTAAGGAAGATAACTTTTAAGTATTTGGTACTCTTTCTCCTAATTTTTTTAGAGGATAAAGTTTAGGATTATAGTATAACCCTATGCAGGAAGCAGGAATTCTTGGATGACTTTGCTGCTTTGATGTAGACAAACCCTTGACCAATAAGAAAGGCAGCTTCTTTTATTCAACAGTGAGTTTAAATACTGGTATGTAGTATCTCACACCACATACAGATGGTATGAATGGTGATATAATCAATAACTCAAAAAATGTTGAGTCTAGAATGCATGTGAAACAAAATAATCTATTTTTCACAAACTAATAAGGCAGGGAGTGTCTCATGAAGGTTTTGTATAGGAATGAAGGTTTATTGAGCCTAGGCTTCCATTATTTCCCATGAAACACTCCTTATACATTAATAGACACAGACCATATAATACAAAATGAAAGCATATGAAACAATATCTTAAAATTTATATATTTTATATATATATATATATATGTTTAATGACCTTATACAAAGACATAGCTCTAATCATCTTATACAAAATCCTATTTGCTTACAATTCTTAGGATTAAAAAGTAAAATCAGCAATAAGAGCTCAATGAACCCATTTAGAGCTCAGATCCTTGTTCAGCTGTATGAGAAAGGAGTCTTTTTTATTCTTATGGGCAGAAGAATTGAGCAGAACATCCTCCGTCAAGGTAGGGATGGTATGTTGTTTATTTCACTCTACTCAATAGTGTCTCTGCAAGGCCATCCTTGAGACAAAGAGAAAATTAGGAAGATAAAAAAATAGTGGGATCTCAGAGATACACCTTATAGCTATAAGATTGAATTCTATCTCAACCAATAGCCTTCCTAGTCCCTAAAATTCTCCAAAGAACAGCATTTGTTTTTTCAGTCAAGAGCATTATAAAAGTGTCCAAAATTTTTATACCCACTATAATTCTAATGGTCAGGTTAATTCTTTAGATATTAGTTGTAGAGACACACACATACAAATAATAATAATAATAATAATAATTGGCCTGTAACTAAATTGGCTTATCACCAAATCTCCCACTGATAGGATGGTCGGAGAAAATAATTAAATTTTTAATTCAAACTCTTCTATAATAAACATATCTTGTTTTAAAATACGTTATGGCTCAAATAATAATAAAACATCCTAAAGTGATATCCACTCTCCCAATAACTTTCTCCCCATTTGTGATGGTTAACACTGAATGTCAACTTGATTGGCTTGCAGTATACAAAGTATTGATCCTGGTGTGTCTGTGAGGATGTTGCCTAAGAAGATTAACATTTGAGTCAGTGGGCTGGAAAAGGCAGACCTACCCTTAATCTGGGTGGGCACAATCTAATCAGCTTCCAGCACAGCTAAAATACAAGCAGGCAGAAAATTGTGAAAAGAGAGACTGGCCTAGGCTCCCAGCATACATCTTTCTCCCATGCTGGATACTTCCTGCCCTTGACCATCAGACTCCCAGTTCTTCAGCTTTGGGACTTGGACCAGCTCTCTTTTCTTCTCAGCTTAAAGACAGCCTATTGTGGGATCTTGTGATTATGTGAGTTAATGCTTAATAAACTCCTATTAGTTCCATCCCTCTAAAAGAACCCTGACTAATATAGATTTTGGTATCAGGAGTGGTTCTAGAGGAACAGAATATTAAGAATGGAGTTATTTTATTAATTTTGGGAATTTTAGAATTGGCTGTTTAATATGATTAGATCCCAAAATGCTAAAGACTCTACTTCTAATAGTATGAAGAACACTGATACTCCTTGGTGTGAACTGTTTAAAGAGTTATAAAAAATAAATTCATTTGACACTCCTGACTCATTGCTCATGAGAGGCAAGGAGTTTAGTAACTCCATACATAATACCTTTGATTATATGTGGAGAACCAAGGAACGTAATGAAGCTGGTTGGTTGCTCCTTTCAGTGAACAACATAATGAAAGAAAATGATAAACTCAGGGATTCTGTCTCCTGGCTTCAGAAGCAGATACCGAGCTTCAAATTGGCTAAGACTGCCTGAGTGAGAGTCTTATCTCTTGTACATAAAGAGCTAAAATTGTGGAAAAACAGACACAAGCTCTTATCATATGAGTAGCTGACCTGAGATGAAAGGTGCTTGCACAACCTTGCCAGGTGTCTACTGTTAAAGTGAGGGCATTGGTTGGAAAAGAATGGGACCCTGCAACTTGGAATGGGGACATGTAGGAGGACCCTGATGAAGCTGGGGGCACTGAATTTAAAAACTCCAATGTACTTTTTTTTTTTTTTTTTTGCCAGATGAAACAGCTTCCCCATCTGCAGTAGTGGCAACATCCCTCCCCCAACTCAGGTTGCCATCAGCTTTTCCACCTTTTTCTTCTAAGGAGATAAACCCTGTGCTGCCTGAGGCAGCAGTGATGGCCTCCCCTAAGGCAGTTGCCAGGCAAGATAATGTTAATTCTCAAGAGACACTGCCAACACCCCTATTTGCTTCCAGACCTATAATTAGACTAAAGTCCCAGCAGGCCCCTAGAGGTGAGGTTGACAGTGTGACCCATGAGGAGGTGCACTACACTTGAAATGAACTGCTTGAGTTTTCTAATTAATATAAACAGAAATCTGATTAAAAAGCATGAGACTGGATATTAAGGGTGTAGGATAATGATAGAGGAAATGTAGAGCTGGATCAGGCTGAATTCATTGATTTGGGCCCACTAAGTAGGGTGTACATCTACTGTTGCAGCTCAGGGAGTTTAAAAAGATTCTAATAATTTATTGGCTTGGTTAGATGAAATATGAATTAAAAGATGACCCACTGTCATTGAGTTGGTAATGCCTGATGTCCTTTGGTTTAATGTAGAGGAAGGGATCCAAAGGCTTAGAGAGATTTGGATGGTGGAGTGATTTAGTCACTTTTGACCTATTATTCCCAGATGGGAGACTGCAGAAGATATACCCTTGACCAATGCTTTGGAAAATAGATTTTTGAGGGCAGCATCTGCATCTTTGAAGAGCCATGTAACTGCTCCTCTCGGTATGTCAGATCTAACAATTGGAACCACAGTCACTCAACTACAAAATTTAACTACAATGGATCCCGAGTGGCAGAGGCCAGATGGCAGCACTCAACCCTCAGAAATAAATCTGACTAAAATTCAGGGACCTTCTACCTCAGTAAAATTTCTGGGGATAAAGTGATATGGGGCCTGTTGAGATAGATATTCCTTCTAAGGTGAAGAATAAGTTACTGCATTTGGTTCTTCATACAACCAAGAAAGAAGCACAATGCCTAGTGGGCCTATTTGGATTTTGGTGGAAACACATTCCTCATTTGGGTGTGTTACTCTAGCCCATTTATCAAGAGACCTGAAAGGCTGACAGTTTTGAGTGGGGTCCAGAACAGGAGAAGGCTCTGCAACAGGTCCAGGCTGCTGTGCAACCTGCTCTGCCACTTGGGCCATATGACCCAGCAGATCCCATGGTGCTTGAGGTATCAGTGGCACATAGGGATGCTGATTGGAGCCTTTGTTAGGTCCCCCATAGGCAAATCACAGTGGAGGCCTCTAGGATTTTGGAGCAAGGCCCTGCCATCTTCTGCAGATAACTACTCTCCTTTTGTGAGACAGCTCTTGGCCTGTTACTGAGCCTTTGTAGAAACTGAACTTTTGACTATGGGTCATCAAGTCACCATGTGACCTGAACTGCCTATCATTAACTGGGTGCTTTCTGACTATCTAGCCATCAAGTGGGTCATGCACAGCAGCATCACATCATCAAATGGAAGTGGTATATATGTCATCAGGCTTGAGCAAGTCCCAACAGCACAAGTCAGTTACATGAGAAAGTGGCTCACATGCCCATCGTCTCCATTTCTGCCACCCTGCCTTCTCTCCCCCAAGCCTGCACTGATGGCCTCATGGGGGGAACCCATGATCAGTTAACAGAGAAAGAGAAGACTAGGGCCTGGTTCACAGATGGTTCTGGATGACATGCAGGCTCCACCCAAAGTGGACAGCTGCAGCACTACAGCCCCTTTCTAGAACATTCCTGAAGTACAGCAGTGATGGGGATTCCTCCCAGTGGACATTACTTGGAGCAGTGCACCTGGTTGTATACTTTACATGGAAGGAGAAATGGACAGATGTGCAATTATATACTAAATGATGGACTGTAGCCAATGGTTTATCTACACAGTCAGGGACTTGGAAGAAGTATGATTGCAAAATTGGTGATACAGAAGTTTGAGGAAGAGGTATGTGGATGGAAGTCTTTGAATGGCCAAAAACTTTAAAGATATTTATATTTTAGGTTTGGGGGTACATGTGAAGAACATGGAAGATTGTTGCATAGGTACACACATGGCAGTGTGATTTGCTGCCTTCCTCCCCATCACCTATATCTGGCATTTCTCCCCATGCTGTCCCTCCCCAACTCCCCACCCCCACTATCCCTCCCCTTTTTCCCCCGCCACAGACCCCAGTGTGTGATACTCCCCTCCCTGTGTCCATGTGTTCCCATTGTTCAACACCCGCCTATGAGTGAGAACATGCGGTGTTTGATTTTCTGTTCTTGTGTCAGTTTGCTGAGAATGATGGTTTCCAGGTTCATCCATGTCCCTACAAAGGACACGAACTCATCGTTTTTGATGGCTGCATAATATTCCATGGTGTATATGTGCCACATTTTCCCTGTCCAGTCTATCATCGATGGGCATTTGGGTTGGTTCCAGGTCTTTGCTATTGTAAACTGTGCTGCAATGAACATTCGTGTGCATGTGTCCTTATAGTAGAACGATTTATAGTCTTTTGGATATATACCCAGTAATGGGATTGCTGGATCAAATGGAATGTCTATTTCTAGGTCCTTGAGGAATCACCACACCGTCTTCCACAATGGTTGAACTAATTTACACTCCCACCAACAGTGTAAAAGCGTTCCTATTTCTCCACATCCTCTCCAGCATCTGTTGTCTCCAGATTTTTTAATGATCGCCATTCTAACTGGCGTGAGATGGTATCTCAATGTAGTTTTGATTTGCATTTCTCTAATGACCAGTGATGATGAGCATTTTTTCATATGTTTGTTGGCTTCATGTATGTCTTCTTTTGTAAAGTGTCTGTTCATAATAAAAAAAATATATATATATATATATAAAAAAAAAGATATTTATATCCTATGTGAGTGTTCACAAATGAGTGACCCCAGTAGAGGAGGATTTTAATAATCAAGTGGATAGGTTGACTCATTCTGTGGAGATTACTCAGACTCTTTCCCCAGCCACCCCTGTCATTGCCCAATGGGCCCATGAACAATGTGGCCATAGTGGCAGGAATGGAGGTTACACATAGTGGCTCAGCAACATGGGCTTTCACTCACTAAAGCTGACCTGGCTATGGACACTGCTGAGTGCCCAATTTGCCAGCAGCAGAGACCAACACTGAGCCCTTGATGTTGCACCATTTCTCAGGGTAATCAGCCAGCTTCCTGGTGGCAGGTAGATTATATTTGATCTTTTCAGTCATGGAAAACAGAAGTTTGTCCTCACTGAAATAGACACTTACTCCAAATACGGGTCTGCCTGTCCTGCATGCAATGCCTCTGCCAAGACTACCATCCATGGACTCACGGAATGCCTTATCCACCATCATGGTATTCCACACAGCATTGCCTTTACCCAAGGCACTCCCTTTACGTCTACAGAAGTGTGGCAGTGGGCCCATGCTCATGGAATTCCCAGGTCTTACCATGTTCCCCATCATCCTAAAGCAGTTGGATTGATAGAACAGTGAAATGACCTTTCGAAGTCAAAATTACAATGTAACCAGGTGACAATACTTTGCAAGGCTAAGGCAAAGCTTTCCAGAAAGCTGTGTGTGCTCTGAATAGGCATCCAATATATGGTACCATTTCTCTCTTAGCCAGGATTCACAGGTCCAGGAATCAAGGGGTGGAAGTGGAAGTGGCACTACTCACCATCACCCCTAGTGATCTACCAGCAAAAATTTTGCTTCCTGTTCCTGCAGCATCACATTCTGCTGTCGTAGAGTTCTTAGCTTCAGAGAGAGAAATGCTGCCACCAGAAGACACATAAATGATTCCATTAAACTGGAAGTTAAGATTGTCATCTGGATACCTTGGGCACCTCCTATTTTTAAGTCAACAGTCTAAGAAGGGAGCTACAGTGTTGGATGGGGTGTTTGACCCAGGCTCTCAAGATAAAATCAGTCTACTGTTCCACAATGGAGGTAAGAAAGAGTATGCATGGACTACAGGAGATCCATTAGGGCATCTCTTAGTGTTACCATGCCCTGTGATTAAGGTCAATGGGAAACTACAAGAGTCCAATCCAGGCAGGACTGCAAATGGTCAAGACCCTTTGGCAATGAAATTTTGGGTCACTCCAGCAGGAAAAAAAACATGACCCACTGAGGTGCTTCCTGAAGTCAAAGCGAATACAGAATGGGTACTAGAAAAGGGTAGTAATAAATGCCAGCTATGACCATGTGGTCAGCAGCAGAAACAAGGACTGTAATTGTCATGAACATTTTCTCCCTTTTTTGTGTAAAAACATGTTTGTGCCTGTATACACTTTTATTAAGAAAATTTTTTATTTTATTTCCTTTCTCATTTATCATGCGACATAAGATTTATTAACTTCACATCAGCATTTCAGTATTGGTAACTTTATATAATAGAATTTGGGATGGGAATTGGTGCATTTCCAGTGGTATGAAGGATAGTTGTATTATGTTAAGCATAATTATGACCTTATTATTTTCTTTATTTGAAGAATAAGTATAATCTCAGTATATGTGCATGGGTTTAAGTTGACAAAGGGTGGACTTGTGATGGTTAATACTGAGTGTCAACTTGATTGGATTGAAGGATACAAAGTATTGATCCTGGGTGTGTCTGTGAGTGTGCTGCCAAAGGAGATTAACATTTGAGTCAGTGGGCTGGGAAAGGCAGACCCATCCTTAAGTTGAGTGGGCACAATCTAATTGGCTGCCAGCATCGCTAGAATAAAAGCAGGCAGAAAAATGTGAAAAGAGAGACCGGCCTAGCCTCCCAGCCTACAACTTTCACCTGTGCTGGATGCTTCTTGCCCTTAAACATCAGACTCTAAGTTCTTCAGTTTTAGAACTCAGACTGGTTCTTCTTGTTCCCCAGCCTGCAGATAGCCTATTATTGGACCTTGAGATAATGTGAGTTAATACTTAATAAACTCCCATATATATATTTCATTAGTTCTGTCCCTCTAGAGTACTCTGAGTAATACACCATCACTCTCCCTTTCCAAGAAAGATGATTTACCATGTACATAGTTTAATACTAAAATGCTTGGTAACTAACATGGTTTGACTGTGTCCCCTCCCAAATCTCATCTTGATTTTTAGCTCCCACAATTTTCATATGCTGTGGAAGGGACATAGGGGGAGGTAATTGAATCATTGGGGTGGCTCTTCCCCATGTTATTCTCATGACGGTGAATAAGTCTCAGGAGATCTGATGTTTTTATAAAGCAGAGTTTCACTGTGGAAGTTCTCTTCTCTTGTCTGCCACCACGTAAGATGTGCCTTTAACCTTCTGCCATGATTGTGTGGCCTTTCCATCTACATGAAACTTCAAGTCCATTAAACCTCTTTCTTTTGTAAATTGCCCAGTCTCAAGTATGTTTTTATCAGCAGTATGGAGTTGGACTAATATAGTCACCAAAGAAATAAACATAAGATTTCCTTTGAATTTTTTTCTGAGCCTTACTGTATGGCTTCTAATGGCACCACAAAATATTTTTTAGATATTCAAAAATGTTCACATCAGTCAATCAATCAATCAACCAATCAATATTTTAGTATTATAAAAATCCTGAACATTAAATGGTTTCACCTACAAAAGTCATACATATTTATGTCTTTATCAAATTTCTCCTCGGCAGAGAAAATCCTCTGAAAGAAAAAGGTAAAATACTGTATGCTTTATATAACCATATGAACAAATTTCTGGTTAGCAGACTTTATGCTCCACCTCCACGCTGGATAAAATTTTTAAAAATAGAAAATAAAAAGAAATCTTTCCTGCCTCTAAAGCTGCAGTACTTGGAAACTGTTAAAGACATGTTAACGTATGGTTTGGTTTCTTTTCTCTGCCTTTAGTGTAATGAATGCAGTTGTGTTTTCTTGTCCACCTGGGCCCATTGTCAAGAATCTCTTCCCACACAGCCATGGATGCACTGAGCTGTAACTTATTGAGCAGAATTGTATTTGCAATACCAGTATAATCAGTTGTGATCCACTCTTGTATGAACAATGCTATAAAATGGTATTGTAATATGTGCTTCATTAAGCACAATAGTCATTTTCAACTGTGAATTCAAAACATTTCCCATTATGAGTTATTAGACTTCCGGGTTAGGCCCACTTTGGAACAGGCTTGTAAAGTTTGTAGTTGTATCTGTGCTTATTGGAATAATCTAGCCCATTAGGGGTTTCAAATTTATTCTGTAAAATCAAAAAGAAAAAAAAAAAAAACCAGCTTTGCTAATGTCATTTCTGTCTTGCTTGGAATGTTGCCTGAACTAAAGTGTCATGGGGCTAGTCAGCCTCCACAAGTTTTGGCATTTGCCCTTTCTTCCTGGATTTCACCAACTCTAAACTGACAGATTAGTCTGGGGAAAATGTACATTTTGGAATTAGTGAACAGTTAGTAGCCATTGCTCTACCCGCATTCAATTTGAACATTGAAACAAAGCTATGTTATCTTTTTGAAAGAATGTTGATTTATTCTTTTCAGTTGATAACCACAGAGTAAAGTCCAACCTAGCCATAGGGAGAGACTGATTAGGCAAATTATTTATTTTCCTCTCTATTATTTATACACTTGTGGTAACTCATTCACTGTGAGTACATGCTTTTAACTACCTGCAATTCATAAAAAGCTCTCCAGTCTAACTTCAGGTATTAGCTCTTTTCTGACCTCTTAGTCTGAAGATCAAATTCCTAATGAAATGTTCACTTTGATGACTCCTTCAAAATGGAGCTTATTATCTTTCTCCTAATGTCCACACAGTTCAGTGTGCAGAGAAATCAAGGTCTCCCTTCCACTGCAACTCAGAGGGCTCCAGGAATAAATGGGATATGGGTGCAGGAGAAGAAGGGAGTTGGAAGATGGACCCTGGGCGTGAAAGATCTCTGAGAAAGCTTACAACAGGATGCCAGGAGGTGATGCATACTGGGTTTCATATTTCTGTATTATCTCTAGCTCTGACTGTCTAAAACATAAATCTGGTTTATTGTGCCTGCTAACTGGGCACCCTTCTCTATCCTAAACACTGAGTGTTATCTGTAGGGGCTTCAGTGATTCCTTTAACAGCGTCATTGGCCTACCACATGCTACCATTAATGATGTCTGATTTCAGGCCACAGAATGAGCATCATAAAGAAGAAGTTCAACTCTTCTTGTGCTAGAAAACTAACTAGATCTCTGGCCCATATGCAATTCCTGCTTTCATCTATTTATGTCCATTTATAGAAACAAATACATAATAAATATAGCCATGTTTTGATAAATAGCCACATGATTCATGATGCCTTTTTTTGGACAATACTTTTTAGGAGTTCCCAGTTTATCCTTATCTGGACACCATGTACCATTCTCAGCAGGAGAACCAAATTGTATGTTAGCTGTGTCCTCAGAGTGCCAGCTGTCCCCTCTTTATACTACTTGTCTGAATCCTTAAATCTAAAGGACGGAGGGAGGATATTAATCAGATCTGAAGGAAAGGGTTGATCTCAGAGGTAAGGCTCATTAAGGGTATTCTGGAAGTAAAATGTGGACATCTACCTGAAATAATTCTAATTTGGAGAAGAGATGTTAAGAAAGTCGTGAGGAAAGGAGAAGGAATTAAGGGCACTATCTTAGAAGAAACAGATCCTTTCCTTTCAGATTTACTGTGTTTCCTCTAAAGCTCTCCCACATCATGTCCATCACCACCACAAATGGCCAGGACGCTTTTCCTAATACAGAAATCTGATCATATCATCCCTGTTTAAAATGCTTTTCTGGTTCTCCACCCTCTTTAGGATAAATGCAGTGATGTCCCTTGGTATGTAAACATTTGTGATTTGTCTACTACCTCTACCGTACCGTAACCTGAACCAGCCTTCTCACTCACCATCTCCCAATTCACATACTCCTTTCTTCTTTTTAGTGCAAACCACATGCAGTAGCTTGAAAGTGTCATAATAAGCAACTTGTACCTGCATCTTTTCATACAAAGCTGTCTCCCACAGCTGACTCCTCTGATTTTCTCATGGCAGCCTCTCGTTCCCAAAGCACTATCTCCTCCAGGAAGCTTTGATTGACTCGTTATAGGCTAAGGAAGAAGCTCATTCAATATTTCTCATAGTATTTTTGGATTCCTTCTATTATAGTACTTATTATCTTTTACTATATACTTTTTGCATACTTGCACCCCATTCCATTAGAATATGAACATCTTGTAAGCAAATAATATGTTTTCTATATTTTTCTGTCTCAGTGCAGGGCACTATTGACACTTCATAAACTGAATTGAAAGAATAATATCTGTTGAAGTCCAGATGTTCACGTGAATGCTGTTGTTTCTAATGTTGTACATAGGAAAGGGGCTCAAAGCCTCTCCAATAACAGCCTAGGCTATTGGTCTGATTGAGATACCATCTTATTCATTATTCAAACCTTCATGTTTTTCTTTTCTTATATCATTTTAGTGGGTAGGGGCTATGTTTACACATCATGTTATAATTTTTTATTACTTTACCACTTAGCCCAGAATCTAGAACTATATAGCCACCCAGTAATTCAGTAATTAACCAAATCATTTCAGGCACTATAAAGCATGTTAAGATATTAATTTTACATAATCCTGCTGCCTTTTCTCTTGCAATAGTCTTTTTGTTCTCTCACTATCAAACATCGATATATTTTTTGCCAGATATTCTTCCTTCGTCATCCACCCTCCTTACTAGTAGTCAAAATTGGAACTGTCATACCCCAAAAGTGGCAAATGATTAGTACAATGAGAACAAGGTGTTAAAAGAAAGAAGTAGTTTTTCTCATTCCAAATAACAATGTGACTAATTTTAGGCAATAATAGAGAGTGCCTAAATCGAAACTTCCTATGCTCTCTCCACTTATGATAGTATTTACGTGTTTCAAAATTCAATCTTGGCATCATAGGGTCATTTCTTATTTCTGAAACAGAGATATTTGTTTTGTTTTGTTGTTGTTCAAATACAGAATGAAATGTTAATATTGGCTCCATCAGCATCACTTAAAACACTACCCAAAACAGAAGGTATGATTTTAGTAGGTCTGCAATTAATTTATCTTTGTTCTGCAGGAAAAAGGTATTTTACCTAAGTTTATGTCTAGGAAATTATTTGATGAAGTGAGCATATTGTTCCTTGTTGCCTAGTTTTTTTGATCAATCATAAGAACTATCTCTTACTGGATCTGCCATATACCTTGACAAACATATAATAGTTTATGTGTGTAAATAAAAGGATATATGAACTCAGAAAATAGGATATATAACTGGGTTCAAAAACATAAAATTTCAAGAAAGTAAAAGCCTAAATATCAAATAGAAAAATGCAGAGGGAATTCAGATCTTTCTGTGGACTAATGACTAATATGTCTGTCTCTGTATTTTTGTGGCTTTCCTATTACTAGTCGAACACTTAAATTAGTATTTGCATATCCTTGGAATAAAAATAGCATGTAAATCAGAAGACAGCCCTAAACTTTACTGTATTCAGTATTTCAAGGACAATACTGATTAAGAATAAACCCTTACTATAAAGCAGATAACAGTAAAGAAAGGAGACATTTTATAGTAAAGTTTAAAGTAAATGCAACACAGATTAAGGCTACTCCATGATCAACAAGATACTTCATATGCATAAAAGAGTCACCAGTGGAAGATTCCTCAATTCCTAAATGACACTCTAGTCCCTCTTACAGGGCTCTGAATTCTTTAGAAAAGTTTATGTGTATTAACCAAAAAATAATTTACAAAATCAATATTCTTCAGGTCAATAATTAAAAGTTTGTTTTAAATGAAATTTTAAAGTATAACAAAATACTAGTACATGACATAGGTTTTAGAAATGAGCCTTCTCTTCATAGATGGCCTAATTTAATTCAGGAATATGAAGTAATATATGCAAGATTGTACATCTGTTTAACCCTAGATGTGGGTCAAACCTCAGGTTGGATGAACTTCAAGCCAGCATGTCACTACATTGTTTTCCTTTTAACAAGATCCACAAACAGGCAAATGATATCCCCTTATCCATATCATGCTTATTAAGCAAGTTTCTGAAGGCTATGCATATTAGCAGCAGGCAAATAGTTGTAGGCATATGAAAATGAATGACTTCACTGAAAGAAACAGTCCTGTTGGCCTTAAAAACTTTATAAAGCTTCCAAAGATATCTTACCACGTATTTTTACATATACACCATATTTTTTCATATTTGGATTTCCATCTTCTTATTTTCTAGTTCTATATACTATTTCTCATTGTACACATTTACATATACCTGTGTATATATGTAAAAACTCATTATACATACATGTATAATGAGAAATGGTAAATATATGAGTGAATGTGTGTGTGTACACAGAGGTATGCATATGTGTGTATATGTATATATATAGTCCGTGAAGTCAATATTGTCTCATTTAACAATAACTGAAGAATATATTATAATTATGGACCAAAGGAATAGCACCATAATATTTTAACAAAACCTATTTTTCAATCATAGCATACATATTTTAAAAACTAAAGAGATCATACGCATATAGCCTAATTAATTTTCACAAAGCAAATGCATTCATGTAAATAGCACATCGATCAAAATACTGTTGTATTTTTACACCTGTAAATATATCCTATTTATATTTAACTTTGTAA